>BTHU01000006.1:5490000-6090000 GCA_036184795.1 Tokudaia tokunoshimensis
GAGAGAGAGAGAGAGAGAAGGCTGGGGGGCCAGGAACACGTGGAGAGAGAGGGGGAGGGGAATGGGGAGAAAAGGGACAGAGAAGGTAAGGGAGTAAGGAGAACTTTTTAAAGACCTGATGAGTCAGAAAATCCTTGGGGGAAAAATGAGTCCCGTCAGAAAGCTTAAAGATAAATCTAAATGATGTCACGTGAGAAGGACGAGGTGGTATTTACTCCATCAGAAGGAACTGTGTAGGTGATACTTAGCCAAGGGTAGTGATGTCAAGCACAAACATGAGCTTAAGCACATGCTGTATTGGCAGTTAGAGGATGGGATGAGGTTTTCTGTTTGACAATAGCCAAATACTAAACTTGGTTCAAGGTGGAATTAATGGATTTCTAGACATGGCACTGGTTTGAGCTGGGTCAGATTTATCCTTCATCCTCCAGAAAGTGCTAGTGGGACAAGAGGTGGCCATTCAGTCAGGCCAAGGTTGGGGCAGACAGTGAACGCCGCTGGCTTGGTGCTGCCGTAGCTGCACTTTGAGATGTACCACGTGTAGGTGCTTGACCTTCCGAGCTCTGCCGTAATATCCACGCTATTTTCCAATTACAAAAGTAACTCAGAGCTGGTGAGATGGCTCAACAGGTAAAGACACTTGTCACAAGGCTGATGACCTGAGTTCGATTCCAGGGACCCGAATGGTAGGAGAGGACCAGTCAACTCTGGAAAGTTGTCTTTAGGTCTCCAAATATGAACCATGGCGTGTTTGTGACCACACACGTGCACAACAAACAAGTATTAAAAACAAAATGCCGTGCTTAACCCTTTGGGCCCCAAACAGTTTGTGTCTAAGATTCTAGTCCACAAATTTATAAACGTCAGAAAAGGCCAACAGTGCGGCGGATCTGTTCACTGTTCCAGTGTTGATAGTAGCCACAAGCGCTAAGGTTCTACCAGCAGGGGATAATTAAAGTACTGAGTAACATTTATCATTACAGCTTGTACTTATTGTAAGGCCTGGGATAGTAGCACACCCTGGTAACCCCAATACTCAGAATAGGAGATGGGAGGCTAGATTAGGCCGCATAAAGAGATCTTGCCTTTCAAAAAAAAAAGGAAAAAAGGGATATCTGTCAAAAAGCTGGGAGTCTGGGGCTGTCAAATGGCTGTTCTTCCAGAGGACACGAGTTCAATTCCCAGCATCCACATGGCCGCTCAAAACTACCTGTGACTTTAGCTCTAGGGAATCCAATGCCATCTGACCTCTGAGGGCACCCATATATGTCACACACATACACACACACACACACACACACACAAATAAAAATAACCTTTAAGGAAAAAAATGTGGGGAGAGTCTTGCTCAGTGGCAGAGCATATACTCAGCACAGACTGGGGGTTCACTCCCTAGCACCCCCACATCATATGTCATAGGTAGATGGCAGGAGATTCAGAAATCTATACCACATCAAATAACAAATCACACATCAAAATAAGTGATTCGATAGCTTTTAATTAAGAGCGTGCTTATAGCCCGGCAGTGGTGGCGCACACCTTTAATCCCAGCACTCAGGTGGCAAAGGCAAGTGGATCTCTCGAATTTGAGACCAGCCTGGTCTACAGAGTAAGTTCCAGGACAGCCAGAGCTATGCAGAGAGAGCTTGTCTTGAAAAGCCAAGAAATAACACGTTTTTTAAAAACAAAATATTTTTATTGCATTTTTGTGTGTGTGTATACACGTACAGTTCAGAGGACAATCCATGGAAAGTGGCGATCCCACTTCTACCACATAGGTTTGAACTCAAGTCACCAGGCTTAGCAACTGACAGAACCTTCTCTCCAGCAACTCTCAAACATAGTCTATTTGTTCACTTTTAAAAATGCTTGTTCGCAGAGGACCTGGGTTCAGTTCCTAATACACACATGCTGGCTCAAAACCATCTGTAACTCCAGTTCTAGGGAGATGGCACCTTCTTTTGACTTTAGGGCATCAGACACATATGTAGTGTATAGACATACATGGATACAAAACACTTATACACATAAAGATCAATAAATCATTGTCTGATATATATGTATATGTATGTATACATATACATATTTCACACATGTATATGAAAGACAGGGAGACAACTGCTCTTGCAGAAGACCAGGGTTCTATTCCCAGCAGCACATGGTAGCTTGCAGCCACCTGTAACTCTTCTGGCCTCCGAGGGCTCTGCATGAATGTAGGAAAATGCAAAGACTAAGAAACTAAGAAATGCTGAGAGCAGGAGAAATAGTCTTCCCCAGGGAAGAGTCCACCATTGAGTAGGTTATTGCTTCTATATGTAGGAATATGTATATAGATTGTATATACATAAGATGTGTGTCATATATATGCATATGATGTGTATCATATGATGTATACGCATGTGATGTGTATCATATGATGTATACGCATGTGATGTGTATCATATGATGTATACGCATGTGATGTGTATCATATGATGTATACGCATGTGATGTGTATCATATGATGTATACGCATGTGATGTGTATCATATGATGTATACGCATGTGATGTGTATCATATGATGTATACGCATGTGATGTGTATCATATGATGTATACGCATGTGATGTGCATCATATGATGTATACGCATGTGATGTGCATCATATGATGTATACGCATGTGATGTGTATCATATGATGTATACGCATGTGATGTGTATCATATGATGTATACGCATGTGATGTGTATCATATGATGTATACGCATGTGATGTGTATCATATGATGTATATGCATGTGATGTGTATCATGATTTATATATATGTGATGTGTATCATATATTTATATACATATGACATGTATATCATATAATGTATATACATACAATGTATATCATATGATGTATATACATGTAATGTGTATCCTATGTATATACATATGATATGTATATACACACGATGTGTATCATCTGCATATATGAGCAGTTAATGAAAAAAAGAGGCCATGAGCTTGAAAAAGAGCTAGGAGGGGTGTATGGTAGGGTATAGATGGAGGAAAGAAAAGAGGAAATTACATAATTATCTCAAAAAAAGTTAAAAAAGCAAGTGGAAAAAATGTACATAAATAATCCCACTGCAAAGTTAGAAACCTAATGCTACCAACGCCTTACTAGTTACCAGTAATCGCTGTTTAAAATTTTTGTGTATAAATGGAATCTTCTTCCGAGGTTTGGTTGTTTTTGTTTTTTTTTTACGATTTTATTTTTATTTTTAATTACATGTGTACATGTCTGTGGGTTTATGCAAGGGAGTGTAGAGCCATGGGATCATGTGGAGCTAGCCATATAGGTATCCGCAAGCTGTCTGGTGTGGCGCAGAAAACGGAACCCCGGGTTCTCTGGAAGAACAGCATGCTCTCTTAACCACTGGGCCATCTCCCCAGTGCCCTGGGTTTGTGTGAGAATTGTTTGTTTTTTTTGTTTTTTTGGGTTTTTTTTTTGCTATTTATACGATCCTTTTTGTATACATACGTAGTTGCTTTGCACTTGCTCGTGTAGATCATTTGATATTTTTAAATGTTATTCAGTCGTTTTATAAGCAATCGGGGAAACAATTGAATAATTCTAAATTAGCGCAACAACGCACAAAGGTTGGCGTTTTACTTACCTGTGTTCCTGTTGATGAACCACCAGGTTGCTTCCAAGGCTTTGTGCCTGCAGACAACTAAGGGGACCTCGTGCCCACTCAGCTTTTCTTCATGGCAAATAAGGTCCTTGCAAGAGGACACTGGGTTAAATGGGTTAAAAGGATTTGGGTGGTTTTGCCTTTTTTTTTTTTTTTTTTGAGACAAGGAGTCTCACTCAAGTCTCATCCTGGCCTTGAACTCCCTATGCAGCCAAGAATGACCTTGGGCTACTGATTGCCTTGCTCCACTTCCCATGTACTGGCCTCAGGGCTGTCAATCACAATTACAGACAATGCTTGTTCCAGGCTCCTAAGAAGTGCCGTCTAGCTTGGAGTGGTTGTCATCCATACCTGTCGCACTCTGGAAAATCGCAAGCTTGAGGCTGGCATATATATACATAGCCAAACTTTATCAGAGGGGCAAGGGAGGGGAGAGGAAGAAAAGCCAAGAAAGCCAGGCATGGTGGGGGATAACTGTACTCATATAACTTGCAAGCTACAAGCAGAAAGGTTGGGAGTTCAAAGTCACCCTTAGCTAGGTATTAAGTTCAAGACTAGCCTGGGGTACTAGCCTGTTGAGACCCCTTTTCAAAGTAATTTCTCAAGCATATTAGACTTTGTAGTTGAGAGGCGATAGACCAGAGAATTGCTGAACGTTCGAGGCCAGCCTGGTCTACATAGTGAGTTCCAAGCCAGTGAGGGCTATATAACAAGAGGGAAAGAAATTAGTCAGGGAGGTCAGGTTGGCATGCCGGAGGGAACACTTAGTATTTAAATAATCCCCTCTGCCTGCCAGCCTGCCCTCTTCCTCTTCTCTGACAAGGCGGCAACCACCACCAATTACTGGGACTTCCCTTGGTTCCTGGCTTGATGCCTTCTGCACTTCGGATACAAAATCATTTGTTTCCCACAAGAACTCTGTGAAGTTGGCGATCTTATCATCCCCATTTTACAGATGGGGAAAGCGAGGCAGGGAGGGAAACGCCTTTCCCAACGTCATGTGGTTGGCAAGTGGTTCAGTAGAGATTAGAATCGGGCATTCCAACTCTTCCTTTTACGGATTCACAAGTTCAGACTCCTGTTTTTACAGGTTGAAATGCTGAGGCTTGGAAAGGGGCTCAAAGTCAGGGAAAAGAACGCAGCCTGAGTTGACTATAAAAAACGCTCCCTCAGAAGATTTTCCTGTGGGACCTTTGGGTTCCAAAATGAGTCTTAGCGCCTGGATAGTGGTGGTTTAAACCTTCGATCCCAATACTCTGGAGGCAGAGGCAGGAGGATTTATGAGTCCAGCCTGGTCTACAGAGTGAGACCCTGTCTTGGAAAAAAAAAAAAAAGCCTTTCAGAGCCACAGCCCAGCTGTGCATTCCCCCTCCGGGGCTGGGCACTGTCTGTCTGTTGTCAAAAAACCGATGTAGTTTAGCACCACATGCCCAGACAGGGAGGAAATCTCAGAGCCAGAAATACGCTCAGCCACCGGCATCCCGTCATGGGGAATGGAGCTATAGACGCCCAGCGGAGAGGAGGCAAAGGAAGAAAGAGGAGAGACCTGAGGAACAGGATTTGGGGCAGAATCCTGAAAATATGAAGAGGAGAGAGAAGGTTCCTGGAAGATGGGACTGGGGAAAAGTTGGCCACACACAGGAGAAAGGCTAAATGCAGCCCAGGTTGGCCTCAAAGTCACCACGTAGCAGGGCATATCCTGAACCTCCCCCAGTGCTGGGATTATAGGTGCGTCTTACCACCACTAATTTACACTTGGCTACCTGAGCTATATGCTCAGCTTTGGCAGTGAGACAGGGCAAGCTTCCCCTGGCCACGCTGCTGCCAAGTCTAGGATTCTACCACTGCCTCCGAGCCCAGTCACTCTGTCCTGTCATCGTGCCTGGGCTGGAGGTCAGAGCTCTCAGCTGCACTCCCTGTAGATATGGACCGAGATTACAGGCATGCACCGCTATTCCAGGCTTGCCTTCCTTCCTTCTTTTCTCAAATTTATTTTTTTATGTGCACCAATATGTTGCCTGCGTGTGTGTCTGAGGATGCCAGAAGAGGCATCAGATCCGATCCCCGCGGGAACTGGAGTCAAAGATGGTTGTGAGCTGCCATGTGGGTGCTGGAACCAAGCCCAAGACTTCTGCAAGAGCAGCCAGTGCTCTTAACCACTGAGCCCTCTCACCAGCCTCTTTTCTCTTCTCCTCTCTTCCCTTCCTTCCCTCCTTTCCTTCTCCCTTCTTCCCCTCCCTTCCCTTCCCTTCCCTTTCCTTCCCTTCCCTTCTCTTCCCTTCCCTTCCCTTCCCCCCCTTCCTCCTCTTCCTCCTCCTCCTCCTTCTTCTTCCTCTCTCTCTCTCTCTCTCTCTCTCTCTCTCTCTCTCTCTCTCTCTCTCTCTCTGTAAAGCAGGGCCTTATGTATCCCAGACTGGCCTTGAATTTTCTGTGTGTCACAGAGATTAACCTTCTATTCCTGAACTTCCTGCCTCTGTCTCCCAAGTGCTGGAATGGCACTGGGTGTTTCTTTTCTGTCTGTCTGTCTGTCTGTCCGTCTGTCATGTTTTCCCAAGCTGGTCTTGCTTGCCTCAACTTCCTGACTGACTGGGCCTCTGAATGAGCAGGTGAGGGATCCAACCAAGACCGAGTTCTGCAGCCAGACAACCTGCATTATCATCCTGGGTCCAGGGCTGAAGTGGTTAAGATCAGGAGGAAGCTTAAAGGAGCTGGTGGCAAATGCATCTAATCCCACCTCAGGAGGTGGGTCTCCAGGGGGTTCGAGGCCAGCCTGGTCTACAGAGAGAGTTCCAGGACAGCCAGGGCTACACAGAGAAACCCTGTCTCAGAAAACAAACAAACAAACAAAAAACAAAAAAGCAGGCACAAAGAGTTTTGTTGAGGATCAAATCTAAGAACACGGGGGTTCTTGTTCCTTGACTCTGTTTTTAAGGGACACTAGCGTCTGAGGACGAGAGGAAAGAATGACTCCATTACGGGGCAGAACCTGAGGTATCATTTAGATGGAGACACTTATTTCTCATTTCCTGGAGGTGCTGCTGGTCTGTGACAGTTCACACAGGTCAATCTCTCTGACTCGCCAACCACTGAAAAAGGCCACGCCCCCTGCTCCCTGTCACTCACAGCCACGACCTGCTGTGCGCAGGTCTAATTGCTCAGCCCCTGCCTGTGACTCAGGTCAACCCTCATGGACCCATCAGAGCTTCAAAGCCTCCACGCAAACCCACTCTTCCCTCCACTTCATCCTCTTCCTTTCGCTCTCCCCCTCCCGTTCTCCACCCCTCCCCCACTATGTCACCTCCTTATAGAAGGTCAGATGTGGACTCTTAAGAACATCAGGCTCTCTGTGGACCAAGGGTGTCCTGCAGACTGTGGAGTGAGTCATTTTCCAAGCAGACAGCCTTAGCCTTTGATTCTATCTGGCCTTCCACAAGGATGGCCGGAGTCTCCTACCACAGTGGAGGCTGTGTAATTATAGTTAAGAGAAAGAAATTATGGTAGAATTCCTCCTGTCATGCATGAGACCATGGGTTCAATTCCCAGAACAGTACTTAAAAAGGGAGGGAGGGAGGGGGAGAAATAGTGCCAGGCATGCCAGTGACTGTTTTTAAATTTTTTTTATTTATTACTGTGTGTATAAATGTGTGTGTGTGTGTGTGTGTGTGTGTGTGTGTGCGCGCACGCGCGCATGTGGAGGCTAAAAGACAACTTCCAGTGGGCTGAAGAGATGGCTCAGCAGTTAAGAGCACTGACTGCTCTTCCGAAGGTCCTGAGTTCAAATCCCAGCAACCACACGGTGGCTCACAACCATCTGGAACAAGATCTGAAACCCTCTTCTGGTGTGTCTGAAGTACACTCTGGAGTATATGAAGTACAGTGTACTTAATAAATAAATAAATCTTAAAAAAAAAAGACAACTTTCAGCTGGGCAGTGGTGGCATGTGCCTTTAATCCCAGCACTCGGGAGGCAGAGGCAGGCGGATTTCTGAGTTCTAGGCCAGCCTGGTCTACATAGCGAGTTCTAGGACAGCCAGAGCTACACAGAGAAACCCTGGTCTCAAAGAACAAAAACAAAATAAAAAAGACCCTGAGAAGCTGATTTTTTCCTTCCACCGTGGATCCTTCGGATCAGATTCCTTCAGAAGCCCATCTCCCTCCCCAAATGGATGCTTAGAATGCTAACACATGTCAGGCGGGGGGGGGGGGGGAGAAGTTTGAATCTAGCTGAGGCCTCGTAGCAAGAAGCAAACAAGTTGTGGCGTGAAAGGGTTGGTTTCTCCTGCCTGTTTCGCTCCTTAGCTGTGCAATGTCCAGTTGCCTGTTCTAGGAAAAATAGTGTATTGGACTCAGTACAGGAAAGAGCAGGCTGGACGTGACCAAACACACTGATAGCAAGCCTGGGCTTTGCCATTTTACCAACTTACTTTCTCTGCTCCAGTCTGTAAAGTAGGATTACTCTACATTGACTTTGTTTTGTTGTCTGAGACCAGGGTTTCTCATCTCCGGCTGTCCTAGAACTTGCTCTGTAGACCAGGCTGACCTCAAATTCGGATCTGCCTACCTCTGCCTCCAGAGTACTGGGATTAAGGACGTGCACGACCACCACCTGCCTTATATTTTAGTATTGCATTGCATTTATTTATTTGTGTGTGTGTGTACATGCCAAGGCTCATGTGTGGAAGTCAGAAGACAACTTGTAGGAATAAGTTCTCTCCTTGTTTAAGTTCTAGGAATTAGGTCTATAGGCTTGGCAGCAGACACCTTTACCAGCCGAGTCATTTTGCGGTTCCGTGTAAGGTGGGATTTTTATAGCATGGCATTGAAGGGTTTGTCGAGAGGCTTCAGTGCCCATTCCAGATGACTGAAACACAGAGAAACTTGATTTTCCACACCAGTGGTTCTCAGCCTTCCTAACACCTCGACCCTTTAATACAGTTTCCTTGTGCTGTGCTGACCCCAACCATAAAATTATTTTCTTTTTTTTAAAGATTTATTTATTTATTATATGTAAGTACACTGTAGCTGTCTTCAGAAGAGGGCATCAGATCTCATTACGGATGGTTGTGAGCCACCATGTGGTCGCTGGGATTTGAACTCAGGATCTTCGCAAGAGCAGTCAGTGCTCTTAACCACTGAGCCATCTCTCCAGCCCCATAACGTTAATTTCATTGTCAGTTCATAACTGCAGTTTTGCTACTGTATCAAATTATAATGTAAATATCTGTTTTTCAGCATTCTTAGGCGACCCCTGTGAAAGGACCGGTAGACCCCCAAAAGGAGTCAAGACCCACAGGTTGATTGCCATTAATCTACAGGAAAGTGCTTTTAAGCATTGACCTTAAGAAGTAGATACTGGGGGCTGGAGAGATGGTTCAGCGGTTAAGAGCACTGACTGCTCTTCCAGAGGTCCTGAGTTCAAATCCCAGCAACCACATGGCGACTCACAACCATCCATAATGGGATCTGATGTCCTCTTCTGAAGATAGCCACAATACACTCATATACATAAATAAATCTTTAAAAAAAGAAAAAGAAGCAGACGGTATCACGACCATTTTATAGACAAGCAAACTGAGGCCCCGCAAGGTAAAGTAACTTGCCCCAAGTCACACATCAAATGAGTGACAAAATCATATTTGAGATGCTGACCTGCTTCTGATATTCCTTGCCACCCTACAACCACCCTGTTGTCTGACTCGGGAACTTCTGGGTTGGGACAATGTGTCCCATACACTACTTTGTACAGATTCATATTGCCTTCATCGGTGTCTCTCCAGACGCCTAGAGAATAGTCTGGGTGTGTAGGTGGCCAGGTTTGACAGGGGAGAAGGAGCGTTCCTTCCTCTTTGTGCAGAGAGAGACAGCTAACCTCGTTGAGCAGGGACTGGGGGAGGGGAGTCTTAGAGGGAAGTAGGAGATGCTAAAGGCAAATCATGCTTCTACCTCAGACCATAAACAGAGAGTTAGGGTTCTGCCAGCGCCCATGCACAGACAAGAGGCAGACAGAAACAGCTCACACAAGGAAGCAGGGCAGAGCCTCCGCCCAGAGTAGGAATTAAATGTTTTCCTGAAAGCCGAAAGGATGACCGTGGTTAAAGCCAAGCCATGACTCTAACTCTGAGCCCGAGTTGACAGCGTACGTTAGTGAGTAAAGACCCTTAATTTGTACCTGGGCATTGTGAATTCTTTCTTGATCTAACTGTGGGAAACAAAAGTAATAGTTAGGACTGAGTCGCCGGCGCACACTGTCATTTGAAAGATGCGTGCATGGCTTTTATATTTAGATCGATCTGTTTCTGTCATACGTGGAGAGACTGAGAGAGGCTCTGTGTTGGCTCAGGTATATTCAGAGCTCTTGGTTGGCTGAGAGAGAAAAAAAAATAACTCAAACACCACCACCAACAACAACAAATGGCCCACGCCTTTAGTTCCAGCTCTCTGGAGGAAGAAACAAGCAGATCTCTGTGAGTTCGAGGCTAGTCTGCTCTACAGAGTGAGCTCCAGTGCAGCTAGGGTAGCATAGAGAGACCATATCTCAAAAATAAATGAAGTAATAATTATTCTGTCGGGTATGGTGCTACAGAATTGTGATTCTTGTCAGACAGTGGTGGCGCACACCTTTAATCCCAGCACTTGGGAGGCAGAGGCAGGCAGATTTCTGAGTTCGAAATGGTCTACAGAGTGAGTACCAGGACAGCCAGGGCTACACAGAGAAACCTTGTCTCGAAAAAACAAAAATAAATAAGTAATAAATAAATAAATCTATCTCAGGCTTCCTCTCATTCGCTCAACTGATCACATGCTCCGTCTCCAACTAACTTTGTGTCTCTGTTGGGCCATCCGACCTAGACACAGAGGTTGTGAGAAGGAAGCTCCATTGAAAGCATGGGGCTTGGCACAGGGGACAGGGGTTTCCTAGAGGAGACAGCAGGGCTGCTACCGGAAGTCCATTCCCGTTAATCCTCCTGAGGAAAAGCTATCAATAATGATGAAGATAACAGTGATGGTTTCATTGTTTGAGCACCCACTATGTGTTAGGCATGCCAAGTGAGCACCCACTATGTGCTAGGCATGCCAAGTGAGCACCCACTGTGTGCCAGGCATGCCAAGTGAGCACCCACTGTGTGCTAGGCATGCCAAGTAAGCACCCACTGTGTGCTAGGCATGCCAAGTGAGCACCCACTGTGTGCTAGGCATGCCAGATACTTTACATGCATTATCTTCTGTACCTTCACAGCCCTTATTACTTGTCTTTATCTTGACTGAGAGTTCAAGGAATTGGCCCAAGTTCATGTAGATAGTAAAGCATAGAGTTAGTTATTCTCCAAATCCTAAACTCTTAGCTTCTTGGGGAACCTCACAGTCTCTGTCTCTTTGTCTCTGTCTCTGTCTCTCTCTGTCTCTGTCTCTCCGTCTCTGTCTCTCTGTCTCTGTCTCTTTGTCTCTGTCTCTGTCTCTGTCTCTCTGTCTCTCAGAATTGATAGCTTCATGTCAAAGGAGATGTCCAGGGCCTGCTAAGAGGTCACTTTGCAAGCCTATAAGGAATGTGAGGTTGGCAGACTGCATTCCGATGACCACGGAGTCATTGATAATGGGAGAGCACTTGTCTTGGGGAGGCAAACTGTACACCCAAAGTCTGACACCTAGAGAAGGGCTATCCAAGACCTGAAGATGCAGGCTCTACATTCCTTGCTCCCACCTCACCGCCCACCAGAAGTGGTGGCCAAGGGTATACCATGCAGGGATGCGCTCAGGTTGACTTCCCGTTCTACTAACCAGTTTGCGTCCTCCAATAAACTCCCTTAATGTCTGCCAGACTCAATTTCCACATCCATTAAATGGGCACAGTAGCATCTTCCTTAAGGCTTATGGGAATCTCCCCCCCCCCACCTCTCTCCTCTTTCTCTCTGGGGTCCTAGAGATTGGATCCTGATTGTTTTAAAATAAGAGTTTCTTAGGTGGGTGTGGCCACTCCCATCAGTAATCCAGCAGCTATAGCTTCACTACCCGACCACAGAGCTCAGATCCCTGAGCTCTGAGTCCAAGTGCCAGCTCCGGCTCTCTCTTCCTAGCCTTGTCTCTCTCCATCCGTGTAACTCCCTTTCTGGTGAGAAGGCAACCCCCACCCCACCCCCACGCCACTCTCGCGCCCGGTGAGATCTGATGCAAACCTTGTCTGCAAAGCCGCCTGTCCCATGGGGCTTTGTTTATCCCCTGGGTGACAGGGGACAAGGCTGAGTGAGCCAGGCTGCGCCGGGCAGGACCAGAGAAGGGTGTGGTAAGCAGAGGGGGCCCTCTGAGGCTACTCCACTTCCCATCTCCTGAATAATTCATGAAAAATAAGAAGACCGGGCCAGACCTGAGCCCTCCCTTCTCCTGACAGGGAAGGGAGAAAAGTTTCTAATTACAGATCAGCCTGCTTGGCTCCCCCGGGCCCCTGGGCGCTGCACACAGGGGGTATTTATGGGACGAGACCCGAGGGGAGGGGCTCTGTCCCTGCCCCTTTACTGAAGGAACTCAACCCCTTTTGAAATTGTAGCTTTGCCCAGACAAAGTGCGGGGAGGGACGGTGGGGGGGTGGGGTCGGTGAGGAAACTTAGAATCCCTGGGCCGGAAGAGGAAAACCTGCGAGGAGCGGTCAGGGAGGTTGTATCCAGAAACAAGCCAGGGCGAGGGAGAGAGCTCGAGGGAAGACCCGGGGAACAGGAGAGGAGCGATTTGCCAAAGTCTCTTGTTGAGCGCAGCATCTGCCAGCTTCCTCACAGTGGCCTTACCTGTAAAATGGGAGTTCTTCCTTCTTCACATCAGCCTGGGGAGTTACAAGAGCTGATGTCCTCGCAGTGTACCTGGTACTCAAACTAAAAATATACACCCCTGGGGAGGTGGCTTAATGAGGAAAGTGCATGCCACGGAAGCATGAAGACCTCGGTTGGGATCCCCTGGCACCCACATAAAGGCTGGGGGTGGTGGTGGGAGTGGGAGAAACAGGAGGATGGGTGGGGCCTAGTTGGCCGGTAAGGCTGGCCAAAATGGGTTTGCTCCTGGTTGAAAAAGAGAAGCTGTTTTCTAAAAATAAGCTATCTGAAGCCACCTCTGACTTACACACACACACACACACACACACACACACACAAACACACACACATTCAGGTGAGCACACCTCCCTGGACACACACATACATATGTATGCATGTATATTAGCAATAGTATAGTTATATGTTAGCGCATACATATAATACTGTATGCCTATATATTATATTTACATTATACTACATCCCTAGAGAAGACAGAATAGAGATGACCAAAGACAGGATGAAGGGAGTTGGTTTTTTTGTTTGTTTGTTTGATTGGTTGGTTGGTTGATTGATTTTTCGAGACAGGGTTTCTCTGTATAGTCGTAGCTGTCCTGGAACTCTCTCTGCAGACCAGGCTGGCCTCAAACTCAGAAATCCACCTGCCTCTGCCTCCCAAGTGGGGAGTTCTTAAAGAAGAAGGCAAGACAAGAGGCAGTTAGCACAATTCAGCTCACAGTGAGGCCTCTCGGTCAGAGTACACAGTACAAGGCTCTGGGTTCCATCCCCAGAGACCCCTTAAAGAAAAAGAAAAATGATCTTCACCTAGGCATGGGGGTGCATGCCTTTAATTCCAGCACTCAGGAGGCAGAGGCTGGAGGATCTCAGTGAGTTCAAGGCAAGCCTGGTCTACAGAGTGAATTCCAGGACAGCCAGGGCTACACAGTGAGACAGCATCTCAATAACATACGTTTAAACATAAAGATGGAAGAAAACAGGGTCTTCACGAGTGATAGCATTCTACACCCATTTTCTTTGGAGAAAGTGTCTCTGTGTGGTCTACACTGGTCTCAACTTTGGATGTCCCTTGTTCCCAGTTCCACCACAGCTGGGCCACAATAATAATTCTTTTAAAAGAATAAGGAGTGGGCTAGGGATGTGGCTCGGCCGGTAAGAGTGTTTGTCTAGCATGCACAAAGCCCTGAATGGATCTCCAGCACCATGTACAGCAGGGATGGTTGGTGTATGCCTGTAATCTCAGAACATGGGAGGTGGAGGCAGGAGGATCGGGAGTTCAAGGTCATCTTCAGCCACATACCAAAGTCAAGGAGACCCTGTCTTCAGAAACAAGTAAAAGAATACCTTCTCCAGGACTAGGTTGCCTGAGTTCCTCTGTTAACTCTGACTTTTTCAGGCTGTGTCATCTTGGGAAAGTTAGTCTGTCTTCCTGGTTCCCCATCCCCCCTACTCCCCCCCCCAAAAAATCTGGATTCCTGAAGACAGAACAAAACAAACATGGTTCTTCCCTGACTTAAAGTCTTCAACATAAGAGTTATAGTAAGCAAGAACACTTATCAAGCACCTACTGTGTGCCAGTTCAGTGCCTGTCACAGTCCCTGTCAGCCTGTTCTCAACTAAATCAGAACGTGTCCACCTTCACTGTCTGGATGAAGAAGCCGAAATGGAACAGGCACAGGCCACCACGCCAGATTCCCAGAATGCACTAGATGTGAAGAGAGCTCCTGTAGGATTTCCTGTCTCCAAAGTTCTAGAACATGCAAACTAATCTATAGTGACAGAAAACGGATGAAAGGTTGCCTGGGAACAGGAGGGAAGGACACAGGCTGTCAGGGGCACGTGGGGTATTTTCAAGGAGATGGAAATGTTTTTCATCTGACAGCGAGCTACTCCAGAGGATGTACTTGTCAATGTTCATCGAACTGGACACTCAGAATGGGTATCTTTCCTTGCTTGTAAATTATACTTCAGTGAAGCGGAGTTGGTTTTTTCCAACGAGGAAGTATATCGCTGTGATTCCAGAATCCTGCAACGCATTTTACACTATATGAGAGTCTGATTTCAATCTCATTTTGTGGGCAAAAACTGTATTAGATTCCCCCTCATTGCTCAGCAAAATTCTTTTTTTTTAAATATTTATTTCGTGTGTGTGTGTGTGTGTGTGTGTGTGTGTGTGTGTCTTAGTTAGGGTTTCTATTGTTGCCATAAAACACCATGAACAAAAAAAAAACAAGTTGGGGAGGAAAGGGTCTCCCTGTGTAGACCAGGCTGGCCTCAAATTGACAAAGAAGATCCAACTGCCTCTCCTTCCCCAGTGCTGGGATTAAAGGTGTGAGTCACCACTCCAGGCTCAGCAAAAATTTCATCCCCCTCCATTCCACCCCCTTTCAGTGCTGGGGACAGACCCAGAGCCTACTAGGCAAGTCTTCCACCACCGAGCCACACCCTCAGCACCTGACCCTCAGCTCAGTTCTTTTTCTTTCTTTCTTTTTTTTTTTTTTTTCGAGACAATAGCCCTGGCTGTCCTGGAACTCGCTCTGTAGACCAGGCTGGTCTCGATCCTCCTGCCTCTGCCTCCCAAGTGCTGGGATTAAAGGCGTGCGCCACCACTGCCCGGCCTCAGCTTGGTTCTTAAACCTAAGTTGTTAAAATCAGGAAGTAGCTCCCAGCCACCCTGGTCTTGCTGGATTTCAAGGCCAGGTGTCTGTTGGAGAAACAGACAAAAATGGACGAATGAACTAGCTGCCCCTTATTAGTTATATGGCTTTGGGTGCCGGTGCCACCGCCACTCCCCAAACCCAGCATACCGGACTCTCAAAAATGGAGGTCATCAGCCAGGCAGTGGTGGCGCACGCCTTTAATCCCAGCACTTGGGAGGCAGAGGCAGGAGGATTTCTGAGTTCGAGGCCAGCCTGGTCTACAAAGTGAGTTCCAGGACAGCCAAGGCTACACAGAGAAACCCTGTCTCGAAAAACAAAAAAAAAAACAAAAAAAGAAAAAAAAGAAAAAAAATGGAGGTCGTCGCAGCCCAAATCTGGAGGGATGTTTTATGAGTCACAGGAACCCTGGAACAGGGCGTATGGTACACTTCCGCAGAGCAGGGGGATTGCCACTTTGAAGCCAGCCTGGGCTACAGACTTCAGGCCTAGCCTGGGCTACATACACAAAACAAACAAAAAAGGAGCCGACCAGCCACGTCAAATGCTTGGGCGCTGTAGGCTTAGTAAGTGCTAGGTAATTGCTAGCTGCCCCTATTGTGATTGAAGAGCTGGAGTTAGAAAGGGCAGTGGTGGGGAGCTAGAGGGAGTGGGGGATGGCCCTGCCCAACCTAAGGTGGGAGGCGGGCCAAAGATGCTTTCCCAGAGAGGTGAGACTTTCAGAAGGGACTGGCCAGTTCAAGTGGTCTTGGGGGGTGGGAGGGAAATGGGAATAGCTTGGAGCAAACGCTCGATAAATATTTACTCAATAAATAAAAGTAGACGATTCGAGGAGGCCTTGCCAGTAACCAGGGGGACAGAACAGACTTGCTAGCTAGAGCGGACTGGGGGGTCCTCAGGAGGCGCAGTCTGGGTGGCTGCACTATTGACACTTTTCGACCCCACCCTGTCCCCAGATAGTCTCGGGACCCCCACCCCCACCCCTACCCCCCGAGACCCGCGTCTGGGAGCCTATAGAAGGGATGTTGCTGAGGGCTGGGGGCCAAGGGTCCTCGAGGGCCTTCGCCCCTAATGAGAATGAGAGTCCCCACGAGGCGCCTCTCCCGTTGTCCGAGCCACAATGGAGAGGGATCAATGCGAGGCGGGAGCGGCCGAGGGGCCTCCTCTTTGTGCGGCTGTCTCGGGCCTGTTTGCGCCGCCGTCTCCGCGCCCCCATTGATCAGGCATGTGGAAAGATTCCGCCTCCCGGGCTCCCTTTGTGGCCGCGTTGCCAGGCTGCGGCTGGCGTGACTGTGGAACAGCGCGGGGCGCTCCCCCTGCGGTGGGCACGGGCTTGCGACCGGGCGGGTTCCCGGGAGGGTGAGGGTGGGGATCTCGCCAGATTTAGTAAGCGAAAATCGAGGAGGCCCGATTAAATTCCCGATTACGAGAGATAATAAAAGCCAAAAAAAAACCAAAAGTCCCCAAATATTGTAGAGGGGAGGATGCTTGCACCACGTCTGACATTCAAACTTCACTCAAGTGTCTTGGATCTTATTTGACATCCTAGGAGACAGGGAGGCCGGCATTTGCCTTCATCCTGTGGGATTTTGTTTGTGAGCTTGCTTTTTGTTTTGGCCACTTATGCACACATCCTCTGAACTCTACCCTCTTTCCCCTCCTGCCCCCCCAATCAGCCTCGCCACTCTGTGTAACCCTGGCTGGCCTGGTAGGGCTTCAAATTCAACATCCTGTCTCAGCCTCCCAAGACCTAGGATTGCAGGCCTTCGAACATTACCTAGCTAGACTAAACTGAATTCAAATTTGTATTATGCTGGGGATTGAACTCTAGTATATTAGCGCTGAACCTCATCCCCAGACATGAACTTCTATGTAACACTTCCTTCTCTCTCCCTTTCTCCCTCTTTCCCCACAAAGCCCCATGCACTGACATGGTCATATCAAAGGATGCTTTTGAATTCCTGGTCCTCCCAAGATCTGTTTTTAAATGGGGACAAAAAAAAAATTAGTTGTTGCTGTTTGAGACAGGATCTCACTGTGTAGCCCAGGGTAGTCTACCAGTCTCCATCACCCTGCCTCAGCTTTCCAAGTGCTAGAATTATAGAACAAATAATAATAATAATAATAATAATAATAATAATAATAATAATAATAGCAACTATTGTTATCATCATTGTTTCGATTGTTATGGAGACCAGGTCTCACTATGTAGACCAGGCTGGACTTTAACCACAGAGATCCACCTACCTCTGCCTCCTGAGGGTGGGGATTAAAGGTGAATGCTACCACATTTGGCTACATTGAAATATTTTTTTTTAAATTTAGCTTATTAACAATAATATAGTAGCATGTATATGTTAATGTGAGTGGATTTTTTTAAAAAGATTTATGAAGATATATGCATATGTGAGTGTGTATGAGTGTGTGTGTGTGTGTGTGTGTGTATGTGTATGTGCACACACATGCATGCTCTCACACAAACACTCTAGGACCTAGTACAAGTTCACAGAGGCCAGAAGAGTACATCAGACACCCCAGAGTTAGAGCTACAGGCAGTGTGTGGTCTAGTGTAGGTGCTGGGAACGGAACTTGGGTCCTCTAGAACAGCAGCAAGCGCTCTTCACTATGGAGTCCGTTTTCTAGTCCCAAACTTGGATAAATTTGCTGGCAAGTTTTTACCTACAGGAACTGCATCCACATCAGGATATTTAGAAGGTAACTGTTGCAACAGAAGCTTCTCTAGACTTTCCAAGGAACAGTCATAGCTTGACCTCTGCACCAAAGTTCCCAGTAGACATTCTCAAACATCATCTGAATGGAACTGTCCAGTCTGTCCCATGAGTGCAGCTGGCTTTCCTCAACGCCCTGAGGCTTTATCCATGCGGAGGGTTGGAGCCACCTTTGCTGCTGTCTGCCTGAGTTACAGTTTGCTCTCGCACTCTCCAGGTGAGGGCTGAAGAGTCCCGGCTCTTTCCAGGGTGGTTGTCTTTTTGAGACAGGGTGTCACTCTGTTTACCTAGGCTGACTTCAAGCTCAGAGATCTGCTTGCCTCTCTGCCTGCCGGATCAAAGGTGCGCGCTACAGCCCCTCAGCCCACTCCGGGTTTGGCTAGGGCGGTATCTGTGCTAGTCACCGCAAGGACTTCAATGTATTTCACCGAAGCAAAACGGCGGTTCAAAGACTTCAGATGCTGCTTTCATTTCTCCCCCTGCACATGAACTCTGCCTGAAACTAATAGTTTTATGTGAGTTCTGAGACTGCCCTTCTTCTGTAGAGCCACAGTCGTAAGCCCTACTGGAGATCAGAAGTTGCTAGAACAAACAAGATTGGAGGGAGATACGTGCCCAGTGTGCGCAGAGTCGCGGCTGGCACAGATGTAGGGAAAAGACAGAGCAGGGTGACTCAGAATGAACCCTGAGCAAGAGAAGGAAGAATACACGCAGGGCATGGAGTTGCCGTAACCCCAACACACTGGAGGCCCAGAAGCTGAAGAAGGCCATCCTAGACCACATGAGGCAGTGGCGATTTCCGAGCCAGCCTGGGCTATATAAGATCTTGTCTCAAATCAAAGTCAATTAAAAAAAAAAAACGGAACAAGGCTGGCCCGCATGGGAGTCACTATCAAGTTTTTATTATTGTTTTTATTATTTTCGATGTTATTTTACATTTGTTCATTTACTTATCGCCGGGGACTTGCACACCCACGTGTGTGCTGTGATGTGTGTGTGGCAGTCGAGGTGGGGGGGAAACTTGGGGGAATTGGTTCTTTCCTCTCACCACCGGGATCTGGGGAATCAAACTCAGGTTGTCGCACTTGGTGGCTAGAGCCGTTGCTTGTCGAGCCATCTCTCCGGCCCTCCCTTGTATCAAGTTCTTCATCCCAAACTGGTGAGCTGGGCTCATTAGATGCCTGCTTTATCCCATCAAGCCTTTGATGGGATACTGTGGACACACGCCCATTTCACAGATGGGCAAATGGAGGCAGAGGGAGGTCAAATCTCTTGCTAAGGAGGCATGATAAAGGCATGATAAAGGGCAAAGGTACCTCCCAATGTGGTCTCCTAAGCCAGGTGCCAGAGGGAGGAGGCTCCTACTTACAGAATAGAACAGGTTATAAGGATGAGCTGTGTACTTCCTCCTTCTCACCTCTCTCCCCTATTGATACCTACCTCAAAGGTGAGGGGCTATTTGCAAGGTGGGTGGAGCTTAGATAGACTTTTTTTTGGGGGGGGGGCAGACTATAGGATAACAGGTAGGTGGGAAGACTGGCTGGAGGGGAGGAAGCAGGAAGCCGGAGGGAAGCCCACAGAAGCCAGGCCCTCCTCCAGTGGCAGCCGCTCAGAGTCACTACCGGCTACCTGAAGGGCACAGAAACTGATGATCTCAGCGGATTAGCAGAACAACCCCATCTGATCCTGCATCCCAAAGCTGGGTCTGCACAATCCCATTTCAAGCTGGCTTTCTTTAGCTACTTAGGGAGGGGACATGGGGGCACCACCTTCTTAGAGGGCCTCTGTGCCCAAGGCCCAGTCTGGAGCTCTGGACTGAAAACGACCTACTGACAATCCCTTCAGCCTGGACAGTATGGGGCAACCCAGAGTCTCCCCTTTAGCCTGGACAATATGGAGCACCCCCAGAGTCTCCCCTTCAGCCTGGACAGTATGGGGCACCCCCAGAATCTCCTCTTCAACCTGGACAGTATGGGGCACCCCAGAGTCTCCCCTTCAGCCCAGACAGTATGGTGTACCCCGGACTTTCCCCCAAGCTGAAGACATGCCCCCACCACAGAGGTCACTGGGTTTTCTCTTCATATTACCGTTAACTTTTTTCTGGCACAACCATCAGACCAGCAAGACAGAAACACCCTGTAAGAGTTAGGGGCTTGGATGCATCCGTTTCCCAGGCTGTCTTTCAGTTCCTGGGATCAAAGGAGTCTCCTGCCCCAGCTTCCTAGGCAGTTAGGACAACACAGGAAGGACTCTGAAATAAACTAACTTTCTTTTTGACACAGGGTCTATAGCGGCAACCTAGCCTCTAATTCCCAATAATGCCAAGGATGACTTTAAATTTCTGATCCTCCCACCTCTCAAATGCTAGGAATGCAAGGCTACATCCCCAGGATGAGATGCTGGAGATTAAACTCGGGCTTTGTACACACTAGGCAGTGATCTACATCCTCAGCCTCAAATATAATTCTTCAAAACTATTTCTTACTTTTAAATTTTAATTTGTATATATGCAAGTGAAAAGGAGAGAGAAAGAGAGAGAGAGAGAGAGAGAGAGTGAGTGTCAGTCTCTGGCTGTCTCGGAACTCACTCCATAGACTATGTTGGCCTTGAACTCATGCTGGCCTCTGTCTCTGAGTACTGGGATTAAAGGTATACAACAGGAAACTTGGTCTCAGCTATAAACTTTAAGGCAATGAAACCACAGAGCCAGTTGGGTAGAACTCACCTCTCTACCTACAAAATAATAAGGCCTTGGGCCTGATGCAGATGCAGATGCAGGGAACTGGCGTAGCCCCTTCTCTTCTTCCCTGTGACACTTGGGTCTCAATTTGTGCTGCCTCCCAAGCTTCCAAGCCTCAGAAACCAGGGAAGACACCAGAGTCAAAGAAACAGAACACAAGTTTTGGGGTGAGAGAGCCGGCTGCAAATCCTGTGTCTGTTCCCTCCCTCCTCCTCCTCCCACTATTTTATCATCTGTAAATAGGACCGATGAAGTCATGCTGGGGGCAGGAGTGGGACCAGGTGTATAGCTTACGTGGTAGAGTACTCGCCTAGCACACTCAAGGCCCTAGTTTGGGTCTCCAGCACCATAGGTTAACAAAATCCTGATTCAGAAATTACCCATCAAGCCAGACAGGGTGTCCCATACCTGTAATCCCAACCCTCAGGAGGCTGAGGCAGGAGGATCAGGAGTTCAAAGGCAGTATAGCTAGTTGGTGTCTCAAAACAACAAGGGCGACGGGAGGGAGGAAGGAGAGGAAATGAAGTCAGAGGCTTGCCTGAGACAACCACCTACAAAGTTTCAAAGACAGGCTCAAGTCCACCTGACTCTAAAAACAATGGCTTTTCCATGGAGAAGGGACTAGCCCAGTGGGAGCCACCATCCTTGCCCCACTTAGCGGGGGGAGGCAGGCAGGCAGGCAGGTTCCGTCCAGTGTGGTGTCTTGGTGTGAGAAGCATTGTGGTGACCCCGGGAGAGAGCTAGGCACGAGATAGATGAGGCATAGCAGGTTTCTCTTTTCCCTCTGAGGGGGTGGCGTCTGGGATTACCGGATCAGTGTAATCCTGTGGGTGGGTGGGTGGGTGGGAAGCAGGTCAGGGGGAGGGAAAGGGCAACTGTAGAAACCCAGAGGCGAGATCCAGCCTGGGGCTTGGAGGAACTGCAGGGCAGGCAACCAGTGGGGCTGAGAAATAGGGCAAGCCTAGGCCAGGCAGGACGGTGGACGCACTAAGAACTTTCTAACCACGTTTATTTTTTATTTTATTTGTTTTTTAAACTTGTCTTCTCCTTTCTCTTCTCCCTTTTCAAAGCCTTCTGTTTCTCAGGCAGGGGGCCGGGGCTGTCTTCCGTCTTTCCCCCCACTTCTTCTCAACCTCCCCTCCCCTCCTCTCCCCTCTTCATCCTCTTCTGAACAGCTGCCCCGCCCCCTCCCCACCCACAGGTCCAGTTCACACCCACCCCTTCCCCTCCCCTCCCCTCCACCCCGTGACAATGAGGACTGAACCCTGAGACCCGCTAACCAGGGCATTGTCCCTTTAAGGAATCCCGAAATCCGGACACCCCTCTCCTCCCCCACCTGAGAACCAATTTGGGTTCCCGAATTCAAGTAGAGGGCTTTTGTGTGTCACGTGTTTGGGGGAACAAAGCCCTCTGCGGCAGGAATAAAAGCGCCCATTCAGGAGGCCCGTTTGTTCTCCTGCTAAACGTTTCCACTCCAGCCTCGCCTCTCTCCCGGGTTCCCAGGGCCGCCCAGCTCGGCCTCACCTTCCCGCCTCAGCTTTAATGCCCTACCCAAAGCAGGTGGCCACAGACCCGGGGCTCGGCCCACCTTTTCTTCCCGAGAGATCAGATGACACCAGCTGGCCCTGAGCTGTACCCTGCCTGCTCCGAGCCTCTCGCTTTCTCTGTGAACCTCATCAAGGCATCTTGAGGAGACTGAGGCTCACAGGGTTTAGGTAGCTGCCTGAAGTCCTGCGGCCGGGAGTCTGAATACTTAGCTGGTCCTGAAAGACAGGGTGACTAACTCAAAGCAGGCAGCCTGTGGGGGTCAGTCACCTGCTGGGAGGAGGTCACAGTCACAGGCGAGCCTTGAGACAAGTTAGAGCCTCATCTTTGAGGGAAATAGTGGGTCGGTCAGGACCACTGTGGAAGAGCCCGCGAGACTAGAAAGAGTCAATACTTGAGTTATCTTTAACCCCAGCACTCAGGAGGTAGAGGCAGGTGGATCTCTGCGTGTTCAAGGCTAGCCTGGTCCATATATATAGCTTGCAGGCCAGCTGTGGCTACATAGTAAGACCCTGTCTCCAAAATAAAAAGGGAAGGGGGACCGGGCAGTGGTGGCGCACACCTTTAATCCCAGCACTTGGGAGGCAGAGGCAGGAGGATCTCTGAGTTCAAGGCCAGCCTGGTCTACAGAGTGAGTTCCAGGACAGCCAGGGCTATATAGAGAAACCCTGTCTCAAAAACAAAAACAAACAAACAAACAAAAAAAGGTGAAGGGGGGAAATATATTGATCCGAGATGTTCATTGATACATTGCCAGGAAGGTTGTGGAGTATAGTGTAATCCCATCTGTGTAAGGGAAGGAAGGGACTGGAGAGATGCCTCTTTCGGAGGACTTGGGTTCTGTTCTAGCACACACACAATTCACAACTGCCTGGATCGCCGGAGGAGCCAATGTCTCTGGCGTCTGTGGGCACCTGAAATCACGTGTACACGTTTTATTTGTTGTGATTTCCCCCCCTTCCTGCTGCCTCAGCCTCTGTTGCATGTATACCTGGCAAACGGGACTTCTTCCCCCTCTTTCTGGGACTGGGCATTGAACCAGGGTCTTTGACACACTAGGGGCTGCATGCCCAGCCCCCAGTCAGCCACCTCAAAGTGTGCACTGTGGACTCTTCCCAGCGCTGTTCCAGGCCTGTCTCTCTTCACCTCAGGGACAGTGATGGCTCATTTAACCAGCTCTCCTCTCTTCTCACCCCATCTCCTCAGCTCCTCACCTGCCTCTGCTTCTCGGCATTTGGCCCAGTTTTGATTTTTCATGTAGAAGGAGATACGTGGCATTTTCTGTCTAGCTAAGCAGATCTGTGTTTACTTAGCATGGGTCTTTTGTCTATGTGTGCATACATGTGTGTGCAGGTATGCATTATTATCAAGTGTGTGTAGGCTAGGGGGTCCGTGTAGAATGTTTTCATCAATCACCGTTTTGTTTTTATTTCTATTTTGTTGCTGTCTTTTGTTTGTTTTTTGGTTTTTTGAGACAGGGTTTCTCTGTATCTCCCTGGCTGTCCTGGAACTCACTCTGTAGAACAGGCTGGCCTCGAACTCAGAAATCCTCCTGCCTCTGCTTCCCAAGTGGTGGGATTAAAGGCGTGCACCACCACTGCCCGACTCTCTATTTTTTGTTTTTATTTAGTGTTTTTGTTTGTGTTTGTTTGTGCTTTTTGGTGTATATGTGTAGCATGTGAACGTATGTGTATGTGTGTGTTCACAAATGTGTGAGCACACATCTGTGTTTGGGTGTATATGTATGTGTTTGCACATGCGTGTATGTATGTGTGTGTGCAAATGTATATGTGTGTGCTCCTGCATCTTGTATGTGCTTGTGTGCTTCTGTGTGTGTGCATGTGTGTCTATGTGTCTGTGCGTGCCTGTGTGGTATGTATGCATGTGGTGTGTTGCATGTGTGCATGTATGCCTGCACGCACATGTGTTTGCATGTGTGTGTTTGTGTGTGTGTATGTGTGTGTGTGTGTGCACTAAAGCTTACATTAGATGTCTCCCTCAACTGCTCTCCATGTTATTTACTGAGTCAGGGACTGCTCATGAACCAGGAACTCACTATTTCTGGCTAGTCTAGCTAGGCGGCCTGTCCTGGCTTGCCGGGTTTTATGTGGGCTCTGAGGACCTTTACCTCCTGTCTTCACACTTGCATGGCAAGAGTTTTTATTCACTGAGCTGTCTGTTCAGGCCCTCCGCCTCATTAAGAAGGGTCTCTCCCTTAACAAGGAGCTTGCTGACTCAATCAGATGTGCTGGCCAGGAAGTCCCAGGCATCCTCCTGCCTCTGACTCCCCAGCACTCCGATTACAGGCCTGAGCATCTATGCCCAGCTTTACATGGGCATCCCTGCTCTAACACGGATCCTTAGCTTGTGAGGCAAATACCTCCTGGACCGAGCCGTCTCTGTAGCCCCCTACTTAGGCAGAGCAGATATCAGCACGCTGTTCTCCCCGTCTTTTTGCCCCTCTCATACTGGGACATAGGACTCAAATCAGCAAAATTTTTTGTAGGGCTGTGAGCTCAATCCCCTGTACCACAGCAGCCGAGTGACCTTAAAAGATTAAAACCAAAACAACCCACTGAGTGGAAAAAGAAACCTTAAAGGGCTGGGGAATCAAACCCAAATTCTGTTATTTTGTTGGTTGGTTGGTTTTTTGAGACAGGGTTTCTCTGTGTAGCCTTAGCTGTCCTAGAACTAGCTCTGTAGACAGGGCTGGCCTGGAACTTAGAGATCTACCTGCCTCTGCCTCCCAAGTGCTGGGATAAAAGGCCTGTACCAACACTGTCTGGATGAAACCTAAATTCTTGCATAAGCCCTCTGCTACCAGGCAACATTCTGAAGTTGTTTCGTGTGTGTGTGTGTGTGTGTGTGTGTGTATGTGTGTGAATATGGTGTGCATGTACCCACATGCCACCGCTTGTCTGAGGACAACTTGGGTGTGAGCCCCCACCTCCCCTTTGTTTGAGACACCGTCTTTTTGTGGTTAGCCCACTGTGTGTGTCAGGCTAGCTCTCTGGCCTCCATGGATTCTCCTGTCTGTACCTCTCATGCCTCGTAGGAGCTGGGATTACAGATACTTTAAAAAACTCCCAGATTCGATGTGGGATCTGTAGACTTGAACTCTGGTCCTCACACGGTCAGTTAGGCGCTTCTGTTCGGGAGCCATCTTCCTCAGCCAGTAGTTTTGTCTGTTTTTGAGGTAGGGTCTTGCTGTATAGCCCAGGTTAGCCTCAAACTTGGTTACCTAGCTGAAGATGACCTTGAAGCTCCTGATCTTCTTGCCTCCACCTCACAAATGCTGTAATCACAGATGTGCACACCGACACCCTAGTCAAAACAAAACAAACAAAAAAACCCGTTTGTTTGTCTTTGCTTTTTCTCATCAAATGTGAAGCCTGCAAAAAGTGTGTCTGTACAAACTTTTAAAAAAAGAAATAAATACAGAGAATGCGTATTGATGAGCTAGGCTTTTCTTGCTGGATCGTTCTGACTGGCTCCCAGGGACTCTGGCTTCTCTGGAGCCTGCTGATGCTGATGACCCAGCAAGATCAGCACCTCTGTGGGGACAGCTGGGACACTTATAGTAGAGCAGAACGGGGGAGTCTCCACTTCTCGGGTCCAGCCTGTCTTCTGGGTCACAGTCAGAGGGGCGGGCGTTTGAACTCTGCTGTCTGCTTTTTCTTAGTGCTCTGATACTAAATTAAGGAGTTGCTCTCACAGGCTTGCCGGTACTCCCTCCCACCACCACCACCACCCTGGTGTAGCTCTAGAGTTCAAGGCAGAAACCCCAGGGTGGAGGGAGCTAAGGGAAAGGGCAGGAGAGGACAGCCTGGACCCAAGCAGCCAGCCCCACCCTCTGTGAGGTGGCACCAAGCGGTTGGCATAGTGTAAAGGTATAGAAGAGCCCTGGGCAGAAGCCCCCGCTCTTCTCCTTAGATGCTTTGTCATTTTAGCCAAAGGGTGGCATGTCTCTGAACCTCAGATACTCATCCATCCCATGGATATACTAGTAATTAAGACAGCATCATAAGTTATCCGATGAGCCAATGAAATAGCCTGAGAAACTGCTTCAGTTGCTCCAAGAGCTCAATAAACCACAGTGGTCATTATTATTATGTCTAAAGGCTTGGGGAGAGCGATGAGTCCAACATACTGTGCATTCAAGATGGATAGAGTGCCTCACGGGCTAGCCCACACCATGGGGACAAGAGAAAATAGCCCTAACTTTTGGGAAGGATTTCAAGAGGCTGAGATGTAGCTCGGTTGGTAGAGCGCTTGTCTGATGCGAATCCTGGGTTCTACCCCCAGTGCTCCTTAAGCTGGCGGCTGCTGTAGTGGGGGAGATGGAGACAGAAGGATTCTAATCAAGTTCATCTTCAGCTACATATTGGGGTTTAAGCTAGCCTGGGCTACATGAGACCGTGTAGAGGAGCTGGGGGGGGGGGAGTGGGAGGAAGAGATTCTCAGGCATTCATTGATCATATGACACATGCACACACACACTCACACAGGTACCAAACATACAGTTGCAGCAAAGGCTCCTGGGAAACTAAAGGGGCAAAGGGGAATGGAGCAGAAGGGTGAGGGGGGAGGAGGGTTGTGTGTCTCTGGGGGGAAATGACATTCATGGGGGACATCAGGCTGAGGCAGGATGCCCAGGCTAAGGTGGGATTGTCCCTAGCAGGAAGATACTGCCGCATGGGAGGATGTTCCAGGCCAACCTGTGAACTGTGACCCCTTCGGGGGCTGAACGATCCTTTCACAGGGGTCTCCCAAAACCATCAGGAGACAGATATTTATGTTAGGACTCAATGTAGCAAGTTTATAGTCAAAACCAAGGTTGGCCATGCGCATCTGTAATCTTAGCACTGGGGAGGCAGGGACAGGGGATCTCTGGAGCTCCCTGACCAGATAGTCTTGCCGAACCAGGGACCTTTTGGGTTTTTGTGCAAAGGACTGCGTCAAAAAATTAAGATGGGCTGGAGAGGTGGCTCAGCGGTTAGGAGCACGGACTGCAGTTCCCAGCACCACATGGCAGCTCATAACTGTCTGTAACTCCTGTTCCAGGGGATCCCACAGTTTATAGTTATAGAGTAGCAATGAAAATAAATGCATGGGGGAGCTGGAGAGATGGCTCAGCGGTTAAGAGCGATGACTGCTCTTCTGAAGGTCGTGAGTTCAAATCCCAACAACCACACGGTGGCTCACAACCATCTGTAACGAGATCTGACTCCCTCTTCTGGTGTGTCTGAAGACAGCTGCAGTGTATTTACATATAACAATAAATAAATCTTAAAAAAAATAAATTTATGTTTGGGAGGTCACCACCAACAGGAGGAACTGAGTTAAAGCCTTGCAGGATGGGGAAGGGTTGAGAACCAAGGCTCTAGGCAGACAGCAGAAAGCACCAGGAGAAGAAAGGAGAAGACTGTCTGCCCTAAATGTAAGGGGTGGACGTTCTATCCAGGGAGAGGGTTGTTCAAAGGCCCTGTGCCAAGGATGAGTCTGGTGAATTCCAGACTCTACAAGGTCAGTTGATTAAAAAAAAAAGGGGGGGGAGGTGCATCAACAGCTGTAGGGCAGATGAGGCAGGGGTCAGGCCTCAGGGGGCTTTGTCATCTATTGGCAATGTTTGTGATTTGCTCTGTCCATGCAAGGGGGCTCTTGAGGAGTTTCAGCTAAACACACAATGACACTGGAAGGTCACCTATCGTCCCATCTCACTAAGTAGTCTTTTTACTTTTCTCTCTGTGTATGTATATATCTGTGGCTATGCCTGTGTACCTGTTTTGTGTGTGCATGCGTGCATGTGTGTGTGCATGTGCATGTACAGCCGGTAGGCCGATCTCAGGCATTTCACCTCTACCATTCTCCATCTTAATTTTAAAAAAATTTGTATTCTTATTTTATGTACATTGCTGTTTGACCGTATGTATGTCTGTGAGGGTGTGGGATCCCCTGGAACAGGAGTTACAGACAGTTGTGAGCCACCATGTGGTTGCTGGGATTTGAACTCACAACCTCTGGAAGCACAGTCAGTGCTCTTAACCACTGAGCCACCTCTCCAGCCCTCCATCTTAATTTTTTGATGCAGTCTTTGCACAAAACCCAAAAGGTCCTTGGTTCGGCAAGACTGGTCAGGGAGCTCCAGAGATCCCCCGTCCCTGCCTCCCCAGTGCTAAGATTACAGACGCGCATGGCCAACCTTGGTTTTGATTTAGTTGCTAAGGGAGCAGAAGTGAGGTTCTCAAACCTTTGGCCCTTTCAGGGACCGGGCCAGTTGTAGCCACACTAGCCACACTAAAATCACTGAAGGAAGGCAGCTCCTGGATTCACTTGATAGACAGACAGACAGACAGACAGACAGAAATGATTGGATTCAAGCGTGACTTAGAGAGTCTCCATTCAAGTTCAGGCTCCCTATTTCTTTGCCTTGTGGCCTCTGGATTCTATGCCTGTACTCTGGGATTGGCTTTTCTCTATTGTGAGGAGTTAACAGGCACTTGAGGGTGTCAGCCCCTGGTGGAGGACAGGCTTTGTATACTGGGGTCTGAGTCCCAGACCCCCTCCCCCCAAGCTTTTTTTTTTTTTTTTTTTTTTTTGAGGAATGACTAAATGGACCAGTTGGTGTAAATTGCTTAGCGAGCCCATGGGATATTTTGTAAATGTCTGCTATAGCTACTTAAGTCAGGAAGAGGAGAGGGAAAGGGGATTGGTGGTGGTTGGTAGAGTTGAGTCAAATCCCAAGGATAGCACTTAGCACTATTTTTGGGTTTTTTTGGGGGGTCTCTTTTCTAGGGGGTGAGGGGGTCTCTTTTTGGGGGGTGGGAATCTCTTGTAGCCGCGCCTCAGACTCACTACACAGCGGAGAAAGACCTTAAACACCCAAGGCTTCCCCCTTTACCTCCTAAGTGCCAAGATCACAGCCTGGCTTTCTCTCTCCCCATCTTTGGCAGGAATGAATTCTATCCTGTATAAGTCAGTGACCCTGGCTGAGCGTCGATGACGACGGAGCACCATGACTCTGTGGTGGATACTAGTGGGGTGGGGGAGTGGGCTGAGGCAGGGCGGAAGGCCAGTTCAGCTAAGCTACAAGGAGTGCTCTGTCCCCCATAGCTGCCTCTCCGATTCTGCTCAAATGCTTACCTTCTTTCCTTCCCAGGGTGGTCTTCTTTTGAGCCTTCAGGTTCCCTGAGGATCCCACTCTCTGTTATAATTCATACGATGTGTTCTTTAATTGGAGGCTAAGCTCTGTAAGAACGGGTGAAAGACACCAGGGGTGGGATTCTGCTGACGTAACTATCGTGGTGTACAGTAAAGGTGAAATCGGCCCACTGAATGAAGAGTCAAGATGCAAAGGTGGAGTTTGTACAACAAGCTGTGTGACCGTGGACTGGACACTTCTTCATCTGGGTCTAGCTGTAAGTGCCAGAGCCTTCCCCGTGGCCATGGCTCAACCATTTTGAAACTGTCACACTGAAGCCCGACAACCTTCCTTGTGATGCAGGTCCATGGGAATTCCAATAAGGGGACCTGAAGTTCTAAGTAACGCCAGATCCAGCTCTCCACCAGGAAAGCTGTAAAAGGCCTGGGGGCAGGATGACATCCTTAGTGGACATAACCTCCACACCGCACCCCTTTCTCTCTCCCCCCTCCCCCTCCCTTCCTTTCTCTCCCTTCCTCTCCCTTCTTCCTTCCCCCTCTCCTTCAGTTTGTCTTTCTTCCTTCCTTCTTTTGTTTGTCTTCTTTCTTTCTTTCTTTCTTTCTTTCTTTCTTTCTTTCTTTCTTTCTTTCTTTCTTTCTTTCTTTCTTTCATACCTTTTCAATATTCAGCAGAAGCAGTGGCTTTAGAGAGATTTTTCAGGATTAAGAGCACTGGCTGCTCTTGTAGAGGACCAGCGTTCAGTTCCCAGCGCCCACACGTTGGCTCACAACCACCTTTATAACTCCAGTCCCCATAGATCTGACTCAGTCCTCTGGCCTCCAAGGGCACAGGGCACTTACATAGTATGCATACTACCTGCAGGCAAAGCACTAATACACATAAAATAAAAATAAGCAATCTTTTAGTTTGGGAGACAGTCTCCCTATGTATCTTATCCCTAGATGACCTGGAGCGTGCTGTATAGACCAGGCTGGCCTTGAACTCACAGAGACACACCTGTCTCTTTCTCCTCAGTGCTGGGACTAAAGGTGTGCACCACTACACCCTACCTTTGTGTGTGTGTGAATTGCCTAGATTTTCTTGTGTGTGTGCATATTGTGTAGGCCAGTGGGTGACATCTGGTGTCTTCTTCTTCAACCTCCCCCCCACTTTGTACTCTCAATTCTGGTGTCTTATTATGTAAGAATACTTCCCATCCACAGGTGTGAGCCCAGCACACATCTGTGATCCCAGTTCTTGGGTAAGTGAGGGGAAAGGATTGTAAATTCCAGGCTAGCCTGGGTTACGTTGTAAGACACTGTTCCAAACATTTTCTTTTGATGGAAACTTTTGCCTGCTTCCAAGCCTAGGATACCTGTTCCTTTCTCCACAGAGATAAACAGTAGCTTGGCCTCTCATGAATGAGTTTTATCTGTGTTAGAACTTCATCCACACATGGACAATTGATCCTGATCATATGTGGTTCTGTGCACAGAGGAAGTACCTGGAAAGATTGATAATGACTGACAAACCCTTCAGCATAGGGCTGCAGAGGGTAAAAAGGACTTATTTCATGTTAGAATGAATATGGATATTTTCTGTAAATATAGATACATCTTAACAACCAAAATAACATAGTAAAAATTATTTTAACCAGACTATGAAAATGTAAAAAATACACTTGAATTTTTTTCAAGTTTTTTTTTCTTTTTCTTTCTTTGGTGTATGCATGTGTGTGTGTGTGTGTGTGTGTGTATGTATGTGTGTGTGTGTGTGTGTGTGTGTATGTATGTGTGTGTGTGTCTGTCTGTCTGTGTGTGTCTTCTTTTATTTTAAACATAGTTTTTGAGATTTATCTGTGTTGTGTGAACCAGTCAACTGTTCCTTTTTTTTAAATTATTTATTTATTTATGTATATGAGTGACACTGTAGTTATCTTCAGACACAACAGAAGAGGGTATTGGATCCCTTTAAAGATGGTTGTGAACCACCATGTGGTTGCAGGGAATCAAACTCAGGACCTCTGGAAGAACAGTTGGTGCTCTTAACCACTGAGCCATCTCTCCAGCCCCAACTGTTTCTTTTGCCTTTTGTGTAGTACTCCATTGCGTAAGAATATCATTCTTTACTCATTCTCCTACCAATGGACATGTACTGTTTCTAGTTTCTAGTTTCTGGCTTTTATGAATAATGCTACTATCGATGCTTTTAGACGGTCTTTAAATAGCCTCGTTCCAATCATCTTCGCTATGGTTTTTTTTGGGGGGGCGGTGGTTGTTAAGATGAATCCATATTTACAGAAAAAAAATCCATATTCATGCTAACACAAAATAAGTCCATTTTTACCCTCTGCAGCCCTATGGTAACGGTTTGTCAGTCAATATAAACTTTTCCAGGTTCTTCCTCTGTACATAGAACCATACATGATCAGTATTAATGAAATGGTCATTGGCAATTCCTCCTTTGGCTGTGTGATTGCAGGGGATTCTGCATAGTTTTTTGTTTGTTTGGTTTGGGGATTTTTCTTTTGAGACAAGTGCTCATGTAATGAAGGCTGGCCTCAAATTCACCATATAGCTAAGAGAGTGACCCTGACCTTCTGACTCTCTGGTCTCTGTGTCCAGACTCTAGGATTCCAAGAGCGTGTTGCCCTGCCTCACTACAGAAGCACGCTTGCTTGATTTGTCATTATTAGATGTTTGCGTGTGTGTGCTTGTGCATGTGTGTAGGCATGTGTGCACCACAGTGCATGTCTGAGTTAGAGTTTCATTGCTGTGAAGAGACACCGTGACCACGACAACTCTTATAAAGGACAACATTGAATTGGGGCTGGCTTACATCTTTAGAGGTTCAGTGTATTATCACCAGGGCAGGAAGGACAGCAGGCACGGCGCTGGGGGAGCTGGGAGTTCTCTATCTTGTCCCAAAGGCAAACAGGAGGAGACTGATTTCTAGGAAGCTAGGCCTACCTCACAGGGACACACTTCCTCCAACAAGGCCACCCCTCCTAACAACGCTACTCCCTATGGGCCAAGCATCTTCAAACCACCACATCGCACATGTTAAAGCCTGAGGACAACTTCTGGGAGCAGATTTCCTCTTTCTACCAAGTATTCCAGGGATGTCAGGCTTGTGGGTCAAATGCCTTTACCCTTAGAACCTTCTTACCAGCCCTAACCATGTAAGTAATTTTTTCCCCTATGGGAGCTGTATGTGGTGGCTCTTGCCTATAATCCCAGCACATGGGAGGCTGAGCAGGAAGACTGCAGAGAGTTTCAGGAGAGTCTGGGCTACATAGCAAGTTCAAGGCCAGCCTGGGCTACAGAATGAGACCCTTTCTCAAAAAGAAAGGATAGGGCATGGAGGATGGATGTAGCGCATTTGAGTGCTTGTTTAGCATGCATTAGGACCTGGGTCTAATTCCCAGCAGTAGCAACAGTAGCAGCAGCAGCAGCAGCAACAACAACACACACACACACACAACAACAACACACACACACAACAACAACAACACACAAACACACACACACACACTTTTAGGCCATGGTCCATTAAATTCATGGATGTAAAACCTTGAGATACTGAGGGCTTACTATATTAGGCACATCTTGCCCCATTCGCCAATTACCTGTATCCGTGGCAGACATTGATAATCAATCATAGATTTCCATCCTCGTCCAGCTGCAGCCCCTGCCAGTTAGTAGAAAAACTGAATTCAATTTCCCATCTCGAGTATAATTTGGCCACTTTCCATTTTGCACATGAATAAACCAGGGCTCTGGGAGGGGAAGAGCCTCCTTCAAGGTCAGAGACAGAGCCCCAGGCTCCGGCCTCGCTGTCAAATGCTTTTTCCACTGTATTCATTGACTCCAAAAGCTATTTTCCCTGGGACCACTGAAAACCTAGTCTCTAGGGAGAAGGCAGAGAGTAGGGGACCCTGCCCTCTAGCCAGCCCCTTCGTCTCTGTGCCCTGCCTGAAGCGTCATGGAAGCCCCAGTCAACAAACAGTCTGGCACCCCCTCCCCCACAGGCACTAGCAACAGACCTGTGGTTTCTGTTCAGTTTCCCAAAATAAACACTGATTTTTTTTTTTTTAGATAAAGAAAGTGTGCTTTATTGTCTTCGAGTTCAGTCCCTGAACTGTGGGATTATTAATTGACCAGAAATAAATCAAATAGTTAATTACAGGCAGGAGGCAACTCCAGTTTCTGGAAACATAGAATTCTAAAAGCACACACACACACACACACTCACACACACACACTTGCGTGCCTTCACCAACACATCACCCTCGCTCCAGTTGTCATTGGAAGCGACGGTGAGAAAGCGGGAGAGTCAGCAGGTCTGGACAAACTGGGTGTCCTCAGCTGGGTAAGTGAAATTATCTAATTCCCTCATGTCAGGGTGGGGCAAAAATGCAAAGGGAGAAATCTGTGATGTTTGAGTCTGGTACACGTGGGCTCTTGAGGGGGCAGACTTTATGACCTTACCTGGCTTGTCATTGTAGGCATCTCAGCCTCAGTTTCTTCACCTGTAGGATGGGCACAAGAGCATAACCTGTATGCTATGCTAGATCCCATAGGTATATGTAACTATAAGCCAGTGAGACAGCTGCACTAAGCCTGACCAACCTGAGTTCTGTCCACAGGTCCAACATGACAGAAGGACATAGATGACTCTTGAAAATTATCCTCTGACCTCCACACATACACGGTGGCACATGTGCGGGCATGCACACATAAATGTAAAAGATATGCACAATTACTATGTATCAATTAAAGCTAACATTATGGAGCTGGAGATAGTGGTCACTGACGACGGTGATGGTATCGTGTGCTTATCCCAGCGACTGATGAAGTTAAGGCAGGATGCCTACTTGAGCCAAGGAGTTAAACGCTCTCCAAGCAATAGAGTGTGTCCTCCTCCAAACACCCAGGGCTAGGGTATAGCTCAGTGGGATAAAGAATGCCCCGTGTGTGTACATCTATGGATTTGATACCCAGAACCGATGAAATAAGGTAAACATAAAAAAATACTTTGAGAGCCGGGCGGTGGTGGCGCATGCCTTTAATCCCAGCACTTGGGAGGCAGAGGTAGGTAGATTTCTGAGTTCGAGGCCAGCCTGGTCTACAGAGTGAGTTCCAGGACAGCCAGGGCTACACAGAAAAAAAAAAACAACTAAGACAAAGATAGAGGGAGGGGGGAGGGAGGGGAAGGAGAGAGGGAGGGGAAGGAGAGAGGGAGGGGAAGGAGAGAGGGAGGGGAAGGAGAGAGAGAGAAAGTACAGTTATAGTTATTTCAGTAACACATCCTTCCTTCTAAGCCCATAGGAAGCTGAGGGCAGGAGGATTGAGATATTAAGGTCAGCAAAAATCTGACTTCTACAAACAAGTACCATCAAGCTCTGCTATATCTATATATGTATATATATATATGTATATATATTTATTTTTATTTTTATTTATGCTTTGTTTTGTTTTTTCTTTATTTCTCAAGACAGGTTTTCTCTGTCTCCCAGCTGCCCTGGAACTCACTCTGTAGACCAGGCTGGCCTCGAACTCAGAAATCCTCCTGCCTCTGCCTCCCAAGTGCTGGGATTAAAAGCTGCCCCCTGCCCCCGCACCTCCCTCCCCTGCTGGCTTTATTTTGTTTTGTCTTTGAGACAGGGGGTCTGGTGAAACCCAGGTGGGCTTTCAACTTGAGAGGCAGCCAAGCTGGCCTTGAACTCCTGACCCTCCTGCCTGCACCTTCCAAGCAGTGAGATTACAGGTGTGTGCCGGCCTACCCAGATCTGTCCGTCACTACGGGCTCGTGGCACACGTGATTTTGTAGCACACATGTGTGTGGCATGCATGCTTCCTAAGTGGGCTTGGGCCAGGCTACTGGCTTGCTGTTTACTATGCTACACTGTACCCCCTGACGTCTTTGGTTAGTAGTTTACTTACTCATTTCTTGGTGTTGAAGATAGAACTCGGGCTCTTCCCACCCACAAACCCTTGGCACCACCATTGCTGATTAATTGATTTGTACATTGGTATAGAGTTATCTAATGAGTCATGGGCAACTTATCAATAGCTACAGTTCCCCTTCCCCATCCCCCCAGCACCAGCACCTGTCAACTGCCTAGAGCTCCTTAGCTAGGGGTGGGAATTCCTGAGCCTCTCCTGTCCACACTGGAATGGATGTTCCCCGAACCGTGTGTGTGTGTGTGTGTGTGTGTGTGTGTGTGTGTACGAGTGTGTGTGAGGAGGGTGTACTTCTTGTGTATGTGTGTGTGCTTGTGTCTGTGTGTATATGCATGTGTGCATGCATGTGTGTCTGTGTGAGTCTGTTTGTGTGTGCCTGCGTGGGTGTGTGCATGTGCTGGTGTGTCTGTAGGGGGGAGGGCTGCTTGTGCCTGTGTGTCAGTGTGTGTGTGTATGCGTGTGCATGCTTGTCCCTGTGTGTGTGCTCACATTTGTGTATGTGTGATAGAGAAGTCCCGTTGAAGAATGAGTACTGTCTCAACAACCACTCTGATCGGTCGTGAATCTCCATTTTAACTGCTGACTGTGGAAACAGAAGCTTCTCTAAGAACAGCACTGATCTATGGATGCAAACGTACACGTCTTGACGGAAGTTTGGCAACACGCATTTAGTAAAACACCAGTAATAGTTTCCCTCTACGGTTTGTGATCTCCCCAGCAATGGACTTCTGGTCAGAAACACAGTGCAAGGCATAAATTCCTTCCTGTGGAACAGGCCTCAAAGCCAACCAGGATGTGATTGGTTGCTCCCCGGACACTGGAACCATATCACACCTAGTCTGCTCATCTTGCCTGGCGGTCAGTTTCAGAGCATGCAGGTCCACCCTGAGTAAGACCACGGTTGACACTTCTTCCCAGTTGCTTGAATATCACCTTCCAGCACGATGCAGCCTGGCCAACAGGGAGCAGGCGACTAGGTCAGTCCCAGCTCTGTGCTCTGAACAAATGTAAATAACTTTATAGTTGCGGATCAGCACAGCCTGAGGAGCTGTGTTAAATAAATCTGTGCTTCCGTTTGGGAGCACAGCAATCGTGGCTCACTCGCCATCCCATGCTACCTGAGATGACCTTGAACTTCCAATCCTCCTGTCTCCACCTCCTCGCCATCATGCCGTTTGTGTGTTCTGGGGGATTAAACCCCAAACAAGTACTCTACCACCTGAGCCACACCCCCAGCTTCTGACCCTGAACTTGTGGTCCTCTGGCCTGCACCTCCAGCATGTTGGGTTTACAGGAAGTATCACCGTGCCTGGCCTCTGGGCTAATTCTTAATGTAGTATATTGCAAATCAAGTGCACGGGTCCAAAGGACGGAGAGAGAGGGATGGAGGGAAATTCAAAGAGGCTTAGCCCAGAGTCTCTGCTCTCAGTGGCCCTCATTCCAATACAATAAATAGACAATGCAGAACCATCTATAATTAACAGGTTTATTGTGTGTTCTTTAAAGAGGTGGATTAACATGGTATAGTGGTTTATGACAGAAATAATGACAACATGGACATGTCTGACATCCTCAGCTCACCTTCTTGCTGTCAAACTGATGTTTGTTTGTTGTTGTTTAATTCTCACTAGGTGGCACAGTCTGGCCTCAAATTATTGATCCTCCTGTCTCCGCCTCAAAGGACTGATGCTACAGGTGTAAACCATCACAACTGGCCAACCAGAGCTACAGGGGTACATTTTCGTTCCTCAGTGCTTCTGTCTCTTGGTCTGTAAAATAGGGGTCCCATCCCGGCTGTCAGCATTGAATGAACGTGCTGGTGGTCCAGTGTCAGCCATAGGTGGTGGACGGACGGACCGACCGACAGGCAGGCAGACAGACAGACAGAGAGAGGGACAGAATGACTTGCAGGAATCTGTCTCTTCCTACCCTTAGGTCTTGGGGGTTGACCTTTGGCCGTAAGGCTTGGCAGCAAGCACCTTTCCCCGCTGACCCACCTCACTGACCGGCTGACCCAGGGACTTTTTGTTTGTTTTTAATGCTGAGGTAAACCCAGGATTTCACCCACACTGAGCACAGGCTGTAGCACCGAGGTTGGAACCCTAAACTAGGCTATTTTGACAGTAGTCCAGCCCCTCAGTGCCTCCCGAGAACCCCATTTCCACCACTCACTGCCTCTCAGGAACTCAAAGGCTGGAGTCCCTTGTGGACCCTGCTGTCAGTGATGTGGGCCGGGTCTGTGATCCATTCTGAAATGTCTGCGTGCTAACGGTGCTCAGGAACTTGAAGACCTTGTCCACATTAGATCACTCAGGATGACCTACAGGACCACCATCCTCATGAGCCCAAAGCCTAGACGGTATCTTTGAAAGAAAACTTCCTGGAGAGGGCACTGTGGACTTTCAGCTCCTTCCTGACAGCAGCAGGCCCCGCTCCTCAGTCCTTGGCTCCTATATTTTGCTGGCATGTTGGGGTAGGCAGCACGGGGGGCAGAAACTGCAAGTACCCCGGGGCACCAGGCTGGCCTCGAACTCAGAAATCCTCCTGCCTCTGCCTCCCAAGTGCTGGGATTAAAGGCGTGCGCCACCACTGCTTGGCTCTTTCTTTTTTTTAGACAGGATTTCTCCATGTAGCCCTGGCTGTCCTCCTTACCTTTCACTGTGTAGACCAGGCTGGCCTCAAACTCACAGAGATCCGCCTGCCTCTGCCTCTTGAGTGCTGGGATTACAGGTGTGGGATGCCCCGCCTTGCCTCTTACTCACCTCCGTTTGTTTTTTAGGCAGGGCTGAACTCGGAGCCCTCAGGTTTGCCGCTATCTCCAATCCACCCCCACGGGGTTACAGAATCAAGTTGCCACACCCAGCTTTTACCTGGGAGCCCGTGACCCAAACTCAGGTCCTCTTATGCTTACCCGGCAAACCCTCCACCCACTGAGCCATCTCTTCAGCCCCTCCCACTATCTTTGCATTACACTGATGGAGTTCTTTGAAACACATTCTTTAAAAAGTGAAATTAGCCGGGCGGTGGTGGCGCACGCCTTTAATCCTAGCACTTGGGAGGCAAAGGCAGGCGGATTTCTGAGTTCGAGGCCAGCCTGGTCTACAGAGCGAGTTCCAGGACAGCCAGGGCTATGCAGAGAAACCCTGTCTCGAAAAACAAACAAAAAAAAAAAAAGGAAAAAAGCCGGGTGGGCGGGCAGTGGTGGTGCCTTTAATCCCAGCACTTGGGAGGCAGAGGCAGGCGGATTTCTGAGTTCAAGGCCAACCTCTACTCTACAGAGTGAGTTCCAGGATAGCCAGGGCTACACCGAAACCCTGTCTCAAAAAAAAAGTGAAATTAAATGTATGTACTTGTAGGTGTGTGCACAGCTATGTACGTTCCTCCGGTGTCACGCGTGCCCGCCATGATGCAGGAGTATGTAATTTTAAATTTTGATGTTGCCCAATTGATTTATTTCTTTTCTGCCTATAGTTTAGCTCCAATATAGGTTTTTGATCCATTTGGGATCAACATCTGACGGTGGAGTGGGGTGAGGCACACCATTTCTTTAAGCATAGATACCCGGGTGTCCAGCATCATTTATAGACGAGACAATCCCTATCTTGATGCCCCTGTCAGATATGAATGAACTATAAATGCAAGGGCTTATTTCCTTTTAAACAATATTTATTTTATTTTTTTTAAAATGTGTGTGTGTGTACACGTGTGAGTGGAGGTGGCCTCAGAGACTGGGGAAGTCAGATCCCTAGAGTGGGAGCTACAGGTGGTTATAAGCAGCCAGATGTGCGTGCTGGGAACGGACTTCAAGTCCTCTGGAAGAGCACTGTGTGCCTTTAATGGTTGAGCCCTCTGTGCGGCCCTCAAGGGCTTATTGCTAAATTATCAGTTTTCTCCTACTGATTTGTATATCTCAAGGTAGGCTAACACTACACACGGTCCCTTTCTCTTTCCTTTCCTTTTCTTGTTTTTTTTTTTCTCCATGCTGGGGATTGAACCCAGAGGACTCCTGAGAGCTGTCCACTTCCATCTTGACCATAGCTGAATTAGAACTGGACCAAATTAACTGGACCAGGGAAGGCACAGAGAGCTCCCTTATCTTTCCACACACTTCAGAGTTTCGGGGTGTTTCCAAATCTCACCGCCAAAGCGACTCTGAGAAGACACTGTGCTCAGAAGGTTTCCTGGTAAAACTCTAGACCCGTCCAGGGCAGCCAAGATCCCGAGACCGGTCTATGGGGTCATCTGACTCCCAGTCAGATGCTCTTATTATCCTGGCTTATTAATTCCTGGTGGAGTCCAGAAATTCGAGAAAAGAAAAAAAAGGAGAGAAAAATTAAAACAACAACAACAACAAAAAGCAGATTAAAAGCCTGTGTCTGCACACGGAAAAAACTGCACAAGGCTGTCTCAGCAGCTTCTTTTATAAATTGCCTAAACTCGAAAGCAGCCACGGTGAATGAACAGGAGCATGCAGTAAACGGAATACTATTCAGCACTGAAAGGGAGTGGGCTGGGCATGGTGTCATACACCTCTCTTGAAGCTCTCAGGAGGCAGAGGCAGAGATCTCTAGAAGTTCAAGGGCAACCTGGTCTACAGAGAAATCAATGTCAGGTGAGCTACATAATGAGGCCTTGTCTAAAACTAAGTGGATGATGAATGAATGGATGGATGAATGGATGGGTGAACATCAAGAAATGAAAATACATTGTAAAGAGTGAGTTCCAGGACAGGCAGGGCTACACGGAGAAACCCTGTCTTGAATAAAACCAAAAAAAAAAGAAAAAAAGAAAAAAAAATATACACATACATACACACATATACATATACATACATATAATACATATACATATATATGCAACACATATACATGTGGCGGAACCTCAAACGCATACTACGACTCCAAGGACGGCAATGTATAGTATATGCCTCCTAGAAAGCGCTAGGCATTCTAGAGGAGAAACTACCTTGGAAACAGTAAAGAGACCGATGGTGTCTAGAAGGGAAGGGTAAAGAGGGAGAGCTTGGAGGAGTCTTGAGAGTGGCACAACTACCTTATTTGATACTATGCTGGCCCATACACAGCACCAGTGGGTGTGCACTCTATACCTCTAGATTGCAACCACCAAGGGAGACCATGGAGTTCCACTGATACAGTATCTGTATACATTTGCCTGTTGCTACAAATGAAGCCATCAGTGGTGGCCATGTTGACACGGGTGGTGTTATGGGTGTGTGGCCGCCAGGCATATACGCCAGTCTCTGTACCTTCTGACAGGTGGTGCTGTGTACCCAGAACCACTCTAAAAAAATAATAAATTATACTGCTTTTACTTTTTAAAATGAGGGGAGGTTGCAAAAACACCTGGCTCTATGAGCAGGTAGGCCAGCACACACCCGTAATACCCGGCACTTGGGAAGTGGAGTCTGGCTGATCAGGAGCTCGCGGCCAGCCCCGGCTCGGTGAGACAGTGTCTCAAAACAAACAGAGCAAAAGAAGGATGAAAGTCAGAGCTGGAGGACGGCTCTCTCAGTAAAGTGCTTGCCACACAGTCGTGAGGATATAAGTTCTATCCAAGAACCATGCAGAAATGCCAGGTGTGGGGGGCAGCGATCGGGACGTAAAGTGAACAAATAGATTAAGTAATGGAGAAAAAAGATGCCAGGTGTGGGGGTGTAACCCCTGGGGTAGCAGTGGAGAGAACACCCACCCCAAAGTTGTCCTTCCGCTTTCACATGGGTGGCACAGTGAGCCCGCACACACTCCCACAAGACACACAACCAATCAAAAACATTTTTAAACTAAATCCTAAAAGAACTAAAACCAAACATATTAAAATTTAGCCTTCAGATTGGCGGTCGCTCTCAAAAGCTCATTAGTTTATTTTAAAGAAGTGTTTCCCTAAAACCTGTCTTAGGGAGAGACCTCAGCTGCCTGACATCACCAGATAGCGACCTCCTTTTAAAAATGCTGAAGTCGCTGGGCAGTGGTGGCGCACGCCTTTAATCCCAGCACTTGGGAGGCAGAGGCAGGAGGATCTCTGAGTTTGAGGCTAGCCTGGTCTACAGAGTGAGTTTCAGGACAGCCAGGGATACACAGAGAAACTGTGTCTTGAAAAACCGAAACCAAAACCAGCCAAACCGAAAGGTTCTAGATAACAGGGTGGATTTGTGTCGTCAATTTCTTCCTTGTGAATGCTTTGCTGATTTAAAACTAAATAGAAAGAGCCAGCAAGAGGGCAAAAGCATTCGCTGCCAGACCTGACTTTCCGAGTTTGGTCCTTAGGACCCACACGACGAGAGGAGGAAGAACTTAACTTTTGAGGATTGTCCTCCGATTTCCTTCTTTGGGCCACGGTGTGCTCGTTCACACACTAAATAAAATACAGACATCAAAACTGGACCTCGAATCGAGTGTGGCGACTCATACCTGTAACCCTGGCTTTCAGGGGGCAGAGGCAGGAGGATTACGAGTTCCAGGGCTACAGAAATAAATCTGCATCTCTCCCCTTACCTCCCAACCTCCCCATTCCTTCTCCACAACACTTAACAGAGCTCCTACACATTCATCTGACTTTTGTTGGCGCAAATCAACCGTCGTAATGGTGGCTGTGGCGATTACTGTACCTGGGGTGGTGGCTAGAAGGTTGGTGTTCTGTAAATATTTGATACAGGCTACATCAATCTCCATCGGTTGCTGGGTGCAATGTCGCTTGTCCGAGATGTGTGTCTCAAGGGGCTTGAAAGGCATTATAAAGCAAATTCTTTCCTTCGTGGAGTGAGCTTGTATATGTAGTACTAGAGAGAAGGAGCTGGGGCTACATCTTGTCATTTCTCCTTCGATCACTGAACCCCAGTGATCGAAGGATCTTCCTCCCCACCCACCCACCCCACATAATACTGCCCAGATCCTCAGTTTACTATGAGGATCATGCGTTGTCCCGGGAGGGCCACCCCGAGAAGGATTTGTTGCCCCTTGTGAGCAGGGCGAACTGAACCAGCCAGGTAGCCATGAACCTGCTATGGGAGTGGACTTCATTCACTTAGTACCGCCGTGCTACACGCTGGTTATTGATACAGGGAAATTCAGGCTTTCTGCTCCGGGGTACTGAATGAAGATACCAATAAAGGATGCTATCTTAAGCTACTACGTTCAGTCCTGGCTGGCTCTGAACAAACCATGCCTACTATTTCCTAGACTCTGAGCCACCTGCCAAAGGTATCAGCACACAAGCCAGCGGTCCCAGGCACGCACAGATCCGCCCTTCCCGGCACATCTCAGAGCATTTTATACACAAGGAACCGGAAGTTCTGGGAAGAATCAGGTCACTAACCCTGGGCACGGGGAGTGGTTACCTGTTGACCCTCATCTATCTCTCTCCCATGACACACCTCGAGTTCCAGCTTAGGTTGAGGTGGTAAGGATTGGATGTTCCCCACCCCACCTCCCAATCCAGGGGACGCCCGAGAACCTGGGAGAGTAGGAGGAGACAAATAGGAAAAAGGCAAATTTGTTTGTACCTTGGTGGCAGGATGTACCTGCTGAGCTTTTTCACAAGGTTCCTAAGGAAACTTAAAAGGGGCTCACTCTCTCCAGGGTGTGATGGATGGGGGAGGGGTATGTGCTAAGGGGAACAGGGTAGCACCTCTGGGTTGGGATGCCAGGGCTAGGGGCACACATTATCACAGAGGTGAAGGAGTTTAGGATGGATGGGTACACAGGTTGCTACTGGGTCCCACTGGGTGGATGTAAGGAAGAGAGGAAATAGGGATGCTGGGTAAGGTGGAAGGGAGGGGCTTGTAAAGACACCGTAGCCTCCTGTTTGGACCATTTCTAACTTGGTTTCAACCAGGGAAGTGAAGGTATTGTTTGGTGTTGAGCGAGGAGGGTGGACCCGCCTCTCATCATACATAAGGGACCTTCTTGTTCTTCCCAGGCTGGAGAGATGGAGTTTGGGGGGTGAATGAAGAGACACGGGGTTAAAGTACTGGGAGGAGATGCTAAAGAGTCAGTGAGTTAGAGGGAAGAAGACAGGAGTTTGGCTTCACAGAGGGAAATGAGTTACGAGGGAAGTTAACTCGAAACCTGGCGGATAGGCACCCAGGTTCTTCCAAATCAGATTGAAGGGAGGAGCTAGGACCCCAGATGAAGGGGGTCATTCGGAGGGGAAGGTGAACAGTCACATCGCCGTCACTGGGACCCACACTGGACTTCTCTCTCCGTTTCACTGGGGATCCCGGCGGCGGGCTTCTGGAATCAGGTCCCCCCCCCCCACACACACACACACGCTCCAGACAGTCCCAAAGGGGCTGCAAGTGAGACAGGAGGAGGTGCCCACAGAAGGGCGGGGAAGTGACAACCTGAGAAACCTGGCTGGAGGCTGGGCATTCTCTCAACTGACCATAGGGGTCCCAGGTGTGGAGAGAAGGGATTTAGGGAGTCGCAAGGCACACTTAATTTGGACATCAAGGGCGAGGCAAACAAAACTGGGAAAGATTCTACTAGTGTTGCTGATAGATGCTCCCCACTCGGGACGCGAGGGCTCCCCAAATTGGACGTGGGAAACTAGGAGTGGACTGGAGACTGTTGTCAAGGCAGTCTAAATTAGGTTCAGGAGAAACTGGGGGGGCTCCAAGGGCGGCTTCTCGCTCGGACTGGGAGAAGGAGAGGCTCTTACCAGTTGGAAGGTGGGGGGATTGGGGGGCAACTGGGCTATCTCCAACCCGACCCAGGAAGATTGGGGGCATCTTCTAAATTTTCAATAGCGGGGGGACCTGGGAGGAAGGACTAAGGAGGGTTCCCCGATCCGAAGCCGAGCTACCTTGAACGCACCGGGAAGCGCTTCATCCCGGGAGGGCGTTCCCCACGGCTGGGCCCCCGCGCCGCTGTGGGTGAGGGGTGCGGCCGCGCCCCAGGCCCGAGCCCGCACCAGGAATCAGGGGACCTCGCTCGCCCCCCGGACACACAGGAACCCCGAGGGAAGGGGGGGTTCCCAGCGCCGCCGCCTCCGCGGGCGCCCGGGCGCGCGCCGGGCTTTATGCGCGCAGGGCGGCGGGGGGAGGAGCCGGCAGGTCGGCCCCCGGCGGGCCCTCCCCTTGGCCGTCCCCGCCCGCCCGCCCGAGCGGGGTCGGGGGAGGGGGCAGCATGGCCTGTCCGTCCGGCCCCCTTCGCCGCGCTCCTCATCTGCCCCGCGCCGAGCGCCGCCGCCGCCGCCGCCGCCGCTCCGCTGCCCGCGCCGCCCGCGGCTCCCGATGGAGACTGACGCGCCCCAGCCCGGCCTCGCCTCCCCGGACTCGCCGCACGACCCCTGGTACGGTCCGGCCCGGCCCGGCCCAGCCTGCCCAGCCCGCGTCCGCCCCGGCCCCGCCAACATGGCCGATCCGGGTCGGGCCGGGGCCTCCCCGGGGCCCGGGCCCGCGCCCCCTGCTCCCTGGCGCCCGGCGCTCACGCGGGCCCTTTGTGTCTCTGCTCCTCCCGCAGCAAGATGTTCATCGGAGGACTCAGTTGGCAGACCACGCAGGGTGAGCCAGCCGGGGATCGCCCGCCGGCCCCCCGCACCGCCACCCCGCACCCCTTGCGGCGCCCCAACCCCGGACACCCCTGCCCGGCCCCGCGCCCCGCTGACCCCGGACGCCCTCGTGCCCTCTTCCGCGCCCCGCCCCGGGGACCCCGAGAGCGCTGCACGCTCGGCGAGCGCGCACGGCCCGGCGCGGGTTGGGGAGCAGTTGGGGGGGGGGTTCAGAGGGCATCGGGGGGCGGGCTGGGCCCCCGGGACCCGCCAGCGGCAGCTCCAACTCCGCTCGCACCTGCGGCTCAAACTTTTGTTGAGGCTGCTCCCGGAGCGGCGGGAACCCAACCGGAGCGGTCCCCCACTCCAGCCCGGCCCCGGCCCTTGCCTTGCCGAGGCCCCCGGTGGGCGCCAGGAAGGCTCCGCGGGAACCCCACGACGAGGGCAGGGTTGGGGGGGGCGGCCGCGGAGAGCGCGCGCGGGCAGCTCGGCGCGGGGGCGGCGGGGCCGCGCCGGGGTCACCGGGGGCAAAGGACGGGGGAGGAGGGGGAAGGGCTCCGGGCCTGGGCTGGTCCGAAGGCGAGTGTGTGGTTACAGAAGGGCTGCGCGAATACTTCGGCCAGTTTGGGGAGGTGAAAGAGTGTCTGGTGATGCGGGACCCCCTGACCAAAAGATCCAGGTGAGTCCCGGAGACCTCTCCTGCCGCCGGGCTCGCCCCTCCCGCCGCGGCCACTCGCTGTCCTTGTAACCGTCTGCCTCTCCCTCACTACGCGGCGCAGGGGTTTCGGCTTCGTCACTTTCATGGACCAGGCGGGGGTGGATAAAGTGCTGGCGCAATCGCGGCACGAGCTCGACTCCAAAACAGTGAGTGGCCCTCGGGGTTTCGGGGGTCCTTTGGGAGAGGGAGGCTCCTGGAGGAGAGAGATCCGGGACTCTCTCGTGGGGACAGTTGGATGGAGTTTGCTGAGTACGAGAGCTGTCAATGCCCTGAAAGTTTGTCAGTGGAGTTGGGGACAGAGGGAGGAAAGAAAAAAAAATAATTCTCAGGTCTGGGATAAGATGCCACACACCCCACCTCGAGTATTGGTGAGGGACCCTTTCTCTGTGAGTACTAATCTTGGTACTTCTGGCTTTGGGGTGGAGCTGGGTCCCTCTCCTACGCCAGATTGAGTGAGTCAGGGCTACAGTTACCACGGTGGCTTCTCTGAAATCTAACTACTGTTTGTTTGACTCTGAGACACCCCCTTTTCCATTCCAGACCAATGGCAAAGCATCACAGAGCCTCCCCCCCCTTCTCTTTCTTCTTCCCGGACTTTGGTCAGTGAGCTCCCTTGCTTTTGTAGAAGACACGCACCTTCTTTATCCTTACAGGGGATTTATGAACAGGGAGCTAGCTTGCAGCAATGGAAATGTTAAAAAAAAAAAGTGTTCTGCCGACCAGATCTTAGGAGACCCAGCCTGTTTGGTATTCAAACTCCTGGAACATTTTGCTTCTTTCCCAGTGTTCCCAGTGTCTTGGACCCTGCAGGGGGCGCTGGCGGAGGCCAGCTCAGGGGTTCCAGAAGGCAAAAGAGAAAACCAGAGGAAGGCTCACTTGATGATGGGGGTGTCTGGCGGGGGGGGGGGGGGGGCGGGGGCCTGGGACAATGTGACCTCTCTCCACACTCCCCCATTCTTCCCCAGTCCTGGGCCTCTTCTGCCTGGACCAGTTACTGGCTCCTGTTTACCTGCAACAATGGTTGGTTGTGCCCAAGAATTTGTTAAATTACCGTCTGTCCCCAGCTCCTGTTATCTCTGCCCAGTGGCTCCCACTCCTGCACACAGTAATGAGTGAATGAGGCCAGGCCTCGACTTTGCCTGTTCTGAAAGGATCTTCTTGGCTCAGCCCAAGTGACCCAGGCTGGGAAAGAAGAGACAGTGGCCTATTGTTTTTGGCGATTATCTGCCTGTTCTCCTACCGTCCCCTGTCCTCAGAATGCACCGATGGCTTCTGCTGCTCTCAGGAAGCTGAGTGCTGGGGGGGTGGGGGGGTTGGAGGCATCCAAGATTGATAAGGGGGTGGGGGGGGGAGGATGCTGAGATGGACATCCTTAAGATACGGAGGAGACTGCCACACCACAAGGGCTTTGTCTGTGTTTAGCATCTCTGTGCTGGGGAAGGGGGCGGGAGAGAGTCTATTTTGGGTTCTGAATTTCACCTTTTATTTACTTGTTGGGCTTTATTTATGTTACCAGCTGTGAGTCAGAGTGGAGGTGGTGTGTGTGTGTGTGTGTGTGTGTGTGTGTTTTGGGGATTTGCTGTATGTGGGTCTGGAGGAGTGTGGCTCGGGTACTGTCTCTCCATCAGGGCCTGTGCAGGGGGCTGTTTGAGGTAGGTGGCTGGGGAGGCTGGCCACTTCTGGAAGGAAGAGGGTGAGGGTGTATGAAATCACAACTTCAGAGGAGCAGTAGGTGGGTTTGGTTTCCCCTAGAGATCACAGGACCTTGTTACAGGAGGGACATTGCCCTAGTACGGGCTTTGGAGATCCGTCTCTGGGCAGATTCCAGGAGGGGAGCTGGCAGAAGGCGGCTTCCTGCTTCATGCCATGTGGGTAGAGGGAAGCTGGGGCCAGTTGTCTAGAATCCTGAGTTTTGAACAGAAGGAACTTTGGGAAGAAGAGAGATCTCGCCTGTGATTGGCTGGTAACTTCTAAATGATGTCCATCCCTGTGAAGGGCGAGACTTGTCATGACCAGGCCTCACGGGTCCTGTCTCGGCCTCAGAGTGTCTCGGGTTCTGTTTCTCACTGTCTGTCGGCACGGCTAGGGCGCCTAGGAATGGTACCCAGGTGTGTCCTGATTTCTTCAAGGGCAAAGGTAACCTGGTAATGGCACCTTTGTTTGTGCAGCGAAGGGACGTTGACAAAGGGCCGCTTTCAACCTTTATCTCGTTCGAATCCCCCGCAGCTGCCCTTGCAGGAGTGGGTGTGATTGTCCCCACTCTGCAGATGCGTGGACTGAGGCTTAGAGAGGCCCATGAAGCTACCAAGATTACAAGCTTGGCCCGAAGCCCAGCGCTTCTAAGTCCTGTTCTCTCTCACGAAAGACTGCACTCAGCCTCACCTGGAACCTACTGTCCAATAGGAGCTCTTTGCTTTCAGCCCCTAAGGAGGGCTGTCAGCAGTTGGAGATATAGTGGGGAAACAGTACTGAGCCTGTGCCTGGGTCTGAACGCTGACCTTCCCATCCTTTTCAGGCAAAGACTAGAAAAGACTAGCAAAGACTAGTTTTGCAAAAGTCAGAATTACACGCGCCACTTAGGTGGTTGGTACTGATGCTGACACCCATGTGGAGTCCCGTGTGGCGAAACCTTCGCTGTATCCGATCCTTGGTGAAATCAGACTTAGCTCACATTGTTTTGGGTTTTTGCTGTGGGCTAGACACCATGTCATAGGCTCTGGGAACACTATCTGAAATGATCTGCAGACGGACCTTTGGGGTAGGATTTAGTTGTCTGTTTAGCAGGTGAACTTGACCTTGAAGTTCTGAGGAGTTAAACAACTTGTCCAGGGTCTCACAGCTAGAAAGCTGTGTGTGTGTGCGTGCGTGCGTGTGTGTGTGTGTGTGTGTGTGTGTGTGCGTGCGTGTGTGTGTGTGCGTGCGTGTGTGTGTGTGTGTGTGTGCATGCGTGCGTGTGTGTGTGTGCGTGCGTGCGTGTGTGTGTGTGTGTGTGTGTGTGTGTGTGTGATTTGAACCCAGTAGCTTGCTTTAACCATTCTGTAGTCCTACCTAAAGCTGTTGTGATTTCTCTTACTTCTGTGTCCTGGGATGAAAGAAGCTGGAGGTTATGTGGTCACCCAAGGCTATATGTAATACCCCAGATTCCCAATATGTCCCTTCTCTTACAGATTGACCCCAAGGTGGCCTTTCCTCGGAGAGCACAGCCTAAGGTAGGTGTGTGATGAGGGATGAGGACAGGGCGGGGGTTGCTGGGAAAGTTCCTTTATTCTGGGCAGGTTAGGGTAGTGATTTTCCCATCATGCTCTTCTATGGCAGATGCTTCTGAAGCGTCTGTTTGGAGTGTTTCTCGAATGGGCAGGGATAAGGATAGAGGATATCTGTTGCCTAGAGTTAAGACACTGTGCTCTTTCTGGGGTGGGCAGCAGATACAGGCAGGGGTGCGAGGGTGTGGGGAGGGGGGTTGCTTTGTTGTCCTGTATTTGGAGCCAATACATTTTGGACCCAGAGTGTAATTCTGGCCTGGTGGATCACAGCCTCTGGACGCTGAGCCTTGGAGGGACAGACACAGGGTGGGCTTGTCCTAGGCTTAGGTGGGGGAGCTTGCTTCTGATTCCAGGTCACTCTCCTGTCTCTGGTTTGAGGTGTGCTGGGCTTTCAGAGGGCAGGGGAGGTGGAACCTTTTCAAACCTCTCACCTGTTGGGTGGCCGCTTGAACCTCTGTGGCTCTGTAAAAGATTTCTGAGCGGTTGAACAGAGAGAGCATGCAGGATTTGCGATGAGGGGCCAGGGCCTTAGATTTGACTCCAGCCATCCGTGGCAGCTGGCCAGAGCTTAGGTTTTTAAAGCAGTTGACTTATGGGGACTGGAAGAAAGGCCTAGTTACAGTACCAGGAGTCTGAACCCCCACGTCCCAAGCCTGGATGTTCCTTCTCCTGGAGGTCTCAGTTTCTCCCTTGATGGCAACCGAGGTGCTCTGAGATTCTGAGCCGTGAATTCCATCAAGGCTGCCAGGTCCTGCTAGGGCAGAGAGAAAGGAACAAGTTGTAGAAGATGAGGAAAGGGGCATCCCTGGAAAGGGTCCAGCCGAGGGTCTGAAGGCAATTATGGAGCAGGTATTCGAAGGAAGCCGCACGGGGAGCACATGGTCAGAATTGGGTTAATTCCATTAAGCAGTTTGGTGACAGAAGGTGCCTCAGTGTTAGGACGGGGCTGGGAATTGCTTCGGATTAGCCATGCGCTCCTGGGGTAATTAGGACCATGTGGTCTTCCTAAAACAGGGCTGGGGCCACGGGGCTGCCAGAGGTTAGCTTGGGAGGAAGGCTGATGAGGAAAAATGTTGGTCTTACACGTTTGGTGACACCCGGTGGTAGCTTTGGTGTCTCCCAGGAGAAGTGGTTCGGTCTTCATGCTAGGCAGTGAGTCTAGGCCATTGGCACGCCAGCCTCCTTCCTTGTAAGGTTCCTTAGGGAAGGCCTTCTCCGGACACAGACCCCAGGGAGGGAGGCACACTCAAGCCAGCCAGGCAGTGTGTGGGGCACACAGCTGCCTAGGACAGGCCTAGAGGCAGGAGTCCAAGGGGAGGCTGGGAAGGGGGCCTTGGAGAAGCTGGGGCCACAAAGAGCTTGTCAGCTGCCGTCCTGGCAGGGGGGACCCCCCCCAGCCCCTGCTGGTGGCTGTAGGCCACGGGACTCAGATACCCACTTTCCTCTTCCTTTCCCCCGACAGATGGTCACTCGAACGAAGAAGATCTTCGTGGGGGGGCTGTCTGTGAACACCACGGTGGAAGATGTGAAACACTATTTTGAGCAGTTCGGAAAGGTAGGTCTTCCACGGCGGAAAGAGCAGGCTGCGGGTGGCAGTCAGATCACCCCGGTTACTGTAAAATGGCAAAGAAGGGCTCTGGCCCTCCTGCAGGTGAGGTCCGACCGAGTCACAGTTTGGGATCCGGACCCATCTGTGGGCCCCAGACCCTCTGGGCCTCTTCAATAGAGTCTCTCGTTACCTTTCTATCCTTCCTCTGTATTTTTCTCTTCTCTTCACTCTCCCGTGGGAGGAGGTGCTTCTGTAGCCAGTTCAATCCAGTGCTCCCCCCCCCCGCCCTCTTGGGAGCTTGCACCTGTCCAGGCCACAGGCAGCTGCACCTTCCCCCCCCAGCCCCCCACTTCCCCTTCCTCGGGAGTATGATAAGAAGGCAATAAATAAGAATCCTTATTGCATTTGGGTACCCTGCTTAAATAGGTGGGGACTTCGGGATGACTGCTGATCCCCAGGTATTGGAACTGAAGAAAACACCCCCAGAGTCTGCCCCAGCCCCTGAGAGGTCACTAGCTCTCAGCTCTTGGGTGTGTCAAGATTTAATATCTGGGCCTTGGGAGAGGTAGTCTGTGAAAGAGAGAGGTGTGGGTGTGGTACCACCCAGACAATAAAGGTATCCATACAAAAGCAAGCAGGGTAAACCTCAAGGTTCCACAGGGGTGGGGGGGGGACTAGCCAAGGGGTCTGTCTGAAGTGAAGGATGAAAGAGGAATGCCCACTTGAGTGTTTCAGGTGGTCGGGGTCCCGTGCCCACTCCATCATGGTATGTGAATTCCCCATCAGGCCAAGCTGGCCCAGGCTTGGGAGATAGGCAGTGAGCCGTGGCTGGCTGGGGGGTCTGCAGGCCAGAGGATGCTGACGTGTTGAGACCAGAGGCCTTGGCTCAGGCGCCTCCTTGGGGATCTGGGTCCAAGACGCAGGGCAGGCAGAGCCTGGGCCCCAGAGGGAAGGGCGCTCCTGGGAAGCTGCAGGCCCGGCTCGGCTCCGGCGGGGTGTCTTTGTGTCTGAGCACCGAGCATTAGAGCCCGCACTAATCTGATCCAGCAGCTGTGATTGGAGGCCGCCTGCCCCCGGGGCCGGCGTTGCCATGACAACCGGGCCCCAGGAGAAGCCGTCAGCGGCCGCGTCTTTTGTTCGGGCCTAAATCGGCGTTGGCATGTGAAACCGGCCCGGGGAGGCCAGGGGGAGCTGGAGAATAGGCTGCCAGGGAGCTAGGGGGACAGCCGGGAATGCCAAGGGCCCCGCGGCTGCCCCCCCAGCCCCGCCCGGATCGAGGGGCCGCCACCGAGGGGGGAACAATGGTCAGCCGCCATGGCTGCCACTCAGGCTTAGCCGCCGCCGAACTTGGCGGCTCCCACTGGTCAGCAAGCCTCGGTCGCTCCCCTCCCCCCTCCGGAGCCCCCCTGCCCCCAGGTTCCCATGGAGACCAAAGCCTATTAAGGACACTGGGCTGGGAGCCTCCCTCCCCTCAGCCGGCCTCAGACGGGGACACACCACCGGTGGGGGGTACCCTGGACCCCTAGCCACTTTTCCTCGGGTGGGAGGGGGCTACCCTGGCCACAACCCCATCACGGCAATGGGGAGATGATGGGGGGGTCCTGTCCAGCTAAGCCCAGCTTGAAAGATGTTGGGGACCAGGGATGTTGGGTGGAAGGAAACCGGAAGGACTGGATTTGACCTGAATCGGTTTGTGGGTCAGGCAAGAAACTCAAAGCTCCAGGATTAAGGAGGAAGGTGTGGCTGGTTTTTCTGTTCATTCACTCATCCATTCAAAAAATAATTAATTGAGCACAAGTCAGGATGCTTCACAGAATGGTGATGGCTATTATAACTGGTGGGACCTGGGGATCCTCCCCTCTTGGGCCTGTGGGCAAGTCCTTCCATAATCCAGATAACAGCTGCTATTGATTGAGCGCACCCCGAACCCCAGGCCCAGCCCTGGACGTTGAGTGTTCTAAGTACGCCTTACACCTAACGCCTGTAGGAAACAATCAGTAGTGTACCCATTTTACAGACTGAAGGATCAAAGCCCTGGATACCTAAAGCCATTTACCCAAGGACACCAGGCCAGCAAACACAGTATCCAAGACGCCAGCTTGTAGCTTGCCCTATTTGAAGCCTGGGCTTCCATCAGACGCTCCTGGATTGTCCATTTCCCAGTGCTTGAGCTGTGGTGAACCTAAAGGAGGGTTAGGGATAAGACCGTGGTCACCGGCTTGAGAGCAAAGATGGCATTCCGCAGCGGGAAGCTATCATTTCTCTGAGATTTCTCCAGAAACCCCACTACCTTTTAGCTCAGGGCGGCCTGGTCTAGATTAGTCCCTAAGAAGAGCTTCCAGGTTCTCCAAGGAGATCCATTCTGCTTCTGGGTCTGTTTAATGGAAGCCCTGAGAGACGGAAGACAGAGTTCCGTGGGGCTAGGTTGTGCCTCCTAGTCTGAGGACTTCCCCCTGCCATTTGGAGTCAGGTCAGTGGTGGGGTGTGAAGACTACTAGGGCAGCGGAGGTAGCCCGAGAAGGAGGCTTGGGATGCCCTTGCTTGTCCCCGTGTCCGAGAGGATGTCTGGGGGGCGATGGGGTGGGGGTAGCAAGGAGCCAGGGCTGGGGTTCAGGGGAGACCCTCCCCCTCCCTTCCCCTCGTCCCCTCCCCCCAGCCAGTGCGAGGCAGGCAGCCCAGGCAGTGAACTCTGCCTGCCTTAATTACAGCCTCTAGCCAAAGGAAGCCTCAATTAGAGCACAGGGCTGTAACAGAAGGGAGTCTGGCTGTTGGCCTTTTCCAAAACGGGAAGAGGCTTTGGTTTCCCCACCTCGTAATCTTCCTGCTCCCCATATTTCTTTCTCGAGCACCTACTTCTCTGTGCCTTTTCCCCCCTGGCTTTATGCAGGACTTGCTGTTTGACCTTGGGCGGGCGACTTCACCTCTCTGAACCCAGGTCCTCAGCTATACAGTGGAGATGAGCCTGTGCGCGGGGAATGTTGGGACGATAGAGGCGAGGGTGTCCCGGCATACATTCGGAGTTTAATAAATACAGACTGATCGGTCGAGAATCTGACGGTCGGCTCTGGCATACTCCAGGTCTAGGATATTGTCTCCCGGAGAGTAGACAAGAGGGGTGTAGGTTCTGGGGTTGGGGGGGGCTGGTCCTGGTGTCGGCGGGGCTAACACAAGAAGTCTGTGTTTCAGGTGGATGACGCCATGCTGATGTTCGACAAAACCACCAACAGGCACAGAGGTGAGTGCGGCCCTTCCCCCTTCCCCGGCTGGGTCCAGGGCCCTGGTCAGCCAGGGGGCTGCAGGTCACAGCTGCCCTTTCATGTTGCCTCCTGACATCCTATCCCTGAGGATCTGCGTCCTCTCCGGGGCCTGGCCTCACAGAAGGCTTTTGTCTTCTCCTTTCCTGCATCAGAAACTTTGCCAATTGCAGAGGAGCTGAGGACACACACACACACACACACACACACCCAGTGCTCTGCACCCCTCCTTGGCCAGTGTCTGCTCCCGGCCTGGACTTACCTTATCCCTGGAAACCAGAGCGAGGCCAGGCTGCCCCAGGGTCGGGTTGATTCTACAACCTCAGGGCATCTGGTTCACACCACTGCTCCCACACCAAGCCCGGGCTCCCTTGGCCCTGAACCTGGTCCCGTCTGGGCCTCTCTACTGTTTGTGTCCTCCTGGGTTCTTTTCCCCCAGCCGCTGGGGGGCTCCCTGAAGAGGCAGGCAGTTGGGGTAGTCTCTCAGTGGCTTCGGGGCTTTGGGCTTTTAGCTTCTTTGAGCAGAGCGGTGTGAGCTATGAGCTCGGAAGAGGTGTAGTGGGGGGCAGGGACTAAAGGTGCCCTGTAAGCCAGGGCAAGCATACCTGCAAAGCGCCCCTGAGAATCTGTGAAATGGGGATTGTGTGTACAACTGTGAGTTCTCTATAGTGAATTTTGTGCAACTACAGCTGACCCACCCCCCAAAAAAAATATTGTATCTAAAGGGCTGAGAATATAAGAGATGCCAGTTCTATCTTCAGCCAAAAAAAGAAGCAAGTACAGGTGTTTTTCTCTCATCCCTTCTTTGATCTGTACAGGGTCATAGACTGCATGGAGCACTCTATGCATGTTGGGGATTAGAAGTTCACAGATGTGCATGGATTGTATGCAAATGTGCCGTTCTGTATAAGGAACTGGAGCACAGCATAGATATAGATTTGGGGGCGCGTGGCGGGGGGAACACCTAGGACCCTTAGTGCTCTTGATTCCCAAGGATAACTATCTTCACGGTGTCTCTGCCTCTTTAAGAGAGAGAGAGATTTGCCAGGCAGTGGTGGAGCAAGGCTTTAATCCCCGCAGAGGTAGGAAGGCAGATGGCAGGCAGATCTCTGAATTCAAGGCCAGCCCTGGTTTACAGAGCTGAATTTCGGGACAGTGAAGACTACCCAGAGAAACCCTGCCTTGAGAAACCAAAAACAAAAAAAAAAGTTACGTGTGTATGTGTGTGTGTAAATGTGTGCCGTCTGTGTGTGGGTGCCCCCAGAGGACAGCGAGAGTTACAGGTTGTTGTGAGCTGCCCCATGGGATCATGGGGGAAGTGAACTCAGGTTCTCTGGAAGAGCAGCAAGTGCTCCTAGCTACCGGACTGTCCCTCCAGCCCCACTGTGACCACTCTCTAACTTGCTGTGTGACCTTGGACATGTTAGTTCCCCTCTCTGGGCCTCCGTCTGCTCATCTGTAATTTGGGACTTGAAACCTTGACTCAGCCAGTAGTTGAGATGCTCTTAGGCTGTGGGCAGAGCCTTTCATTAACTCTCAGACACTTGCCCACAAGAGATGAACCTTGGTGTGTGCGGTGTGGGGCTGGGCGATGGCCGTGAGCCCCGCCTCTGACCCGGCCCCGCCCTTGTCCAACCTCTAGGGTTTGGGTTCGTCACATTCGAGAGTGAGGACATCGTTGAGAAAGTGTGCGAGATCCACTTCCATGAGATCAACAACAAAATGGTGAGCTATGACCGGTCGGAGGTCGGGGTTCAGAGGTCGGGGTTCGGAGGTCGGGGGTCAGGGAAGCTCTGGGGTTCTGTAAATAGGAGGAGGCGGGAAGGAAGGAAGGAAAAGGAAAAAGGAAAAAAGGTGAGGAGGGGTAGATGGGAATCCCAGCTTCATGTGATGGACCACGTCGTCTGTAATCTCAGCTCTCTGGCCAAGAGGATTGTCAGGAGTTCAAGGCCAGCCTGGCCAGAGCTACACATTAAGACCCTATCATGACATAAAGTTAATTATAACTAAAAAAAAAAGTCAAATAGGAATCATACCGCCTATTCACGTAGGTTTGGTGTGATCGTTTGATGACAGAATCTAGCATACGTAACGTAAAGCCCTTTAGACACAGCAAGCGCTCTGTAAACGGTGGTAACTGAGGTAAGGACAGCAACGGAAGCTCTGACCCTCGGCTGTCTTTGCAGGTGGAATGCAAGAAAGCTCAGCCGAAGGAGGTAATGTCCCCGACCGGCTCGGCCCGGGGCAGGTCTCGAGTCATGCCCTATGGCATGGACGCCTTCATGCTGGGCATTGGCATGTTGGGTAAGTGCCAGGCCTACACCTGTGGCTTTTTCCTGCCCAGTCTTGCCCCTGGGGCTTCTGGGGGGGGCTGGCTGGGTGTGACTTCACCTCCATGGTCTGTCTGCCCTTCTGTCTGAGTCAGAGTAAAGACAAAACTGTTTCAGATCTGGCAGGCCTGCCCGAGGTGCACAGATTGGCGTGGGGCACTGCCCTCTTGTGGTCGTTGTGGTGTACTGCAGACGCTCCATATTATTTGGTCTCTGTTTGGGGACATCTGTATCCATGCCGTCGGTGTTGAGGGTCTTATGCATAGCCAGGAATTCCAGCAATAGTTTTCCTGAGTTCAGGGTGAAGTATAGACTACCAAGAGAGTGTGGGAAGAGAGAATTGGACCAAGACTCTGGAGAACCAGAAACCATATAAGGGTTACACTGAGTCTGTAGGTTGGGTCTGCGGGCGGTCATGGGGAGGAAAGGAAAAGTGTACCAGACACAGGGAGTAGCATTTACAGAGGCCCAGAGACTTGAAGAAGGCCTTCTTGTCTCACTTGGCTGATTTTTTATGTTGTTATTGTTTTGTTTTTGTTTTGTCTTGTTTTCTGAGGGATAGGATCTGCCGTCACAGATCTGTGGTTCAACTGAAAGACAGGAGTGTCTCCACAGAGGGACTGGGGGCCATGGGAGGTTCAAGGAGCCACACAGGCGGCTCCTTCATGGCATTGGGCACACAAGGTTCAGGGACACATGTGCAAACCAAACACTCGCGCATACAAACGAAAAATCAAACTTGCATAAAAATATTTTCTAATTATAGAAAGGGGGGCGGGCTGGAGAGATGGCTCAGCGGTTAAGAGCACTGGTTGCTCTTCCAGAGGTCCTGAGTTCAAATCCCAGCAACTACATGGTGGCTCAAAACCATCTGTAATGGGATCTGACGCCCTCTTCTGGCACACAGGTGTACGTGCAGATTCTCCTTAAATTTTAAAAAAGGGGGGGGGAGTGAATTTCAAAAAGAAAAGTGCCTAAATTGTGAGGTGTTATGTGTATGGTCAGCCATGTGAGAGGACACACTAACACATACACACATACGTACGCACTTACACACACACATACATACATACATGCATACATACATACACATACTCCCATACACACACATACACACTCATATTCCCACATACATACACATATATACACACATTCCCACATACATACATACACACGCACACACACACACACACACACACACGTATGCACGCACATGCAGAGTAAATAGGGGCTGGAGAACTAGCTCAGCCTTGTAGAGATCCTGGGTTTCGATCCCTGCTCTTACCCCTGCCCTTACCACCGCCTCCAGGGGATCCCACAGTTCCTCACCTTCCATGCCAGTGGGGTACATAGAGCAGACACGCCCACAAACACATACATAAAAACACATTGAAAAGATGATCATGTAGCCAGGGGCAGTTAGTGGCTAGCCTATTCTAAGAGTTACAGTCAGGGGCAGTTAGTGGCTAGCCTGTTCTAAGAGTTACAGTCAGGGGCAGTTAGTGGCTAGCCTGTTCTAAGAGTTAAATCATCTTTCAGAGGACCTGAGTTTGGTTCCCAGCACCTATGCCTTCCAGTTCATGCCTGTGAATCTGATGCCTCTTGGGGCCTCTCTGGAGGTCTGAGGGCTCCCACACAGTCAAACAACATACATGCTAGTTAAATTGTAATTTTAAAATACAAATTACAAGTATAAATATAAAACTATAAATTATGCCGGTTGGTAGTGGTGGCACACACCTTTAATCCCTGCACTCAGGAAGCAGAAGTCGGTGGATCTCTGTAAGCTGGAGGCCAGCCTGGTCCACAGAGTGAGTGAATTCCAGGACAGCCAGGGCTACATAGTGAGATCCTGCCTCAGAAAATTAGGTAATAATAATAATAGTAATAGAATAAATTTTAGGAAGATGTACTGAGCCATCTCTCCAGCCTAGTATATGTGAGTTTTTCCAGAGTCATTTGAGGGTAAGGTCCTTTCCTTAATACTATTGTTTTTGATTTATTTTATTTATTTATTTATTTATTTATTGAGACAGGATCTCTTGGTAACTCGGTACCCCGGAACTTGCTCTGTAGACCAGGCTGGCTTTAAGCTTACAGAGATCTACCTACCTCTGCCTCTCCCTCCAACTGCCTAAATGAATTTTTTAATCTTTAAAGTGTAGTATTGGAGGTACATGCAGGATGTGTTAGAGCATTGCAGTTTGATATTGATGAAATATGTACATCTAATTACAATTTTCTACTATTAGTTGATTGAATTTTTTTGCTATTGCCCGCTTGCTTGCTTGTTTGTTTGAGACAGGGTCTCACTTTTTAGCCCTGGCTGGCCTGGACCAGGCTGGCCTTAGATTTATAGACGTCCCCCTGCCTCTGTCTCTCAAGGGCTGGGATTAAAGGTATATGGTACCATTCCTGGCTCTATCTTATTTTATTTTTTTGAGATGGACCCATGAGCCCAGGATAGTCTAGAACTCTCTTCTAACCAAGGATGACCTTGAACTCCAGGTCTAGCTGAGGTGATCGGCAGTCTTGTGTTGTGTCGGAGGTGGAACGCCTGGCTTTATTTATGCTTAGCAAGAATTCTACCCAGTGAGCTGCGTGCCCAGCACTGTCATGAAAGCATGTGTCTGGGACCTCAGTTCAGGCGGCTCACTGGTCACCCGGTCTAGACAGGAAGCTCTAGGCTCCGGGAGAGACCCAGCCTCAAAATAAAATAAGACAGAGAGCAACAGGAAAGGGATGCTCTCATGATATTCATACACACCCATGCACCACACGCTGAAGCGATGAGGTTGGCGGGGAGAACCCGGGAGCCAATAGGATCCAAACCAGATCCAGTGCTCCATTAGCACGAACAGGGTTTTTCTTCTGGGCGATAACATATCTGCCTTCAGAGAAATCATGAGACGACAGGAGAAACTGTAGCCTCCCTGCAGAAGGCCTCACGTGGGGGAAGACATTAGCACAGCAATCCCTCAGCGGTCTGCCACAGGCAGAGATCACAGTGTGCACAAAGGCCCTGAGCCGAGCTCTGCAACCTGGAGAAACAGCAAGTGTGAGAGGCGAGGGGCAGAGGAAGACGGGAGCCGGGGTGGGAAGTCGGGGAACAAGATTTGTTGTTCTTGTCCAGGGTCCGCTCTCGGTGCCTCAGTTTCCATGTCTGTACACCGAGGTCCCTAGCCAAGCCTCCCTGTACAACGCCTGCGAGGTTTCATGAGATGATAAGTGTACACTTGTACTCAGCTCTGGGCTTGGTGCGCAGAAGACTTCTGGAAGCCTGAGGATTACCTGGGACAAGCTGTAGGAAGACCATGAGCAACCTCAGACCCACGCTGGCCGTGCCCCAGCAAGAAATCTCATACCGCCCCTCTGTCCCATCAGGTTACCCAGGTTTCCAAGCCACGACCTACGCCAGCCGGAGTTACACAGGCCTTGCCCCTGGTTACACCTACCAGTTCCCCGGTAAGTCCCCCTGGGTGACTCTCCACCACCAGCATGCCCCCAGTTCCAGACCGTGTGTCTCCTCGGGGTAGCGTCTAGAGTGCATGGCTGGATGCTTGGAAGGAAGGGTGTTGTCCGAGGATGAAAAATCCTCCCGGCTCCTTCTCCCACCCCCCCACTCCCCACCCAAGCCGAGAGTGTGGGGTTCCTGGTGTGGCCCTGCATGGTACAGTTTTCGCCCAGGCCACTCATTCTCTGCCTGTCTTCTGACTTTCTCCATCCCTTCCCCGACTTCAGAATTGCCGGTCCCACTGGACTTGTAGTGGGGGCTTCTCCAAGGGCCACTGGAAATCACATTCTCACAAATGTACTTAAAGGTGCCCTACTGAGTCTTTATGGGTTACTGAGTGATGGACAGAGCCTGAGTGCTTACGCACTGAACCTTAAAGCTACAGCATAAAGATAAGACTAGACCTACTTTTTAAACAGAAATTCAAAAACAAACAAAACTGCTGGGCCGTCCTGTTACTCTTCAGCATTCTTTTCTGTTAAGTAGCAAATCATTTTCAGACCCTTGTTTGTTTCTGTGGTGCTGGGAGCGGACTGGACCTCACACATGCTAGGTCGGAGCTCTGGTCCAGCCACATCCCAAGTATTGTTCATTTGTCGTTGAAATCGAGCCCAGGCTGACCTCGAGATCACCATGTAGCCACGTACCCCCCTTCCCAGCTGCGACTGGTTGCTGGCATCGAACCCAGGGCCCCAGGAATGTTAGGCAAAGGCTCCACCGCTGAACTACACATTCGAGTCCTTATTTACTGGAGGAGTCCCTCCCCGCCCTTGGGCTGTTTAGCTGGAATTCCTCAGTACGCACAATGCTTAGCCCTCTCGGGGACCCTGTTGTCTAGATGAGAAACCTCTCGGGGGACAGAGAGTTGCTAACAAAGATTCAACTTGGGAAGTGGTGCCACTAGGAACTAACCCCTGTTAGGAATACTGGCTGTTCCAGAGGACGAGGGTTCAATCCCCAGTACCCCTATGGTGGCCGGCAACTGTCTTTAACTCCTTTTACAGGGGACCTAAATATTCTTTCTGAACTCCAAAGGCCCCGGGCATACACATGGAATGCATATATACCTGTTGGCAAAATACCCATACAACGTAAAATAAATAAACCTTTAAAAAACGGAACAGAAACGGGGTCCAGGGTGCGGATCAGTCAGAGAGTGGCTTCTCTAGCTTGTGTAAAGCCCTGGGCTCAATTCTCAGCACCAAACCTCGGGAATCCCACTGTGGGTATTGTTTTGTGCCCAGGATTAGGCGGCATCTCTAGTTTCGCTCATTCTCCCTTCATCCTCCACTCCCCCCCTTTCTCTCTCTCTCTCTTTCCCCCTCCCCCCGCCCCACCTCACCTACTGGGACTGTGCACTTTCCATTCCCAGTTCTTGAGTCCCGTGCATGGCCCGTCCCCTCGCCCATGGTCCCTGTGGGTGCATTTCTCCCCCCCTGGGCCATGCCAGAGGGGCTCCCCTACGATTTCCTAAGCTGTTTTACGTTTCATTTTAGAATTCCGTGTAGAGCGGACCCCTCTCCCGAGCGCCCCAGCCCTCCCCGAGCTGACAGGTCAGTGGCTCGGATTCTGTGCATCTCATAGGCCACGCGGGGAGAAAGAAGGGCAGAGGGGACCTTCCCAGGGGTAAAGCTGGCAGGACCCTTTCCTCCTGCCCGCCAGCCCCACGACTGTGGGGACGAGGCAGACTGTACCCGGGCACTGGCCAGTTGCTTCAGCTACATGGCCCTCGAGGGTGGGGCGGGAGGCCAAGGCAAGCAGATGGAGGTAAAGTCAGTCAGTCATCCATTCGGCAAATATATTACCTCGAGTCTCCCATGTGCCAGGCACTGTGGAGGCTCCGGTGCCAGTGGCGAACAGGCCAGCGAGGGTCACAAACTTGGAGCACAGGGGGCTAAGAGGGACCTTATACACAGAACTGGGGGTACCAGCCCATACTCGGGGCGCTGCAGATGCAGCATTCACATCTCATTTCTAGAACACCCCCCCCCACTTTAGTCTCATACGAACTTTGCTATCTTTGTTCTGTCTTGTTAACACACCCCACATCATCGAGATACTTGGGGCCCGAGCGACATGCATCCAGTGGCCCCATCTGACCCCAGGGACGCCCGAGGGCTCCCTCTAGGAAAACCAGGCCAAAACGTTTGGCCACGAGGGAGACACAACTCCACTGTGGGGCTGGGCCAGGCCAAGTGGTGTGCACATGAGGTGGGCCACGAGGGGCTTCTCTGTCCAACCTGCTTCTCTTCCACCCTACCTGCGGACTCTGCCCTCACCCTGACAATTTGCGGGGGCGGGGGGGGCGGGGAACTGCTTCCCATCTTCCTTCCAAGATGCGGGGTGAAGGAAGGGGAGGAGGGAGCAGGGCAAGGATCAGAGGGTCTGGCTCTTGGGGCAGGGGGCGGGGCTTCCTCTCTCCTCATGTAAGACCTCTGTGTGAGGACCTACTGTGTGCAGCATGCACCACCAGGCTATCGGGCATGAAAGCAGGCATGCCCAGGCCCCACCTCCTCTTAACCAAACGCACAGGCTAGCGAGGCTAGCAAATATTTATTATGCCAAGAATAATTCTTTACTCTGCGATTACGTGCTCAGCGAGGTTAGGCCGCTTAGAGATTGCTTTGTGAAGGGCTCAAACCCCGAGACCTTAGTGCCCAGTGTCCACCCCGTAGGCCCGAAGTCAGGAAATGTCAGTGCCGACGGCGTCATGCCAGGGGCGCACATGGGCTCCAGCGTCCGTGGCCCTTTGGAATGCAGCATCTGAACTTTTCTTCTCGGCTTGGAACAGAGATCTGAGGATTTCTTTTGTGTGTTCGGTACATATTTATTGTGCCAATGCTCTGCCAGGCACTGGGGGGGGGGCACATAAATGAGCAGATAAGGCCCCCACCCCATTGCTAATGGAGGCGCAGGGATTAATAAAGTAAGTGGGAGTTCTGTGGGAAGATAAAACAACTGAGTAGTTAGGGCTTCGAGCCCGCGGAAGGACTGATCCGAGAAGACGAGGGGGCGGAGTCTCAGTGAGAAGAAACTGGTTGGATGGTTTACAGAAAGGGGAATCCGGAACTCAGGCACCATCACAGTGGGGTTTGGGTCTCCCGCAGGGCAACTTTGCTAAAGATTTTCAGGGGATGGACCTACCAGGGATGCGTCTATCTGGGAGTCTGCTAATCTCATATGCACAGAGCCCCGGTTTCAGGCCGCAGCACCATATAGTACCAGTCAGTTATGATGGAACATGGCTCTATCCCAGCCCTTGTGAGTTGGAAACAGAATTAGAAGTGAGTTTGAGACCAGCCTAGGCTACGCATCAAGGCCTTGTCTCAAAAAGAAGACAAAAGAAAAAAAAGAAAAAGCAGAGGTTTCTTTTACCCCTTTAGTGCAGATATTTATTAAGTGCCTACTGTATACAGAGCTGCAGAATAGAAGCAGGAAGACAGAAGAGGGGCTGGGACCTGGAGGGGCACTGGTCAGTTTTAGCCTTGTGGTCAGGGAGGCCCTGAGGACCGAGAGGATAGAGGACATGCAGCAGTGAGGAGGACATGGCTGAGCTGGGGCCTCAGCGGCCTGACCCCCAGGAGAGCTCGGTAGCCCACCGTCCACCGGCGGTCCTGCCTAGACACAGGGAGCCTGGCTTCCGGGCCCCGGGCCAGTCAGTAGCTAGCTCTGAAAAGGAAGGTAGACCAACAGAGTCATCTAACCTGGACCCTTGGGGCTCTCAGAGTCTGAACCACCAATCAAAGAACATACACGGGCTGGACCGGGGCCTCCCCACTCACATGTAGCAGATGTGCAACGTGGTCTTCATGTGGGTCCCGAACAAGTGGACCGGGGTGGGGGTGGGGTGGGGTGGATGTAAAGTGAATATTAAAAAAAAAAGGAACCTAGTGCCCACGCCACTCTAAGCCACTGTCGCGCTGGGAGCCCTGTGGAGAAGGTACTAATGCTTTATCCACAGCAGGTCGGGACTGTGCAGGTCACTCTCACTGAGGCTGGGCTGCTGCTTCCTGGGACGAGTTAGGTCGGGGTGCAGCGTGGCTGTCCAGGCCATCTGTGCTGTGACCCCCTGTCCACTCGAGGCCTAGGTGGGAGAAGCACTACCAAACGGAAGGGGCCGTTCTCCTCATCCGCTCTTCCTCCTGCTCAGTCGCGCACTTTGTCTTCCAGCTATCCCCCTCACGGCTTACGGGCCCATGGCAGCGGCGGCGGCGGCGGCGGCTGTAGTTCGAGGGACAGGTGAGGCCTTCTGGGAAGGGGGACCAAGGGAGGGGACGGAGGAGTCTGGAAGGGAGAAGAGGGGTTCCTTCTCCACCCCCGGACAAAGGGGGTTTGCATGTTACCCAAGTATTGGCTGAATTGAGCATACAAGCCAGCCCAGCATGACATTGGCCGTGTCCCCCAGAGCACGCAAGCTGTGGTGTGTCCGTGTGCAGAGGGTCATGTCCCCCGCAGATCACTGCCGCCACTCCGGGGACACTGGGCACTAGAGTTGTTGTCAGCTGCTGCTCTAGGGAAGGCTGAGAAAAGGCTTACGGGAGAGAGATGGAGGAAGAGACAAGGGTTCTTGTTGCCCGGGGGACAGCCAGTTTGCACCGGTCAGTTACAGGAACAGGGAGTGGGCAAGTAGAGTTTCAAGCAAGCCTTAGAAAATGTACTAGGCCAAGAGACAGAAGACTCGAATGGGCTCAGAGGGAGGGGAGGCTGTCTGAGGGGCGGTCAGACAGAACATGGTGGGGGACCAGAGGGGATGAGCTAGCGCAGTCTCCAGGGAGGGGAGGCTCGGGTCCAGGGCTGGGGTGGGAGGGAATTGGAGCGTGTGGGGGGGGTAGCCTTGGGCACCCGGGCTATCACTCTGTTCTTTCTGGGTTACCAGGCTCTCACCCCTGGACGATGGCTCCCCCTCCAGGTTCCACTCCCAGCCGCACGGGGGGCTTTCTGGGGACCACAAGCCCTGGCCCCATGGCTGAGCTCTACGGGGCAGCCAACCAGGACTCGGGGGTCAGCAGTTACATCAGCGCCGCCAGCCCCGCCCCCAGCACTGGTTTCGGCCACAGTCTCGGGGTGAGTGGCCAGGCACGACCAGGGCCTCCGCCTCACCCACTTCATGCTGGGAGATATCTGAAACTGGGGGAGGGAGAGGCCGCGTCTGTCTTGGGGGAGGGGCTTGAGGGAGGGTAACCGGAAGAAAGTATCCGTAAGGACGAGAGGGTGTCCCGTGATAAGCTCTGCCCTGGACACCGTCCAGCGGCTCCAGGATGTTGAACAAACGCGGTGCTATCTCCTTTCTGTGTGGTCAGAGTCTAGCTCGGAAGCGTCCCTGTCTCAACTAGGGAACCGACTCTACGCAGGTTCCCAGGCCCCGCCTTGCACACAAGCAGATCTGTATCTTTAGCCGAGCCTACCAGGGCAACCCATGCCAGCCATAGTGTCTCACCATAGGGGGGGTCCCACAGGGACGGCGGGAGCCCCTGGTTTGTCCAGACGCACCCCCAGGATCCTGGGAGTCTAACTCGTCTCTTTTCAGGGTCCCTTGATTGCCACAGCCTTCACCAATGGGTACCACTGAAGCAGGGAGGCAGCGGCAGAAGGTGAGAAGATAGGGAAGGGCGGGGGAGGGGGAGGGGCAGGCACTGGGCTGCCGCCAACCCTCAGCGATGCTATCGCGAATGCCAGCCCGTCTCCACTCTATAGACTTCACAGAGCACACACAAGAGAAGACGCTTAGCCTGCCGCGGTCCGATTTAAGTTACGCCAGGCATGCCGTCTATGATCTGAGGCCGAGGCAGGAGGATTACTTTGAGTTCTAGGCCAGCGAGGGATATATAGTGAGGCTCTGGGGAGATGTCTGAGTTGGTAAAGTGGGTGCTCAGCAAACAACTGACCTGAGTTCAGATTCCTGGACCCCACGAGCACAGTGGCCCAGACCTGGGACCCGCAGCACCAACGGGTGGATGGATTCCTGACGCTCATTAGCTAGCCATTCAGCCCAGGTTCACCGGGGCCCTGTCTCCCAAAGTGAAACTGGAGAAGGCAGTTGCCATCAGCCTCTGACCCTCGTACACACACACACACACACACACACACACACACACACACACACACAGTGAGCTGCCGGTCAACGTGATGTGCATAACAAGACCCTGTGTTAAAAAGCCCAATATTAGCCAGGCGTGTTGGTGGTGGTACCATGCCCTTAATCCTAGCATTCAGTGGGCAGAAGCAGGAAGATTGCCCCCCTGAGTTCGAAGTCAGCCTGATCTACAGAGCTAGTTCCAAGCCATCCAGGGATACACAGGGAGACCCTGTCTCAAAAAAGAAAAAGGAGAAGGAAGATGAGCGTAGCTAGACAATATATGGATACTATAGAAAATTAACACAGCTTCTAAAATAGGATATAAATTAGGCTTATATGTCATCTAGGAAGGGGTTAGTAAAGACAGCGGGCGTGCCTGGTCTGTGGGCCCTAGAGAGAGAGAGAGACCAGATCACGTCAGAGCCCCCCAATATCTTACTGTTGTCTTTCAGCGCCCCAGCCTACAGCTGACTGAGGACCAGAGTGAGCCGGCAAGGGGATTGGGACACCTCAGCCGCAGCAGCCCAGCCCCTTGGCTGCGACTCGGACCGGACCGCTACTGCCTGTCCCTCGAACCCCGGGCCCAGCCCTGGCCCCGCCATCCCCACGTCTGGCTCCCCTACTAACCTCCCCCTGTTCTGACCTTGCCTCCTCTCCCCGCCCCCCCCACCTGCCTCTCTCCCAGTTCGATTTTATTTATTTTGGATTAGCCAGTTGCCCTCCCCCCACCAGGTCTGCCCCATCCCTCCCTGCCGCCCCCCTGTAGGACACGCCCCCAGGAAGGCTTCTGTATCTGCTAGCTGGAGGGCGGGCGGAGCTCCGAGGGGGCCTGCTGCAGACCGAGGTCCCAACCCGGTTGTGTTTGTGTTTTTGTTTTTGTTTTTATTTTATTTTATTCTGGCTTTTCCCTCCTTTGCCCTTTACTTTTTTTAAAAAAAAAAAAAAACAAAAACAAACTGTTTTTAAACTATTTCTAGGTTTGTGAATGTGAAGCCCCCAGGCCGCAGGGGGCAAGGGGCCAGGGGCCCCCCCACCAGCTGAGAACATAGTTGTCTATGTGGGTGTGGGTTCCTGACCTCTTCCCTCCAGCCCTGGGGAGGAGGGCAGGGCTGCGGGGTAGGCCAGGCCGAGCCCCTGGAACCATCCCGACCTGTATCATATGTAAATACTGTGAGGTGAAGCCCTACCCCACCCCCACCCCACTCTAAGACCCCTCGGGGTGGCAACTTTTGCCTGACCCCACAGGGCAAAGATCTCCCCCCTCTCCCTCCCTCCTCAGACACCGTTACTGTAAGCTTGCAGACCTCAGCTCTGGCCACGGCAGGCCCACACTCTCAGGCCCTCCCTGGGTTCAAGGCCTTGGGCGGACTCTCCCCCAAAAAATCCCCGGTTTGGGGGGCAAGGGGCCGGGGAAGAAGAGGAGGGCTTGCCTAGAGCCACTGCTGGGAAAGAACTGGCTCTCCAAAGTCCCCTCCTGGCCCCTGCCTAGGGGGGACCTTCACGGTTTCTGCTCTGAGCCCCCCACCACACGTGTGGGCATCGGGAAGCGCTTCAGCAAGGAGTAGATACCAGGAAAGCAAAGGGCTTCTCAGGGAACCCCCATATTCTCACTGAAGTTTCCCACCAGGATAGTCCCGTGACCAGAGCTCTCGGGTAACTCCCCACCCCAACCCTGGAGCCCCCTTTCAGAGGAAAGAGACGGGCTCAGGGTGTGAACATGAGGTGAGACCTGGCACTGGCAGGGCTGAGTCTACCTGCTGTCACCCCCTCTCTGTCCTCCCCAAGGCTGGGGGCTCAAGCTCCCTTCCCCATCAGAGCCCCCCCACCCTGGCCTTCAGAGTCCCCTTTGGAGAGTTAACTGTCTGCGTGTGAGGCGCCCACTCAACCAATAAGTCCCGAGAACTCAAAGCAATAATCTTCTTCTGTCACCGAGATGCGCAGCTGTTTGCGTGTGTTGTTGGGTTTTTTTGTTTTGTTTTTTGTTTTTAATATTTCCTAATAAAAGAGAAGCTGCATTTTATTGGATTTTTATCTTTAATTTTTCTACACATCTGAGCTGAGCCCCAGGAGACTTTGGCTTCCTTTCCCCCCCCCGCCCCCCCATCCCTGGACCCTCTCACCCCTCTCTGGGCCTAACTGTGGGTTCCGGGACCTGTATTTACATTTCTGATTCGTTTGAGGAAAAAAAAACAAAAAAACCTTTCTTTTAAGATGTTACATGGTGTTTTGAAGCCAGCAAGTTCCACCCTCCGTGTCTTTTCCCTCCGCATCTGTAACTTCTTTTCCAGGTTTTATTTTGTTTTAAATTCCTAATAAATTATTTGAAAATAATTTGCTTTTATTCGTGTGTGTGTGTGTGTGTGTGTGTGTGCGCGCGCAGGCACACACACAAAAACAATACAAAAAAAGAAAATGTTTATGACTCTTAAGGGGCAGGTGTGGTGTGTGTGCCTGTAATCCCAGCAATCAGAAGACCAGAACAAAAGAATCACAAACTCCAAGCTAGCATGACCCCATCGTGAAACCCTGTCTCAAACCAACAGGAAAAAGCCGGGCATAATGGTTTGTGACCACAGTACCAGTACTTGGGGCCGAGACAAGAAGCTCCCTGCAAATTCAAGGGAGATCTGGGTCACATAGTTCCAAGCCAGCCAGAGCTACACAGGTCCTGTCTCACCTCCCACTCCAAACAAAAGGCGCAACCATAAAACATTTGGGGGGCGGAACATGGTGGTACACACCTTTGGTTCTGGCTCTGGAGAGCCAGAGGGTATCAGCTCGGGGAGTTCAAGGCCAGCCTAGTCTACATGCTAAAGATCCCATCTCAAAAACAAAACCCTCCTTGGTTAGTTTTGTTTTGAGCTAGTGTGGTTTGTGGCGGTTGGACTCGCGTCATCAAGCACTTTTGCTCCGTGAACCCATCTCATTTGCCCAAACGAAAACTTGAAAACATTTAAATGATTCCAATGTGTCAACTGGTAAGGGTGCTTGGCCTGGTAACCTGGGTTAGATCCCTAGAGCCCGTGCAAAGATGGAGGGAGAACTGACCCCACGGGGTTACACCAGAAGAAGGCGTCAGATCCCATTACAGGCGGTTGTGAGCCTCTCTGTGGTTGACGGGAATTGAACTCAGGACCTCCGGAAGAGCAGTCAGCGCTCTTCACTGCTGAGCCATCTCTCCAGCCCCCAACACACAACTGCTTAGCTACTCTTGTTCTGACCTGTTTTCCTCCTGGGAATGGTCCTGCTTTTTCACTTGGCCCAACTCTGTCTCCAGCTTCTTGGCCAAGCTCAGAAGAAAAAAGAAGGGAAAGAAAAAAATAATAATAAAGCCAGGATGCAAAGAGGGATGAAGGATACTTAGATGAGCCCTGGACCATTTGCATCACTGATGGGAATGTCAGCAGTGGGGCTGGGCTGAGGGGATAGCCTATTTGGTAGAATCCTATATGAAGGATCTTAATCGAGTTTGTTGAAATTGCAGTAATGGTTCCCGTCATATAACTCACTAACAGAGGACTTGCCTAGCAAGTGGACCTGGTTCCCCAGGTTCACAAAGACAAAAGCAAAAACCCCTCCAAGACTACAACAGTTGCCAGTGGCTAGGAGGGAATGAGGTTCAACGGATTCGGTGTTTCAGAGGTGTAGCATGAAACCTTAATGTGAATATACTTCGTACAAGTGAACCATCAAACTAGAAATGAAGATGATTTTCCTTTTCCCCTATAATAAAAAGGTTCTTGAGGAGCTGAAGAGAGAACCCAAGAGCTAGGAACATTGTCTCTCTTGCAGAGGACTCGGGTTCAACTCCCAGCACCCACACTGAACGTCTCCCAATCTCCTCGTCGCTCCAGTCCCAGAGCATCTGACACACATACACACCAATAATAAAGGAAAATGAAATGTCTGGAGGTAGATGTGACCTGGCTGGAAGACTGCTCCACTAGCCTGCAAATAGTGCAGTGGCAGATGCCTATTAGTCTAGAATCTGAGAGGTAGAAACCAGAAGATCAGAAGTCAAAGGTCGGACTGGAGAGACGGCTCAGCGGATAAGAGCGCTGACTGCTCTTCGGAAGGTCCTGAGTTCAATTCCCAGCAATCATGTGGTGACTCACAACCACCTGTAAAGAGATCTGATGTCTTCTTCTGGTGCATCTGAAGACAGCTACAGTGTACTTAGATATAATAACAAATAAATCTTTAAAAAAAAAAAAAGAAGAAGTCAAAGATCGTCATCCTTGGCTGTGTGTCAAGTCTAAAGTCTCCCGGAGAGATATGAGACCCTGTCTCAAACAACAAACAAACAAACATTCAGTGTAGTGGAAGAAAGAAGACTGGGAAATGGCAGGAACTGGGGCTGAGCGTTGTACATGAGTTTGTTTTGCTGTCTTCTCTCTACCTCTGTGCACATATATTGCTTTTTTTACTGAATGTTCACATATATATAACAAGTATTAGAGAAAGGTAGATAAACCTGGCAGTGGTGGCGCACCCTTTAATTCCAGCACTTGGGAGGCAGAGGCAGGTGGATTTCTGAGTTCGAGGCCAGCGTGGTCTACAGAGTGAGTTCCAGGACGGCCAGGACTACACAGAGAAACCCTGTCTCGAAAAATAGATAACATATTTAAGTGGTCTGCTTCATTTTGGAGATGGAGGCCTCACTGTGTTGCTGGACTGGACTTTAATTCTGAGGATTATTGGATCCTACCTCAGTCTGCCAAGTAGCAGGAACCACATCCGTGCGCGCGCGCGCGCGCGTGTGTGTGTGTGTGTGTGTGTGTGTGTACGCATGCATGTTCTCCTGTGAGTGGGCACATACATGTATATGGGTGTGCACTTGTGTGTAAAAGCCTGAGGCAGACATGCAGTCTCCCTCCGTCTCTATTCATTTAGAAGAGTCTCTCAGTTGAGCCCAGAGCTCTCTGATATTGGGTAGCCAAGCTAGCCAGGTTGCTGGGTGGTGGGGCTCCCCTTTCTCCAATTCGCTGTGGGTTCCAAGAAGGCTGTCATGCCACCACCACCACCACCTCCAGCATTGAATGAGCTCTGGGGATTTGAACCCTGGTCCTCTTGCTTGCAAGCAATTATTTTATTCTCTGAAGCATCTTCCCAGCCGTCTCCTCCCTTTTCGTTATTTTTTTCTTATTTTTACTTTATATGTATAATAGGTGTTATGCCTGAATGGATATGTGTGGGCCAAGTGCATGCCTGGTGTCTTCAGAGATCAGAAGAGGACATATGGGTATTGGGAATCGAACCCGGGTCCTTTGGAAGAATAGACAGTGCTTTTAACTTCCTGGCCATCTCTCCAGCCCCTGCCCACCCACCTTGTTTTCAGACACGGTTTTACTCTGTAACCCAGGTTGACTTGAAACCTACAAAACTCCCTGCTTCAGTGGTCCCAAGTGCTGGGACCTCAGGCCTGCAGTACAACCCCATCACTTTCAGGCTGTGTGACTCTGAACACATCATCTAACTTCTCTGAGCCCTCTTCATCCTGTCAAATGGGGACGATGAAGTTCAAGATACCGTCAGAAGACCTGTCACTAAGCTTCTCGGACAAAGTCCGTCGCCTTCTGTGCCAAACCTCAGGGAGTGCTTAGCCGCATAGTGTGCAGCTCTTTAAAGCATTTCCAGGAAGTGGAACCTTATCCTTTGAGGGTGCAGCAGATGTGACCTTGACCTTACTGGAGTGCGGGTATGTCGGCACCTGAAGGAGTCAAGGAGCTATCAGGGGCTGTACTTTCCACTTGAGATTGTATTTTTTTTCCAGATGGGGAGAGGCAGTGTTTCACACACCTGTGCATGGATCTCGGCCAGCAGAAACCATAGCGCAGACTGGGGAGGTCCCCAGGGAATTTCTGCAGGTCCCTGCGGCCGATAGTTGTCCCTTAGCATGGCCTCTCTACTTAGTGTGGCACAGGAGAATTTGTCCAGCCTGCCCTGGACCCTGGAGAAACCTGAGGCACTCACCACCCTGAATATGGTGACTCTAGTTACACACACACACACACACACACACACACACACACATTAACTAACCAATCAAAAAATCAAAATCAAAATGGAGAGATGGCTCAGTGGTTAAGAGCACTGACTGCTCTTCCAGAGGTCCTGAGTTCAATTCCCAGCCACCACATGGTGGCTCACAGCCATCCATAATGGGATCTGATGCCCTCTTCTGGTGTGTCTGGAGACAGTGACAGTGCACTCATATACATAAAATAAATAATTTTTTTTTTTGTTTTTCGAAACAGGGTTTCTCTGTGTAGCCCTGGCTGTCCTGGAACTCACTCTGTAGACCAGGCTGGCCTCGAACTTGAAATCCTCCTGCCTCTGCCTCCCAAGTGCTGGGATTACAGGCGTGCGCCACCACTGCCCGGCTAAATAATTCTTTTTTAAAAAGAGAATTTCTAACTGGATCTACCTCCAAGGCTTGGTCAGGTTCTTGGGACAGACTTAGCACTTAGTAAATAAATTCAGCTTGGAGGACTGCGTGTGCCAGATACTTGTGCCTTGGACCACACATTTCTATCCCTTAGCATCCTTCAATCCCAACCCCAGGAGCAATGTCTACCTCTCTATCTTCTTTTGACCTCACAGCCTCCACAGGGGAAGGATCTGGCACTTTGCTGGTCCCTGCATTTGAGCTGGTTTGGGTCTTGAGCTAGCCCTTTTTCTTTGCTTCGTCATCGACAGGGATTTAGGCTCCGTCGGCACTGCCTGTGCGGGTGTATGCATTCTAGGTGTGAGCTATGCACACAGTAGCCACAGACTGCAGACTGTCAAAGCATAGCTAGAGGAGCAAGAATGTAGCCCAGGCTAGCCTGGGACTCTCAATTCTCCTGCCGCAGCCTCCGGAGTGCTTGGATTACAGTCACACCCCACCATGCCCATTTTATTTGTTTTATGTTCATCTTTGTGTGTGTGAGTGTGAGTGCGTCTGTGTGCATGCATGAGTTTTGTGTGCACTCGAGCGCGTGTGTGCGTGAGTGTACATGAGTGTATACGAGTGCACGTGCGCAAGAGTGTGTTGTGTGAGCGTGCGTGCATGTGTGTACATGTGTACACCCGCGTGTGCATGTGTGCGCATGAGTGCAAGTGTGTGCATGTGCATACACGAATGTGTGTGCTTGTGTGTGCATGTGCATGCATGTGTGTGCACACGTGTGAGTGTGTGAGTACATTTGTGCATGTGTGTGTGCGTGTGCCCTCGCACGTGTGCATGTGTGCACAGTGTTAGGGTGGAACTCAGGGCCTCACGCAGGCTAAGCAAACACTCCAACACTGAGCTACGCTGTCAGTCCTGGCGCATCCTCAAGAGTTGGGATCATGAGTGGGCAGAGGTCAGAAGGAGAATATCGCTCACTTAGATGAGAAAGAGTTGATTCCGCCCCGACTCCCACACGAGATGACCCGACCTCGCTCAAGGTGGAGGAGGATGGATCATTGGGAAGCTGCAGGGGTGGCCATTTCTTGCTCTGCCCCACGCTGTGCCTGCTCTCCCCACCTGAAAGCGATTCAGCAAAACCCATCCATATGCTTAAACAGTAAACTTGCGATACTTGCTCCCACATCCCATCACCCGGTGCATCCTATAAGATGCATCCCTGCCTGACCGGGGCAGCTCAGAACTATCAAGGTCACAACAAGAGAAGATTGGGAAGCGGCCACATTAGGGACGAAACACACATTTGGAAACAACTGTGGGAGGATAGTACCACCCATCTGTGGTCCCATTGCTAGGAGGCAGAGGCAGAAGGACCGCTATAGGGTGGGGCCAGCCTGGTCTACATAGGTGGTGCACACCAATAATCAATCACTCAGTAGGCTGAGGCAGGAGACTTAGGTAGTTCAAAGCCAGCCTTGGCTGTCTCTGAAACAGAAAAAGGAAGAGCCTGGGAAGACTCAGTTGGTAAAGCAGACAGGCACAAGGACCTGAGTTTAGATCCCCGGGATCTATGGAAAAGCTGGGCACAGGGCACAGAGACAGGCAGATCCCTAGAGGTGGCCACTCTAGCCCAACTGGTGAGCTCTGGGGTCAGCGAGGGACCATGTCCCAAAATAATAAAGAACAGAGTGATTGAGGAAGAATTTCTGTTGTTTTGGTTTGGTTTGGTTTGGTTTTGGTTTTTCAAGACAGGGTTTCTCTGTGTAGCCCTGGCTGTCCTGGAACTCACTCTGTAGACCAGGCTGGCCTCGAACTCAGAAATCTGCCTGCCTCTGCCTCCCAAGTGCTGGGATTAAAGGCGTGCACCACCACTGCCTGGCTGAGGAAGAATTTCTGGTATCCATGTGCACAAACAGACACATGTGTGCATACACAGTTCAGACACACACACACATGTGCACACCCTGGACACAAAGTACATCCAGGCAGGTGTGGTAGTTCATACCTGTAACCCCAGCAAGCTGGAGGTGGAGGGAGGAGAATTGGGAGTTTGAAGGACGACACAGTGACCCTGTCTCAAAAAAAAGCGGGGGTGGGGAGGTAGGGTGAGGGGTCTGGAGATGCAGCTCAATTAGTAAATCACGCTACTAGCAGCCACAACACCCCGAGTTCCATCCACACTGGACGAGGGGGTCCACGCCTACAATCTCAGCACTCCAGAGGCAGAGGCAGGAGATCAAGAGTTCAAGGTTAGCCAGCCAAGGACGGTACACACCTTTAATCCCAGCGTTCAGGAGGCAGAGGCAGGAGGATCTCTGTGAGTTTAAGAGCCCAGCCTGGTTTATGTAGTGAGCTCCAGGACAGCCATAGCTACATAGTGAGATCCCGTCTCAAGAAATAAAAATAAATAAAAGAATCTAGGGCCATCCTTGGCTAAGTACTGAGTGTGAGGCAGCTTAGGATACAGCTTTAAATCCTGGTTTTAAAAAAATGTGGGTGGGGAGAGGCTAGAAAGATGGTTCGTCAGTGAGCACTGGCTGCTCTCCCAGAGGATCCAGGTTCAATTCCCAGCACCCACATGGTGGCTCACAACCATCTGTAATGGGGTCTGGTGCCCTCTTCTGGTGTCTCTGAAGAGAGCAATGGTGGTGTACTCATATACATAAAATAAATAAATAAGTCTTTTAAAAAAAAGAAAAGAATAATCAAATGAGGAAATAAATAAATGTGATCAGGTAAAAGGGCCCGGGGCTGGGGAGATGGCTCAGTGGTTAGGGCCACTGACTACTCCAGCATAGGACCTGGTTCCGGTCCCCAGCACCCACTCGACACCTTTGAGCCATCTAATTTTCCAGTTCCGAGGGACCCTAACACCTAAAGTATTTTGTTCTCAAATATTTGAGGTAAGGGACACAGAGCATGTAATATGTAACATCACTGGGGACCTCTGTCCTCCAGGTACGACAGAGCCGTCACCATTGAGAGTTCAGAGCAGTGATGGCTGCCCATGAGAACTTAGTGAGATCAGGCCTGGGTGGTGAGAGAAGGGATACTGGACCCACGTCTGCAACTCCAGCTACTTCCTCCCTGCCCTCAGAGGTGTGGAACCCTGTCTGCCGCACGTGGCCTCTAGCAGTCCTGGGAGGGATCTGGGACCCGATCTACGGAACCATTGGAGATCATCACCCTTGCATGCTGAGGTGGGAGGTTTTGATGATGTAGCTGTCTGGGGGCTGGGGGACACCCAGGTTCCTGTAAGTAATCCCTGTGAACTCAGTGTCTCACCGTGTTAACCTCAGGTAGAACTGTCCCTATAGGCTGTCATTACTATGTTATATAAAGTAAATAGATGTTAGTTCACAATGCCCCAGGAAAATCATGTGACATTTGTAATTGATTGACTGCTTTTGTGCACCATTAGGCCAGTCTTTTTTTTTTTTCAGGATTTGGAGTGTGTGTGCGTGTGTGAGTGTGCGCGTGCGCGCTTGCACACGCATGTGTGTCTCACAAGGTATCTTAGGTATGGAACCCAAGTCTAAAAATAAAATTCATGTATTCTCTATAAATACTCATACATGTAATCTGGAAGTAATAAGCAATTTTACACTTTTTGTGCACCTGAGCACCCTGCACACACAGTGAATTTCCTAATTGTGGTCTGAGGTCGGTTAGTGCTCAATGTTTTGTATTCTGTTTTTATTTTTGTTTTGTTTTCAAGACAGGGTTTCTCTGTATAGCCCTGGATGTCCTGGAAACTGGTTCTGTAGATCAGGCTGGCTTCAAATTCAGAGACCTGCCTGCCTCTGCCTCCCAAGTGCTGGGTTTAAAGGTGTGCGCCACCACTGACGGCTCTGAGTTTTGCAGTTTACATTTTTTATATTTATTTATGTTTGTGTGTTCTGTGTGCATATATTTTTATGCACCATGTACATGCCTGGTTTCCCTTGGAGGCCAGAAGAGGACATTAGATTTTCTGGAACTGGGCTGGAGAGATGGCTCAGCGGTTAAGAGCACTGGCTGCTCTTCCAAAGGTCCTGAGTTCAAATCCCAGCAACCACATGGTGGCTCACAACCATCCGTAATGAGATCTGACGCCCTCCTCTGGTGCGTCTGAAAACAGCTACAGTGTACTCATGTATACAAAATAAATAAATAAATAAAATTAAAAAGAAAAAATGTCTAAAAAAAAGATTTTCTGGAACTGGAATTATAACAGTCATGGGATGCTATGAGGGTGCTGGGAATTGAACCTGGTTCCTCTGGAAGAACAGTCAGGGCTCTCAACCCCTGAGCCATCACTCATCCGGCCTGTCGATTTGAATAAGAATATTCAACTTGTATGCAAAAGATCCAGAAGAAAGAAGCTCACAGGGACAACCACACAGTGGATTAGTAGTTGCCAGGAGTAGGAAAAAAAAAATCATTGTCACAGTGGGAATAAGGTTTCTTCTTGGGATGGTCGAAGTGGAAATTTAAGGGTTCTTGGGAAAGTCGGTTGGATGGTGTTTTGCTGGAGCGAAGCCATGAAAGAACATTTCATTAAAGTGGACACCGGTGTAAAAGGCTAAGACGGACTCTTGAAGGAATGTTTTGCTGAAGCAGACACAGGAGAGAGGATGTTCTGCTAAAGCAAGCATGTGAGAGGACACATGATGAAGGATTCTTCACTAAAGACATGTATGCATTGGTCCCCGTTCTCCCCCCACCTCCAACCCCTTACATTGCATAGTTGAGCTGCATTTATCGGGACTCCATAAAGAGAAACGCATCAAAAAAACCTCTGGCGGTGTGCTGTGGCTTGCTTTTACGGATTCTGGCTGATTGGCAGAGTGATGTCAGCTGAGACAGTCGCATACTGAGGCCAGACCCGTGGAGGACTCGTGATGCTTGGAGTGGGGTATAAAAAGGACTCTATGGCTGGTTCTACGGGGTGTGTGTGGGTGTGTGTGGGTGGGGGTGAGATGACTCAGTGGTTAAGAGCACAGGCTGCTCTTCCAGAGGTCCCGAGTTCAATTCCCAGCAACCACATAGTGGCTCACAACCATCTATAGGGGGATCTGATGCCCTCTTCAGGCAGGCGGATGTATATGCAGCAGAGTACTCATACAGTACATAAAAATAAATTAAAAAATGTTTTTAAAAAGGACTCTGCGGACAGTGACAGTGTGAGCCAGGCTTGCTTAGGGTTAGCTGTGCAATGCTTGTTGGGTCTTATCTTTGCTGATCTTCTCTTCCCTGAGAGAGGCACAGCTGAGAACCTCTCCTGGCGTTACTGCTGGTCCCTCTGCTGACTCGCCCCGAGGCTGAGGCCTGGGTGTCTCTGCTAGGTAGTGCCACTGCTCCTGATTCGCGCTTGCTGAACTGGCCTGCTGGTGTATCCGTGAAGTATGTGCGAGTGGACCGAGCTGCCACTGCTGACCTGTGAACTGAACGGCTGATTTCCAGACAACACAGACGGGAGTTGCTTCAAAGAACCATTCTAGCCGGGCGGTGGTGGCGCACGCCTTTAATCCCAGCACTTGGGAGGCAGAGGCAGGAGGATTTCTGAGTTCGAGGCCAGCCTGGTCTACAAAGTGAGTTCCAGGACAGCCAGGGCTACACAGAGAAACCCTGTCTCGAAAAACCAAAAAAAAAAAAAACAAAACAAAAAACCACACAAAAACAAACAAAGAACCATTCTATACAGGTCCACTCCCCCTGTAGCCTTTCTTTTCCACTACCTCTGGTGGGTGGTAAGGCTAGAAGGGAAGTTAAATCATTTAAGAAACATCATTAAAAATAGATTTAAAGAGCCGGGCGGTGGTGGCGCACGCCTTTAATCCCAGCACTTGGGAGGCAGAGGCAGGAGGATTTCTGAGTTCGAGGCCAGCCTGGTCTACAAAGTGAGTTCCAGGACAGCCAAGGCTACACAGAGAAACGCTGTCTCGAAAAACCAAAAAAAAAAAAATAGATTTAAAAAAATTAAAGTTGGGCTGGAGAGATGGCTCAGCAGTTGGGAGCACAGACTGCTCTTCTGAAGGTCCTGAGTTCAAATCCCAGCAACCACATCACCATGTAATGGCTCACAACCATCTGTAATGAGATCTGACGCCCTCTTCTGGTGCGTCTAAAAACAGCTACAGTGTACGGCTTTTGCAGAGAACCAAGTTCCATTCCCAGCCCTCGCGTCAGTGGCTCACAACCTGTTAACTCCAGTGCTGGGGACTCTGACGCCCTCTTCTGGCTTCTGTGGCATCTGCACTCACACATGCACATACCAGGGGGCTAGTGAGATAGCTCAGAGCTTAAGAACACTGGGTGTGCTGAGGTTTTGTCTTTGACTGTCTACTGTAAGGCTAAGTGCGATCCACCAAGACCTGGAGTCTGCATGTAGCCCCTCTGACCCTGCTCCAACTTATTTCTGATTGATAAATATGATTGATGATTGATTGATTGATTGGTTGATTGATAAAGATGCTGACAGCCAATAGTTGGGCAGAAGGGACATAAATGGTGGGGTTTAGGTTTCCTAGGCGTGGGGTCGGAGAAGTGAGGAGGAAGGAAAAGCCATCATGGGTTAGGAAAAAAGGAAAATGTCACCGTGTGGGCTGGCCAATTGGAGTTAAGAGCAGCCCAGATGAAACACTGTAAGTAATAACTCGGGGTTATCGATAGGAAAGTGGATTCTAATAGCACAGAGGGTAGACAGCTGCCCAGCTACTGAGCTGCTTGAGGCTTGGTGTAAATATAAAGGTTGTGTGTGTCCAGAAGTTTAAATGGTCTAAGGTGGGGTAGAAACCTCGGGCCGAGATTTAAAGTAATTTCTACAACAGGCTGTTCTTCCTGAGGTCCTGAGTTCCATTCCCAGCAATCACAAGGTGGCTCATGTCTGTCTGTAAAAGGGATCTGATGCCCTCTTCTGGCACGCAGGTGTACATGCAGACAGGGCACTCAGACACAAATGAATAAGTTTTAAAAAATATATATTATGAAAAAATAAATCTAAAAGAGAAGTTCAAGGTTATCCTCAGCTACACAACAAGTTTGAGGCCAGCCTGGGCTAGAGACCTTGTCTCAAAAAAAAAAAAGATATTAATAGGGCTGGTGAGATGTCTCAGTGGTTAAGAGCACCGACTGCTCTTCCTAAGGTCCTGAGTTCAAATCCCAGCAACCAGATGGTGACCCGCAACTATCCATAATGAGATCTGACGCCCTCTTCTGGTGTGTCTGAAGACAGCTACAGTGGACTAGGTATAGCAATAAATAAATCTTTTTAAAAAATTAATAATGTAAAGAGGATTTCAAAGCTATTCTCAGATACCCCATGCATTCCAGGACAGCCTAAGACTTGTTATAACAGGGGAAGGGAGAGTAGTAAACGATTCCAAGATCTGAAAACCATCCCCTTGGGAGGAAGTGCCAGGCACAGATCTGTGACGTCATTTTCAGTCTCTTACATGCAAATCCCTCTGGGCCATTCCCCAATCGACCGATAGACCGAGGCCAGCCCAGAGTGGTTAAGAGCAAAGCAAACAGTCTTATCTTGGGAGCCTGGGGCTCCAACTATAAAGAGGAAAGTCACTTGGGTTCTTCCCTCACCAAGATGAAACTCCTTCTACTGGCTGCTCTGCTCACGGGTAAGACCCTCACGGTCGGTCTCCCTCCTCTCCAAGCCTCCCTCCTGCTGGGCACGATGGAATAGCTTTTGGTTCCCCTTGGGATCTAATAGCCTCCGGGTTGGAGTCCCCTCCTCGCTTCATTGTTCAGGACAGCTGGTGCTTTTCAGCCTCTAGGTGTGAACTCAGGTGACCCCTTAGAAAAATCTCCCACATTTGCCTACCCATCCAAGAAAGTGCCTTCTGCCTCTGACCGTGCAAGTGCCCTAGCAATTGGTTCTTTTCTTTGCCTTTAAAAAAAATATTTTTTTTCCAAGCAGTAATAATGGCACACACCTTAAATCCCAGCACTCAGGAGGCAGAGGCCGGCGGATCTCTGTAAGTTTAAGGCCAGTCCTGTCTACAAAGTGAGTTCCAGGACAGTTAGGGCTACACAGAGAAAACCTGTCTCAAATACATAGATAGATAGATAGATAGATAGATAGATAGATAGATAGATAGATATCATATATCTATCTATATATATAAAGAGAGAGAGAGAGAGAGCTTAGCCTGCACGTATGATGTAAACTGTGTGAGCAGTCCGCAGTTCCCACAGAGCCCAGAAGAGGACTTCTGTAGAACTGGAGTTATAAACAGTTGTGAGGCCGGGCAGTGGTGGTGCAGGCCTTTAATCCCAGCACTTGGGAGGCAGAGGCAGGCGGATTTCTGAGTTCGAGGCCAGCCTGGTCTACAGAGTGAGTTCCAGGACAGCCAACAGCCAGGGCTACACAGAGAAACCCTGTCTCGAAAAACCAATACACACACACACACACACACACACACACACACACACACACACACATATATATATATACACAAACAGTTGTGAGCTGCCTGCCATACCACATGGGTGCTGGGACCAGACCTGAGTCCTATACAAGAACAGCAAGTGTGTATGACCTCTGAGTCATCTCTCCAGCCATCCTCCTCCTCATTACCATCCCCGTCAATATTAATTATTATGATGTAACTGAAATGACCTTGCTATGTGGCTCCAGATGTCCTTGTCTCCACAGTGTTTAGCCCAGACTTGGAACTGTCCTTCCTCGACCTCCCAAGAGTTAGGATTCCATCTGTGCCTGGCTTAAGTCTGCAGTTTTTTAAAGATTTATTTATCTATTTTATGTATATGAGTACACTGTAGCTGTACAGAGGGTTGTGAGCCATCATGTGGATGCTGGGAATTGAACTCAGAACCTCCGCTCGCTCCAACCCTGCTCACTCCGACCCCACGATGTATTTATTGCTATATGTAAGTACACTGTAGCTGTCTTCAGACACACCAGAAAAGGGTGTCAGATCTCATTACAGATGGTTGTGAGCCACCATGTGTTTGCTGAGAATTGAGCTCAGGACCTCTGGAAGAGCAGTCAGTGCTCCTAACCACTGAACCATCTCTCCAACCCAAGTCTGCAATTCTTATCTTGTGGATTCATTTACATTTTCAGGCACTATCTGCACACAGGCATTACATCCCCCGGCTCTGTGAACATAAACAGATTTTGGCATTGTGCATTGAGTCAATCGTATTTGGCATATAAGTCATATAAGTCATTTATATACATCTAGTGATGATTGAGACCTGTAAGGAGGAGAAAGAGTCACGTGCCTGTTCCAGAAGCACATGTGTGTGCCCAGATATGTGCACACACACTGTGTGTTAGTTATGACTGCAAATATCTAGCTTCTGCAAAGTGTATGTCTAGCTGTATCACAGGGGGATACAGACTCTATTTACTGCCACCTCAGGAGTCACCCAGAGTATGAGGCAAGCCAGCTGCTCCCTCTCTTTGTCCCTGGGGTCTCCCCACAAATGGTCAGCCAGAATGAGCCCCAAAACATGGAGAAAAAGAAGAGTAAACTGGGCAGGGAGGGTACAATGCCTTTGATCCCCATGCTCAGGAGGCTGAGGCAGGAGGATTTCTAGTTTGATGCCAGCCTTGTTTATATAGCAAGACCCTGTTGTGGTGTTCATGTCCATAATTCTAGCTCTCTGGAGGCTGAGGCAGGAGGATTGCCATGAATTTAAGGCCAGCCTATTCTACAATGTCAGCTCCTGTCCTAGAAAGAATGCGTGAAGGAGACCAAGCAAGGTGCTGCGTGCCTTCAATCCCAGCACTAGGGAAACAGAGGCCGGGGGATCCCTGTGAGTTCAAGATCAGCCTGGCCTTCAGAGTGAGTTCATGCCAGCCAGGACTGCATAGTGAGACCCTGTCTCAAAAAGATAAAAAAGAACGAGAGAGCCGGGCAGTGGTGGCGCACGCCTTTAATCCCAGCACTTGGGAGGCAGAGGCAGGCGGATTTCTGAGTTCGAGGCCAGCCTGGTCTACAAAGTGAGTTCCAGGACAGCCAGGGCTATACAGAGAAACCCTGTCTCGAAAAACCACAAAAAAAAAAAAAAGAACGAGAGAAAGATCAAAAGGTGGGATGGGACAATGTGTGGGACGATAAGGCAGCGCTGGTGACTGAGGAGATGGGACCCCGAAAGTCCCATGTGCTCTGTGCTCTTTATGCAACAGGACTCTGTGCAAGCTGGAGAAGGGCTCTGCTCCCCGAGCCTGCCGTGCAAAGCCTGTGCTTGCTTTGGGCAAGCGCGGCCATGGGACAGGTTTGTCATCCGTGCGACAGAATTTTATGGAGCGTCACCAGGTACCAGGCACACACGTCACTCACTGATAAGCTTATTCATAGCTCATCTATGTTCAACTCATCACATGCACACATACACACATACAAACACACACACATACAAACACACACACATACAAACACACACACACCACAGTCAACACACACCACAGACATACATACAAACACAACACACACACATACAAACACATACACATCACAGACACAAACACAGACATACCACACACACACACGAACACACACCACACACAAACATACACAAACAACACACAACACAATACACACACATACACACACTCCACACACATACCACACACACAAGCACACACACAGACACATACCACACACAAACATACACAAACAACACACAACACAATGCACACTACACATACAGCACACACACACACACCACACACATAAACATATACAAACACACATACACCACATACACACAAACACAGACACACCACGCACACAAACATACACAACATACAACACAGTGCACACACATACACACAGAACACACATACACACATCACACGCACAGCACATACACACACACCACACACACAAACATGTACAAACACACATGCACTATATACACACAAACACAGACAAACCACACACAGGAACACACACCACACACAAACATACACAAACAACACACAACACAATTCACACACATAGCACACACACCACAGACATACCACACACACAAGCACACACACACAGACATATACAACACAATGCACACACATATACACACACACACCACACAAATACATAACACACACACCATAATGTGTGTTAGGCACAATGATAGGCTTTAAGGAGTATGAAAACCGGGGCTTTTGTGCATTTATGAACACAGCCTTGCAGGGCGCAGCCAGACCAACTCAGAACTGGCCCACGCTGACCCAGCTTCTGCACGGACCTACTTACTTACTGATCGCCTTCCTGTTGGCAGTTCCTGAGCGTGGGACGCACTGAGCACCACATCCTTACCTCTGTCTCCCTCCTCCACCTCCAACTTCTTTTCCTGAGGCAGGGTAACATGTAGCCCAGGCTGGTCTCAAGCTCACCATTCAGTGCTGCAGATGGAAGCCAGGACTTGGTACATATTTGGCAGACATGGCACCAATGGAAACAAGTCCCCAGCCCTTGTCTTGCTTGCTTGAAACAGGGTGTCACATAACCCGAGAAAGCCTGCAATTTGCCTTGTAAGAAAATAACCTTGAACTTCTGATCTTCTTACCTCAGTCTCCAGAATCCTGGGATTACAGTATGTGTATCCACCATACCCGGCTTCCCCTTCGTTTTAATGGCAGCCAAATATCCCACTGTAGGCTGAATCCTGACATACCTAACTACTCCTCAGCTGATGAACAGTGTGTTATGTCAATGTGCTGGCATCACAGAGGATGATCTGACGATTAAACTCGTATATCAGCTGTGTTCGCCCATAGCGCAGATTCCTTCTAACTCCCCAGCAGTGTAAGACAATAAACTTGTATGTATCGGCTGCTTCTGGGGCTCAGGGTTCCTGCTAGAGCCACGAAGAAGCTAGGACTAGGGTTTCACCAAGGCTTGAACAGGGTTAGAACTGCTTTCAGACTCCTTCCTGGCTGTTGGCGGGAGCAGAGAGTGTTCTCAATTCTTCCACAGAGACCAGGGGCAGCTCCCGGTGTAGTGGCTGTTCTCCCTGACAGAAGGCAAGCGAGGGAAAAGGCAATCTTTATATAACTTTATGTCGGAGGGGTATCCTAGCCCGGTACAGTGGTGTACAGTGGTCCTACCACTCGGGGAGGATGAGGCAGGAGAATTGCTACGGAGTTAGAGGCTAGACCGAGTAACAGGGCAACTCCCTGTCTCAAAAAAGGCAGACACCTTCCTGCTCAGGTCTGACGACTTAGCTCCGAGACCTACATAATGAAAGGAGACAATCAGCCGCAGGTTAGTAGGCTCCTGGGAACGGATGCTCTCTCTCCTGATGCAGCCGCTGATAAGAGTGGAGAAAGCAGAAGAGCAAGCAGGCATCAGAGCCCGGGTAAAGCAGCGCGGGATGGTTTTGAACGTGCTGTATCTTTTTTGCAGCTGGCGCTACTGCACACAGCATCAGCCGTCGGGCTGTGTGGCAGTTCGGCAATATGATCAAGTGCACCATCCCCGGGAGTAGTCCCCTGAAGGATTACAACAACTACGGCTGCTTCTGCGGCTTGGGCGGCTCAGGCAACCCAGTGGACGAATTAGACAGGTGAGTGGGCCATCGTGGGCATGGGGGTGGGGTGGGGCAGAGAGCAAGCCAATCACATCTGGAGAGGCAGGAATGGGAGACATGCACAGTCACTGAGCATCGTGTGTTTTCTCTTTGTTATTCATTATTTACGTTTGGTTGTTTTCTTCCAGTCAGTCTCTGTGTAGCCATAAGTGTCCTGAAACTTTTGTTTTGTTTTGTTTTGTTTGGTTTGGTTTGGTTTTTTGTTTTCGTTTTTCGAGACAGGGTTTCTCTGTGTAGCCCTGGCTGTCCTGGAACTCACTCTATAGACCAGGCTGGCCTCGAACTCAGCAATCCACCTGCCTCTGCCTCCCAAGTGTTGGGATTAAAGGCGTGCACCACCACTGCCTGGCTCCTAACTGTCTTGAAACTTTCTCTGGCCGTGAACTCAGATATCCTCCAGCTTCCTGAGTGCTGGAATTAAAGGCGTGCAACATGTATTTTCACCTCTTGTCATGTAAAGAAATAGGTCCAAGAGGACCCCTTGTCTAGTGGTTCCAGAAAGTGGAACAAGGAAATGTAAAGTGTGCAATGCTGCCCTCTAGTGGCAGGGCTGGGTACTGCCCTCCATCAACGTCATCCTTGGCTTTAAAAAAAAACATCATCGCAACTTCAGAATTTACAAATTCACTGTATTCCTGTAGCTTAAAAAAATCATTTTTTTTAAGACAGGGTCTCGCTATATAGGTCTGGATGGACTCAAACTCCGAGATTCACCTGCCTCTCCCTTCTGAGTACTGGGATTGAATAAAGGCAGGGGCCACCACATCTGGCAAAAGTTGCTTTCAGTAAATATATGCTAATAGCCGGGCAGTGGGTGGCACACGCCTTTAATCCCAGCTCCTGGGAGGCAAAGGCAGGCGGATTTCTGAGTTTGAGGCCAGCCTGGTCTACAGAGTAAGTTCCAGGACAGCCAGGGCCAGGGCTACACAGAGAGACCCTTTCTCAGAAAAAATTATATATATATATATACAATTTTTATAAATAATATATTTATTATAATATAATATAATTTTATAATTAGTTAATTTAAAAAATTATATATATATTTTAATAAAGATCACAGATTCTCGAGTCATTCTCGAGCCATTGCTTCTGGAACATTGTGCTTGATTTAGCCTTGCATGGGCTGGAGAGATGGCTCAGTGTTTAAAAGCACTGACTGCTCTTCCGAAGGTCCTGAGTTCAAATCCCAGCAACCACATGGTGGCTCACAACCATCCGAAATGAGATCTGATGCCATTTTCTAGGGTGTCTGAAGACAGCTACAGTGTACTTATACATATAATAAATAAATAAGTCTTTAAAAAAAAGTTAGCCTCGCATGTTTGAGAAAGACTGGAAGTGAGAAACGACCTCTGGTGGGTCGGTACCCCTCCTTCAGCTGTTCCTTCCTTTTTCCAGGTGCTGCCAAACTCATGACCAGTGCTACACTCAGGCCAAGAAGCTGAAAAGCTGCAAATTCCTCATAGACAATCCCTACACCAACACGTACTCATACAAGTGCTCCGGGAACCAGATCACCTGCAGTGGTAGGGTTACCCTCCACGAGCTTGGGATTCCGCCTGGCCTTTGGCGGGTTTGGAAGGGGGAGGGAGGTACAGGGACAGTCGCCGTTTAGTGCCAACATTTAAACGATTTTATGTATTTATGGGTGCATACCTGTGGAGGTCTGAGAACATCTTTCAGGAGTCAGTTCTCTCCTTCCACCATGTGAATCCTGGGAATGGGACCCAGGCTCAGACTTAGCACCAAGCCCCTTTATTCCCTGAGCCAGCTTGCCTACCCAAAGCTTCTCCCCTTAACTGCTATGTCATACTGATTCTGTATTTACTGAACACTCAGAAACTGTATCATTGCTTGTAAGCCAAACACTGAACTAACCATCTATTCAGGGAAAGATTTACTGCTCCCATTTTACAGGTGAGGAGTCAGAGGGCTGGGAATGTAACTCAGTTATAGATTGCTTGTTTAGCATGTACAGAGCTCTGAGTTCCATCTCTGAAACCCATAAATTGACATGGTGGTGCATACCTGTAATCCCAGCACGTAGAGGCAGCTTACATAATATATATATATTATGTAATATATCTATATATATATATATATAATACTTATATATATATATATTAATATGAGTACACTGTAGCTGTCTTCAGACACACCAGAAGAGGGCATCAGACCCCATTACAGATGGTTGTGAGCCACCATGTGGTTGCTAGGAACTGAACTCGGGACCTCTGGAAGAGCAGTGGGTGCTCTTAACCGCTGAGCCGTCTCTCCAGTCCAAGATTCTTAATATAAGCATTGCCATACGGGCTCCAGATTGAAGGTGGGATATAGAGATCAGCATTTGAATACTGCAAGGGTAATCTTTACACAACTCACAAAAATGTTATTACAGCTGATATTTGTTCTTTTCTGATTTTTAGGTTTATATGCCCATGTTTGTTTATGTTTTCTTTTTTTTTTATTTTCTTTTATAAAGATCTATTTATTTTATGAGTACACCGTTGCTATCTTCAGACACACCAGAAGAGGGCGTTGGGTTTCATTACAGATGGTTGTGAGCCACCATATGGTTGCTGGGATTTGAACTCAGGACCTCTGGAAGAGCAGTCAGTGCTCTTAACCCTGAGCCATCTCTCCAGCCTGTTTGTCTTGTTTTGTTTTAGTACAGGGTTTCTCTATATATCCCTGGCTGTCCTGGAACTCACTCTGTAGACCAGGCTGGCCTGGAACTCAGAGAACCACCCACCTCTGCCTCCCAAGTCCTGGGACTAAAGGCAAGCGCCACCACCACACCTGGCAATGTTTACTTATTTTATGTCTAGGAATAAGTTGACATTCCGGTGTCTTCTTCAACCACTCTCTGTCATATCTTTAGAGACCCGGCCTCTCACTAAACAAGGCACTCACCTGTAGCTAACCTGACTGTGCTTCCCACTTACTGATGGAGTTACAGATGCCTCAACCACACCTTGCTCCTGGACTCAGGGATCCTAACTTAGGCTCACAAGAAGTACATTTTATTATTATAAGTGTGTCCCAACGATTTGGGCAGCCCCAATGTACTTTTGTTTGCTTTGTCTTTCAACCCTTCGTCTCTGCAACCCATGGGACGGCCACCAGTTTCTTTCCGGTCCATCATGGGGGTGGGGGGTCATGGGGCTCTACTCGATTCTGTGTTCTTGTTTCTCTCCAGACAAAAACAACGAATGTGAGGACTTCATCTGCAACTGTGACCGGCAGGCCGCCATCTGCTTCTCCGAGGCCCCGTACAATGAGGAATTCAAAAACCTTGACTCCAAGAAATACTGTTAAGTAGTCTCTTCACTTCGGCCCCGCCCTGCCCACGCCATCCCCGCCCACCTAGCTGTCTTACTTCCCGCTGTGCCCTCTAATAAAGTAACTGCTGAAAGAGCCTGGGTTTGGTGATTATAGCCTCTGTCCAGCTAGCATGACTAGGTCCTCAGAGGAAAGCATCCCTCTAGCCTTGGAAGCTCGAGATGAACGGGAACATTTCCAGGAATCAAAATAATCCGGGCGATAGTAGCACACAGGAGGTACACAGGAGGTAGAGGCAGGAAGGTCTCTGTGAGTTTTAGGCCAGCCTGGTCTGCAGAGTGAGTTCCAGGGATAGCCATCTATCTTGGAACAAAAAAATAAGAAAAGAGGCTGATGATTGGCGATCGCGATCAATGATTACTCTGCGCCCGGCCTGTGCGTTGTCTCTAAGGTCTCCATAGTCTGATGTATTGCTACTATGAGAAATCTGGTGTGTGTGAGTGAGAGAGAGAGAGAGAGAGAGAGAGAGAGAGAGAGAGAGAGAGAGAGAGAGAGAGAGAGAGAGAGAGAGAGAGAGACTGCTTGCCTAGGATGCAGGATGCTGCCCTGGGTTCGAATCCTAATATTGAACAAAACTGTGAATGGGCGCAAGCCTGTAGACCTGGCATTCAGAAGATGGGGGCAGGCAGGAGGATCGGGAGCTTCGGGTTCCCTTAGCTACACAGTGAATTAGAAGCCTAGAAGCCAGCCTGGGATACAAAACACACGGTCATTCCGTGCCCCAGGTTAATCTCTGGTTCCCTAGTCAACGGATTTCGGAGTCAGATGTCTGATTGGCTGGTGTGAGGACACGTGGTTCTTGATCTCTCTTTATCCTTTAGTTACCCAACCCTCCCTTCCCAAAGGTCAGGCCAGGGCGGTCAATTGTGCTGCTACAGCCGCCTGCGCAGGCGCAATGAGCAGTAGTAGCTTGTAATGGCTGATGCTTGAGCCTGAACCCCTATGGTTTCTATCCTGGTAAGAGGTGAGGAATGGGGAAAAGGAGGTGTTGTAGTGCTGGGGGGGGGGGGGCGGTGCAGGAGAAATGGCTGAACGCACAGGCAAAGGCGAGAGGGCATGGGGCCAGCAGACATTGTTCGCCAGCCACTGTGTGGGTGCTGAGAATTGAACCCAGGTCCTCTGGAAGAGCAGAAAGTGCTCTTAACTCCTGAGCCAGCTCGACATACACCTCGGAAGGGAAAACCTCCTCTGAAGGATTGTCCCCGTCATATTGGCCTGTAGACAGATGTGTTGGGCATTTTCTTGACAAATGAAGGAAGGCCCAGCCCACTGTGGGCGGTGTCATCCTAGGTCGGCGTTCCTGGGCTGCTTAAGAAAGCATTCTTCCTTGGCTTCTGCTTGAAGCTCCCCTCTCTTTTCAGGGCTCTTTTATTTTATTTTTTATGATGCCATTGATTTAACTTTTAGGGTTCCACACGTGAGGCACACTGTTAATAGTGAGACACACACACACACACAGACACCTGCCCTCGAGTAACGTCATCTTTCAAAAGAAATAATAGTGTCTGTATTTATTATATATCATGGACTTGTGGGGCTGGGATGTGAGGAGATAGGTCGTAAATTGCTTCCTAAGTGTGTTGTAAATGTTGAATATTTTCCTAAGGGAGGGGTTTTAGTTTGTCTTGACTCTTTAGCGTTTGTGATTTGGTGCTGTTATTGGTTTTGGTTTGTTTGTTTTGTTTTGTTTTTTTTGAGACAGGGTCTCTCTGTGTAGCCCTGGTTGTCCTGTCACTCATTCTGTAGACCAGACTGGACTCGAACTCAGAGACCCACCCTCCTCTGCCTCCTGAGTGCTGGAATAAAGGTTTGCACCATCAACACTTGGCAGTGATTTGTTTTTAACTACAGTATATAAAAAGAAAATCAGGGGCCTGGAGAGACGGCTCAGTGACTGAGGGCATTCATTGACTGCTCTTCCAGAGGTCCTGAGTTCAAGTCCCAGCACCCACGTGACAGCTCCCCATCTACAATGGGATCTGATACTCTCTTCTGGTCTTCACATGTACAGACAAAGTGCCCATACACTAAAATACATAAATAAACAGATCTAAAAAAAGAAAAAAGCTCCTCTTTTCTTCTCTCTGCACAATTATCCCTTCTTTCTTTTTTTCTCCCTCTTCTACCCACACCCCACTTCCCCAGGGTGAGTTCCCTGGCCTTGGTCCTTGGGGCCAGTGAACTCTCCCACCTGAGAGCAGCTTCCCAATAAACCTGCCTTTAGTATTTAAAAAAAAAAAATTGGATGTGGTGGTGCACGCCTTTAATCCCAGAAGGTAAAGACAGGCGGATCCCTGTGATTTTGAGACCAGCTTGATCTACAGAGTGAATCCCTGGACAGCCAGGGCTATACAGAGAAACCCTGTCTCAAAAGAAAGAGAGAGAGAGAGAGAGAGAGAGAGAGAGAGAGAGAGAGAGAGAGAAGAACGAAAGAACAAAGGAAAGAGAAAGACGTCTGCAAGTAAGCCGCCGTCTCACAGTGGGGCTCGCAGGGGAGGGGAGGGCGGCTATGAGACGGCCCTGCCTGCTCTTTCAGAGTACAGTTGCCAACACCTTCATTAGGGCCACTCAAGAGCTGAGGTTGCTCCCAAGGCTGGTGCAGGGGAAGCATGACACCTGTCCTCAACTCAGGCATGAGTCTTTCTGAAGTAGAGTGGGCCTCCGGGTGCCTCCTGGTCTGGGGTACACTGACTTTTTTTTCTAGTGCGGGCTGTAATCAAAAAAGTTAGCTGAAGAGCCCACAGGGAATTAACTGTTCTCTCTACAAACCAAGTTCCAGGTAGATGTCACCTTCGGCCAGCTGGCATCACAGAGAAATCTCTATGATATTTAATTTTTTAAAAAGATCTACTTATTATTATATGTAAGTACACTGTAGCTGTCTTCAGACACCCCAGAAGAGGGCATCAGATCTCATTACGGATGGTTGTGAGCCACCAGGTGGTTGCTGGGATTCGAACTCAGGACCTTCGGAAGAGTAGTCAGCGCTCTTAACCACTGAGCCATCTCCCCAGCTAAAGCCCGCTTTCTTCTTAGCTGGTTAAAAACAAATATGTGTGAGTTCACGGTCCACACACTTGGTATGATAATAAAAATAATTTATTATTTGATTAATAAAAAAAAAATTCATGTTAGCTGTTGCTTGTGTCGTCAGAAATACCAAAGCGCTCCAGCCGGACACAACCACTTGGAATTATGAATGAATTACAAATGCCCTTCTGGTTATCCCTGAATGAGTGAGATCGGTCTTCACATCGCCCGTCACCGACTGTCGTGGTTTATGGACTTCTGGTTGATCCTTCTTCCTGGTGACCTGAAGGCGACACAGCTACTCCATCAGGGGCAGCTACTTCTTTGAAAAAGTCTTTCTTTAGGGGGCAGCTCTCATCTCTGTAAATAGGAGGGTTCACAGGCACCTCTATAGGACGCAGTCAGTAAGCGCCCGCTAGCTGGAGGGGAGGGGAGGGGGGCGGAGAGGGAATCTTTAGGGATTTGAAAAGAAATGAAACAAGTTAATGCCAAGATAAATAAACTGGAAATGGGGTAGAAGAAACATCCGTCCACCTTCCCATTAAGAACCAGGTGGCCAGGCTGGAGAGATGACTCAGTGGTTAAATGCACCGACTGTTCTTCCAGAGGTCCTAAGGTTGATTCCCAGCAACCACATGGTGGCTCATGACCTGATGCCCTCTTCTGGTGTTCTGTCTTGACACACCCCCTCCCCAAATAAAACCATCCACTGTATTTTTTTTTTAAGGTCGTTTTAATTGAAGTCTAGAATTGGCTCTTTTGTCCGGCACTTGACTACTCAACAGAAAGCTGTATCTGTAACAGAAAGCTGAATCTGTCATCTGGCTTTTGTCGTTTGAAGTTAGGGTGTCATGTCGCGGCCAGATCTACTGGCCTTGAGTTCCAGGTCACCCGCTTTCATCAGCCTCTGAGGGCTGGGATTACAAGCGTTAGCCACACTACGCCTGGCTAGACCCTTTATCTGAGAAGGCTGCCTTTACCTTTAGCAGCGGGACGCGGGGGGAAGTTCATTTCCAGCCTTTGAACATCTCTGTGGGTCTATTAACGGCAGCAACTCTCCACAGCGGGAATCCAGCTTCAGGCAAGCCAGATCATCAGATCGTGTGGGTCCGATATTCAGAATGGCGATTGGGAGCTTCTTCTCCCGGGCAGTGAGGATGAACCGGTAACCGGAGTACACCTGCCCAGGCAGATCAGAGGGATCGCTCAAGATCCGGGAAAAGAACCACCCGCAGCCTCAGAAATGAAACAAACAAGGACAGAAAGGAGCCGAGAGGCTGGTGAGACAGCCTCAGCAGGTTAAGGTGCTTGCCACCATGCCGGATGACCTGAGTTCAAGTCCCCCAAACACGCAATCCCCACACGCGCGCGCACGCACACGCATGCGCACACACTCGCAAAGACTTAATAAACGAAACCCAAAGAAGAGGGAACCCCTAGTTCTCACCCTGTAAGATGGGCAACTGCCACCCTGACAGAGTCAGGTACCTGCAGCGATGATCCCACCACCAGCAGCGAGTCGGCCTCTTTCACACGCCGGTGCACAAAGTCAACCTTGTCTGGGTTCACTGTGTCCCCAAAGAAAACGACGTCCGGTTTCAGAGGGCCGCCGCAGCGATCGCAGCACGGGACCCGAAAGCTCCGGACCTGCTCCTCGGTGAGGAACACGTCGCCGTCAGGGGCCACGCCCTGCGCCTCGGCGCTCCAACCGGGGTTCAGGGCTTGGAAGCGGTCCTGAAGCACCCTGCGGGCAGTCTGCTCCCCACAATTCAGGCACAGGACTCTAAAAAACAAATATGGAGTATGCTTAATATAGTTCCTGGGAGATACAAAGCCGCCAGGGCAACCCGACCACCTTCAGCCCTTCTTAACCCCCACCCCACCCCCACTGTGTGTGTGGGGGGGGGGGAGAAAAGTCACGTGCTTTTGCTAGTACCCATCTTCAACCCCGCCCCATTTTAGGGCATCCAAGTGTTCTCCTTTCTCCCTTCTGCAAGCTTCTAGAACAGTGGTTCTCAACCTGTGAGTCCAGACCCCCTGGGTCGCCTAGGACCATCGGAAAACGCAGATGGTCGGCGAGATGGCTCAGCGGTTAAGAGCACTGACTGCTCTTCCAGAGGTCCTGAGTTCAAATCCCAGCAACCACATGGTGGCTCACAACCATCTGTAATGGGATCTGACGCCCTCTTCTGGTGTGTCTGAAGACAGCTACAGTGAACTTACATATAATAATAAATTAATCTTTAAAAAAAAAAGAACTTAAAAGAAGATGCCTCACAGGGAGACATGCTTTCTGTGCACACATGAGAACCTGAGTTCAGACCCCAGCACCCATGTAAAAGGAAAGGCCTATCGCCTCAACTCTGGGGAACAGAGACAGGAGGATACCTGGGACTTGCCAGCTGGTCAACTGGTGGAGACAACTAAGGAAGACACTTCCACCTCTGGTCCCCACATGGGCTCACATACCAGAATATACACAAATACAAAGTTAAGATCATCCTTGGCCCAAGGCAGCCAGGGATATACCAGGCCCTGTCTCTAAAACTGGGGCCAGGTGTGGTGGGGCAGGCACCTTAATCCCAGGGCTCAGGAGGCAGAGGCAGGAATAACTCTCTGAGTTCAAGACTAGCCTGGTCTACAGAATGAGTTCCAGGACATTCAGGGCTACACAGAGACACTGTCACAAGAACAAAACAAGAAAAGGAGGAGGAGGAGGAGGAGGAAGGAAGACGAGGAGGAAGAGAAGGGGAAAAGGAGGAGGAGAAGGAAGAGAAGTTGGAGGAGAAGGAAAAGAAAAAGAAGAATGCCTAGTCCACTTTTAGTGAAATAATTCTTTCTTTTTCTGAAGAAGAAGACGACGACGACAGATTTGTCCACTTTTAGTGAAATAATTCTTTCCTTTTTCAATCCAAACTCAAGTGTTAACAACACTAGCCACCATCCTCACAGTGGCTCTTTCTGTACATACAGTTGACATAACTCTGATCATAACATTCTGGATGGGGAACCACCGCAGGACAAAGCCCCGCGGGTCGCAGCCCCACTCACATTATTTTTCCTGGTGCTGGGAGACTGAGCCCAGAGCTTTGCACATGGAAGCGCTGCACCAGAGGGCACGAGCCAGCCAGCCAGCATCCTCTCCTGGCTTGCTCTCTCTCCCTGCTCCCGTCCCTACTTTCTCTCTCAGTTCACTGGGCCTAACTCCAAAGTCAACAACTTGTTCCAGAAGCCTTTGCTCTAGATCTTATGACAACCCTGGTCGGGACAGCCGGGGGCCATTCTGCTGGGGGACCACACGTCTTCTTATGGCCAAACCCCTGCCGACTCCTGCACCTGTGCATGCATCCGTGGAGCTCGGTCAGCCGCTGATTCCCCGCCTTGGAATGCAAGGCATCCACGTTCTGGGTCACCAACCAGTGCAGCTTCCCAAGTTTCTCCCAGTTGCTCAGAGCCCGGTGTGCTGGGTTGGGTTGGTGAGAGGAGAACTGAGGCCAGCCCACAAAATTTCGAGCCCAGTACCGCTGGCGGACCGGAGCACTGCGGACGAAATCAATGTGCTGGATGGGTCTCCGGTCAGTGCGGGCATAAAGTCCCACCTTTTCGGACCTGTAGTCTGGGATGCCAGACTCAGTGGAGATGCCTGCGCCCGTCATCACCAGCAGTCTCTTGGAAAGGCTAATGAAGCGCTGTAACTCTTTGATCTTTTCAGGGTCCAAAGGAGGGCTGGGCGGTACAAATAACCCCATGGATCCATGAGAACGCGGCCGGCTGAGGTGGGTGATCCAACGGCCCTTTGTCGGCCTGAGAGTCAATCCACTCATTCTAGAGAGAAAAAGAAATCCATGAGAGAAGCTGGAAACTCCAGTTTCAGGCCTTCTTTTGCTCTCTGCAAGCACCGGGAACAAAAGTGGTGTGCAAATACACGTGCAGGTAAAAATACCCAAACACATGAGATAAAATTTAATTTTAGCCGGGCAGTGGTGGCGCATGCCTTTAATCCCAGCACTTGGGAGGCAGAGGCAGGCGGATTTCTGAGTTCGAGGCCAGCCTGGTCTACAAAGTGAGTTCCAGGACAGCCAGGGCTACACAGAGAAACCCTGCCTCGAAAAACCAAAAAAAAAAAATTCAATTTTAAAAAATTAAATATTTGGGCTGGAGAGATGGCTCAGCAGTTAAGAGCACTGACTGCTCTTCCAGAGGTCCTGAGTTCAAATCCCAGCAACCACATGGTGGCTCACAACCATCTGTAATGAGATCTGATGCCCTCTTCTGGGGTGTCTGAAGACAGCTACAGTGTACATCTTTTCTAAAAAAATTAAATATTTTTTAAAAACCAAACCTTTTAAAAAGTTTATGTATATGAATGCTCAACCTGCACGTACACCCGCATCCCAGAAGAGGGCGCCAGAGCTCATCAGAGATGGTTGTGAGGCACCGTGGGGTTGCTGAAAGGGCTTTTGCGAGAGCAGTTGGTGCTGTAAACCGCTGAGCCATCTCTCCAGCCCTAAAAAACAAACTCTTAATAGCCCATTATTTTTCACCTGTTACTAATGTCAGCATGTTATAGTAATATTTATATTTTTGTTAATATTATCCCTCAAGGGACTATTTGTTCTATAATTCTACTTGGCTTAAATCAAATTATTATTATATTATTATTATTATTCCCTGTAGCCCAGGCCAAGGAATACAGGGCACACCCAGCGAAACCGAATTATCTCATTTCTCCAAGAAATATTTGAATTCTAGCTATGTCAGGTTTTTTTTTGTTGTTCTACACGGTGCTGGGTATCAAATCCAGAGTCTCTGGAACAGTAGGTAATTACTCTGCTTACCCTGCATTGTAAATTCGGCTACTTGGACACAGAAATGGACAAGGCACGCACACTTGCCTGTCTGGTTTTCTAGTTGTAAAAACAAGCTTTTGACATAGTCTTTGATACAATGCAGGAATTATCTAGTTGACAGGCACACATTTTAGGCTTGGCTTCCTACCCATGAGCTTAGGACCCTGGTTTCTCCACGACATTCCCCAGCTTCATGGGAATATCTAAACAGTCTAGTTTTGCTGGGACAAATCCTCCGCGTCCCCTCGAGAACAAGGAGGACATATAGCATCCCTTGTAAGAATGCTCAGCGCGAAACCAACAGCCGGGTCAGGACACTTACCTTCTCACCCAACAGTGGGACTAGCTTGTTATGTGTGCATCTTGGGAAGTGTAGTCCACGAAGCGGATATAATTGAAAAAAAACTACAAGTCCCAGAATCCTACGTGTCTCCCACGCCAAGGTTCAACGGCGCTCCTCCACCGACTTCCGTCTGTCTTTCCTGCTCCACTCAGTTAAGGTTCCGGGTGTGCTGCTGACACCTGAGGCAATGATTGCCTTTTGAGGTGTTTGTGTTTGTTTGTTTGTTCTGGGTTGTGTTGTTTGCTGAGAGAGGGTCTCACGTAGCCTGGTTTGGCTACAAGTTCCTGAGCCTCCTGGCCCCACCTCCCAAGTGCCACTATGCCCCACAAAGAAGTGGTTAATATTTCCCATGTCCTGCGTGCAAAATAGGATCCAAACAGCCCTGATTTAGAAATTCGCTCTCTTCAAGAAACTCTTCCACCGGTAGCACAGAACAATAATCTCTGCTACTCAGTAGGCTGAGGCTGAAGAATCACGAGTTCAAGGCCAGTCTGGGTAACTTAGTGAGACTTCAGTCTCGAAATAATACTGTAAGAGGACTGGGGCTATAGCTCAGTGGCAGCGCGTTAGCCTAGTCCTGGTTATTCACACTAGTGGGCATTTCTCCACCGAAGACCCTTTTTAAAATAGATTTTTTTTTAATTTTTATAATGTGTGAGTGAGTGTTGCCTACATGCCTACAGGAGCTCCTGACGGCCAGAAGAGGGCGTCAGATGCCCTGGGACTTGAGGGACAGCCGGTTGTGAACTGCCTTGTTGGTGCAGTGTCTCATTTATCCCAGAATGGCCTCAAATTCACTTCGTAGTTGACGATGGTCTTCAGTTCCTGATCCTCCTGCCTCCACCTTCTGGGTGCTGGAGTCACAGTTGCACCAGCTCAGCTCCTCAACGCTATTTCTTATATTTTTATTAAATGAGCAATATAGTGACCGGGTCTGGCCCAGATTTTTGTTTTGCTTTGGTTATTTTATTATCGTTGTTGTTGTTAATTATTTGGTTTTTGTTGTTACGGTTGTTCTGGTTGTTTATTTTGACAGTGTTACTCCACAGCCCAGGCTGGCTTAGAACTCACTCTCGACCCGGGCTGCCTTTCAGCCTGCACATGTCCAGGCTTCCTTGTCCGGTTCAGGATTCTGATGTCATTGGTTTAAAGAGAGGCCTGGGGGCTCTATCTGTTTACTCATATTTGGGCCGCCTCTGAGGTAAAGCCAGCAAAATCTGCCACTCCATAACATGACTTTCAAATCAGATACCACTGAGTGTGTACCCTTTAGAATGTGAAGCGGCAGGGAGCTTGTTACCTGCCTAAGGACCTTTTTCCCCATTTAGTAGCTGATTGGGTGGTTCATTATACTCAGCTGGGGGCTATGGGAGGAAGAAAGTTGTGTTTTTCCCTGCTTGTCTTCTGTCTTCACTCTCCGAAGGTGACGTCCCCTCCCTGTGAGATAAACTATGATCTCCAGAACAGGGGACTTTGGGACTTGGAAGCATACATGTCCTGAGTCCCAGACGGGCTCTCTCTGTGATATTCATTTCATTTCGAAAACTGAAAAAAAAATGGCCTTGGGCTTTAAAATTCTCACAATAAGGGGCTGGAGAGATGGCTCAGTGGTTAACAGTGGTCCTGAGTTCAAATCCCAGCAACCACATGGTGGCTCACAACCATCTATAGTGGAATCTGATGCCCTCTTCTGAAACACAGATTGTACATGGAGAGAGAGAGAGAATTCTTATTCATAAAATGAATAAACAAATCTTTAAAAAATTTTTCTCATAATGAATCCAAAAGGGAGGAGAGTGCCACTATCTTAATATTTTTGTAGGATTTTTTTTTGTTTTGTTTTTGTTTTTGTTTTTCAAGACAGGGTTTCTCTGTGTATCCTTGCCTGGAACTCACTCTGTAGACCAGGCTGGCCTTGAACTCAGAAATCTGCCTGCCTCTGCCTCCCAAATACTGGGATTAATGGCATGCACGACCACTGCCTGGCTTTTCACAGATTTTTATCACATATTTATTTACTGATGGTGGCTGACCTACACATGTTGTGAGGCATCTGCACAGAAGTCAGAGGACCACCAGCCCAAGTTGCTTTTCTTCTTCTACTACGTGGGACCCAGAGATCAAACTCAGGCTCTTTGCCCATCTAACCATCTCACTGACTTTAAAATTTCCTGTTTAGTTTCTCTTTTGAGATACCTGAAATTGAACTCCGGGTCTAAAGCAAGCTACCCAAACATTCTATCACACAAGCCTCATCCCACAATGGATTTGTTGCTGTGCCTGTCGTTTTTTGTTTTTTGTTTTTTGTTTTTTGTTTTCTGAGACAGGGTTTCTCTGTGTAGCCCTGGCTGTCCTGGAACTCACTCTGTAGACCAGGCTGGCCTCGAACTCAGAAATCCGCCTGCCTCTGCCTCTCAGTGTTGGGATCAAAGGTGTCCACCACCATGGCCTGCTGCTCTTGAATTTTAATGAGTAGCAAAGGTCAAGATAAAAGTGAAAAATATTTCTCAGGAAAGAAGTTCAGACACAGGGTTTGGAAAGCTTTCTACCTGCCAAAGTTAAAACAAGGCAGAGAAATGTACTTCCCATTTTATGCGTGCCAGCATTGCTGAGTAACAAAGCCTTTTTCGTCTCTCTCTTCAGAATTAAAGTCTTTTCACAAAAGGGTTAGGAGGCCCTCTATGTACAAACGTTGGATTTCATTTCATATACCACAAAAGGGATTAAAGTTGGTGTGGAGGCTTTAATCTTCAACACTGGGAAGGCTGAGGCAGGAGGATCTTTATGAGTTTGAAGACAACCTGGTCTACATAGCAAATTCCAGGCCAGCCAGGGCGACACAGCAAGACCTTGTCTCAAAACAACAAACAAACAAAAATCTTCACTTAGAATTAAACATAGAATTCCTATATGAGCCAGCAACTGCACTCCTAATATATACCCCAAGCAACTGAAGACAGGGGCTGGGCTGGTGAGATGGATTGTGGGTAAGGATGATTGCTTCCAAGCCTCCCCTGAATTCAATCCCTGGGACCCACGTGGTAGAAGGAGAGAACTACCTCCCACAAGTTGTCCTCTGACCTAGGCACACTTACACACACAAATAAATTTTATTTAAAAATAATTAATTGAAAACAAGAACTCAAAACTAACACTTGAGCAACAATATCAGCGTTGGTTGTTTTAGACCAAAGGTTCAAACAATTTAAGGGTGCACAGCCAATGAGTTTCATCTAAGGCGCCATTATCGCCGAATTGAAGAATGAATGGTAAATAAAATTCCATTAGACGGAATATGATTGAGCCATAAAAGGCGTGAGATGCCAATATGTACTACAATATGGATAAGTCATAAAATGTTACAGTAAGGGACTGTAAAGAGATGACTCAGTGGTTAATGGCTGCTTTTGTCTGCACCTGGGTTGGGCTCCTAGCACTCACATGATGACTTACAAACGTGTAACTCCACAGAGGATCTGATACCCTCTCTGACTTCCACAGGTACCAGGCATTCAAGTGAGGCATACGAGGCACACGTACAAGTAAAACTCATACACACAAATACATCTTAACATGCTCTTCTCTCTCTCTCTCTCTCTCTCTCTCTCTCTCTCTCTCTCTCTCTCTCTCTCTCTCGGTAGACAGGGTCTTTCTGTAGTCTTTGTTGGCCTTGATTTCAGAGAGATCCTTCTGCCTTTGCCTCCAAGTACTAGGATTAAAGGTATGTACTACCATGCCCAGCTTTTTACAGCAAGTGAAACACACACGCTTCGTGTTTTCAGTTGTGTAAAGTCTCTAGCGTGAGAACGTCTGCCACCGACTGGGCATGAAAGGGGGCTTAGGGAGCTCATAGTTTAATGCCCACCGAGTTTTCGTTTGGGCAGATCAGAAGGTTCTTAAGATGAATGTGATTGTAGTCGACGACACTGAAACTACCCTTAAGATGGTTAAAACTGTATATTTTATGTTATCTAAACTTTATACGCATATTTTCTTGCTTATAAAGTCATAAACAAGAAAGGCTCCTAGGAAAAAGTGGTTAACATTGAGCCAATTTAACACCTTGACGCCTCTCATTTTCCCCTTGCAGGCTCTGAGCTCAGTCTATTAGCATGTTCGATCCCATAGTGCTTTGCTTCATTTCCCCCCCCCCCCCCGCAAACCTTACATAAAACCAGCACTCTCCTCCTTTATATCACCTAGAGAGAGCCATAAGGTTGTATTTCTTGCTCCCGTTTCTAGTGTAGCGATAATTGAAGATTTTCCCGTTTGGCTTGAAACCCCCCTTTTTGAAATAGGGTCTTCGCTTCCTAGGAACGCTGCGCTGGGGGCGGAGTTCTCCAGCTTTGCGCAGTGGCAGTATCGTAGCCAATGAGGTTTATCCGAGGCGCGATTATTGCTAATTGAAAACTTTTCCCAATACCCCGCCGTGACGACTTGCAATATAGTCGGCATTGGCAATTTTTGACAGTCTCTACGGAGACTGAATATTCCTGGTCCAAAAAATAAAACTGATACATTTAAAGCCTCTTAACCTTTTCTACTATTTGGGGTTTACAGATCTTTAAGTCTTATTCCGTTACCTTTCCTCTTTTTTATCTATTTCCAGGTCAACTGTTAACGTCTTCTGCTCGCGGTTCTCCTAGGAGTAAAGCTTACGTTTTAATTCTTTCCTATTTCCTTGAGATTTCCCTTCTAGTTTGTTGGCAATATTGAGAAGTCTGCTATCCCTGCCTGCAGCAACTGCTATCCCTGCCTGCAGCAACCCTGTCTCCGTCTCCGGTCTCTTAAATTTGTATCCATGACTGGTCCGACGACACTCGCAGCAATCCTGCCTCCACCTCCGGAGCGCTAGGGCTACAGACACGCTCCTCTATGCCACCACCCGAGGTCAGCTTCTGCATCGGACCACACATCTCGTTTTACCCCTTCTGGCTTACCCTCCTCCCGTCGCGGTTGCGTCTCTACCCAGGCCATCGCGATGACGTTAGCTTGATTTGCATAAGAGTCCCCCCAGCATCCCAAGCGGCTGCCGCGTTGTTGGTAAAACACGCACGTTCGGGCGCGAGATGACCCACGGATAGGAACACGCCCACGTAGATGATCGATATGGAACCGCTGGGCTCGGTCCCTGTCGCGTGGTGGTCGCGCGTGTGGGCTGGAGCTCACCGTGACTATGATGGGAGTCGTCAACCCTGGGAGGCTGAGCGAGCACCACTACTCGTCAGCTTTGCGCAGTGGCAGTATCGTAGCCAATGAGGTTTATCCGAGGCGCGATTATTGCTAATTGAAAACTTTTCCCAATACCCCGCCATGACGACTTGAAATATAGTCGGCATTGGCAATTTTTGACAGTCTCTACGGAGACTGAATATTTCTTGTCTTAAAAAGTAGAGTGGTCTCTAGCTTAACTTACTACAAGATTAAAAGCACTTAATTTTAAAACGTTTTTTTCTTTTAAAGATGTTATTACAGTAGGCACAACAACAAACAAGCAACTGTTACTAACGTTTCGAGCTTTTTCCTCGAGAGTTCCCTGCAGTGGTGTTTAGTACAGATGCCATTGTTTTGGGGTTGTACTTGTAATCATCCCCCTGTCTCTGCATCTGTCTGGGAGGTTTGTATTTGTGTTCATCCCTCTGCTTCTGTAGGCGGCGGTAGTGACTGAAACCACCGGCCTTTTCGTTTTTCCCTTGCTGCTCACAGCTCCCTCGCTGGGCGAACTCCTACCCTTATTCTACCCCTTCCTCTTTCAAACCATGGAGAGACAGGTTTCTTTGAGGATTCTCAAGCCCAAGCAGGACCACACAACGGTGTCTAGGCCTCAGCTTTGTCCCACATGGACAATCCAGCCAGGCCTGTGTGGGACAGTTGTTCTTGTCTATCACCCCAGCACTTGGAAGACAGAAGCAGGAGGATCAGGAATACGTAGCAAGTTCCAGACTAACAGCAAACAAAAGATGGTCTTTTGACAAGCAAGTATGCATGCCAGAACCAGCCAAAGTAACTCAAAGAGGAAGTTGCCGATAATTAAAGTGATTAATCATATAATAAACTAAATGAGCATCGTGGTCTGGTAGGATGGCACATGCCTACAGCCTGGGAGTCTGAAGGCAGGAGGATCACAAGCTCAAAGCTAGCCTGATAAGAAGAGTTTGTGTCAGGCCTAATAGTTTGAGTTCCATCCTCAACTCCCACAAGGCGGTGGGAGAGAATGGGTCTTACAGATGTCCTCTGAGCACCACATAAAAAACGGTGACGCAACGGCGCTTACAGGCATGTGCACACACAAACAATAAAGAAGTAATTTTATCTTTAATTTTTTTTATCTGAAATAAAGAACTTCAGGAACACCGATAGTTTTCGCGATTAGGATAAAACATTGTAGTGCTTTAGATTACAAATGGCTTCCAGAAACACTCGAGTGTCGGGTTCATTTGCCTATGTTAGTGAAATTCTGGGACAGAAGCCTGAGTTTTAAAAAAAATTTGACAGGACCTCGCTATGTAGCCCTGCTTGATCAGCCTGCCTCTGCCTCCCAAGTGCTGGATTAAAGATGTGCTCCGCCTTAAGCAGCTTTTTTTTTAAAGAGCTAATTTAAAAAAAAAAAAGTTGTTCAAAAACAAAATATAAAAATACAGAGGTAACTGGTGAGGTAGCTCAGTAGATAGACGTGCTCGCTATGCAAGCCTGATGCAGGACCTGTATTCGATGCTTGGAACCCATCGAAGAAGAAACTGGCAGCAGCCAACTGTCTGTCTCTTTGACTTCCACTCGTGAGCACCAGAACTCACACACTAATAATAATAAACAAATTAGTAATAGTAACAGAGAGGGCTGGGGCTCTATCTCAATGGTAGAGCACTTGCTTCGCATGCATGAGCCCGTGGGTTCTATCCTCATTAGCATATCACTGCTAACCTCCTACGTATAATTAACATATGCATATAAGGCTGTCCCTGGCGTCCCACACTTTCAATCCCAGCACTGGCAAAAGCAGTCAGATCTCTGTGAGTGCAAATCTACAAAGTGACTTTCAAAATGACAGTCTACATAGTGAGATCCTGTCTCAAAAAAAAAAAAAATACACCCATGGGCTGGAGAGATGGCTTGTTGGTTAAGGCTGCCCTTCCAGAGGTCCTGAGTTCAAACCCCAGCAACCACAAGGTGACTCACAACCATCTGTAATGGGATCTGATGCCCTCTTCTGGTGTGTCTGAAGAGAGCTACCGGGTACTCATATACATAAAATAAATAACTAAATCTTTAAAAAAAAATTCACGTGCGTGCGTTTGTGTGTATGTGTGTGTGTAAAATACATATACACATATATACAGAAGAATTGGTGAGGATTTTGCAATACCACTGAAGGATCAATGCAAGGACCCATCTTTAATTTTTTAATTTGGGGTGCATAACTTAAGGGTGACAAAAACTCAGTAATCAAATAAATAATATTTTTAGTAAAATGAAACAAGAAGGCTGAGGGCTAGATATGCAAGGTCAGAATAACATAATATCCCTTGAGACGGGGTCTCCCTACATAGCCTCAGTCTCCCAAGTGCCAAAGTTTAGAATTGCGCAAGCCTTTTTTTTTTTTTTTTTTAAATTGCCCCAAAGGACACGGAGTTTACTAGGCAGCTGCTGGGAAATGAGCGGTTAGACCTTGGCCAAACGCTCCTGCTCGTGCGTAGGCGTTGGAGGAGTCCTCAGCGGCCCTGATGAACTCATCCTCAAAGCACTTCGCAAGGGTCTGGATGTTCCGGAAAGAGTCTGAGGAGCACCTGCGCACAGCAGCCAGATGGCCTGAATCACCAGGCGGGGACACACCCTCAACCCGCAGCCTCCTGTCCCGGCTCATGCAATGCCTGGCGAGGCTTCCCCGGGGGGCCACTGTGGATGATGACACTCACCAATACCTGCAGAGGGTTTGTTAGCAGTGAGCAGGTGGGTGATCTCAAGGGCATGCTTGACTATGCTTACAGTCATGACTCCGTGCACCGTCACGGAGTTAGGGAGGTGCTACGGGGTTAGGGAGGTGCTACGGGATGGGGCTCTGTTCTTTACATACCGCCCTCCTGTAGGGGCAGGGACTTTTCCAGGGCAATGTAATCCTGAAGAGAAGAATGGTGCATCCGTGCGTCGTGAAGGTTCGGTTTCCCAAAGAGCTCAATGCCCAGTGTTCTCCGCCACTACTGGTGTGGCTGTTTCCCACTCGGTCATTCCGAGGACACAGACCTGGCTAAACTGGCTTAATTTACTGATAATTAGGGCTCAGCCTCTGGGAAGTTCTGGTTAAACTGTAGCAGATCGAGAATTCCAAATTACTTCTATCCACCTCAGTGCAATTTCATTTTATATTATATTATTTTGTACAGGACATTAGTATTTTGGGAGGGTGCTTTTTTTTTTTAATCTAGTTGCTGTTTTGTGGGTTTTTAAATTTTTTTTCTCCTCCCCTGTTGTGCTGATTAATTAGATCAGGCTGAAGGCAAGCCTAGAGGGCTTTGTTTCCTCAATTAGTGATTGATGGGGAAAGACCCCGCCCATTATGGGCGGGGCCATCCCTGGGCTGGTGGTTCCAGGTTTTATAAGAAAGCAGGCTGAGCAAGCCATGGGGAGCAAGTCAGTAAGCAGCGCCCCTCCATGGCCTCTGCATCAGCTCCTGCCTCCAGGTTCCTGCCCTGCTTGATTTTGTGTTTGTTTTGTTTTCTCAAACAAGAGACTGAGAATGAGATTCCGTGTTAGAAAGACAGATAGACCACGGCTTGGTAATAAAGATAGCAAAGTTGCAAGATGGCGGATGGGAGAGAGTGAGGCTTGAGAGCTTTTTGTCTCCATCAGCAGGGGGCTGGCCATGAACTGTCTCCACAAGTTTAAGGACCTATCAAGACAGGTCACACACAATAGTCTGGGGCAATCAACCATCCTTGCTTTCTTCAAAATCAGGAACCCTGAAGTAGGAAGACTTTTGTTTTGTTTTCCGAGACAGGGTTTCTCTGTCTAGCCCTGGCTGTCCTGGAACTCACTCTGTAGACCAGGCTGGCCTCGAACTCAGAAATCTGCCTGCCTCTGCCTCCCAAGTGCTAGGATTAAAGGTGTGCCCCACCACTGCCCGGCTTAATAGGAAGATTCTTCCGGGGCTTTAGAAGCCCCGATCCTAAAGAAGACTGCGATTTTGGCTTCTGGGTTACCCCCTCTGCTTTGCAGGGGAAAAGCTGTGTGTCTGCTGTTTCCTCACTGCCAAAAAGTGTGCTTCCATCCTAACTGCCGATTCTGTCTGGGGTATTGGAGTACTCTCTGATTCTACCTGCTGTACTACAGCTTTTCCTGCCTTTTAATTCTTTAACTGGCAGAGAAAACAAACCTGAGTCAGACCCCCTAGACTATCATATCAAGACTATCAGTTTCCCTATGTAGTTCTTCGGGCAGGCCTGGGACTCACAGAGATGTTCTTGCCCCACCCCCTACCTCCCCGGCCCGTCTGCTGAGATAAAGGGTGTGCACCACCACACCTGCCTATGTATGGCTGCTTGTACGTGTTGTTTTACAACTTCCATTCTCTTCCCACCAAGCAATGTGTCTTGGACATATTTTCCATGTCAGCAACCAGTTTGGCTTTCTTCCTCTGTGGCTGTATCCTGCCAAGGTTAATCCGTTCTGTTGATGGACGTTTTGGTTGACCAATGGGAATGTTGTAAGCAACGTTACAATGACTACCCTTGTGGCTACATCATCCCCATGAGTCAATCCCTCTGTGTGTGTGTGTGTGTGTGTGTGTGTGTGTGTGTGTGTGTGCACGCATGTGTATGTAAGCAATGTTACAATGAATATCCTTGTGGCTATATCATCCCTAATGAGTCAGTCCCTGTGTGTGTGTGTGTGTGTGTGTGTCTCCCTCTCCCTCTCCCTCCCTCTCTCTTTCCCTCCCCCCTCTCTCTTTCTCTGACAGTTTCATGTAGCCTAGGCTATCGTTGAACTCTCTATGTAACTGAAGATGGCCTCGAACTCCTGATTCTCTTATTTCCCTCTCCCAAGTGCTGGGATTACACACTGTGCCTGGCTTCCTTGTGTGTTGGGACATTTTGTGAGGAATTTTCTCTACGTGAGATTGCCACTTTAAGGACCGTGTGTTTTTAAGGCAGGCATACTTCCAACTTGGCATCTGAAAGCTTGCTGATGTATTTGGGCCAAAAGCTGTGAAGTGTGTGTGTGTGTGTGTGTGTGTGTGTGTGTGTGTGTGTATGTTTTAAAAGCCAGGGTCTTGCTATCTAGTCCAGGCTGGCCTTGAACTCCTGATCCTCCCGCCTCAACCTGCCAAGTACTGGAATCTCAGGTGTGATTCCCCCCACCATTCCAAGGGTTCTGGGAGGTCTGAAATGGAGATTTTCTGTAGTTGTTGTGCTTTCCCCTTGGAGAGTGGAAGAGCTAAGAGAACTGTACCCATACTGCTGCCCGTGAAGTTAAGATCCGATATCTGTTGGTCTTTCCCAGGCTGGGAGCAGGGGGGGAGGACTGTTGGATTAGATGAAGTAATCTTTGTCTCTGAGGGGAGGAGGAGGAATCTGGACCCATCCCAAACTGACCCTCTCCCCTTCATCAGACACACATACCTCCCACCTCCCACACCGTCTTCAGAGCTTGCCTTGGACCCACTGACAGGCTCCAGGGCCACCTCAGGGCAGAAAGGGCCCAGCAGCCCCCAGACAAAGTGCTCAGTGTTTAAGTCACTGCAGGATGTTTGCAAGAACCAGCTTCTAGGTTAAAAATATCCCATGCTGGAGGGGCCTGAGCCTGTCTCAGAACAGAGCTGCCCCACAGCCCCAAGGCGACTTCTCTGTCACTAGGGGAATTGAGATCAGTTGATCCCCCCCATCCCCCCCATCACACTTTGAAGTCAGACTTTCTGTGTTCTAGTCTGGCTCCATTATTCACTTGCTCTGTGACCCTAGGCCACACAATTAGTGTCTCTGTGTCTTGGTGCCCATGGCTATAGAAGGGGTGTCGTGGTCCTCTCTCAGAGGTCATGGGCCTCTACCCTGTCTGCCAATTGCCTACAGAGTCCCCCCTTTTTTAAAAAAAAAAAATTCTGAGACACAGAAGAAGAGGATGAAAAAAAAAAAAATCCTAACACCCAGACTACATTCCAGACCAGTTAACTCAGAGTGTCTGGGGACTGGGTCTGGGCAAATAAGATATATATAATCAACTTCTTCCCAGGTAGTGATAATTGCCTTCAAGGTCGAGGCATGTTGTGCTGCAAAGGGAAGGAGCTTGCATGAATACTGCTCAGCATAGGGGTAAGGTTGCAGAGCCGAGAATTCAAGTCCTGGTGGTAGTCACAGAAGGCTGCCTGGAGGAGGGGGTAAGCAAACTGTGAACTGAAGAAGGAGAGGGAATTACCAGGACAAAGAGAGCAGGGTGAATGCTAGCAGGGTTTTAGTATCTGTGGAACCAGGAGTCTTTGGCTCTGGGAGGAGGTAAGTTCCTCTGTACCGGGCTCAAACTTAGTCTTTCTATGTCCTAGGTTCTCGATTCAGATCCAGCCACCACCTGAGAATGGAGGTAAGATAGATGTCAGGTAAGGGAAGTGGTATGGGCCTCCAGTCTTCTGCTGAGGTCAGAGTTCATTGAGAGTTACTGAAACTGTCCTGAAAGCACAACAGTGATGTAGACCAAGGTTTCAAGGAGAGCCAAGTCCTTTCCAAGTGTCTCCTGTGAGACAGCCATGGACTCTTGCCTGGCCTTCCCACTCGTCAGCTATGTGGCTGTGGGCAGGTGATTTCATTTATGAACCTCGGTTGCCCAGTACGTAAACTAGGTAGGAACTGGATGTAATAGCCCGTGCCTGTGGGAGACAGAGAGGCCCTTGTGTTCACAGTTAAGCACTAGGGGAACCTGGAATGTTAAAAAAAAAAAGGCTTGGGGGGTGGGGTAGTGAACAATAGCCTGGTGAACTTTGCCCTATCCTCCACTAGACCCTTTTCATAAGCTCATCTTTTTTTTTTTTTTTTGGTTTTTCAAGACAGGGTTTCTCTGTGTAGCCCTGGCTGTCCTGGAACTCACTTTGTAGACCAGGCTGACCTCGAACTCAGAAATCTGCCTGCCTCTGCCTCCAAGTGCTGGGATTAAAGGCGTGCACCACCACTGCCCGTATAGAACCCATCTTTACAAAGGATGTCACATGCAGTTTACAGAGTTTTGATGTAGTCATGTCTTTGCTTTATTGTATACTTGGGATCGAGTTAACTGTTAACAGAGATGTTTTCGCCAAACTGTGCTGTGCCTAAATATACCTATAATAAACCACTCGGGGGTTGGACTCTCAAAGTTTGAACCAGCACCAGCTACTTGGTCACGTTGAATTGAACTGCCTGCTTGCCTTCCTCAGATGGTTACCTTGTGGCTGTAGCTGTCATGGTTGCAGAGACCCCCTGAACACGCCTGATCCAGTATTTAGGACATTGAGGTTAGGAGGATTGCCTGGTACCTAAAGAAGGTATCTCAAGAAGCTCCCTCCACAAAACAAACAAATGGCATAAAACCCCTAGTAGATTTATGTATTTACTCATTAGTTTATTTGTTGACTGATTTTTTTCATGTGTTTAGAGGGTTTGTTTGTTGAGACAGGGTTTCTCTGTGTAGCCCTGGCTGTCCTGGAACTCACTCTGTAGACCAGGCTGACTTTGAACTCAGAGATCTGCCTGCTTCTGCCTCCTAAGTGCTAAGATTACAAACATGTGCCACCACGCCCGACTTGCGGACTTATGTATAGGTGGTTTACCTGCGTGCATATCTGTGTAATACGTGAGTGTCTTGGTCCCCACAGAGGTCAGCAGAAAGTCTGGGAGCTACTGAAACTGTTGTCACAGATGGTGGCGAGCCACCACGTGGTTGCTGAGAATCAAAGCCAGGGCTTCCAGAAAAGCAGCCAGTGCTCTTAGCCTCTGAGCCATCTCGCAGGGCCCATATGAATGTTGGTGTTTGAAACAGGGACTTCAGATCATTCAAGGTAGCTTCTGATTCCGTGTAGAGAAAGACGACATCCAACATCTGATCCTCCTGCCTCCTGTGTCAGTGGAGAATGTTCACACCCCGCAGCCACTGAGTCACAGCCTTGCGGACTCTCACGCCCACTGTACGAGTGAGAAAGTGGAAGCTTGAGTTGGGGAGAATGCACAGGCTAATGCTAGCTCGCACGGGGGAGGACACCAGGAGGCAGCGCAGAGCCAGGAAAAGTAGACCCTGACCTGTCTTGGGTTTGCCAGACACTAGGGGATTCCTCCAGAGGTCAAAGTCTCCACTAGGATCCACCCTTTGAGTGACAGGGCTCCTTTTTGTTTGTTTGTTTTTTTGAGACAGGGTTTTTCTGTGTAGCCCTGGCTGTCCTGGAACTCACTCTGTAGACCAGGCTGGCCTCGAACTCAGAAATCCGCCTGCCCCTGCCTCCCAAGTGCTGGGATTAAAGGCGTGCGCCACCACTGCCCGGTGAGATGAACATATATATTTTTCTGTCTGTCCCTCCCTCCCTTTCTCCTCATGTTGTTTTTAAAGATATATTTATTTATTTTATGTATGTGGCTGTCTTCAGACACACCAGAAGAGGGCATCACCGGATCCTATTCCAGACTGGATCCTATTACAAATGGTTGTGATCCACCATGTGGTTGCTGGGATTTGAACTCAGGACCTCTGGAAGAGCAGTCAGTGCTCTTAAGTGCTGAGCCATCTCTCCAGCCCTCTGTTCTTGTTCTTGTTGTTGTTGTTATAAGACAGGGTCTCACTCACTAGTGCTAGCTGGCCTAGAGTTCTCTATGTAGACTAGGCCATCTTTGTTTTTGTTTTTTTTTTTTTTAAGATTATTTATTTATTATATGTAAGCACACTGTAGCTGTCTTCAGACACTCCAGAAGAGGTCATCTGATCCCATAACAGATGGTTGTGAGCCACCATGTGGTTGCTGGGATTTGAACTCAGGACCTTGGGAAGAGCAGTCAGTGCTCTTAAGTGCTGAGCCATCTCTCCAGGGCTTCTTTGAACTCACAGATATCCATCTATCTCAGCCTTGCTACTGCTGGGCAAGTCTGGAATGTTCTTCACACAGCTCTCCCCTAAAAACCAAAGTCACAGTTAGCCCCTTCCTTCCTTCCTTCCTTCCATCCTTCCTTCCTTCCTTCCTCCCTCTCTCCCTTCCTTCCTTCCTTCCTCCCTCTCTCCCTTCCTCCCTTCCTTCCTTCCTTCCTTCCATCCTTCCTTCCTTCCTTCTTTCCTTCCTTCCTTCCTCCCTCTCTCCCTTCCTCCCTTCCTTCCTCCTTCCTTCTCTTCTTTTTCCTTCTTTCTTTCCATAACGCTACATTTTTATTCTCTTCATAACAACCAGCTTAGACGAGTCTAAGCTAGTGGAGACTTTGACCTCTGGAGGAATCCCCTAGTGTCTGGCAAACCCAAGACAGGTCAGGGTCTACTTTTCCTGGCTCTGCACTGCCTCCTGGCATCGCTTATGATATCCTAATCTAAAATGCTCGCGCCTCTCTTTCACGTTACTTATTTTATGTGTGTGAGCGTTTTACCTGCATGCATACATATGCATGTGTGTGCCCAAGTCCCTAGAATGGGATTTATAGGCAGTTGCCAGCCACCATGTTGTTGCTGGGGATGGACCTGGGTCCTGTGTAAGAACAGTCAGTGTTCTTAACCACTGAGCCATCTGTCCACCTCAGTGCTTGCATCTCTTAGACCTGAGGTGGGGCTTCCCAAACTCTAACCTTAGCCCAACCCAATTTGTAGTCTCAGTTCTTTGTGGAAAATGGTCTCAGTCTGTCCACTGCGGCCACTCTGCTTCCTGTCATGAGCCTGCTTTCCCTGGGCAGACAGAAGGTCCTTGTCCTCGCACTGTGCCATTTGGTGGTGCAAGTGTGTGGCTTGCTGCACTTCTTCTTCCTTTTTTTTTTTTCAAGACAGGGTTTCTCTGTGTAGCCCTGGGTGTCCTGGAACTCACTCTGTAGACCAGGCTGGGCTCGAACTCAGAAATCCTCCTGCCTCCACACATAGTCTGGCAGGTTTTAGGAGCATTCCACATGCCCTCCTCCCCTTCTTCAGGAACAGGTCCAACACAAGAAGCAAGAGTTCAAATGATTCTAGAAAACACTGCTTTTACATACCCCATTCCACCTGGATGGTGTACACACACACACACACACACACACACACACACACACACACTATGCTGGGAATTGAACACATGTCAAACATGCCCCCTCCTGTGATCTGGGACCATTGCTTTTGTGCCATTTTAAAAAAAATACAGTTTCGGGGCTGGAGAGATGGCTCAGCAGTTAAGAGCACTGGTAGCTTTTCCAAAGGTCCTGAGTTCAAATCCCAGCAACCACATGGTGGCTCACAACCATCTGTAGAGGGATCCGATGCCCTCTTCTGGAAACAACTACCGTGTACTCACACATATAAAATAAATCTTTATAAAAAATGCAGTTTCAATTTGTTTTCAAAGTATATAGCTTCATGTTGGGAACCAGTGATATAACACGTGTGGCTCAAAATTTAAGAGATTCAAAAGGCTGTTTCCCAGCAGGCCTGGTGGTGGCGCAGGCCTATGATCTCAGCATCCCAAGGCAGAAGGAAGAGGGTCTTGAGTTTAAGACCAGCCAGAGAAAAGCAGCAAGACTCCATCCCACAAGCAAAACGAATCAGAACAGAATGAAAGATCTTTAGTGATGACTCTTTTCTACTCTTGACCTTGGGCCATCCTGTCCCTAAGCCCTACCAGGTGACTTTGCTATTTCTACTTTCCTAACTGGGCTGTCTTCCAGTGAGCATGTTTATATTTAATATATTATACTCTTCTCATGTTTATATACTATTTCCCACTTTCTCTAACAAATGATTCAGACTACATTACCCTGCTCACATATATGTATGTATATGTATATATATGTATATGTGTGTATGTGTATGTGTGTGTATGTGTATGTGTGTACGCATGTGTGTATGTGTATGTGTGTATGTGTATGTGTGTATGTGTATGTGCATATGTGTATGTGTGTATGTATGTGTATGTGTGTATGTATATGTGTATGTATGTGTGTGTTTATGTGTATGTGTGTGTGTGTGTATATGTGTAGGTGTGTGTATGTGTATGTGTGTATGTATATGTGTATGTATGTGTGTGTTTATGTGTATGTGTGTGTATATGTGTAGGTGTGTGTATGTGTATATGTATATGTATGGGATTGCTTCATATCAGAACACAATCTTCCTGAATTTTTTGTGTGGCTGCATAGTTGTCCATTTTGGAACTACATGTCATTTATTTAACCCATCCTCTAATATCAAGTACTGATGGATAGTATTGGGATTGCTAATATATCCCTTCACTCTTCCTGAGGCAGTATCTTCTGATGTAATCTCTCTTGGCTTCCCCTCAGCTTTTGTTACACTGAGAGACCAGATCTTGGGTTCAGACTCCATCTCAGAGAAGCTGACCTGAGGTTAAACTCTAGCACCAGTCTCCAGGTCATTCCCTATAAACCTGCGCCTCCAGGTTACAAGCCCGCCCCTGACAGTTCACTTCCTAACAACCTCCAATCAGGAGAAAAGCAGAAGTTAAGTTTCTGGTTTGGCTCCCAGCACAGCCAGTTAAGGGTTAAAGGTCAACAAAGTTTCACAATAGCCCACAATCAGAGGTGTGCCAGGCTAGAGACCCCCTCTTTTATTAGCCATTTTCTATAAAACCTTGTCCCACTGAGAGCTCAGGGCTTCACACACCCTGCCCCCCATCCTGAAAGTTCAGGGCTTCACACACACACACACACACACACACACACACACACACACACACACCATCCTACACCATCCTGCTGTGTCAGAGAAGGCAGTGTATCCCAAGCACGAGCTTAAATGAAGACCCTAGTGCGATTGCATAGGACTCAGCTCCTTGGTGGTCTTTTGAGGTTATGGAACTGGCACAAGAAGACTGGAGTTAGTGATCTGTGCCTCCAGGCCCAGGTTCATCTTTAGCTTTTAAAAACAGCACTGAATGGGGCTGGAGAGATGGCTCAGAGGCTAAGAGTCCTGGCTGCTTTTCCAGAGGCTCTGGGTTTGATTCCCAATCACATAACTGCTCACAACTGTCTTTAACTCCAGTTCGAGGAGACCCAACATGCTCACATAGGCACCCATGAATGCAAAACACCCATGCACATAAAATAAAAAGAAAGAAAGAAAAAGAAGTTATTAAAAAAATAGCTGAAGCCGGGCGGTGGTGGCGCACGCCTTTAATCCCAGCACTTGGGAGGCAGAGGCAGGAGGATTTCTGAGTTCGAGGCCAGCCTGGTCTACAAAGTGAGTTCCAGGACAGCCAGGGATACACAGAGAAACCCTGTCTCGAAAAACCAAAAAAAAAAAAAAAAAAAATAGCTGAGCAGTGATGATGCATGCTTTAATCCCAGCAGAGGCAGGTGGATGTCTGTGAGTTTGGGGCCAGCCTGGTTCTACAGAGTGAGTTCCATGACAGCCAGGGCCGCATTAACCTCAGAAACTCTGTCTTGGAAAAAAACAAAAAACAAATAAATAAAAAATGAAAAAGCCAAATAAATAGATAAATAAATAAATACAGGTGTGATCGTTTGTATATGCTTGGCCCAGGGAGTGGCACTATTAGAAGGTGTGGCCCCGTTGGTGTGGATATGTCACTGTGGGTGTGGGCTTTAAGACCTCATCCTAGCTGCCTGGATGCTGCCATGCTCCCGCCTTGATGACAATGGACTGAACCTCTGAACCTGTAAGCCAGCCCCAATTAAATGTTGTCCTTTATAGGAGTTGCCTTGGTCGCCGGACAGTGGTGGCACATGCCTTTAATCCCAGCACTTGGGAGGCAGAGGCAGTCGGATTTCTGAGTTCGAGGCTGGCCTGGTCTACAGAGTGAGTTCCCGGTCAGCCAGGGCTATACAGAGAAACCCCGTCGTGAAAAACCAAAAAAAAAAAAAAAAGAGTTGGTTTGGTCATGGTGTCTGCTCACAGCAGTAAAACCCTAACTAAGATAACAGGACATAATGTCAGATGATGAAGGTAAATAAATAAGACAGGATAAGGAGATGTTTCTAATGAGGAACATAGAGAAGAATCTAGAGGTAAAATATCTAGGATTAGAATGGCAGGACATAAAGGTCACGAGTTCAAATCCCAGGACCCACATGGTGGCTCACAACCATCCGAAAAGAGATCTGACGCCCTCTTCTGGTGTCTGAAGACAGCTACAGTGGATTTACATATAATAAATAAATAAATCTAAAAAAAAAAAAGAATGGCAGGACATGGGGCTGGAGAGAGGGCTCAGCAGTTAAGAGCACTGACTGCTCTTCTGAAGGTCCTGAGTTCAAATCCCAGCAACCACATGGTGGCTCACAACCATCCATAATGAGATCTGACACCCTCTTCTGGTGTATCTGAAGACAGCTACAGTGTACTCATATATAATAAATAAATCTTTAAAAACAAAAAAAGAATGGCAGGACATGAATAGCTAAGCAAGATCTCTGAAGAATATTCCAGAAAGAAAGTGCTCAAAGTTTTGAAGGCACTAATTTAGAGCAAGTTTTCTGGGTTGAAAGCAGCAAGAAACAAACCTGGGACCAGGCTATAAGTCAGCCATAGAGTGCTTTCTTACCATGCATAGTGATATGGGATTCAATGCCACCAAAAAGAAAACAAGAAAAGGCTATGAGTCTAGAACTGTGGTCATTTTAAACTAATATTGAAGAATTCTGCTACCCGATGGAGAGTGTCATGATAGAAAGTATGAAGTCTGAAGAGATTACTTTGCCTCTTGAGCAATCCACACCTGAAACCTTCTGAGGGGAATCATGTCCTCCACCATAGGTTCCTGCCAGAGCAACAGAGCAGAAGGGCCATACAGTGAAGATTCTGATCCCTTCAAGAGATGCTGGGAGCAGATATCCCCCGAGGGGAATCTCCAAATGAGGAAACGGGCAGTCAGTTACACCCCAGCAGAGGTCACACACCCGGCAACTAGCTCCTGAGCATCGGAAATTGGGGTCACCGCTCCTTTTACTGTAAACTGCTAAGTGTGTGGTAATTTGTCACACGACTGTAGAAATCGAGCCACAGAAAGGGATTTGAGGCATGATGCAAGGAAAAAAGAGAACTGACTTGCTGCGTTTGGGATGAAGCTCTGTTTGGCTCCAGCATAATGAGGCAGGGAGACTATTAGGGATAAAGACCAGGTTCCAGGTGAAACCCTGTGAGCTGTTTGGATTTTATCCCAAATGTAACAGGAAACTACCGGAGTAGAGCTGAGAAAACCTAATTTAAATTTTTCAAAGGTTACATTGTAAGCTAGTTGTTTCACTCTTAGGGATTTAGCCAAGAGAAATGAAAAACAGTATGTTCACATGAAGACTTCCAAAGGTGATATTTCTAGAGGACCAGACTAGAGAAACAACCTCAATGCTCATCAACAACGCAGGGCAGAAACAGATCCCGGTACATCCATACAAGGGAGTACTACTGAGCAATCAAAATGAACAAACTGCTGGTACCTACTACAGAGGAAGCTCATAAACATGCTGTGCCCCGTGCCCAAGAAGGCAGACCTCCCCTGTGTACCCCCCAAAAAGGATACCTGTCTGAAAAAAAAAAAAGGAAATGCAAAGTGGACACGGAGGTAAATTCAAGTGATGGAGAGGCAGGAGGGTCAAGAACTCAGGGTTGCCGGGCGGTGGTGACGCACGCCTTTAATCCCAGCGCTTGGGAGGCAGAGGCAGGCGGATTTCTGAGTTCGAGGCTAGCCTGGTCTACAGAGTGAGTTCCAGGATAGCCAGGGCTACACAGAGAAACCCTGCCTAGAAAAACCAAAAAAACAAAAAACAAACAAACAAAACCAAAACAAACAAAAAGAAAAACAAAAAAAAAACAAAAAAGAACTCAGGGTCATCATTGGCTACATGGGGAGTTTTGAGGCTACCCTTGGCTACATGTCTGAAAAACAAAACAATCAAAACATTCAAACTAGCTGGGCAGTGGTGGCGCACGCCTTTAATCCCAGCATTTGGGAGTCAGAAGCAGGCGGATTTTTGAGTTCAAGGCCAGCCTGGTCTACAGAGTGAGTTTCAGGACAGCCATAGAGAAACTGGTGTCTCAAAAACAAACAAATGTAACTCTAGGGGTTGGATGGAACAATGATTCCTTAATTGGGAGCTTGCAGAGAACCCATGTTTGGTTTCAAATACCCATATTAGACCCTACTACCTATAACTCCAGCTCCAGGGGGTATCTGAAACCTGCGGTCTCTTCAGGCATGGGAACATACATGCTCAGGTCCACACACAAACATGCATATGTACACATAATTAAAAATAATAAAAATAAATCTTTAAGCCAGGTGCTCTGTCAAAGGCCTTTAATCCGAGCACATGCGAAGGAGAGGCAGGCAGATCTCTTGTGAGTTCAAGGCCAGTCCAGTCTACACAGGGACTTCTGGCCAGCCAGGGCCACATAGTAAGACTTGGTTTCAAAACAACAAAACCAAAACCAAAAAATCTTAGGCAGTGGGAGCACACATCTTTAATCCCAGCACTCGGGAGACAGAGGCAGATGGATCTCTGTGAGTTCAAGACCAGCCTGGACTACAGAGTGAGTTGGACAGCCAGCAGCGTTTCACAGAGAAACGCTGTCTCAAAGAAACAAATGAGCTAAATAAATAAATAATTAAAAAAAAAAAGCTATGGTGTTGGCTTCTTGCTGGAAGCATCCAGTTTAATTTGGAGGTTAATGAATTACTTGTCCGGGCAGGAGGATGGCAGAATAGTTACAATGGCGGAGCGATAGAGGCTACTTTGTATCGGCAGGAGGTGAGGAGGAAGAGGGTTTAGGGACCGTGGGTGGTGTGCCTGGCAAACACTGCCCCCCCCATGTGGAGGCGACAGAGGATGGAGTGTTGGAGGTGAATCACCTCCCCTCCTAGGACAACATAATCTCTTAAGGATCTGGCTGGGAATTGAATTTAGGGTCTTGGGCAAGCGAGGCAAGCACGAGCTACGGAGGTATACCATGAAGCCACACCCACGCCCCTTACATTTAACTTCTGATGCAGCACTTCCGCTTGCAGGAATCGATGACTTTCAGGAAGAAAAAACTCCAAGATTTAGCTACAGGGGAGGTCTTCTCAGCCTCGTTAATTACGGAGAGAATCCCATTTGACTAAGGCGTTGGTTAGGTAAATGCTGGCTCGGGTGTCACTCGGCACTGCTACAGGTCAAGTAAATGCTCGCGCGTGCGAATGAGACACGAACCACAGCATCGGTTCTCACCTTCCTAACGCCGCGACCCTTTAACACAGTTCCTTGTGCTGTGGTGACCCCCAGCCATAAGATCATTTTCGTTGCTACTCTATAACTGTAGCTTGCTACTGTTATGAACCATGATATAAATAACCATTTTCTGATGGTCTTAGGTGACCCCTGTGAAACGGTCCTTTGATGCCCCAAAGGGATCGAGATCCACAGATTGAGTACTGCTGATCTAAAAACTGCAGGGTTTTTTGGTTTTGTTTTGTTTTGTTTTTTTCGTGGTGGTGGTGGGGAGGGAGTAGCTCAGTTAGTTTAGTGTTTGCCCAGCGTTTATGAAACTCTGGGTTCTGCTGGGCAGTGGTGGCACACGCCTTTAATCAGCACTTGGGAGGCAGAGGCAGGCAGATTTCTGAGTTCGAGGCCAGCCTGGTCTACAGAGTGAGTTCTAGAACAGTCAGGTCTATACAGAGAAACCCTGTCTCAAAACAACAACAACAACAAAAAACAAAACAAAAAAAGAAACTCTGGGTCCAGTCCTCAGTACTGCCCAGAACCAGCCGTGGTGGACCACACCTGAAATCCTAGCACTCTTGCCTGGCAAGAGGATCAGAGATAGATGTCCAAGGTCATCTTTGAGTACATCTGCTTTAAGGCCATCTTGGGATACATGAGACCCAAAACAAAATGAAACAATAACAATGTGAGACACTAGCACAAAAGCCTACTGGTTACATCACTGGGTTACAAATAATTTTAACTGTGTCTCTTAGTATATCTGTATTTTTAAGTGTATTTTTTGAGTGTGGTTCGATGTATTTTTAGTCTATATACATGGATGTTTCGCCTGTGTGTACGTCTGTGTATCACCGCATACAGTACCCACCAGAAGAGGGCAGACAGATACCAATAGCCATGCGAGTGCTGAGACTCAAATCTCGGGGGTGGGGGTGTGGGGGTGGGGGTGTGTCTGGCGGCCCCTCATCTGTGTTGTTGAAATCTTTTCCCCACAACGTGTAAGGATTGCACACTTATATTGTAAGCTCCGGGAGTTTACTCTTCCAAACGTTTTTTCCCTTAATTCCCTCTGTCTTCCTAGAGTCGGTTAGCATGTTGCTGATAAATGGGTGTTTAATATGTGCAATCCATACATTCATTTTTCGGGAGACAGAGGCTTGCTCTGTAGCCCTGGCTATCCCGGAACTCACTAAGCAGACAGATCAGGCAGTCTGTGTTTACCTTGATCCTCCGGCCTCCATCTCCTGTGCGGGATTATGGGTAAGCACCACTCGTCCCTCTTTTTAGTTTTAATATTTTAAAAAGAATTATTTATTTATTTTATGTATATGAGTGCACTGTTGCTGTCTTCAGACACACCAGAAGAGGGCGTCAGATCCCATTACAGATGGTTGTGAGCCACCATGTGATTGCTGGAAATTGACCTCTGGAAGAGCAGACAGTACTCCAGCCTCCTAATTTTATATTTTTTAAAGATAGCATTTTACAGGCAGGCAGTTGTGGTATTTACCTTTAGTCCCAGTGCTTGGGAAGCAGAGGCAGGCAGATCTCTATGAGTTGGAGGTCAGCCTAGTCTACAGGGTGAGTTCTAGGACAGCCAGGGTTACACATAGAAACCCTGTCTTGCTGGGCAGTGGTGGTGCATGCTTTTAATCCCAGCACTTGGGAGGCAGAGGCAGGTGAATTTCTGAGTTTGAGGCCAGCCTGGTCTACAGAGTGAGTTCCAGGACAGTCAGAGAAACACTGTCTCGAAACAAAACCAAAAAAAGAAAAAAAAGAAAGAAAAAAAAAGAAATCTTGTCTTGAAAAACCAAAAACCAAAAGCCAAACAAAATGAAAACAAAAATAAAGACTAGCTGTGTTTGTTGGTGCATGTCTTTAAGCTCTGTACTCAGGAGGCAGAGGCAGGTGAATGTCTGTGAGTAAGGTCAGCCTGAGCTACATAGCTAAGTTCCAGTCCAGCCAGAGTTACAAAGTGACCCTCCCTCACCCCTCCACCTCCCCACCTCCCCACCCCTACCCCCACCCTCTACCCCCTGCAGGGTTTCTCTGTGTAGTCCTGGCTGTCCTGGAACTTGCTCTGTAGACCAGGCTGGCCTCGAACTCACAGTGACCCACCTGCCTCTGTATCCCAAGGGCTGGGACTAAAGGTCTGTCCCATCACGGAACTGTGGCTCACATCCTGTATTTAGTGGATGATGTTAAGTTCCCAGTGCTCCCAGGGGATCTGGGCTGTGGCTCAGTGGTAGCGTATGTCTCCAGCTCTAGGATCAGCTCAAGGTGAAGGGACTTTGAGTGAAGGCGGCATCTTCCTGGGTATTCCCATGGCTGGCAGTTCACAGACTCGACTTCTGCTAAGGGATCCTTAGGGGCTTTGGTGTCCAGGTGGACTGTCTCCGGTGGCCTGTCCTGTGTTTGTGGGCTCTGAGTGTCTGCTTGCTCCATCCCGTTTATTTCCTCCTGGTCTTTCGCAGGCATCACGTCCTGATATGATCTCAGGGTCTGCCTGGAGAACCAGGCCTGACGCAGAAGGACTTGGTGTCTCAGTTCCTGAGAAAGAAGGGGGAGTTGAACTTGTGTGTGTGTGTGTGTGTGTGTGTGTGTGTGTGTGTGTGTGTGAGTTTTCATCACCCTAACTCCTCCTCATGGTAACTTAGATAATAGTTACAGTACATGTGTACCCAGACACTTAATAAATAACAGATTTGGTTGATTGATTGATAGCTGGACTTGAATTTTATTCGCATGATCTTTTTTTTTTAATGTATTCACTTTACATCCTGCTCACTGACCCTCCCAGTCACCTGCTTCCATAATCCTTCCCTCATTCCCTCTTCTTCTCCTCTGAGTGAGTGGGGTCCCTATGGGTATCCCCCTACCCTGGCACTAGTCTCTTAGAGGCTAGGTGCTTCCTCTCCATTTTTTTGTTTTTTGTTTTTTTTTTTTTTTTTCGAGACAGGGTTTCTCTGTGTAGCCCTGGCTGTCCTGGAACTCACTTTGTAGACCAGGCTGGCCTCGAACTCAGAAATTCTCCTGCCTCTGCCTCCCAAGTGCTGGGATTAAAGGCGTGCGCCACCACCGCCCGGCTTCCTCTCCATTTTTAAAAAAAAGAACGATTTATTTTATATATGACTGTCACTGTCTTCAGACACACCAGAAGAGGGCGTCAGATCCCATTACAGATGGTCGTGAGCCACCATGTGGTTGCTGGGAATTGAACTCAGGTCCTCTGGAAGAGCAGTCAGTGCTCCTAACCGCTGAGCCATCTCTTCAGCCTCTCTCCCTTATTTTTGTTTTTTAAAATCACTTGTCTTAGTTACCTTTTCAATTGCTGTGACAAAACACCATGAGCAAGGCGGCTTATAGAGCACTTTATCAGCAGCTTACAGTTTCCAAGGGCGTGGTGTGCCCACGATCATCAGGAGGTGTAGCACGGCAGCAGGCCTGGTGCTGGAGCCATAACTGAGAGTTTGGGTCTTGATCTACGAAGAGGAAACAGATACAGAGAGGGAATGGAGTGAGCTTTTGAAACTTCAAAGCTTGCTTCCTAATGACACACCTCCTCCAGCGAAGACCACACCTCCCAATCCTTCCCAAATAGTTCCACGGGCTGGGGAACCAAGTGTTCAAATATACGAGCCTATGGGGCCAATCTTATTCAAACCCCCAGGGGGTTTCTCTCTATTGTTAGGGGTGGGAGTACTACAGATCAAACCCAAGGCTTCAGACACTTTAAGCAGGTGCTTTGTCACTGCAACAAACAAACAAAAAAAAAATTGTTGGGTCTGGAGAGATGGCTCAGTGGTTAAGAGCACCGACTGTTCTTCCGAAGGTCCCGAGTTCAAAATCCAGCAACCTCATAGTGGCTCAAAATCATCCATAATGAAATCTGATGCCCTCTTTTGTTGTGTCTGAAGGCAGCTACAGTGTATTTACATATAACAATAAATAAATCTTTTAAAAAATTGTTTTGTTTTTTGAGACAGGGTTTTTCTATTACATAATTCTGACTGTCCTGGAACTCACAGAGATCCACCTGCCTCTACCTCCTGGGTGCTGGAATTAAATGTATGTGCCACCATGCCTGGCCAAGAGTTTAAATTTTTATTTATCAATTATTTCAGATAGAGTCTTATATAGCCCAGGCTAACCTCATAATCAATATGTAGCCAAGGATGGCCTTGAATTTCTTATTCTCCTGTTTCCATTTCCTAAAGGTTGGGATTAAAGTCCTATGTCACTGTGTTGGGCTGGTCTTGATGTATGTATGTATGTATGTATGTATGTATGTATATCCTGCTTACTGTGGCCCACAGGTTTTTTATTTGTTTCTCATTATGGATGGTTGTGAGCCACCATGTGGTTGCTGGGATTTGAACTCATGATGTCCGGAAGAGCAGTCTGTGCTCTTAACCACTGAGTCATCTCACCAGTCCTGTATGTATGTTTTGAGTTTGTCTTATGTAGCCCTGGCTGGCTTTGAACTGAACTGTCTGTGGTGATAAAGATGACCTTGAACTCCTGATTAATCTGCCTCTACCTACTAAATTCTGGGATTATAGCCTTGTACTGTGACACTCAATTTGTGTGTGTGTGTTTTAAAAGTTTTCAAATATTTCAAAATTTGAGACAGGTCACCCCTTAAATTGCCCAGGTTAGTCCTTGCTCTTTCTGTAGTCCAGACTAACCTTGAATTTGAAATCTTGCCTCCGTCTCCCAACTAGCTGAGATTATAGACCTGAGCTACTACACCAGACTCATACCCAGCTTTTAATCATCCGGTTTCTGAGTGTAGGGGACCAGAGCTCCGTGGGGCAACTCTGCTACGATCCAGAAATGAAGTTTAGGTAGTTTTTGCTTTGTTGAAATGTGGGGTATTTGGGCCCTGTGCAGAATTTTGGCAGTCTCTAGGAAAGGGGAAACGGGGAAAGGGGTAAAATGAAAGGTTTCATAACCTCCAAAGTACTGGATCTGGGGCCAGAGTTGGTCGCTGACGCTGCTGATGTTAGCAGTCCGGGGGTGGGGGTGGGGTAGAAAGGTTTCAGGTTCCAGGACGGTACAAAGAGACCCTGCTTCACAAAAACTACATCTGGGATACTACATCTGGGATGATCAGCCCTACCACCAGTACAGAAGGCAACTCAAGGATCGTCCCAAGGCTCCAGGCAAGCCGATTTAATTGATTTAATTCTCCTGGGAGGTGACCTACGGGGACTCAAACAGAGGGACGGGTGTACAAATCCGACTCTCTCACCGAGTGACAAATCAGCCTGAAGGTCGGTCAGACCGAACGCTGCGGTTCACGGCCGGGAGAAGCCTCCAGCCCATTCAGCCACCAGGGGTCGCCACCACCGCGCCCAGCTTTCGCCCCTCGCGGGATCGGGCGTGCTTCGGGGTCGGCGGTGGGGCGTGGCCAGCGTGCGCGCGGGGGCGTGGCCAGCCTGCCGCGGGCGCGCGCGGCGGTGGTGGCGGCGGCGGCGGCGGCGGCGGCGGCAGTGGCGGAGGAGGCGGCGCGGCAGCGGGTTCCGTTCCGGGCCGAGGCTGGACGCGGAAAAGTTGCGGGGCGGCGAGGAGCAGCCCCGAGACGGGCAGCGAGGGCGACATCGAGCCGGGGACCGGCGTCTGAGGACCAGCCATGGACGACCTCGGTGAGTGCGGGAGGCGGAGGGCGGAGCGGCTGGGGCCCGGCGGCCGCCGATCCCACCCTGGCGCCCGGCTGGGCTGCGGTGCCTGCGGCCCGGGGATTGTGCGGGCCGCTCTTAGCTGCTGCGTCCTAGGACCCCGATCCCATACTGGGGTTCATGGATCTGCCTCGGGGAAAGGCGTCCCGCTCCCCGGGCAGACCTCCTCAGCTGTGGGACCCTCACTTCGCTTCCCCACCCCCACCTCAGAGCGGCTGCTTACTGGACTCGGGTCTCAGAGAGGCTGTTTCTTCTATGCCCCCTCCCCCGTTCCCTCCAGGCCACCTCCCACTTTGCACACTGCTCCCCTGCCCCCGCTTCGGGATTATCGCCCCTTTCGGGAGAGCCCACCCGTCTCACATCACAGCCCACAGAGAGAGCTTGGGAGGACCACACCCCCATTCTAATGACAAGTGTCCCGGGCTACTGCATAGACACCCCCCAGCCCCCCACCCCACCCGGCCCCCATCACACACCGCTTCAAGTCTAGTCACCCTGTATTACAAGATCAGCCCTTCCCCTTCAAGTCTAAACTTAGAAAGGCAAGTTGGGGGGGGGGTGGCTTAGGACTCCCGCCTCTCACCCACCATTCCCAGACCCTGGTGAAATGCCAAAGGAATAAGGAGGGGAATGGGCCGCAGGCTATGGCCGTCCCTGAATGTGTCCTGGCTGGCAAGGTCCCCTACCCCCAGCATCAGGACGGCTGGAAGCCCCACAGGTAAAGAGGACAGGGTGCCCAGAACAGAGATTCACTGTCCTGGTGTTATTGGAGCCCAGAGGCTGTTCCTTTCAGCCCACACTTGGTCTGCTGTTAGGACAGAGGAAAGAAAGACTCTCCTGGAAGTGGATTTTAAACCCAAGGGGGTTGATTCAAGAGTTCTAGGGATGCCCTGTGAATCCCAGAGTGAAGGAGCCCCTGTCTTTCCCTCCCCGTAGGGCCCCTCAGCTGAGGAGGTGTGTGTGGGATAAGTTCCTTCTCTGTAGGAGTCTTGTTTTCACTCTCTGCACTGTGGGTGGCTTGTGTGACCACTGGTGCCACCCGTGTCCCTGCCTCTGAGGAGCAGATTGACTAGATAAGACTGAGGACCCTCTCAAGCAGCACGGGGTATCAAGTTAAGATCGGGTCATTTTTTGTAGTCCCTAGCTGCAGTTTACTCGTGGCACCAGGGAGGCCCTGAAGCATCCTGGAACTGGGGGTGGTGTTGGGTCCTGCTTGTTTCACGGAGTGGGCTTGCTGCCAAGCATAGTTATGCCTTTGGGTCAGGCTTGGCAAGTCCGTTCCCAACGCACTCAAGGTTGGCGTGGCTTCCAGGCAGGTATTCGCAATTTTTATTCTTCCACATAAAAATACCTAAGCCAAAGGGAGGCTGGGGCGATGTGCTTTTGAGTAGGCGTCTGAAAGTGTCAGTGTCTTCACTCCCCCACCCCCCGGTGGGAATGGGGGAGCTGGGGCCTACTCACGGTACCTCACAGGCTAGTTGAGAGCCCTGTTGCTTCTGGACAGTCCCTGTGCTGTTGGAAGGACTGAGAAAGTCTTTGTAGTGCCCGAGGAGTCCGGAATTCCCATCTTCTGACTGTCTTCCATTTAGGGCCAGCACACTGAGTTGTCTTTGAAAGGAAAGAGCCTGCCCTGGCAGACTGGGAATCGTGGGGATTGAAATGAGTTTGTTATGGAGACCTTACCCATGCCTGATCTGTCCTGTCCCCACAGGACAGATCCTGTCCCCTGTAAGATCACCCGAGGCCATTGCCGCGCCACTGCCTTTTTTTTTAACAAACTGAGAAGGAAGGAAGGGACCGAGAGAGGCTGCTTCTCTTACCCAAGGCTACACAGCCAAGAAACAAATGAGTCTGTGCCTGGAAGCCTGGTCCCTGGGCAGCCCCTGTGTACATTCCTTCCTGGGAAGAGGGTGGGAGGGGGCCGAGCAGGCACCGGCAGGAGGGGTGGCAGCGGGTGGCAGCCGTGTGACTTCTGCTGCCTTCTCTAGACACTCCAGTTGCTTGGTCCACTTCCTCAGTCTGAGCTCTCAGGGGGCCGTTACACCTGACTGACCAGAGCTCAGGGTCGTCGGGGGAGCGCGTGGGCAAGAGGGGAGAGGAATTCGCTTCTCCCTCCGTCAGCTGTCCGGATGGCTGCCCAGCACACTGCCCATCGTCAGCTGTTTTCCTAAGTCGGGACGGGCTAAGATGGCCAGCCCTCTTGTTTTGATGTGGGTCCCAAGAGAGATCTCAGCCCAGCCGCGAACCTCCTCCTTGATTAACACGGAGGATAGTTTGAAGGTGATCTCCCCGTGACAAGGCCGAGGGGTGCATACATGGCTTCCATGATAACAGTGGTTTTTTTTTTTGGCTTGAAAGTAAAAAAGCAAAAAAAGATAAATTGAAGGACTCAATGAGAGAGTCACGGCATGCTGTTTAATAAGTTACAAGTTTATAGTTCACTGGGCAGAAAAAAAAAACATAAACACAGCGTGTCCCGCCTCCTCCGCGGCGCATTCCCGGCGCTTCATGGTGTTGGGCCACTGCTCGGTGGCTTTTCTCATTAGGGCTTAGATGCTGGTTTGGCCTAGAGCTCATTCTGTTCAAGTTCTGGCTGGAGTTTCCTGGACAGAGTTCTCACAACCCAGATGCACTCCGATTATGCTCTCCGCCCTGGCTCTCCTCTCTCTCTCTCCCCGCATTCACATCGGTAATGTATTTGGAGAGGCCGTGACCACAGTGCGGCCTGTCAGTGATTCCCTCTCACTCCGCTGGAGACAGACCCTGCGCTCAGCACATATTTTTTTTTTACTACCGCTGTTGAGAGGGAGGGGTTTTTTTTTTCCTCTCTCTTTCTCTGATGGGAGAAACCTGAGCTGGGATATTCTATGGCAGAACTGGCGGCGGGGGAGGGTGGGGTAGGGGTGGGGTGGGGGTGTGGGGGGGTGGGGGGTGTTTGAACCTATACCCATCTAATCCTGGATCTGGTTGTCTTAGTCGGAAAGCAGTAGGAGCTGGTCCTAATCAGGGAGTGAACCCAGAGGGCTGCGAGTAACTGATAGTTACCTCTAAAGTTTCTGCTAGGCTGGGAGGTCCCCAGGAAGTGACTTGATAGCGATGCCTTCTCCTCCATAGCGGGGGGGGGGGGGGACACAGCTGTTGGCAGTGTCCAGTCCGCTGGAATCTGGACATGGCTCCTTTCAGCCTCTCAGCAGGCTTGGCCCTTTGGAAAACAGTGCCTCATTGTGTTTGGGGGTGATGCTGGGGGGTGGGTAAGGGGGTTGCCTGGGGCATTCCTGGCTACAGAGCTTCCTAGTCTCCTTGGGGCTCGCCTGTTTGTGGTACCTCTGTGTGTTAGGCCTGGGCCAGGGCAGTTGCTTAGATCTGTGGCAGCGGCGGGCGGTTATCTAGCGGTGGGGCAGCGGTGTCCTCCTGGTGGGTGTTTTGTGAGGTGTCTGCTGGTGAGGGTACTGGGCTTGGATTCAAACCCTGGGTTGTGTTTGGTTTTTTGACTGTTAGGCAGATCCTTCTCTGATAAAGGACACCAAGGATAAGAGGGAAAGCTGCGGGCTTTGGGCAGGGCTCGGCTATCACACAGAGGGTGATAGCTTTCTGAGGGAACATTGCGCGTTCCTTCTTTCTGCTTCTTCAGCAGGGGTGGCCGTGTGTTGCAGAGACTGGGCCAGTCGTTGGCTGGAGGGATCTGACAAAGGCCAAGAGCTGGCTGTTGCGGTCCTGCGAGGCCTTCTTCCCTACAGATTCATCTCCCGTGGAGATTCTTGTGTTCTTTATCTTGTTTCAAGGCCAGAGATGTTGAGGAACTTCTTCCAGGCCCCCACTTAGCCTTTTACTGAGTTCGTCCTGGGCTCAGGGCCTTCAAGAATAAAAATAACATCTACGGGGCACATTTTAAAAACTTTTTTTTTTTTAAGTCAAGGTCTCTATGCAACTGTGGCTGTCCTGGAACTTGTGATGTAGACCAGGCTGTCCTCAAACTCGCAGAGACCGGCCTCAGCCTCCCAAGTACTGGGATTAAAGATGAGTGCCACCGCGTCTCGTGTACAGAACACTTTAAAAACCACGTGCACAGCTCTAGGATATTGCAGAACACTGCTTCTAAACCCACCCGTGTGGAGCTCTTTCCCCAGACATTTCTTTGTGTACTTACCTGCAAGCACGGCGGCACATCTCGTACCCAGTGTTGTTTCTGCCACTCAGCTCATATGGAACAAGCTCTCATGTTCTTAGTAGGTACTGCTGCCTGCTTCTGAAGGAGGCGCTGAAGCCGGGAGTGAGCCCACCCGCCCAAGTCTACAGCTAGGGAGGGGCAGGATCAGGATTGAATCCGGGTTCACTGACTGTAGAGTAGAAATTGTGTTGATCGATCGATTGGTCTATCATCTACCTATGTATTTATCATCTATTTATCTATCGTCTGTCTGTCTGTCTGTCTGTATCTATCTATCTATCTATCTATCTACCTATCTATCTATCCATCCATCCATCCATCCATCCATCCATCCATCTATCTATCTATCTATCTATCTATCCATCTATCTATAGGGTCTGTCTACCTAGCCCTGGCTGGCCCGGAACTCCCAGAGATCCACCTTCCTCCCCCTCCCAGTTCTGGGACTAAAGTCGAACACCACCACATCTGCCTCTCTTTTCACTTTGTAGTCTGGATAGGGTCTCATCGTCTTGTCCAGGCTGCTGCCCGTCAACCCAGCCTTCAGCCCAGACTGGTGCTGAACATGTAAACCTCCTGCCTCGGCTTCCGGATTAGCTGGAATTGTAGGTCTGTGTCCCCAGGCCTGACCCCAGAAATCTTTTCTGTCCATCTCTGAGTCCTTCACTGGGGACTTGCTGTGCTCAGGAGGAGCTGGACGGCATTGGTGGTTGTAGCTGTTGATAGACAGAGGGCTTCGTTCAGCTCTCACCAGCCACCGGTCGGTCTGGTCACCTGTCCCCTCGACAGAGCTGTGGGCTTAGAGTCCAGCTGCCAGAAGCCAGTGTCTCAGGTCAGCGGCTTTTCTCTCTGGGCCGTAGGGTCTGCCCTGCCCTTCAGGGACACATTCCTTGTCTTCATTCAGATATACACAGCCTCTGTTACTTGAGACATCCATTTCTAGTGGAGAAGTTAAAAATCTCATGGTGGGCTTCGTGTGGTGGCGTAAGCCTTTAGCCATAGCATGCAGGAAGAGGAGGCAGGCAGGCACCGGCCTGCTTGGTTTACATAGGGAGTTCTAGGTTAGCTGGGGCTCTGTAGTGAGACCCAATCTCAAAAAGAAAATGAAAACGTTGAGCAAAGAAAGAGAATGCGAGCCGGGCGGTGGTGGCGCACGCCTTTAATCCCAGCACTTGGGAGGCAGAGGCAGGAGGATTTCTGAGTTCAAGGCCAGCCTGGTCTACAAAGTGAGTTCCAGGACAGCCAGGGCTACACAGAGAAACCCTGTCTCGAAAAAGCAAAAAAAAAAAAAAAAAAAAAAAAAGAAAGAGAATGCGACCAGGGGGGTGGGGGTGGGGTGGATTTCTGTGGGGATAGGAGAAGTTAGGGCGTCGGGGACGGGGAGAATTACAAAGCTGAGAAATGTTGATTAATCAGCTCATTGGAAGGAAAGGTCAAGGGTTGTCTCTTCACCGAGGATAAGCGCCACCCCACTTGCCTCACGGCTGGCCGCAGTAGACATTCATATCCCGATAAGTTTCCAGCTGATTGCCTAACCAGTGGGGCTTAGCGTTGGACTCCCTTGTGAGGCTTCGGTCGCTGGGCCAGGAGCAGGCAGATGTGCCATTGGGAAGGCCTACCACAGCCCCAGGGGCCAAATCTTCCCTTGAAGATGGCCTTTAGTGCTCATTTCCGGTGTGACTGTGGGATCACCTGTCTTAGGGGCATGGGAAAGTAGGAGTGTCGTAAAGCCCGTAGTTTTTATATGTTTGTTCGTTTGTTTGTTTCCTGGAACTTACTCTGTAGACCAGGCTGGCCTTGGAACTCAAAGAGATCCACCTGCCTCAGCCTATGAGCGCTGGGATTAGAAGGATGTACAACCACACTTGGCCCAGCAACTTAGTTTTAAATGATATAGTAAAAGAAAAAAATCAAAATCCAACCCCCAAGGTCTTAGGTATCCCTTAGCATCTGTAGGGGGTCGGTTGGTCCAGTGCGTCCCGGCCTCATACTCCCGTCCCTATAAACAGACCTTCTTGCATGCTTTTTCTAAAAGTGCATTCATTAGCATTTATCTACCTTATGTGTGTGAGGGGTTTGCTCACATGCATGTCTATGTATGATGTACACCCTAGCAGTGAGTTATAGGGCGCTGTGAACTGATGTGGGTACTGGGAATTGAACCTGGGTCTTCTACAGGGACGGACGGCCAGTGCTCCTAACTCATGAGTTACTCCTTCAGTCCCAGATGTTATTTTGTTTTTTGTTTTTTTTTTTAAAGACAGTGTCTTGTAGCCCAGGTTAGCTTCAGACTTACTAAGTAGCGGATGAGACAATGGCCCTGAGCTTCTGAACCCGAGTCTTCCCTTCTGCCTCTCAAGTCCTGGGATCACGAGGGTATCCCCTCTCAGTTTATGCGGTGAGGGAGTCCTAACCTGGCACTCTGTACAGTTCGGCAAGTGTTCCGCCAACCGAGCTGTGCTCCTGAGCACTTCCTGTAAACTGGAATTGAAACTCTCTCAGGCCGGGGAGGAGGCTCAGTGGGTAAGGTGTTTGCCTTTGGAGCCTAAGGACCCCAGTTTGGATTCTCAGCCACCCACGTACAAAGAGGTTGGAGGCATGAGTGGGATGCAGAGACAGGCTGATGCTCACACCTCACGGGCCAACTGGCTTAGGCACCAACAGCACTCCATATGTACTGATGAAGAGACCATGTCTCAAAAAGTAAGACGGGGGGCTGGCTGGCTGGCTGGCTTAGTGGGTAAAGGGGCTTGCTGTCAAGCCCCGCAGGCTGAATTTGACCTCAGGCCCTACAAGGTACAAGGAGAGAACCAACTCTCACAGATCGTCCCTCTGAACTCCACAGATGTGTGGTGGCATGTGTCTCAGTGTTAATGTTAAACGTAAAAAAAGGGGGAGGAGTAACAGAAAACCCCGCCTGTCCAACCTCTGGCCTCCACATGGACTCAGACCCTCATACGTATGAACATGTATGCATATGTGGACCCCTCCCCCAACTTAAAACCCTTCTCGATTACTCAGAATAGCTGATTGACTTCAGCGCTTGTAATGATGGCCACTCTGCGTTGTTTAGGGAGGAAGGAAGAGAAGGGATTTTGCGCTCCCAGTTAGCCGATGCTGCGCTTTCCATATTTCCCTGTCCTCTGTTGTCCAATCTGCAGATGTGGCATCCGTGGGTGCAGGGGGATGGCCAATTGTACATGGATTTATACCTGAACGCATGCGGACAGGTGTGTACGGTAGAAAGCATGTCCCATCCATCTGCCCGGGGTGGCTGGGTGTACACATCTGTTGGTGTGGTTTTCAGTTTCTCTGCGTGTCTAGACACAGATAACAGGTATCAGAAAAGCGTTCACAGGCGCCTTTCCCATGTGGACTCTTGAGTTGTAGAGCGGGGTGCTGGCTTGTGTCTGTGCTTGTGTCGGCCTTCTGGGGCTGTAGGTGGTGGGAAGAGAACCAGGTAGGTCACAGTGCCGTGACCTGTACAGAAAACAAAACCAAACAAGTCAGACAACCACCACCACCACCACCAAACAGGATCAGAGAGACAGGCCACTTCTATAGGAGCAGAGTCAACATCAGCTTGCGTTATTTTGGCTGAGCTGACATATTATTCAGGAGGAGTCAGGACAAGAGAGATGTTGATCTCTGGTTGGAGCTAAAGGAATGTCTGGGCCAGTGGGCCTGTGGGTTACAGAGCAGTAGTAGATGTCTTCAGGCAGTGTGAGCCCAGGGAGGGCAGGGGTGTGTGTGTGTGTGTGTGTGTGTGTGTGTGTGTGTGTGTGTGTGTGTGTGTCACATGTTAACCTCGTTAGCCTGTGACTGGCCAACATGGTCAGCCTGTGGGCACAGGATCCTGGCTTTTACTTGCCGCTCAGTCTGGCCCTTCCGGTTTTCCAGGTTTTTGTGTAGTGGATCTCCAGTCCCCAGACCCCACTTGTGTAGTGTGCTGAGTCAATTGGGCCCCTTGGCCTCGAGCTTTTTGCTGGTAGGGTGGATAGCTAGAGTTTAGCACTAGTGGCCCCGTTGCCTCAGAGGCAGAGCCCGAGTTCCTCGTGCCTCACCAAAACATCTTGAGCTGTCAGCAGGCCCTCTGGAAGTCAGTGCTTCGTGGAGGGGTGGGGTCGGACTGATGGTCTTTGTCCGTCAGCTTAACTGCTTGGGAGGGGATCACGGAGGCTTCCCAACCAGGCCTGGATGTGGTGTGTCGGGGGGCCTTATACTGCCGATCTCAGAAGTGGCCTGCTGTGTGTTTTATGGGGGAGGGGACGGGGCCTGGAGGAAGCTTTATGTAATCCTTGGCTGGAGCTCAGGTAATTGTTTTAATGAAATGGAATGCAGCTTATTCAGAAACAGCCATGTTCTGGTCTGTTTTCTTGTCGAGGAGCCCGGGGTGTGTATTTCCAGCTGTTTTGAATCATAGACTCTGGGTGAGCTGAGCAAGGTGGGCGGAAGCCACTGGGGCACTCCTTCCTCGTGGGGGTCAGGGAGCCTCTGAAAAGCCTGCTCTCTGCCACTGAGCTACCCTACCCCAGTGCCAGTCTTTCTGAATGAGCCATGGGGCTTTTGACCTCGCAAGGGAGAAATCCTGCTGGAGGCAGGCTGTGAAGGATGCAGGCAGAACACAGGATGGGCGCCGAGGAGCACACTGCAGAAGGCCCTCCGGGAGCACCGCTGTGTTTCCACAGTTCCCTTCCTTCACCCTCACAGCCAGCCTCTCCCCCTTCCCTCCTTAAGCAGGTTGATTATTATTTTTATTTACCGTATGTGTGCACACACCAAGTTTATGCAAGTGCCTACACAGGCCAGAGGAGGCGGTCAGATCCCTCGGAACTGGAGCATAGGCCCCTGTGCTCCACCTGATGTAATAGCTGGGAATTGAACCTGCGTGCTTTGAAACAGCAGCCAGTGGTTTTAACTGCTGAGCCCCCTATGGGTCCCTTCTCAGTGAGATGCCTTTAATTTTAAAATTACGCTTACTTATTTACTTACATATTCATAAATTACATAATTTACTTACCACGTGGGTACACGTGTGTGTGTGTGTGTGTGTGTGTGTGTGTGTGTTTGGATGTGTGTGTGCATGCATGTGTGTGTTCGGATGTGTGGATGCGTGCGTGTGTGTGTGTGTGTGTGTGTGTGTGTGTGTGTGTGTGTTTGGATGTGTGTGTGCATGCATGTGTGTGTTCGGATGTGTGGATGCGTGCGTGTGTGTGTGTGTGTGTGTGTGTGTGTGTGTGTGTATGGATGTGTGTGCATGAGTGTATGAATGTGTGTGTGTATGGATGTGTGTGTGGATGTGTGTATGGATGTGTGTGTGTGTGTGTGTGCATGTGTGTGCATGCATGCGTGTGTGTGTATGTGTGTATGGATGTGTGTGTGTGCGTGTATGTGTGTGTATGTGTGTATGAATGTGTGTATATGGATGTGTGTGTGTGTGTGTGTGTGTAAGCCAGAAGATACCTTGCTTGAGTTTCCCCTTTCTATCTACCCTGTGGGACGCAGGGGTTGAACTTGGGTTGTCCGGCGTGGGTGACCCTGACCCCGCCCAGTGGCATCAGTTTGGCCCACTGTCCCTTGCGTCCTTGCGGTCCCAGAGTCTCTAGTCATCTTGGCCCCCATCTGGTTTCCTCTTTTTCAGTTTCTCACACAGCCTGGGACACCCTTGCCCATTTGCTGACACGCTTCCTACCCCAATGGGTGTGCCTTCTTTGCTTCTCCTTCGGCTGCACGTGTCTCTACAGAACCTTCCGTCCTCTCTCTCCGCACCCCTCCTCAGGTGCGTCAGTGGGAGCCCCTCCCCGTTCCCCTGAAGATCTCTCTGGGCTTGCTGTTTTCCTCTTGTTTATCTGCTTCCATGACCCCTTTTAGAACTTTTGTGCTGGCAACTCCCAAAGTTCTGTCTCCACCCCTGACGTGGGTTCTATTGTCCAGATTCTTCCGGTTTGCGAGCCGGCAAAGACCCAGCTCATTTCCTTTCCTCGGCTCTCTCGGAGGCCTCAGCTATCCTGGGAGCTCAGTGCATGGCCTGCTGCTCTCTTCTTGGCCTCTGTTTAGATAATGGATATAACGTTCGAGGTGGGAGGCGGTCATCCCAACCTACAAATGAGGAAGCCAAACTGAGGCTCACAGGAGTTAAGGGGTGGGGACACCCCAGTGCCAGTGCAGACCACAAGGAAGGAACTTAACCCAGGGCTTCTGGAACTCGACCCATTCTCCTTTTGAGTCTCCTCCCCAGTACTCTCGATGGGGGTTGGGGTGAGACAGATTCACATAGCTTCTCGGTTGGTTCCAGACTTGCTCTATAGCCAAGGATGACCTTAAATTTATAATCTCCCGTCCTCTGCCTCCCAGATGCTGGGATTAAAGGCATGCGCCACCATCAGGTGGCATAAAGCCCTGGTTCTTTGCCCACCCCTACCCCCACCCCCACCCCCACGTTGGTTTTTCAAGACAGGGTTTTCTTTATGTAACTTTGTAGGAACTCTCATTGTAGATCAGGCTGGCCTTGAATTCAGAGATTCGCCTGCCTCTGGGCATGTGCCACCACCATCAGCATCACTGAGGCACTGTCAGCAGCACTCAGCAGGCAAAGGCTGGCAGATCTCTGTGAGTTCAGAGTTCCAGGCTGGCCAGGACTGTTACTGTTACACAGCGAAACCCTGTCTCAAAAACCAAACCAAAAAGCCAAAACCAAAACCAAAACACAAAAAAAGAGCAAAACCCCTGGACTTCCCTCCTGTGAGCTTCTGAGGACAGGGCGCCTGCCGCCTGTCAGGTGTGCCAGCCACTCCGACCTGCCCTGTGCTCCCTGCAGTTGCTCAGTATTCGACAGAGGTTGATGGTTAAGTGGGTAAGAGCTGCAGGTCCCCACTGTGAGTCCGGACCTCCAGCAAACCATTTCCTTCTCTGGGTTTTGGGGATTTGTGCTGCTCACTATACACCCAAGCCTCTGCCCTCACATCCAGAAAACAGGAACTTGCCCTGAAACAGCACCTCATTCTCCGTCGAGACGTTTGTTTCTAATTTGTCTTATTTGTTTTAAAGTGCTGCGGCTCAAAGCGTGTGCCGCCTCTGCCACCCCGGCCGTTTCTGAATTTTTAAATGTGTGTGGATGTTTAGCCTGTGTGTATGCATGTGTTCCATGCCTGCAGAGGCCAGGAGAGGGCATGGGATTCCCTGGAGCTGGAGGTACAGACGGATGTGAACCCTCGTGTGGATGCTAGGAAGCGACGTCTGGGCCTCAGGCAGAGCAGTCTGTGTGCTGGGCCATCTTTCCAGCCCTCATTCTTTTATTTCTTGAGACAGAGTCTTGCTTTGTCGCTCTGGATGGAGTAGTCCACCTGCCTCAGCCTCCCGAGTCCTGGTTATAGGGGTAGACACTCCACGGCACCTGACTAAAACTCTCCCGAGTGTTGGGTCCGTGGTAATGGCTAACGTTGGCTCTTGTCATCATCTAGACTCTCTCTACTCCAGGGTTTGGCCCTGGTGTCACCCTCAGTGTCTCAGACTTCCCCCACATATCCGTGGCCTTGGCAGTGGGCATCAGTACACCTGTGCCCACTGGGCTCTTTAGCTGCCTGGAGACTGTGACTTAGTGGTTCCCTAAGAGAACATAACTTGGCCACCTCCTGGCATCCTGGGGCTGTGCCCTGGAGGTGTGTGGGTCTCACCTCAGTTCTGGCAGTGTGAGGTTAGCTTCCTCCTGTGGTGTTTCAGTTCTCCTGAGCCTCTTTGGTGGCTTAGAGGGGGCAGAAGCAGGGAAGGAGGTTGTCCCTTAGCGTGGCTTAAACTGACCCCTCACGCAATGCTGGTGTCTGAGAGCTGTGACCGCTAGCTGTCCTGGGATCCATTTCCAGCTCAGCCTTGGACTGTGAAGGATAGACACACTGTGACATCCATGAAGCTGCCCAGAGCATGCTGGGCACCGAGGCTTCTTCAGCCGTAGGGCAAGGGAGAGGTAATCTGGGAGGGATGCATACACTCATCATCCTAGCATTTGGGTATCGGAGGCCAGCCTGGGATACAGAACGAAACCTTGTCTTAGAAAGAGCAAAACAATAGGGTCCGAAGAGATGGCTCAGCAGTTGGGAGCGCTGGCTGCCCATGCACAGGACTGGGGTGTGGTTCCCAGAACCCACGTGATGGCTCACGACTGTCCGTAATTCCAGTTCTAAGACATCCAGTGTCCTTTTCTGGCCTTCATGGGCACCAAGAACACATGTAGTGCACATCATACACACACACATACATACATACATATATCATACACACATACAGACAGAATTTATTTGTATGTTCATACAAATAAATAAATTTTAAAGATTTTTACATAGGGAAAGGGGGAGTGTGCTGTTTTCAGGATGGGCCTCTGGAATGGCTGTGGGTGGGTGGACGCAGGCCTGACACGGGAGCCTGCCCAGGGGTCATCCCCCTCAGGGCAGATGGTCTTCTGGGGGGCTGCCCTGGGCCCTGTTCCGGTTTGGAGTGGCGCTAGCTTTTCCCGTCAGTTTCTAGGAAGGTGCCCCTTCCTCGGGTAGAAATGGGAGTGTTGGTGGCCCACACTGGGTTCCTGTGGCCTCCTGGCACCTCGATTGCTCTGGGCACCTTCTCATTCCAATGAGCTCTGGGGCTGGTGTGAAGGGGCTGCTACGGTGTCTGCACCTCTCCTCTCGTTCCTCGGCTGCCGGCCTCAGCTCATTTGGTCATCCGCCGCCTGTCTTGGGAAGTTCTCCGCCGCAGGAGTGGATGTGTGGTCTCTTCACCCTCCTGACCGGCAGCCTTGCTGCATGTCTGGGCTGAGGCAGCTGCCGGACGGCCGGTGGCCGCTCTGTCCTGCCTCACTGCCTCCGATGGCCTTTGCTGCCGAGTCCCGAACTGTTCACGAACTCCTGCCTCTTCTCTGTCTTCAGAAGGCCGTTTGTGAAGTTGGTTTGCTGAAGGGGCCAGGCCGGAACAACAAGCAAGCGTCACCTGGAGGTGCTTGTCGAGGCTTCCTGAGGTCACTTGTAGTCATCAGTTTCCAAACATCCTGTTTGTGCCTGTGGAGGAGAACCGTTGGCCAGGAGGCTGGTTATCTGTTCCGTGCCTCACCCTCCCTCAGGCGAGTGTGGGGCCAGGGCGTCAAAGGTCATCCTCTCACAAAGGGGGTGGGTGTGCGGCTGTGACTGTGGCAGATGCGCAGCTGGTGGCAGCTCGTTGGGCACCGTCCTCTCCTGGTTCAGTAACTGGTTCGGTCCTGTCCTGTTCTGTCCGCCCCTCTCCCTACTTTGCCTGCCTGGGACATTTTCCCTGAATGTTTTGGCAGCTGGATGCTGACTGGGAGGCCCTGGAGTCGCCCGCCTTCGCCTCCCTCAGTCAGAGCGGCTTACCGGCTCCCTGCTTATGTGTTGGGCTTCAGACGGGGTGGGTGGGTGGTCCTTGTGTTTTTGAGAGCGGATCTTCATGAGTCACAGGAGGGCCTTGCATCTACCGTGTAGCCAAGGGATGACCTTGAACTTCTGATCCTCCTGCCTCAGTGCTGGGATTACAGACTTGAGGCCCCACAGCTGCTTTACGTTGTGTCTGTTCTTGGCGGTGCTGAGATTTGAACCCAGGCTCCTCACAGCACTAAGCTGGTGCTGGGATACATCCTGGTGCCTTTTGTTTCTTTTCTTTTCTTTTCTTTTCTCTTCCTCCTCTTCCTCCTCTTCCTCCTCTTCCTCCTTTTCCTCCTCCTCCTTCTCCTCCTCCCCTCCTTCCACCCCCTTCCTACCAGCTACAGGGTTTCTCTGTGTAGCCCTGGCTGTCCTGAAACTCTGCGGACCAGGCTGGCCTCGAACTCACAGAAATTCTCCTGCCTCTGCCTCCCCAGTGCTGGGATTAAAGCCATGCACCACCACTGCCCGGCTTGAGGGTTGTGTTGTAACCTGCGGGCCCCACACAGCCCCTCTCTGCTGTCACAGTGTGACTTCCGCTGGTCACACTGGACTTTGATTCCCACTTGTCATGGGGGTGACCGGCAGTGGGGGAGGACGTTCTGGGGCGCATGCATATGTATATGCTGTGCACGTGAAAGTCATCTGTGGCTGGGTTGGAGCTTGCCTGGCAGGGCTGCCACTGAGGCAGGGGCCTTGCCAGTAGTGGGGGAGAGAAGGGAGTGTGTCTGAACTGGGTTATGAGGTTAGGAGGGAGCAGGCCACTGGAAAGTCAGGTGTGAGCAGTTGGGCCTGAGGGAGGTGCTCCGGGGAGGAGCGTTTCTGCCGCCAGAGCAGTCTTCCTCCCTCTGAGCCTCAGTGAGGGAGGCACTACCAACAGCCTGCTGGCCTCTGTCTCCTTGCCAGTCCTTGAGTTCCTCGCTTTTTCTCTCCGACTTCTTCCTTTCCTCCTCTTTTCCCTTTCAGCTCTATGACTTCTTGCTTCCTCTGCCTGGAGCCCTGCTATTGGCTGACACACATGTAGAATGGTTACTTCTTCAGGTTGGCTTTCATAATTACAATGTGTCTCTTTACCCTGGAGTCTTTGTTGTGTGTGTGACTAACAGAAGCTCCTTGAGCTTCCTGTCCTTCTCTTCCCGGTCCCCCTTCTTTCTTGCTCCTCAGTTTAATGAAGAAGTTGTTGGGAGTGCCTGTTGGGTGACCTCAGCGCGGACGCCCGGCTCTGCAGATGGACGTAATGTGTAGAATGCGATTGTCAGCCCGGGGAGGACGGGGGTCAGGGCCGTGGTTGCAGATCCTCATCTGGGAACGATCCGCATCTTACAGCCTTTCTCTCAGGAAGTTCCCTTTGTTGTGGTAGGCCCCCAAGCTGACCCTTGAACTTGAGAGACTTTCAAATCTCTGAGCAAGTCAGCCCACTCTCCTCCTGGTTTTTTTTTTTTTGTTTTGTTTTTGTGGCATTGTGGATGAATTGTCACTCCTGTTCCGTGCTGTCTCTCACAGCTAGAGGCAGGGGCATCCTGGAGCTCCCTCCAGCTGCACCGTGTCCTCCTCAGAGGGCCACTTTAACTTTTTCTTCTGGAAGACAGGGTCTCCCTGTGTTGCTCAGACTGGCCTTGCAGCCCTAGGTGCAAGGGACTCGTCTGGATCAGTCTCTCAAGTGCCACAGGGTGGACACAGGTTGTGCCTGTTACACTCTGACACATTTGGGGGGAGGAGCAGTGTTAAAAATTATTTAGGCGGGTCTGGAGAGATGGCTCAGAGGTTAAGAGCACTGACTGCTCTTCCAAAGGTCCTGAGTTCAAATCCCCGCAACCACATGGTGGCTCACAACCATCCTGAAGACAGCTACAGTGTACTTACATATAATAAATAAATAAATCTTTAAAAAATTATGTGGGGGTTTCTACCTTGGATCATTTTGCTCCCAAGTAAAAGACACAAACCTTTATATTTATGTATAATAAACCTTAAGCCGGGCGTTGGTGGCGCACGCCTTTAATCCTAGCACTTGGGAGGCAGAGGCAGGCGGATTTCTGAGTTCGAGGCCAGCCTGGTCTACAGAGTGAGTTCCAGGACAGCCAGGGCTACACAGAGAAACCCTGTCTCGAAAAACAAAAAAAAAAAAACCCCCAAAAAACAAAAAACAAAACAAAAAAAAAATAAAATAAACTTTAAAAGCCCCAGAGCCGGGTAGATGTCAACCCTCTACTCTATTTTGTCTACTTTCCTGTCAATAACCCCAAGATATCACTTGCCACATTCCGACAGGCCGGCCCTGATGGAGTCCTTCCCTTCTTTCCCCCCTGAGACTGGAAGCCTGGGGTCCTTCAGCACTGTCTACCTCTCCTCTGCCCAGCTATAGGCTGCAGGCATCTTTATTAACCAATCCTGGATAACTTGGGGGGCAAGGTCTACACTGTAAAAGCTGGTATCTGTGAGGATCTGAAGGATCCGGAGCACCCAGGTCTTGGGATGCAGTATCAGCACCAGACCAACCCACGGCAGCCCAGGGCTTCCACTGTGGACTGTCCTGCCCAGCATTGGAGTTTCGCCACACCCATTTATCTTCCCCTGGTGCCTTTGACTCTGTCTCTATCTTCAGAGTTTGTGTCTTACAATCAGCATAATTTAAGTTGCATTTTAATTAGTCTGATAACATTTAACTTTCTGTTGTGGGCTGTAGCGTCTAACTAACTGTCTATCAGAGGAGTAAGTTCCGTCTGTCATTTGTCCTCTCCTCACACCTTCTGTTCTTTCCTTTTTCTGCCTTTTGGAGCCATTATTTTTAGGACTCCGTTTTCTCTTCTCGAGTCTTATTTAGCTAGAACTCATTGGTTTATTATTTTAATTATTTGCAGGTTTAAATCAGTTGCTTTCAAACCATATTTAACTATTTGATGTTTAATCTAAAAATCTCTTATTGCAGTAAATTCATTTTCCTCCCTGTACTTTTTGTTTTTGTTGATAATTCTGCCCCTGCATGCATTATAAGACATACACAGTGTTGTCTGCCCGTTGAAATTTGTTCTCAGTTGCCTGGTGGCGGCGCACACCTTTAACTTCCAGCACTTGGGAGGCAGGGGCAGGTGGACCTCTGAGTTTGAGGCCAGCCTGGTCTAGAGAGGGATCCAGGACAGCTACATAATGAGACCCTATTGCTCTCTCTCATTCACACATACACCTACACACATATGCACACACACACACACACACATACACACACACGCACACAAGTGTGTATATGCCTGGGCGGGCAGCGTGAGGGTGGCTGGCACTGTACGTCAGTGAAGTGTGCATGTTTGGCATCTGTAGATCTCTGGGTTCAGTCCTCAGCACCAAAACCAAATAACAAAACATTCTAGAGAATTTAACATTTTTTTTTCTCCCTTTGCATTCTAGTTCCTCTTGTAAAACAGTGTAGCAATGTCTTCCTCCCTGGCTGAGTCCTCATGGCTGAGTCCTCAGTTCACTCTGACCGGCCTGCTGGGGCAGGCAGGCTGCAGAGCCCTCGGGAGGGGCAGCACGCACCCTGGCACACCACACGTTGGTGTTTGCTGTCCTCTGCTCTACGGGACAGGTGTCCCCTCAGGACCCCTCCCCCTCCAGCGCCAGGCCGAGGCGCCCAGTGGCGGGGCCCTGACCCTGCCTGTGCCCACATTCCTGGGCAGTGAGCTCCCCTCCCCCACTTTGAAGGAAACCAGGCAGGCCACACAGTGAGCTGAAGCCTTAAGTACCCACAAGGGGCTATGCTCCCGCCGCAAAGGCTTGTGGGATATTCCTTTGCTTTCTTTTGTCCTCTTTCCTTCCTCTCTTTTTAGAGTTAGGGGTAGTGTGGTTGGAAGGGAGGGGTAGTGACTCGATCACAGTAGATGGAGCTTTTCCTGATACAGGGCGGAGAGACTCTGCCTCTCTGACACTCCCACCTGTGCGTCGCAGAGACTTAGTGCTCTTGGAAAGGCGGGATACTCAGGAGGACCAGGAATAGGGGTGCTCAGGGAGGGTCAGGAGGTGGGGTGCCCACGGAAGGTCAGGGGGTGGCATGAACTGAGGTGGAAAGGCAGATCTCTGCTGCAGCAAGAGCTTGGCCAGGGTCACTAGCTCATTTACGGTAGTGTTCAGCGTCTGATCATCCCAGGCTCTGTGCAGGGCTCAGAGGGCCTGAGGATGTGATGTCATGCTGCCCTTGTCCTCCCTGGGCTGTTCAGGGGCTGAGGGACATTGACACACAACCCCACTACTATGACACGCTCTCCTCAGGGAGGAGCGCGATGCTTTGGGAGCTCAAAGAAGCAGGGCCTTAAACCAAGAACAGAGCAAGGCCGGGAGGAAGCGGTCTTCATACTGTTTGTTGTCCAAGCTTACTTTACTTAGAGCGTGGACATTTAGAGGAGACGGGTTGTCTTGGGTGGCACCGCCGTAGACAGGCATGGACATTTAGAAAGACTTTCATCTTTTAAGGAAGGAGATGACTGTTCCGAGACAATATTTGTGAGCCTCTAACGAGAGGTGCCTGGCCAACACATTCCTTTTTCGTTAGGTAGACAAACTGAACCTTTCAATCCTGTGTTGCCAAAGAGGAAACCGAGGTGTGAGATTCAACAGATAAGATTGGAGGGTGGTCTGTGGTGGAGGGAGGTCTGTGGAGGAGGGAGGTCTGTGGAGGAGGGAGGTCTGTCGAGGAGGGGGAGGCACTTGTATGTACCTGTGTGTGTGCTTGAACTCCCTGTGCGATGATTTGGTTACTCACTGTGACTTGGTACCCTGAGTCCTCCTAGTTGGCTCTTTCAATCAAGGCAACCAGCCTGAATCACAAGGGCGAGGGCAGTCATCGGCCGATGCTTCCTCTATAGAGTGGCCTTTTAGGGGAAGCTGTGTGAGAGCAGCTGAGCTGAGACTTGGACATGGGTGTCTGGACCTCCACTGTGATGCTGCGCCCCTGTAGGCTCAGCTGGGCCTGAGACTGCCCTGGAAGGGCCTCCAGGGCCAGCTCCGTGACACCCGGCATGACTGAGCCTTCTCCCTGGAAGGGAGCTATCGCACATGGACTGCCTGAGGACGGCTGAGGCTGCCCTCAGCAGAGAGGGGACCCTAGTGCTCCTGTGTGCCCCGAGAGTCCTTGGAGCAGGGCGCGCGCAGCCTCCGTCTCCAGAACTTTCCCAAGGCCTGGCAGTAGAGTGACGTGTGTTTAGCAGGAGACAAACCAGAGGTAGGCACCATATCATCTTCCAAACGACTTCCCAGGCCGGGCTCTGCTTCCTCCTGTCTTCCCTGTCTCAGCTGCTGTCTGTCTGTCCTCCTACGGGACTGGTGGGGGACGCATCCTCCTTCCTCCACATGCCCCAGTCAGCAGGTCTTGTTGATTTCTTGTTTCATTGAGAGCATTGTAACTTCTGTTCTTCCAACTGTGCCCTGCCTCCCTCCCATCCTGTCCGCACACACTGGCTGAGCGATCTGGAGGCAGGCCTGGGCCTGCCTGCCCCTGCCAGCTACCCTTTGTGGAAGCCCTTGGAGGTCCAGACTCTGCTGCGTTGGGACTTGCAGTCCGGGCTCCACTCTCTGTCCTGGCACTTCCCCAGGTCGTTCCTACCTCCACCTGGAACTCACCGCCCTTCTGCTGATCCCTCTGCTCCCCCCTTATAATAGGATCCTGCTATGCTCTCCGGTGCAGACCCCGTGTCTTTGTCCTTCCTGTGCTCAGCCGGAAGGTATTGGGGCCACCATCTGAGTATTGAGGTATTGAGGTGCGGAGGCTGCGTCCTGTGAGGGATGGACAGACCTCAAGCAAGCAGGTACACCAGAAACACATGGCTCTGTCTGGAGACCCTGTGGGACTGGGTCCGTGTGGTGCCCCATGGCCCGCGGTAGCTTGTGAGTATGGACTGCTGACACGTCCCATTCACCTGGGGCTGACGTGACACTGGAACAGCTGTGGCCCCAGGCACCACACTCAGCCTGACAGGTGGAGCAGTGAGGGGTGAGCGCAGGGCCATCCGTTAGCCATCCGTTAGCCGGGGCCAGTGCACTGTGACCACTGGGCGCTTCCTCCCCAGAGTAATGTGGTGGGGACCCCCATACAATATGGTTTACAGATCTCCCGGAGGTCATCATGATGTCAGTTGCTACTGTAAAAATCATCTTCCTTTCTGGGCTCTGGGGGAGGATCTCCATCCTGCGGAGAGGGAGGACCAGAAAACAGGTAGTCCTTCTGCCCAGGATGGGAGCTGAGCTGAATCGGGGCGGCGGACGATGACAGGCCCATGTGTAGGCCACACAGCACATGGGTGCCTGTCACACTTAATGCCCAGGGCTTCTGGAGTTAGCGAGCGGTGGAGCTGGGACTTGCGGGCACGTTCTTGAGTGATCACAAATCCATACCGTACTTATTACAGAATTTTTTATTTGGCTTTCTTAAGCACAAACACAGCTATTAAGTGGTTCACTTGTAGGCTTAGACTGGGGGGTGTCTGCTTCTCCGTACCCTGCTTCTGAACCTGCCTGTACTAGGTCTAGAACCCCCTGTAGGAGGAACAGAACCAGAGCCCATTGTTGAAAGAGATCCTGGAAGTCTGTTTGGTCGACCGGGGGCCATGTGTAATTCCTAATCCGCCAAAAAGGAGGCAGGAAGACTCCGAGAGGTGATGGGTCATAGATAAGAGTGTCCAGGACACGTGACCAAAGGAGCCTGTGATGTCCAGTCAGAGCAGCTTGGACTCAGGCCTGGCCTCTGCCCAGCCTACCCACCAGCTCTGCGTGGAGCTGTGTGCACGCGTGCGCCACACTCGCGTGCACGCACGCACGCACGCGCACGCACGCACACACACCTTTGCACACACACACATGCACACACACCTTTGCACACACACACATGCACACACACCTTTGCACACACACACGCACACACACCTTTGCACACACACATGCACACACACCTTTGCGCACACACACCTTTGCACACACACATGCACACACACCTTTGCACACACATGCACACACATGCACACACACCTTTGCACACACACACCTTTGCACACACACATGCACACATACCTTTGCACACACACGCACACACACCTTTGCACACACACACGCACACACACACCTGTGCACACACACACGCGCACACACACACCTGTGCACACACACACGCACACACACACCTGTGCGTGCACGCACACACACACACACACACACACACACACACACACACACACTGCTACCCTTGGCTCTTAGGACAGCAGCCACTGGTGCGTCCTTTTGTTTTTCTGCAGCATATATTAAATATACACAGTTTGTTTAGCTATGGCATTTTATGTGTGTATATACCGTCTTATCGTAGTTACCCCCACCACGCCCCTTTTGCTGACTCCCACTGATCTCCTGGTCTTTGTTATTCTTTCAGTAAGCTGACAAGTTCTATTAGGCTTGCTTACAGGGGTCATTTACTGGAGCAGGGGCACTTTACCAGTGGCTCCACTGTGGAGAGTGTCTTTCCCTTCCCCAAACATTGATTACCTGGAGATCCTCAGGGGAGCACGGGAGCCTCCCTACCCTCTTCCCACAGTGCCTTTTGACAGAGGACCTGGGTACGAGGCCAGTGTTATGGTTGTTCTTTGTGTCTGGGTTTGAATTTGTCGTCATTCGGAACAAGACATCTTGTTTACGGTTAGGGAGATTGGACTACTCTTATCCCAGCTCGGACGTCATCTAGCCATGTCTCCATTGAAATTGGAGTGGGCCCTCCACCAAGGGGTAACGTCCATGGAGGCAGGCATCACAGTGTGGGGTACAGCATGAAGGAGAAGAGGACAGAACCTTCCCCGCCTCATAGAGGAGAAGTGACTTACCTCAGACAGGTCAGTAGTGGGGCAGGTGATTGACTGATCAGCTCACTGGCTTGTGTGGTGACCATTTCCTGTCTGGGCGCCAAGACTGGCAGAAGAAATGGTTGCCCTGGCTGACAGCTTTGTTTTACCAGAGGTCACCTGCTTAACTGCCAAGGCCCCTGACTCACAGAGTTTCGAGGGACTTGTGGGATTCACAGTTGTCCCGTTCGTCCTATGGAAGTTTACTGGGAGTATCCTAGACACTGTGGCCGAGCAGGAAGTTCAGGTGCTCGAGATGCATTCCAGCCTGGCCCAACCCCAGGAGAGCTGTCTCCGCCACACCTCGTCCTGGAGAGCATGTGTAGGACACCTGTGGGTCAGGTGACGGGACAGCCTGCCTGGACAGTGCCCAGCTTCCCTTCAGAAGGACTTTTTTTAGAAGACCGTCTCTGTGGTTCAACATTCAACATACAAACACGCCTTTGGAATGCTCACTGTGTGTACATTGGGGACTTCCTGTGTGATATTTCTGGGCACTTCGGACAGGCGCTGCTATTACCATCTGTCCTCATTCTGCCGGGTCGGGTTCCCTGAGCCCCAGACTGTCTCCTGCAGTAAAATCCAAATTGGAGACGTGGTGGGTCCCACCCTGCTCTGCCCCCCGTTGGTCTCCTGGGGTAGCCAGCTTGGGGGGGGGCAGGCTGCCTGAGCCAGCTCAAGCAGGAGCCTTGGCTCTCCCTCAGTCAGGGTGTCGTGAGGACTGGCGTGTGCAGGGCTCGAGGCTCCAGCTCAGGCTCAGGGTCGGTGGGCTTCTTGCAGGCTGGTCACATGACCTTGCTTTGCCTGTGTTCTCCTTCCTCCTCCCCGACATCTTATTTCCCTTGCATGTGAGTCCTGTCACCCAGGCTGAGCTCGGAGGGCCACCCCCACCCCCCACCCCCCACCCCCCACCCCTGGTCACATTTTGTTTCAGGAAAGCCTGTTTTCCGTTTTCTCCTGTGTGGTTTCCCAGTCTGACTGCAGCCACCATGTGCTTCCGCCCTGTCCAGGAAGAGGCAGATTTCCCACCATGGGAGTTGGAGAGGATCTTCCCTTCTAGTGGGACCCGCCTCACCCCTTTCAGGACAGGGACAGGCCGCGGAGCTGTCTGTCCCTCCTTTGTGGGAGGCACTGTCACCCCACCAGGGCCTCCTGCTGAGTTTTCGGGTCACCTGTGAGCAAGTGAGGCGCTTGTGGGCAGGAGACCAGGAAGAGTCCGAGGGCCTCTGCGTGGGACGGCTCTTTTTCGGGAGGTGCCACCTGTCTGTGGTGAAACCAGCTGTCAAGGGGCCCCAGCATTTCCTGGAGCTCTGAGCTCAGCAGATGGCTTCCTAAAATTGAGAGGCTGAGGAGACCCCGGGGTCGGATGGTGTCAGTTCCTCTAGGGAAGCAAGCGTGCCATTGAGGCTTGAGGGAGTGCTGTGGGCAGCTGGCCTGCTGTCCCCTCTCCTTCCTCACTTCTTAGAGCACCTGGCTATCCAAGATGACTGTTTCCACTCACGTTCTGACGCCGAGGGTGTGTGTGGGGTCCTGAGGTCTCCAAGCCCTCTCTCATTCAGCACTGCGCCGCGTATGGAGGAGACTTGATGGCGCCATCTTGAACTCACTTGAGTTGGTTTTTTTTTTTCACAGTAAAAGCAGATTGTCACACGTCAGTACTTGACAGACTGCCGGCCGTCTGTCAACCGCGGGTGACTCTGCACCTCTTGACTGATTGTCCATCAGGCCAGAGACGAGGCCAAGGTTAGCTCTTGGCTGAGTCCTCTCTTGCCCAGGCGTGCTAGTGTCCTTGTGGGAACAGCATTTATAGAGGGTCAACCTGGAACTACCTGGTGTGTCCGCGACCGTGTGCATGTGTGTGTGTGTGCGCGTGTGTGCGCTCGGGAGTGCGTGTGTTCCAGCCAGCCGTCTGTCTCATCCTTAGTTGGCTGGTGTGGCATCTGCCTGTGGACCGATCTGGGAGGCTGCAGGTCTGTGCCCGGGGGGGACCTTGCTTTGCTTGGCAGTGATCAGACAGGATGTGATTGGAGGCCGGGAGGGACACGCTTGCGCAAGGTGACCTGGTGTACCATAGGTTAGGCTAGCTGTGCTGGAAGGGCTACTTCTCCCCCCTGACCAGCTGTCTCGCTGACCAGCCGGCGTCTAACCTTGTCTGCAGTGCCAATGGCATTCTGCGCTCTCCTCTTCCCTGGCCTTAGTTCTCAGGGTCTCAGAGCTTAGGCGGCTCCGGGTTCAAAGTCAGAGGGCTCTCCAGGCCCAGCCGCAGTGGGGAGGAGTGGGGAGCACCGAAGCCCCGCCTCTGCTGCGGCTTGAGTTGGAGGCTGCTGGGCTCAGCTGATGTTCTCCGAGGAGAACTTGGAACGAACCCCAGGCATAAACGGGTGAGGTCAGTGGTTTGCTCGGCAAGAAGGCCCAAGTCAGTGACGACCTGTCACAGCTCCCGGGATCCCTGGCTGCCGTCCCTGGCTCCAGCTCCTTCCCTGTGCTGTTCCAGGGGACATGACCATCAGTGATGCAGATTTATGTACCGTGTGCCTCTGTGCTGGAGTGGGAGGCCCACGTCATTTTACCGCCAGCCACCATGATGACTTTCTCCAAGCTTCCCACCCATCACTCACAGTGAGCTCTGTGAGGTACCGAGTGGCGAGCCGGAGCTCTTAACAGTCTAGTACATTTTCACCAGGCTGGTGAGCGGTGGATTCAAAGACATCTGCTTTTCAATTGGGGAGGCTGTTATCTCCATTGTGGCACAGTGCCTGTGGGGGGGGGGTTACCAGAAGGTGTACAGAGAGACACGTGACACCAGAGCAACCCAGTCTGTGACACTTCCAGCGTGGCTTTATGTGACACTTACAGCATGGCTTTATGTGTGGACAGTAGGGCCTTGTGGTGCTGCGTGAAACTGCACTGAAGGCACCAAGTGTGTGCAAAGGACTCTCGTGCTAGTTTGATTCAAGGCAGTGATTTTGACTTCTTGCTCCTGTGTTAACTTGGTCTTCAGAGGGCCTGCTGGGTTTTCCTTAAGGTTTTGTGGGCTCCTGTCTTCCTTTGTCTCCTGGAGGTCTGAACGTCCAGGTGACGGGCAGATGGAGGAGGGAGAGGTGCGGACTGCACTTGATATAGTTTGGAGAGAGAGAGAGAGAGAGAGACAGACAGACAGACAGACACACACACACACACACCTGGCTGGAAAAGGGTGGGAGTGGGGCTGGGGATGGGGTGGGGGTCCCAGTCTTGCTAAAGAGGAAAGTTGTGATCAAGGCCAAAGCAGGGAGAGAGGGTCCTTCGGTTTCACTTTCTGAGAGGCTCAAAGATGGGAGTGTCAACTCCAGGGATTCCGTCAGCATCGGTGGGAGCGTTTGTCCTCTATATCTGCGGCTCTGTACTTGAGGGTTCAGAAATATTTGGAGCCAGAAATCACTGCTCAGTGCTGTAGTTCTCGATCTGCATGAGGTCCTAAGTCCTGTACGGGGGGGGGGGGGAAGAGGAAAGGAAATATTTTAAAATCACATCTACTGGAGCTGGAGAGATGGCTTAGCAGTTAAGAGTGTGTCCTGCTCTTGCAGAGAACCTGAGTTTGGTTCTCAGGACCCTCCCTTGACAGCTTCCATCCATCTGCAGCTGCAGCCCCAAGGGGATCTGACGTCTGAGACGGACTCTGCAGGCACGTGCACTGTGACCAAGCCTAGTTACCTAACTTACCTGCCACCACGTGGTGAGAAGAGGGAAGCAACTCCACAGTTGTCTTCTGACTTTTCCGTGTACATGTGTCTTTTTACTAAAAAGGAGTAAATAATTTTAAAAAGGCTTATTTTATGTCTGTGACTATTTTGTGTAGTACACATATGTATGTGCACCATATGCATGCCTGGTGCCTGGGGAAGCCAGAAGAGGGACTCAGGTCCCCTGGGATTTGAAGTTCCACATGGGTGCTGGGGACTGAACTTGGGTCCTCTGCAAAACCAGTACACACTCTTAACTGCTGAGCCTTGTCTACAACCCTTAAAACGTAAACCAGGATATTCTCTAAGTTTACCGGGCGTGGCGGTTCGTGCCTGTAATCCCAGCTGTTCAGGACGCTGAGTCCGTCTGGAAAGTTGATGGCAGTCTGAGGAATACATGAACTGTCTCAAGACAGACGCCACATCACACCATGACACACACAGGAAGGTGTGCGTGGGCTATGTGCGCACACCACACCGTTCTGTATAGGATCCGAGCACGGAGGACTTGCAAGCCCAGGACTGTACAGTGACTGTGCTCTTTCTCCAGCACACATTTACCCCAGCCCTTCCGTGAGGGGCCAGAAAGGGTGGGAGGAAGTTCCTACACAGCGAGCCCGAGTCTGGGGAGGGGTGAGGGTGAAGTGTGGACCCACACAGGAGAGGTAGGCTGTTAGTTGGAAGTGGCGCTGTAGACCTGCTATCCTAGCACCCAGGGCAGTGCGGAGCCCTGCTGAGAGGGCTCAGGGCCAACCCGAGCTATGTTAAGGAGCCATAGCTTCAGAACTAAAAGTGTGTGTGTGTGTGTGTGTGTGTGTGTGTGTGTGTTTCAGGAAGTTCAAACCATTTTGTCAACTGGAAGTAGGCTTAGCAGAACCCAGGGAGGTGACAGAGACTGAGAAGGATTTGAGCCTGGTTTCTGGTGCTAGACCATACTGTTGGCTGCAGATGATAAAAAGAAAGACTGTGACATGGAGAGGCCCAGTGGGGACATGTGCACGGAGGAGGGTAGCCAGGTGAACAGAGAAGCCAGCCGCTTGGCAAGGGGGAAAGCCTTTCTCAGTTGTTTCGGGCTGCGTTCACCAGTGAAAATTTGACTAGTAAAGAGAGCAGAGGAACTGGTGTCTCTATTCCATAAACACTGTGAGAGATTACAGCTCGTCCCAGAAACAGGCAAACTTTTGAACTTTTTGTTCAGGTCTCTGTGGGGCCAGAGATGACTCAGAGTGGAGCCCCTCCTAACCTCTGTTGGTGATTAGCAGGGGAGCAGCCGCCCACCCGCCCTGCTGTGCGCTCATGTGCTTGGAAGAGCCCAGATTGCAGGAAGGGCCTGGAAGTGCTGCAGCAGACCAGGGACATTTCCAGAGCAGGAATCCCCTGGGTGCCAGTCAGCAGCGCACGCCTTTGATCCCAGCACTCGGGAGGCAGAGGCTGGCAGATCTGAGTTGAGGGCAGCCTGGTCTACAGAGTGAGAGCAAGTGCCAGGGCTACACAGAGAAACCATTGTGGGGGTGGGGTGGGGTGGGGGTGGGGGAGTTTAGAGTCTGTGGGTGACTTGAAGAAGCACATAAGATCTGACCGAGGAAGTGTGTCCGTCCACGGCATTCTGGGGCTGTGGGGGAGGGGCTCTCAGGGTGAGTTAGTTCTTCCTCACCTGGGTGTGTGGCTGGATCTGACTGCAGGCACGTCCAGACCCGGGGTTGGAGGCCAAGACAGCTGCGGTCTGGGGCGCGCGTGTGTGTGTGTGTGTGTGTGTGTGTGTGTGTGTGTGTGTGTGTGTGTGTGTGTGTGTGTGTGTATACACCTCCTTCATAGGGGCCCTGGTAAAGCTATCGCTCAGGGCGACCTCCCAGAGTCTCCTCTCACCTGTGCCTTGTGCCCTTGGGGACAAGCCAGGTGTCCAATAAAGAAAGGGGACCTGCCCCCGCACACTCTGGCTGCGTGAGCCCCTGGCAGGCAGGGCTCAGCTGAAAACTGGAAATCAGCCTCTGTCTGGCACGGGGGAAGCTGGGAAGAGGCTGCCGTACCGGGCGGCCCCTGTCTGCTGCAGGCTGGAAACCTCTAGACCTTTTCCCCCGGTTTCCTGTTTGTCACCCAGCCCACACTTCCTTCAAGGTAGCTCCTGTTGAGCTAGGCATGAGTCAGCTAGGGAAGCTTGGCGGGTGAGTCTTCACAGCCTGCAGGCATGGCGGTGAAATAGTCAAATGACACTATGGGATGGAGCCCGCTCTCCTGCCCCGGGGAGAGCTGCTCCCGTGGTTGTGGTTGTAGTGCCTCAGAGTGACACAGATTTGAGGAACTCTTTACTTGATAGGACCCTGGCCAGGCCGTCCGAAGCAGTACAGCTTAGTGCCTCCTTTACGCTGGCTGTCCCGGTCCTTCCTTTCCCGCCTCTCTCCTGCAGCAAGACAGAGGAAGGCTGTCTATCTCTAAGAGATTAATTCTCCAAGGGGGGACAGTTGATGAGGGTATAGATTCCCCAGTTTGTGAGGGAAACTCCCTCTAGAAGGTTGAATTCCTTCGGAGTGTTGAGGCCTTAGGTCCCTAGGCTGGGTAGGGCCAGAGATCTGGCTTCATTGTGTACTAACTCTTGCTGGCCATAGCCACCTTCCCTGAGGACAGGACAGTTACCAGGATAAATATACCCGGCTCTCCATTCCTGGGGAGTTACTCACTGAATAAAAGTACCCTGCTGTGGGTTAGGTTACCTCTGCTCTAACTGCTCCTGGGCTCTGGCCTGGCGCTTCAGGGGACAGGGACTGGGTGGGAGCCACGGGAGGGGGAGGGGCGCGTCTGTCTCTCATTCCGGTCCGTCCTCCTTCCAAATGGAGAAGCCTCACCTAAGGGGTGAGATGGTGGACAGTCCGTCCGTCGGTCCCTGAGCTCCTCTTGCTGTTTACGTAGCTCCTTCCGTGGTAAGGCTGAGCCCACCCACTGCGTACATCCCTGTGTCTGAGCTGCTGTAAGGGCCCTTAGGTTACTACCTGGGCTACCCAGGTGACCAGCAGGGGACCGAGCCCATCAAGTAAGGTGGACAGCAGGGTTGACAAGCCGCTTAAGCATCCTCTGGATCCGGACGGCAGGTCCTTAGGAGCCTCGTTCTGTCTGGCTGAGCTGTGGGTGTCACACAGGGTGTCACACAACACTGAAGGCATGGACTGGAGGCCACTGGGAAAGCTGCGGCCGCCCCGCCCCTTCCATCTGATGCAGGAAGCCGATGGGAAGACCTGAGGGCTGCTCCTGGCCCAGCCTCAGGGATGCAAGGCAGGTGAAGTGGGCCTCCCTGAGAACCAGCTCGCTCCAGCATGGCGCTGTGGACTGTGGGCCCTGGCGTGCTGAGGGCCCCTGCAGGGCAGCCTGGAGTGCTTGCTGTGCTAGCCGCAGGTTCAGAAATAGAGATCTGATGGGGAGGCGTATTAGTCAGGGTTCTCCAGAGGATCAGAGCTTGTCCAGTAGATATGAACACTCACATATTCAATATATATGAATATATAAGTATACTTCTATATATTTATTCTTATACTTGCTAGAGTGACTTAACAGCCGTAGTCCTGCTAGTCCAACAATGGCTGTCAACCATCAAAAGGTCTAAGACTCTAGAAGTTGTTTAGTCCATAAGGTTGGCCATCTCAGCTGGTCTGGTCTTAGGTGTACGGCAGTGTGGGCGTCCCTGCAAATGCCAGGGCAGGCAGAGGAACTATCCTCTAACTGTTCTATAGCTTAAGGGCCTAGGGGAGGATCTGGTGCGGTCTAGGTCATTGGAGAGACCACCAAATCACAAAGGTATGACGTCTTCCCTAGGGATGGGTTTTATTGACTGAGAAACAGTGTTCAGGATAAAGGCCTAGGGAGGAAGAGTCTGGAATAGGCATAGTCTGGGGGATTGGGGTATGGGCTGGTCCCCACAGATCGCCAGCATATTATCTATATCCACTCCAGCCTTCTGGGTGGAAAACATGCACACACCCCTTCCCGTGAAGAGATGAACCTGTGTGCTCAACATTCCTGGTTTCACTGGTTCTTGTCTGAGCACAAGGACCTTGTGTCTTCTACACACTAGAATCCCCAAGAGGTAGGCTCTAACGCCAGTAAGGAAGGGACTTGCCAGCAGGCAGAGAGAGAGAGGGAGGGAGAGGGAGAGGAGAGAGAGTTCCTTCTTCCATGTCCTTTATATAGGCTGCCTGCCAGCAGACCGAGTGGTCCAGGTTAAGGGTGGATCTTTCCGCCTCAGAAGATTGGAATGAGGGGCTGGAGAGATGGCTCAGTGGCTAAGAGCACTTGCAGAGCCTACTAGTTCAAAATTTAAAAACAAACAAACGATCCAGATTAAAACTGGGTTTTACTACTACAAATCATTTAATCGAGGGAAAATTCCTCACAGGTATTTCCCCCGCCTGGGTCTCAGTTAATTCCAGTCAAGTTGACAACCGACAACAGCGTCACAGGTCTCCCTCCAAGGCCTTGTCTTGGGCAGAATGGTGCCCTACTCCTCTCCCGGCCCCCCCCCCATATGACATTCTTTGCCTTGACAGTTGAGGGTCCTCTAGCAGGGAGCTCCTGCCTGCCCAGCACCTCCCATTTACTGACTTGTACGATGATTCAAGCCCAGCGCCCAGTAGGCACTTTTGTGCCCGTTTTCTTGTTTGATCTGAATCCTAAGCTTAAAGTGATGACGTTCCTGGAAACGTGCGGCAGGCGGGACAGCTGAGGCACAGGCCTCTGTCCTGGCAGTTTGGCCAGCAAGCAGGCAGTGGGTCTCCAAACCCCTGTAACAGGGACTGTAACTTCCAGGCGCCCGAGGAATGGCGGGGGAGGGGGGCCCCAGCTCTGGCCACAGAACTCGAACCACCTTGGGTGGACCTGGCGCTCCCTGCTCTTGGCACCCGGCCAGCGCCAGGAAGGACTCTCTGCCTTTTGACAGATTGTATTGCATACCTAAGATGTGGCTGGGGACAAAACTTAGCAAAGAGCTCTGCCTGGGAGTGGGGGCGGGAAGGCCTTGTGGATGCTCCCTTCGGCCGACCTTTCGGGGGGGGGGGGTTGGGGTGGGCGGAAGGGAGGAGGTGCTTGGGACTGAACCGAGGCTTTCCAAACAAGAGTTGTGAGGCTTTCTACCAAGTGTGACAACCCAAGTCCGGTCCCTGGGTTCCATATGGTACAGGGAGAGAGCTGCCTCTCTGGAAGCTACCTTCTGGCCTTGGCATTCGCATGGTCTTCCTCCTCCAGTAATCGAACGGTCCTCCCTGTTGGGTGCTGTGCTCTGTGCTTGTAGACTGAGCAAGGCACAGCTATAAAATAGAAGCAGGGTGCTTGTGCCCAGCGTTTGCAGAAGAGGTGATGGAAGTGACCCTCTGGGTCTGTGGAGCCCTTAGATTGCACATCCAGATGGCTCAGTTTGCACGCCCAGGGTCTTGGCACCCAGGCTGGTTTCTATGCCAGCTCTGAGCCTCAGGCTCTAGCTTCTCTTGAGACTGAAACTTCCCACTCTGCTCGGGGACTCCCTAGTCTTTCCCCAGCTCAGCAAGAAAATTCTGTGGTTGCACGTGGTTACCCCCATGGCAGGAAGGTGACGGACCAATGGCTCCCTCTGCTGGTCGGCAGTGGACAGCCCGCACGCTTACTCAGCAGTGCTACACAGCGCTGTGATTTTTGTGCCCCTGGCCAGCTGGTACTTTGCGCTCTGCCCTTCTTTGCCCACCCACACCCGGGACTGCCCTGCCCTGCCTGGTGACCTCTGCTTTCCCCTCCAGTGGATTCAAGCTGCTGGCCCTTGCTTTAGTCGAAATGGTATTAAGCCCGGACCCAACCGTTTAGTGAGGTTATGCTGATGCACTTGGAGGCCCCAGCACTGGGTCCTTTAGCACCAGAGAAGGAGGTGGTGGAGGACCCGTGTCTGACCTCTGGACTGAAGGAAGGGGCGGCTGGGGTGTGAGCTGACGGAGTTTCCGACACCTCTAGTATATTTAGAGCTAGCCGAAAGGTGTAGCCAGTGGCTGAAGTCTGGGGAGTCCTGGCAGGTAGGGAGGCTGCTTCCTCACATCCTGCTGTGTTTACTCAAGCGAGGGGAGGAGTTTGCTGTGCTCTGGGGACTTTAGCCTTTAACAGTTTGCGACCCAGAGCCTCAGGGTCTATGTTTCAGCTGCCTTAGAAACTAGTGAGGGGCGCTGGGGCATGGGGACCCCAAGTGTATTCAAGCCGCCTGGCGAGGTTAGGGTACAGAGGGAAGAGGAAGCCATGTCAGAGGTTGTGCTTGGGTAGGCACCTGCTAAAGTTCCTCTTTCTCAGGTAGGCAAACATGTAGAGGAAATTGGGAAATCGTGTGCCTTCTTCTTGGCACAGGCATGCATGTGCGCACACACACACACACACACACATCGTTTTGAATGATCCTTTCATTTTTTTTTTTGTTTTTGTTTTTGTTTTCTATGGCAATGTTTCTGTGTGTAACCCTGCCCTCCCGGATCTTGCTCTGTAGACCAGGCTGGTCTTGAACTCAGATCCGTCCACCCCTGCCTCCTGAGTGCTGGGATTAAAGGTGTGCACCACCACGGAGGGCTTTGAATGTTCCTTTCCTACTCCGTGACTCTGGTCCAGACTGCTTTCATGGCTGAACCCGGTTTTTCTCAGGAAAGACTGAGGAGGGCCTTTTTCTAGATGTCACAGAGCAAGTAGGTCTGATGTTTGGCAACTGGTGCACTTTACTAAGCCTTGTAAATCTCATTGATTCTTCGGGGTAAGGAATTATTCACAGCAAGGGCCAGAGAGATAGCTCAGTGGGTAACAGCATTTGCTAGGCAAGCCCGACATACCAGCTCCCATGTAAACCTGGGCAGTGGTGTGTATCTGTAGCTCCAGCACAGAAACTGACCTACGGAGTGACGCTTCCATCACGGACAGGACGGGGAGGGTGGGCTCGAATGTATTCCTCGGACCGCCATGCTCATGTGCAAGAGCACACAACTAAATAATAGATAAAGGTACATAGGAAAACTGTTTTCACGTGTATGGGTGTTTTGCCTGCATGTATGTAAGTGGGTTAAATGCATGTGTGCCCACAGAGTCTGAGGGTGTTGGATTCCCCTGGCACTAGAGTGACAGGTGGTCGTGAGCCACCATGTGGCCGCTGGGAACTGAACCCAGGTCCCCTGCAAGAGCAGCCAAGTGGCTTTACTGTGGAGGCATCTCTCCAACTGACACCTGACTGATTAGACTAGGCCTTAAAGACAAGAGGTCAGTAGTCCTGGAGTTGAGCTGGGCCTGAGTTCAGGGCCTGATGCTTCCATCTGGTAGCCACAGACAGCTCTTCTGTAAACTCTGAATGAGTCTTTTTTTTTTCTTGTGTTTAAGATTGACTTTTAAGTATGTGTATGTCTCTTTGTGTTTGTGTGCGTGGGTACAGGTGCTTGCAGAGGTCAGAGGCTTTGGAAACTCCCTGTGGCAGGATATAAGCTGCCTGTGTGTGTGTGTGTATGTGTGTATGTGTGTGTGTGTGTGTGTGTATGTGTGTGTGTGTGTATGTGTGTGTGTGTGTATGTGTGTGTGTGTGTGTGTGTGTATGTGCTGGAAATCAAACCTGGGGCTTCTGCACGAACTGTCTGTGCTCTTAAGCCCTGGGCCGTCTCTTCAGCCTCCTTTTTTCCTTTTAATTATATCTTGTTTGATGTGTGTGAGTGCTTTTGTGTGCATGAATGTGCGTGTGCGCATGCATGTACAAGTGTTTGTTTGTGTGTGTGTGTCAGAGGACAACTTGCAGGAGTTATCTTTCCTTCTACCGTGCGGGTTCCAAGGATCAAACTCAAGCCATCAGATTTAGTAGCAAGCATGCTAAGCCATCTTGCTGGCCCCAAACCTCTCTCCTTCATAAACTGGAAGGAAGGAAGGAAGCAATCAATCAGTCAATCAATCAGTCAATCTGGGGTGAGAACTCAGTGGCTAAAGTGCATGCATGATGCACGACCCTGAGGACCAGAGCTCTTCAGCTCCCACAGAAAGCCTCGTGTGCGGATGCACGCCTATGACTTCAGTGCCATAGGGTGCGAACAGGTGGATCCCAGGAACTTGGTGGCCAGCCAAGTTTAGTGAAACCCCTTCTCTCAAAAAAGCAAGGAGGCCAGTCTGATCTACGTAGAGAGCTAGGTCAGCCAGGATTACATAGAGACTGTATATATCTCTGAAGAGCACAACAGAAGCTGAGCCTCTGAGAGGCCACAGTGGAACTGTAAGCCTGGTGACCCGAGTTTAACTCAGAACCCTAAAAAAGTGGACGGTGAAGACCAACTCCATAAAGTTGTCTTAGGAGCTGGGCAACGGTGGTGCACACCCTTAGTCCCAGCACTTGGGGGACGGAGGCAGGCGGATCTCTCTGAGTTCGAGGCCAGCCTGGTTTACAGAGTGAGTTCCAGGACAGCCAGGGATATACAGAGAAACCCTGTCTCAAAATAAACAAAACCAAAAGCTCTCAGACACATAGAACATAAAGAAACAAATCTTTAAAAATGCATAAAATGGCCATCTACAGAAAGAGTGGAACACGATCAAGAACATACCCGACGTCCAACCTCCACACAGGCTTGTGCTGATGCGTACAGCATGTGTGTGCACATACACACCGCCACACACCACACACATGTGGGCACACGTACAAGAAAGAAAACGAACAAATGGAAAAAGCTCGTGGAAGCTGAGTGTGGTGACTGAGGCAGGAGAATTGAGTTTGGGGCTACCTGACTTGCATAACCAGACCCTGTCTCAACCCCGAGCATTAGGCCGTACCTTAGCGGTACTGGTGGAGTTGACTATTCACGGGGTTCTAGGTTCTATCTGTAGCACCCTAAAAATAGAATAGGAAAAAAAATGAGTCAAACCAGAAGCCAGCCCATCACGCGCCAGTAACGCCAGATGCGGCATCCCGGCATGGGCGCAGGGCACGGGGAGCCGATGTGTGGGGAGCGGAACCCGTGATTCACTGTCTAGCAGGGAAGGCTTGTGTCTTCCTTGGAGTGTTCGGAGCCCGAGGAACTATGTCGACGCTGGCAATGGAGACCTCAGCCTGGCCCGCTATGTTACTGTTGTTGGGGACAATGACAGGTTCCATAGGTGAAGCTCCGGGCCCGGGTAGTGGTTCAGGACTGGCAGCTGTTATTGCCAGCCCCACCAGGGCCGCATCTGTTGCCTTCTCTGTGGAGCACTGCAGGGTTTTTCCCAGTAGCCTCAGTCCAAGATGGAGAAAGAGGGGTTCCGCCTACTGTGGGTTGGGCCCGGAGGAAATGGACGGCAGGTGTGGCCCCAGAGGCGCCTCTGGGATTGGCCCTGGACATTAGTTCCTTTTATGCCCTTACCTAGACACATATAGACTCCCCGTAGTTCCGGTTTGTTGGAGGCAGGAAGTCAGAACTCCTCCAGGGGACCTGGAAGGGGAAGAGCCGCAGGAGCAGAGGTTTTCCAGCAGTGGGAGCCTGGGACCAGGGTCTGGGCCTCGGAACAGCTTCTCTTCCAACCGTGCGGCGGGAGCCAGGGGTAGGTGTGCCCACCTTAGTGATGTTGGTGAGCTGGGCCGCTGGGCGAAAGCACGGCCTCAGACCTCATGAGGTCCTTGCTTCCATCTCCTCTGAGTGGGAATGGGGCTGGGGACAGGGCTGCAGCAAAGATCACTGACAGCCAGGCCTGCAAGGGCGGGCTCCGTAGAGTTGGCACGCACTGTGGTCACAGCAGCCTCCCGTAGACTTGGAGTCTGGAACTTGGGGAGTCTGAGGAGTCATGTGACCCTGTCCTTTCCTGCCCTGTTACTAGGGGCAGGTACCCAGAGCTTCCAAGGCCACTCTCCTCAGCTCTAAAGAGAATAGATGTAGTCTTTTAGGTGACCAGACGGGGACCATGTGTGTAAACGCCTCATACGGTGCCTAGTAGATGTGATGAGTGTGGCCACCGCGCTTGTGATTGTCACTCAGGAGGGCCCGGGAAGCAGGTCACTAGAGACTGAGCATAAACAGGTCAGTGCAGTCCAGGAACGAGGGTGTGGCGTTCAGGGCTGGACTCTACCCAGGCCGCAGCACCGTCTGTCCGTCCATGGAGGGTTTCAGCACAGGAGGAGTAAGGCAGGAAGGTCAATACCTCCAGCTCCTGCCCTCTAGCTGTGCTCTTCTGTCAAGAGCTGAGCCCCTGTAGGCTACCACATGCCGGAGTGACGGGCAGCTTGCGTTCGAGGGCCGATTGGGCCCTGCGTTGCAGTTAAACAGCCCTGGGGCCCTGGAGCCTCTAGGGCTGGGCTCCTTGCCAGTTGGCAGTCAGTCAGCAGAGCAGCCTTGCCCCCTGCTTGTCGAGGGGGTGGCGAGCGCTGAGCTGGCTTCATGCCAGCCCCCAGCCTCTCTGCATACCTTACTCGTAGCCTGGAGGCGAGGGAGGAGCTTAGAGTACAGAGTACAGAGTACGGGGGTTCTGTTCCCCCCTAGGGCCACCTCCCGGCCTGGCTCTGTCTGCCCAGCCCCTCCCTGTGCTGTGACGTGATTCGGGGCTCCCCCCACCTGGTTACTGACCCCAGTCACCCTGTGGAGTCAAGCGCTCCAGAGAGGCATTTCCAGCCTACACCAGCTTCAGCTCGGCCTTGTCAGAGGAATGCAGAGCCAGGCACCCAAGCCCGAGGGAGGAGCCCAGAGAGCACTTGCAGCCTGGGCTGGGGACAGGGCAGCAGATGTGGTGACCTGAGGTTCAGGAAGGCAGGGCACTGTCCCTGGGAAGTTCCAGTTCTCTCACCGGTGGACGCCTTCTCTTTGCAGATGCCCTGCTGGCGGACTTGGAATCCACCACCTCCCACATCTCCAAACGGCCAGTGTTCCTGTCAGAGGAGCCCCCCTACTCCTACCCAACTGGAAACCACACGTACCAGGAGATTGCAGTGCCACCTCCGGTCCCACCACCCCCATCCAGCGAGGCCCTCAACGGCACGGTCCTGGATCCCTTAGACCAGTGGCAGCCTAGTGGTTCCAGATACACTCACCAGCAGGTAAGGGGTGGGCATCTGAGAAGCCCTCAGGGACTCAGGGGTGAAAGGCGCTGATCTACCAAGGACCTGTCAAGCCACTGCAGAAATGAGGCTGAGGGGGTGGCCTGTCCACGGCCACACACAGCCCTTCCTATGCACCATGTGAGGGACCAGTGACCAAGTGTTTGTTAGTCACCTGACCAGCCTTTAGAAATTCCCTGATGAGACAGGCTGTGAGCAGGAGCTGCCCCGGGGGGCCGACTGCTCCGGTGCTTGTTCCTGTCTCTCCTCGGGGACTCGGGGACTCGGGGACAGGCCTGATTGCTCTTCTGTCCGCAGCCTTCTTCCCCATCGCCCATATACAGCTCCAGTGCTAAAAATTCCAGTGCCTCCAAGCCCCAGGACGGCAGCGGCGGCTCCCTTTGTTCCCGGGCAGGCGAGGAGGAACACGTCTACAGGTACAGCGCCAGTGCCCGCCCCGGCCCCGCTTCTGGGAACCTCTAGGCCATAGGCTTAACTACAGAGGGCCCCGTGGCCTCTGCCAGGCCCTGTGCCCGTCAGCCAGCCACGGTGGTGGCCGGGCTGTCCCAGCATCTGTGTCACTGAGGAACTGAAGCAAAGCTTCCTTCCTCCTCACTCACCACATTCCTTCCCTGCCCTCCCTCCGTCTCCTTTGCCGAGGAGACTTGTGACATTCCACCCCACGGGGGCCTGCTGCATCCAGGGTAAGGTGGAGAGCTCTCACTTCTCTCCTCTGTTTCTTGAAGCTTCCCCAACAAGCAGAAGTCCGCGGAGCCTTCTCCTACCGTCATGAGCTCCTCGCTGGGCAGCAACCTCTCCGAACTTGACCGGCTGTTACTAGAGCTCAATGCGGTGCAGCACGGTCCTCCTGGCTTCCCAGCAGGTACCACTGGGCGTTCCGGACCCTTGTGGGCCTTCGGGTTTCTGGAGGAGTGAGAGATGAGCAACTAACTTGTCTCCCTTTTTTCCAAGATGAAGCTGATTCAAGCCCCCCATTGCCCGGAGCCCTGAGCCCCCTTTATGGCACCCCAGAAAATAACAGTCCCCTGGGGGGCAGAGCGGGGCCCCTGATGAAAGAGAAGCCAAAGCGAAATGGAGGCCGGGGGCTGGAGGATGTGCGGCCCAGCGTGGAGAGCCTCCTGGATGAACTGGAGAGTTCCGTGCCCAGCCCTGTGTGAGTGTTCACCGGACTTCCCCCAAGCTGGGAAGAGGTCCTGCCCAGACAGGCGTCAGGCTGTAATGCCCGTGACTTAGCCCTGGAGTCACCTGGTCCCCTTAAGTGCCTGTTACTTACCAGGCCCTGGGGATACAGTGAGTAAGCGGGGTGCCACCCTGCCTCACCAGCCGGCAGTCTATTCCGAGACCAGCCTTCTGTGGCTCAGACTGTCAGCACAGGTTTCCTAATGCCCCCAAGGGCTTAAATCCTGGATGCCCCAGTTATCACATTCTGCTCTGTCGTTCCCTCCATAAGCCAAAGTGAGGTGTGGTGATACGCGCGGTCACGATCCCAGCATTTGGGGAGTCAGGGCTTGGAGGACATCTCATGTTCAAGTTCTAGGCTGTCTAGCGAGTTCCAGGTCAATCTGAACCGCATGAGACCTTGTCTGGAAAATAGGAAGCAAACTGTAAAGTAGGTTAACAGCCAGGGATGACGGGATGAGACGACATAGGTAAATCCAGTGAGACCAAGTAGTCCAGTGTCTGCGGAGGCCTGGCTCGCAGCTCTGGCACCCCCAGGATGCACCTGGTGTCACCGGTGTTACTAGGATGTTAGGTCTTGTCTGCTCACCCTGAGGTGGGGTCTCACTGCAGCCCGGGCTACTCTGGAATGCACCGTGTAGTAACCTTCTTGCCTCAGATGCTGGTTTGCAAGGATGAGCCACCATGCCTCCTGCCTTAACGGTAGCTAGGGCTTATTGATGTCATCATGTTTAGTAACCTCCCGTCTGTGTACAGGACTGTAGAGGGGACCTAGTGGTGCTCCCTATGTTTAACAGGTGAGCTCGCCCTGCCCTGGCAGGGTGTCTTCCTGTTAGGGTACCGTCAGATCCACCTGCCTTTTTCTCTGGTCACCTCCCTCGGCACAGTCATAGCCAGTTGTACTCTGCCAGGGATGGGGGTCCCTAAGGTGTACTGGGTGCTGGAGACCTGATCCCCCGTGGAGCTTGAGTCCGGCTCCCCAGGCTCCCCACTGACACGGTACCTGCCTTGCAGCCCGGCCGTCACTGTGAACCAGGGAGAGATGAGCAGTCCACAGCGCGTCACCTCCAGCCAGCAGCAGACCCGAATGTCAGCCTCCTCTGCCACCAGGGAGCTGGACGAGCTCATGGCTTCATTGTCAGATTTCAAGGTGCCCTGTGACCCCTGTCTTCTCTGCCCCCCCCCATCCATTATCCGACCTCAGTGAGTAGCTGGCCCGTGGCTCCACAGTGCCCTGGGGGAGAGAGAGACTGAACTTAGCGGCCAGTGAAGGCAGAGAAACCAGAGACTCTATTAACTGGGACATTCCTCCCTCTCCTGGTGTTCCCAGCGCCCCCCCCCAGGTCAAGGGGATCAGGAGGCGTGGACACGGGGACAAAGAGCCCTGTGTTGATAGCTGCTCCTGCTGGGCAGGACCCCATGCCTAAGAGGTCACTTGCCCCAGAGCTGCGTCTCCCACGCTAGCTGTCCTCAGAACACCCGCTTGCTCTCTGCCTGGGGAGGGGATTTACAGGCCTCTGCAGCCGCCTCTGTCCACCCTCTGCTTTGTTCTCCTAGGGCCTGAATCCCCAGAGCCTGGTCTATGGGAACCCAACCTGCCGGCCCTTGGCCGTCAGCAGGCAGTGACCCCACCCTCCCCAGGCTTTCCAGGCCTGCCGGTTCCGCCGGTACACGGTGTGTTACTTAGAAGATGTAGTGCCTTGATAGGCTTACTACTGACAGAACCCTCCAGTAGTTGCTGACTTCAGCTCCATGTGTGTCAGCAGAGACCTCTGGGGCGCAGCTTAGGGAATATGAGAAGGGAGCCAGGCCGGCTGTCTGTCTGTCTGTCTGTCCATTCTTGGCCCAGAAAGGTGCCTCCTGCCTCTCCTCAGCCAGGCTCCTGCTTGGAGCTCAGAGATGGGAGACTGGGTGCCGGCTCGGCCTGGACTTGTAAACCTTGTCGCCTGGTTCCGAGCAGTGGGAAGCAAGTGAGGATCTGCAGTGGCTGTACCGGCGCCCATCCCGGCGCTCTGCAATTGCTTCCTTTGACCTCGCAGCCCAGGGCCACTACTCAAGGAGAAGCCACACCGCTTCTTGCTGAGCAGTAGAGAAGGGACTCTCCGATACAGGAAAGCAGGAGTGGGCAGAGAGGGACAGCGGGCCGGGCGGGTACCGCGCGGGGCGGAGCAGGTGCCCGTGGCCAGCGTCCCCCGGGGTTTGCACCTCATTGTAAACCCCCAACATGCTCGGTCTGGGCGACTTTGTGGCTGCTTTCTGATGCCTGGGTCTCCGAAGGTGCCAAGGAGGCCCAGACCAGCTCCGACGAGCATTTCTGGGGTTGGAGCCTTCCCAGAGACCCTGCGCCTGAGGACTGCACCCGTGTCGATGGCGGTGGCGGTGCTCAGTTCTCGGAGCACTAGGCCACACCTGCCCCCTGCTCACCTCTCTCATTTCTCTCTCTTTCCCTTTGTCTTTCTCCTCCAGACTAGCACTTGTGCTGTGGGGCTGCCGCCCCGATCTACCCCACCCCCGCCCTGCGCCCTTCATCCTCCTCCTCCCACTAGATCCTCCCCTGGATACCACACCCCAGAGGTCCTCTACACAGAAGGAAGTAGTCAGGTCCTTTCGCCTTCTATGGCTCACCAATGGCTTGGTTTAGGTAGTCTTGAGGGGACACCTCACACTCAAAACCCGAGGTGTTCTTCCGTGTCAGCTTCTCAGCAGTCATGTAGTGCCAAGAACCAGGCTCAAGTTAGGCACGGACTGATGGACTCTATGGGTCCCCCCTCTAGGACTCCCCTATACCACACTCCACGCCCGGCAGGGAGCACAGGGTCCCAGGGGCCACTGGCCAACCATGTGTGTTCAGAGGAGACTGGGGCTCCCATTCGGAGCCGGCCACAGGCTTTGACAGCATCCAGGCCTGAGAGTCCCCACGGAGTGACTTACAGCTTTCAGGCAGGGCCCGAGCCACCCGCTGTGGCAGTGGACCGACAAGCTGTCCTCCCCGACACCTGGGCTCTCACCAAGGAATGTGCCCCGCGGGAGAGGGCACAGTCAGAACCAGGGGGCCTGGGAAGCACTTGCCCTGCCCCGGGGGACCAGGAGCAGCTAGGCGGGAAGATCCCCCAGAAGGGAAGCCTTGGGGGACCCACTGAGGCATGCGAGAACCCAGGGAACCCAGAAGGTGCCACCCAAGCTGCTATGGAGGCCAGGAAGGAGCAGCCGGAGCGTCCTCATGCCATGGCTGTGGGGACACCCAGCGCCTCGGAGAGGATTTCCACCTCCGGCCAGGCAGGCACCAGCTTGTGCGGACGGCCACTAGGCACGGCTCTGGCAGGACTTGAGTGTGGGCCGCTCCTTGCTAACTGCATGCTGCCCTTACCAGTGTCTGCCTGGGCAGAAAGTGCCAAGGGACGATGGCCCAGAGGATGTCTTTGGCAGTCATCTTGTGGGGCCAGCCGTGTGTCTAGCCATGCTTGATCTGCTTTCTAAGATGTCCTTTAGAGGCACTGTCCCGGCATTTCAGTGTACACAATGGTTAGATTTAGGGATTTGGGAGCGATATAGATCTGCACACTACTCTGGCAACACTCACTACTTATGTGAACTTGGGGAAACCACCCAGAGATTCAGCTTTCCCTTCTTTAAAATGGGAGCACTAATAGTGTACTTTCCAAGGTCATGCAGAGGGTTAGCTGAGATAATTCCTGGAAAGTGGATAAAACTCGGAACGTGGTTGTCCCGAGGTACTCCCGGCTGTCCGTCCTGCCTTAGCCTCCCTGGTGCTGGGGTTATAGCTGCGTGCCACCATGCCTGGCTCCTGTTTGTCTCTTGTAGAATTCTAACTCCAGGCCTTCTTCCTGAACCGTTTCCCCCAGCGCCCCAAATGAGTAAATTTAATACATAATTTAAAACTACATACAAGCACTGGCTAAAAGGTGTGAAGAAAAGAGAGGCCTCCATCTTTCCACTTACGTTGTGAGGAGAGACGTGAGGGAGGGGTAGGAACATCAGGTAGTTACTGTGTGACCCCAGGAATGAGCCAGGAGAATGGTGCTGGCCCCGGTAACGGAGAGCAGCTGACGCCCCACAAGTATTTTGTCCATGGTTAGCGGCTGACTTGGGAGCGACTGCTGGGTCCTGGGACCCTCGTCGGCCCTGTCTGCTTCTCTCCCGCCTTCCCCTGCCTCAGCTTGCCTCTTTGTTGTTCCGCTTTGACCTCTCTTGACTCCTGGTGTGGCCTGAGCAGCGCTCTGCCTTAACCTTGTATGGGATGGTGACGGTGACCCCTGCCTTCGTCCTCGTCCCCCAGATCCGCTCTGTGATCAGGAGGAGCCGGGAGACAGGCCACGTGCACCCCGTGTCCCGGGAAGCCTCCCCTCGTCGCAGGCCGCTCCCTGCCACCCTGAGCAGGAACCTATCCCAGGAACAGCTCTTGGCAGAGCTGCAGGGCCGGCTGGGCATCCCACCGGCGCCAGAGGAGGCGACAGGCGCCTCTGCCCAGGACTGGCTCACTGAAGGCGTTGTCATCACCGTGCAGCCTCGAGGGAGGAGGGCCGGGGGGCAGCTGGTAGAGAAGGTAGCCAGCCGATGCGGGCCGGAGCCCAGGACGTGGGGGTCTGGACTTTGGGGCGGTGGGTGGTTTCTGCGTTTTATGGCATCGTGACAAGGCTGGCCACATGACCCCCTCCACCCTCTACTGACTGCTGAATTCTTACATTCCTGTCTCTTTCCCCTCTCTCCTTCCCAGGTTGTCTACCCTCCTGACTCCCCCATCCCCCTGAGAAGAACCATCTCTGTCGTGGCCCCTTCTCCTCCCACCCCTTTGCTCCGGGATCACCCTGACACTAAAAGCTCTCCTCTCCAGCCCAGCCTGCCCACTCCCTCCTCCTGTCCAGGGCCCTTGGCTGGTTCTTCTGCTTCTTCTGAGGACCAGACTGCAGGGGGAAAGCCCCAGGAGGAGGGTGGGCGTGCCCCTCCTGGTCTCACGTCTGTACCCCACGCCGTGAGGTCTGTGGGCTGCCAGACCAGTGAGGATCCACTCTTCCACCCAATGCAGGCAGGCCTCCGCCACCTCACCCTCCCCGTGCCATCCCCAGCCATCTCCCAACTCTGAGGATGCTGCGGAGGCCGGCACTCACCAGGTCATGGAGGGCTCCAGCCTCCATCCTCAGCCCTGACAGTAACTTGAGCTCACCTTAGAGCCTGACCCTGGGGCCTCCTGAGCCTGGAATCTAGGCACCACCTCAGCAAATCACCCCCAGCCTGTCCCCTCGGGTTCCTCAGCCGAGCAGGCCATTCCCACACTGGAAACCACGAACAACCTCTGCCCTTGCTGGCCTGGGCCTGCCATTGTCGGGCCTTAGTGTTTACCTGTGTGGCCTTAGTGTTTACCTGTGTGGCTCCCCCTTCTCCTAGGCCTCCTCCCCCCCCCCTCTCCCTCTCCCCTCCCCCCCCTCTCTTTTTCTGCTATTGCCAGTAGGGAGAAATCCTCTAACTCCGTGTGAAATAATCCAATGGCCAGGCCTCTCGGTCTCAGATTTTAAACAATGTCTTCTCCTTTTTTTCCCACCTAAGATGCAGGGCCTGGAACAGAGAGCGGATGGCGAGCGGCCGTGGGCAGCCGGCTGGGCCCCCAGCAGCAGGCAGAGCAGCCCTGAAGGGCAGGACGAGGGAGGGGTCAGTGCTTGGGCTGGGGGCTGCCTTCTTGCTTGGCATGTCGTCCCTGGGCTCGCTCATCCAGCCGGGGGCTGCAGGCCCTCCTCGACCTTCCTTCCTCCGGACTGCCTGCCGATGCCACTCCCCCCAGGGGACAGTGTGCCTTTTGCCTCAGTCAGGATAGAAAGCCTCATGGGTGTTGATGCTGCGAGACGCCCACACCAGGCCCTGGAAATCTGACTGGCTCTCTCCATGTCCACAGTTCATGGCCCAGGGGAAAACTGGGAGCAGCTCACCCCCTGGGGGGCTCTCAAAGCCCGGAAGCCAGCTCGACAGCATGTTGGGGAGTCTGCAGTCCGACCTCAACAAGCTAGGGGTCGCCACCGTTGCCAAAGGGGTCTGCGGAGCCTGCAAGAAGCCCATCGCTGGGCAGGTAAGCCGGGGAGCTAGGCCCGGGGCCTTGGCTCCTGACCTCACCCTGAGTGACCTTGTGTCTGTCCTGTCAGGTTGTGACTGCCATGGGGAAGACATGGCACCCCGAGCACTTTGTGTGCACCCACTGCCAGGAAGAGATCGGGTCCCGGAACTTCTTCGAGCGAGATGGACAACCCTACTGTGAGAAGGACTATCATAGCCTCTTCTCCCCACGCTGCTACTACTGTAACGGGCCCATCCTGGATGTGAGCGCATGCGTGGTGGGCGGGCGGGCGGGTGGGTGGCCCCTCTGGGCTCTGTCTGCTCCTTTCGTCTCCCGTGGGGCAGTCGTCTTTCTGAGGAGTGTCAACCTCAAGGCTTACACAAGGCAGGGATGGTAGGGTAGGGCTGAGAGTCGGAGCTGGTGACTCACAACAGCCCATCCTGGAGTCTTGGTGCGGATGGAGCCCAGGTATTAGGAGCCTTGACGGACAGTGGGCTGGGCGCCGGGTGTCTCACTGTCCACAATCTGTGACGATCCTTTGCTTACAAAGGAGGAGGAGTCACAGTGGCACTGGGGTGCCCTAGGTTTGAGTGAGGACAGAGAGGTGTATGGGTGTCTGTCAGTCAGGCTCTGAAGTCTTAGTGTTTGCAGTTAGGAGAGAGCCCTCCTCCCGGGCTGTGAGCAGGGGTGAGGGGGGAGGGAGAGCCTTGCCCACACGTCCTTTTTCTGCTTTCACAGAAAGTGGTGACGGCGCTGGGCCGCACGTGGCACCCAGAACACTTCTTCTGTGCCCAGTGTGGAGCCTTCTTTGGTCCAGAAGGTATGGCTGGGCTGGAAGGCTTGCCTGTCCCGCTCTGCGCTGTCTCAGCAGGAGGTGGGGTGACTCGGGGTGGCTCCGTGTCTACCTCTGAACACCCCTCCCCCATCCCTCCCGCTCCTCAGGGTTCCACGAGAAGGACGGCAAGGCCTATTGTCGGAAAGATTACTTTGACATGTTTGCACCCAAGTGTGGCGGCTGTGCCCGCGCCATCCTGGAGAACTACATTTCGGCCCTCAACACCCTCTGGCACCCCGAATGCTTTGTGTGCCGGGTAAGGGGCGCCTCCCTTCAGCCAGAGGGCCTGGGAGCAGGCAGCGGGAGACGGGTCTGTCAGAGAGCGAGCAGGCCTGGGGTGTGAGAATGCTTCCATAAGTCCAAGTCCTCAGCTGGGGTTGGGACGAGGAGCCAGGGAGAGGTGCTCTGGGCTCCAGGGAGAGGTGCTCTGCACTCCAGTGCACAGGCCTCAGGACCGGTCACACTGGGCAGAGCATGTGACAAGTGATTGTGTAATATACCCTGAGGCTCCTGTGGAGCGGACAGTGTTTCTAAGCTGGTCTGTGGGTTAGCAGGGCCCCTCCAGCAAATGCTTCTGGACAGGCAAACCGGAGAACATTTGCTGTAGGCCTGAGCCTGCCGTACCTGCGTGTGCACACGGATCTGCAAGCGGGGATCCACAATGTGAAATTCAAGCTCGGGTCTCCCCTCCCCATCCTTTTAAAGAGTGTGTCTGTTTGTGGCAGCAGCTGTCCGGCCACCCGTGTAAATCCAGAACTCACACCTCTCTGACCATAGGCCACCCACTTAGCAGCCAGCGGGGCTGGATCGCATCATTTATGTACCTGCTTCCTCCAGGGGCAGTGAAGAGCTTAGCCTAGCTCCCAGGAGATGACGAGCACACGGGTCGTTCTAAGGGCGACAGTCCTTCAAGCATCCGTCGCCCAGGATGGCTCCTGAGTGCCCCTCTCTCTCTCTCTCTCTCTCTCTCTCTCTCACTTTATCTCTCTCTCTCTCTCCCGCCCCCTCTGCCCGGCAGGAATGCTTCACGCCCTTTGTCAACGGCAGCTTCTTCGAGCACGACGGGCAGCCGTACTGTGAGGTGCACTACCACGAGCGGCGCGGCTCGCTGTGCTCCGGCTGCCAGAAGCCCATCACCGGGCGCTGCATCACCGCCATGGCCAAGAAGTTCCACCCCGAGCACTTCGTGTGCGCCTTCTGCCTCAAGCAGCTCAACAAGGGCACCTTCAAGGAGCAGAATGACAAGCCCTACTGCCAGAGCTGCTTCCTCAAGCTCTTCTGCTAGGCCCGCTCCTGTCACCCGCCCCTCCCCAGCCAGGGCCACCCACTGCTCCAGTGACCCGGGGGGTGACTGACGGGGACCAAGCCAGAACTGGAACCTCGTCCTCAGCAGGTGCAGGCGGAGGACGGGACACTGGCCGGTCCTGCCCGGTTCCCATCCCCACCGCAGCCCCTTCCCTGGCTCTCCTGGGCCCCGTGTGCTACGTTGTCACCAGAGGTGGAAGCTGCTGCCCAGTTGTCCCCAAGGGCCAGCCCCCCACACTGGAGCCTCTGACAGTCACCTTTCAGCATCGCGGTCACTGGGAGGGCAGAGAGGGTCAGCTAGGGGCTCTTTTTAATCCTTCTCCAAACCTAATTACCTTAGTGTATTGGGGACATCGGGCCCCTCAAGACAATGCCAGCATAAACTCACCCACAGGCCACCAAAGGCACTTTGGGTGCCACCACCCGGTCTCCAAGAGTCTGGGCGACTGCCCCATTTATACCCGCCTGGGGTCTCTGAGAAATGCTTCTCCAGCAATAACGTTTTATATAGACACGTGCTTCATCTCTGGGGAGGGCGTGAGGTGGGAGTGTCACCCACGCCTCGACACTGTACCAAATTTGATAGATTTCTACACTGAGGTTCAACTTCGTATTGCTCAAGTTGCTTTTCTGTATCTCTCCAAGACGGTTTTGAAGAGATTTGGAGAACACCCCCTTTTGTACTCTTGTTCGTGCACTGGCACCGGCCCAGCCAGTGGCCTCGGTTTTGGTATGGACTTCGCTTTGTACTGAGGGCTCGGGGTGGGAAAACAATTTGTATCTTATTTTATTTCTTAGCACAGTGAGCTGGGAGCAGCCCTGTGATGGCTTCTGTAAGCTCCCAGCTCCCGGACTGTTTTTAAACTGCTGTATTTTCAAACCCCTCCCTTCCTGCCCAGGCCACCAGGCTCTGCATTCAGAACTGGTCTCTGAATGCTCAGTCCTTGGGACCTGGAATTTTGAACCCCATGTGTTCTGTTCCCAAGGGAGGCAAAAGGGAAAGACATATTTGGGGTTCACTTCCTGCCTAAGAAAGCCATCAGGAGCCATCCTCTCTCCCTGTGAACTTTCTGGCAACAAGGAGAACCCACTGAATTTTCTCAGCCCCCTCATTGCTTCTCTGGGGCTCACTCTTCTGCCTTCTCAGGATAGCTGCTGTCTGATTTTGACCAGGAAGACCATAAAGGGTCTCTGGTCTCTGTTCTACTGGGTGCATCCTCTCCCCCAAACTTCCTGGCGACTGGGGCAAAGGTTGTTCCCTTTCACAGGTGGGATTCACGTTTGTGGAGAAGGGGGTGTCTCTGAGAATAATCCCCCAAGTTGGTCCAGGGAGCCCAGTAGGATTTGGGGCAGAGGGACAAGATCCTGTTAGAGCAACGGGAAGTCCCAGAGCTCCCATTCCAAAGGATGAGACCGGAGCACCCAGCTTGGGAAAGACTGGATAAAAAGCACCTGGAAAAGGCACTCCAGAAGATTCCACAGGCTGGGGGCCTACACTTACACCGGCTTCCTAGTCGAGGCCCAGTGTGACAGGGTCCCAGTCAAGGACCCTCAGTCAGGTCTGGGCTAGCAGCAGCCCTGGTCAAGGTCAGCTCTGACGCTGCAGACACCGGCACTTCCACCCACAGGCCTTATTGCTCTGTTTACAGTGACCTGATCCAGGCCCCTCCAAGAAGAGACTGGGGTATCTGGAGGTCCATTCTCTGGGTCAATGGATATGTGATCATTTGATTTTTTTTCCCCCTTATAAACTTCTAACCTGGCTTTTCCCATTTCAACTCCTGTGACTTATGCCAATAAAGTTTACCATGATTTTCACCCGAGCTGGTGTTATTTCTTGGGAGTTTGGTCTAGTTGCCGCAATGGAGAAACTAGAATCTCTCTAGACTCGGAAGACTCATACAGGGAAGGCAAATAACTGATGTTCTCTTCCTGGAGGCCCAGAAAGCCAGACGATGGGACCCTGGGAGTTTGCTTGTGGCCATAGGTCCTACTGACTCCTGCATGAGCTCTACTGACGTAGCCCAGGGAGCCCCCACAGGGGTGGGTCCTGCTCTAGGGCTAGCATGCGGATTCGCCGAGGGTGTCTCCCTGTGGGCCCGTTGGATGACCTTCCACTCACTGATCACGGAGAAGGGACAGAGTGGGAATCACAAGTTCCAGAGAACACCTTGGTCTAACTAACCCTTTCCCTATGGAATGCCAGAGACTTCCGGCTGCTGGTCAGTCTCTGCTGCCCCCTTGTGGTCATGCCTATACATGCATGCTTTCTCTTGTCAGCTCCTGGGTCCCCCACATTGGATGGATGGTTTTCATTCTGCCAAAAGCTGCAGCTTCAGACCCCCCCCACCCCCATCCCCTGCTGCCGCCCTTTAGAGCAGGTTTTCAGGCAGCAGGGTAATTGGCATTCTGAACGACCGCTCTTACAGTGAGCTTGGAAGTGACCGTGACCTTTGACACCCACTCAGAGATAATGCCTCGGTTTCCTTTCCCAACCCTCTCGTCTCATCCTCATAGAGATGAGTGTGATTGGCTTTCTCGGTAATGTTTTATGGATACCTTTCCGTGCCACTGGATATAGATTTGCACCATTTCTAATGGTATGATGTTATATTGGCATACTCAGGGTATTTATATTGTCAGAGTCAGGACATCTTTGGAAATGTACCATAGCCGTATGTATGTACTTGGAAAAGTGCATTTAGAGAAAGACAGAGGTCGGGTTTGGATTTGATTGTGTAGCACGGTGGGACCCACAGCCTTTGAACCTGTTTCTAGATCCTTCTTCTGAAATCATCAGATGATTTTAACCTCCCTGGGAGCTTTCTTGTGGATAAAGTATTTGCACCTCAGGACTGAGGGAGACAGTAGCTTCAGGAGCATGCACCGGTACTTAGCGCAGTGCTGAGTGAGCGGAATCTTTGTCGTTAAAGAGCGACCTCAGCAGTCGCTGATTCCAGCTGTTCTCAAACTGGGCTGGTCTGCAAAGGCACCAGGAAGCTTTAAACCACTAGACTGCTTGTCTAGCATGAACAAGGCCCTAGGCTCAATACCTTCCCCCATATAGACACATTTATTTATATATGGATATTTATTTATTCATGGGTCTGGAAAGATGGCTCAGCAATTAAGAATAAACACTGCTCTTCCAGAGGCCCCGAGTTCAGTTCCCAGCCAATGTTGGATAGCTCCCAGACACATGTAACCCGAGAGGTCCTGACTCCTCGGTGACAGGCCACAACCTCACACATGTGACATACATTTGCCCAGACTCAACACACAAGCACATAAATACGCATAAAGCCTTAAAACACACACATACTCCTGGATCTTAAAACTAGGACGGTTTTTCTTCCTGTCTCCACTCTTGACCTGAGCCAGCGAGAATCTCTGCTGAGTGTTTCTAGGCCACTTGTGACCAACAAACATTTGCTACAACTGTGGGCCCCCAGTTCCACTTGCCAGAGCGTCCCCTTCCCCTGGGCTGGCAAGGGTGGGGCTCAGGGTTCTGATAATCCAGTTTAACCAGTTTATTGCTGCTTTCTTGAGCAGGAAGATACATTTTCATACCGAGGTTCCCGAACCTGAGTGAAAGGCCTAGGCGCTTCATGGACTTGTGCATTCCCAGCTCCTGTCCTGGTGGGATCCGCTGGAGTTAGGACCTAGTATGCCACCTGTGGGAGGCTGCGGGGTGTCAGAGAGGACATTAAAAAGTATGTCTCAGTTTACTGTGGCGAGGTACATGCTTACCGGGTAGCCTGAGGCAGGAGTGCAGGGCTGGGCACGTTCCAGAGTGAGACTGTCTCAGAGTAAAACAATTATCCAACAAATGTTGAATGACCATATATATATGTATGTGTGTGTATATATATATATATATATATATATAATTATTATTATTACAAGAAGCTAACATGTATCGATTTCCTCCTGTATCCCAGGAAGTGAAAGGAGATGGTCAATAAAGTGGAAGTACTTTTTTTTTTTTAAAGTGGAAGTACTTAACACAACACAGCAAGTGGCAGAACAAAGCGACGGATGGAACTGGGTCCCATGTGGCCGCATGCCCTGCCTTCGCCCACTCACTGCCTGGCAGGCACAGAGAGAACAAAATCTCTGCCCCTGTGGAGCTTACATTCCTTCAGGGAGAGGCTGACAAACATAATGTAGTGAACTATACAGCGGGTTAGATGGTGTAAGCGCTGCGGGAGAAGGCAGGAGAGTTGAGGGAGGGTAGGTTTGGTTTTGCTCCGGGCCTGAAAATTCCAAATCAACAGATAAGCACTTGCAGCAGGACTTGGGGGAGGTGAGTTTCTCTGGCCGATAGTGACCTGCAGTTCCGGGAAGATTAAAAAGCTGTGAAGAAAAGCACTAAAATAAAGGCATGCTCTGGGGGTAAAAGGAGGCAAAGGGATTCGGCTAGAGACGACGCATCAGGAGGAAAGAAGGACAAACAGATTGCGAACATGGAAACGGTCGTGTAGGACCTTGAAAGCAGTCTACGTTTTAGGCTTGTACTCAGTGAAAACGGGAACCTTTGATGAGTTTTGTGCAGCTGAGGAGACTAGAGCATCTGCTGGGGTTTCTAGGAAAGAAGTTGGTTTTGCGGCGCGGTTTGCTGTGCTGACTCGGCGACGCTGCAGGGCGGCTCCGACCCAGCAGAGGGCAGCAGCTCTGAGAGCGCTCCTCGTGCGACAGGGTGCCGTCTTTACTTACTCTGCTTGCCGGAGTAGCAGCGGTATCAGCCAATGGCTGCGTATATTATCGGAGTGAGGCGGGATGGTTGACGGCGCCAGCCAATCGGCATGGACGTCGTCCTCGGTTTACGAGGCCTCCCGGGTCTCCTATAAAAGGCACACGCGGGCGCGCGGCCCTTCTCTCGCCAGGCGTCCTCATTAGAGGTTAGGGTCTTGCGTGTGTGTTTGTGGGAGGGCGGCAGGAGCATGGGGACGCGGGGGTCGGGAGCGATGGGCTCGGGGACTCTCGGGGCTCGGCTACCCGTCCCGCTCGCTCGCCCGCCCGCGCTGTTGGCGGTGGCAGCCCCGGGTCCAGCTCCCGCGTGGCCGGCTTGGCCTAGGCCTACCTTCCGGGGCTGGTGTCGGGGTTGCCGGGCTGACGCTTGCCCCTCTCTCCCCAGTGACATCGTCTTTAAACCCCGCGTGGCAATCCCTGACGCACCGCCGTGATGCCCAGGGAAGACAGGGCGACCTGGAAGTCCAACTACTTCCTTAAGATTATCGTAAGTGCGGAGCGGGCCGTGGACGCGCCGCTCCCGCCCCGGTCTCATGGGGCAGTCATTTGCCACGCGCTCTAACAAGTTAGGCAGCCTGGGGAAGTTGTATCATCTTGTGTTCCCCTGTTCCAGAACTAGCTCACTCACCCAGTTTCTCATCTCGTAGAACCCTTCCCGTCTGTGCAAAGGGCCGAGACTGGAGTGATTCATCTTAAGGCATTTGGTTGCGCCTCTGAGACCTGCCAGTCAGGCTCTGTTGGCCAGTGGCTTAATTACAAAAGGCCTTTGAGGCGGCTTTTAGCCAGAACTACCAGGCTTTGTAGGTTTAGTTACTTTTAAAAATCTTAATGACTTTCAGACTCGTTAAGATTTTTGGGTGCGGTAGTACCTTTTATATTTAACAACCTAAGTTCCCCATCGGCTCTATAATTTGTTTTCTGTGCTTTAAGTCTCTCTTTCCCTGATTAGTCCCTTTGGTCAGCCAGGCATCCCTTATTGTCTAAAAAGTAAAACTAAGTACTTGTACCCGAGGCAGGACTTCCCCGTACAGCTCAGACTGGCCTGGAATTAGCAGTTAAGTCTCACCTGGCATTACGGGTGTGCCACCACACCCAGCTAAAAGTTAATTTCTGGCTGTGACAGAAATTTTGTGCTGTTCATAATCAGCAAGTAGGTTGGACCAGATAAGACAGATGTTAAGCTCCGGTGGTGGCTCCTAGGGAGAAGTGTCACTGCTCGGCCTTGGAAGCATGAAGAAAACGTAGTGGGGAGCCAGTGGGTGCAGGGTTTGGGGTTTGCTGGGGTGTATTTCCCTCTCAGCTTGATTTCTTCTGACTTTCTAGCAACTTTTGGATGATTACCCAAAATGCTTCATTGTGGGAGCGGACAACGTGGGCTCCAAACAGATGCAGCAGATCCGCATGTCCCTCCGAGGGAAGGCTGTCGTCCTGATGGGCAAGAACACCATGATGCGCAAGGCCATCCGGGGCCACCTGGAGAACAACCCAGCCCTGGAGAAGTCAGTCGTGGCCCTGGCAGCTCGGTCCTCCCTCCCCAGTCGGTGGCTTTCCCCTTCTCAGGTGACCGGTTCTTCAAACTTCTCTTTACAGGTTGCTGCCTCACATCCGGGGGAACGTGGGCTTCGTGTTCACCAAAGAGGACCTCACTGAGATCAGGGACATGCTGCTGGCCAATAAGGTGAGGGGACGGACGATGCGTGAGAGAACGTAGTCATTTGGGGCTTACCAGTGGAGAGACGTTTCACCGGTGAATGCCTCTGTTCTGTTTAGGTGCCCGCTGCTGCCCGTGCTGGTGCCATCGCCCCGTGCGAGGTCACTGTGCCAGCCCAGAACACTGGTCTGGGGCCCGAGAAGACCTCGTTCTTCCAGGCTTTAGGCATCACCACCAAGATCTCCAGAGGCACCATTGAAATCCTGGTGCGTAGGCGTGGCTCGCGGTGGTTGGTCCTTTGGATTGGGCCTTCTGTGTGTCCAGGTGGTCACTGCCTGCTGTTCTCTCCTCAGAGTGATGTGCAGCTGATCAAGACTGGAGACAAGGTGGGAGCCAGTGAGGCCACACTGCTGAACATGCTGAACATCTCCCCCTTCTCCTTCGGACTGATCATCCAGCAGGTGTTTGACAACGGCAGCATTTACAACCCGGAGGTGCTGGACATCACAGAGCAGACCCTGCACTCTCGCTTCCTCGAGGTACGCACGCCCTGCTCCTTCCGATGCCGAGCGTGACCAGTGAGTACTGAGCACCTTCGGCTTGTCCGTCTTCTCTAATCATCTGCAGAAAACAGAATTGACTCTGAAGACGGCAGGGGGGAGGTCGGTGAATCAGCTCGTGCTGGGTGGGAATCTAAAGGCTGTTACAGCCTGTAATAGCAAATCACTGGCCGTGGTGGCCTGTGTATTTAGTCCCAGCAGAGACAGGCAACCTCTTGTAAGTTTGAGGCCATCCTGGCCTACGTAATGAATTCTAGGAGCTCAAGGACAGCTAGGTCCACATACTGTCTCAAACAAAGCCAATAAAACATGGCTGGCGGGTGAGATTTTGAGTAGTGAGCCCTAGGAGAAATTAATACAATTTAATGCTCATTATAGAAATCGATTACATTTTCTTTTTAAGGACTGCTGTCCCCACCCCAGGCTCTTTTGCCAGATATTGCCATTAAATTGACTTTCAAGGAAAATTACTTGAGTGAATAACTTACTGGAATTATACATGCATCTATAGATTTAGCATTTTAATTTTTATTAATATTTTTTGAGTCATTTATATAATTTAAACTTCTAACTCCTACCATGTCTGCCCCCAGTCATAATTCAAGATTGGATAAAGGTTTCATTAGTGATAAATCACCTCTGGGACATTCTGATTGTGCTCAGTAACTAGGTTAACAGCTTAGATTTTCGGAAGTCACTAATTTTCGGAAGTTCACTGTAAGGTACAGTGAACACTCAGGTCTGGAGGAAGGACGAGCACCGACTGATGGCACTGGGCCCTGCCTGGAGCGTCTGAAGTGAGCTAAAATGTCATTTGTCTCCCTGCACAGGGTGTCCGCAATGTGGCCAGCGTGTGTCTGCAGATTGGGTACCCGACTGTTGCCTCGGTGCCGCACTCCATCATCAATGGGTACAAGCGGGTCTTGGCTTTGTCTGTGGAGACTGAGTACACCTTCCCACTTGCTGAAAAGGTAAGGCTGTCCTTTCAGGACCACAGAGGGCTGACAGGTTGACAAATGGCAGTCTGCTGAGTTAGCATATTCATACTCTAGGTACCTTGTGAGACAAGACAGGGTTTCATGTAGCCAGAGCTGATCTTAAACTGGTAGTTAGGCTACCTTTAATCCAAGTGTTTAGATAAGTATGTGCACCACCGGCTGGGGTTACCACCTCCGGGGCTTCCCCACTAAGCAAGCACTTCACCAACTGAGCCATTATAATACGTGCTCACTGTGCTGTGTCTCACTCATTAGGACTGGGTGGCCCGAGGAGTCCACTCGGGAAAGCTGGGTGTGAAAGTTCAGGCCTGTAATCCCATCAGGATTGCTTCGGTTTGAGCCTGCCCTGAGCTAGAGTCGGATCCTTAATAAAAATGGGGGAAATACATATTTTAGTGATGGGGGTCAAGGGTATGTGTACCGTCATTTTAAAAGATGACAGACCCTTAGAGCTGGGCCCAAGTGCCCCAGCCAACAGGCTATACTCAGGTCTCCTGATGGGTAGCTGTCCGCGGGACAGCCCTTAGCAGGAAGGGTGTAGGTGGTAAACAGCGGATGATCATGTTGACTGTCTTTGCTCCCTCAAGGTCAAGGCCTTCCTGGCTGATCCGTCTGCATTTGCTGCTGCTGCCCCTGTGGCCGCCGCCACCACTGCTGCCCCTGCTGCTGCTGCGGCCCCAGCCAAAGCTGAAGCAAAGGAAGAGTCGGAGGAATCAGACGAGGATATGGGATTCGGTCTCTTCGACTAATCCCCTCAAAGCAACCAAGTCAGCCTGCTTAATTTGAGAAAGATGGAAATAAAGGCTTACTTCTCTTAAAACTGTCTGGATTTATTTAGTTTGTTCACTTAAGCAGGATTAAAAAGCAAAACCATTACTGAGTCATACCAACTCTGTACAGTATAACTCCAGAATCTTGGTCTGCTTTCGTTACATCACTGGATGTCCAAGCCAGTATCTGTAGTAAGTTCCCTTACTGCCCCAAGCTAGGGGGATGCAGGCCCAGAACCCTTTGCTTAAGGCTGAGGCAGGGGTAGAGAGCTGGGTTTGAGCTAGGGGTGGTTTAAGTAAGGTCTGACATTTGAGAGTGGGCCTGGGATGACAGTCTTGGTGACATTGCTGTAGCACAGGCCAGGCCTGGGGATTGAACTCCGTGCCTGATTGTGCCTTTTGATAGGAGAGTTGGGGTAGGAGTTGATCCGCCTACTGGCTGCAGTACTGAGAGTCACTGCTGTGTTTAGTAATGATGAGGTTAGTACTTGTGTTTGTCTAGTTTAGATATGCAGTTGAGTCTTCACGTGGAGACAGTACTGGCTACGTTTTTCTTGGTAGATTAAGGCTTACTTGGATACAGGGACAGTTGATAACTAGCCACTAAAGTGTGCATATAGGGTTGCTTCATGTTCTAGTTGGGAGGGTGCAAACTAGAATAACTGTAAAGGTTAGCCTTTGTAAGACTTCAGTCAGCCGGTCGGTGGTGGCGCATGCCTTTAATCCCAGCACTTGGGAGGCAGAGGCAGGTGGATTTCTGAGTTCAAGGCCAGCCTGGTCTACAGAGTTTCAGGACAGCTAGGGCTATACAGAGAAACCCACTCTCAACCAAAAGAAAAAGTTACCAGAGCATTCCAACCTCCAACCCAACAGAAGTTTGACGTCGGTTCATATAGGCATTCAGTAAGTGTTAAGTCTCTGAAAAGCTCAGAATTTTAAAAACTGGAGCTCTTAAGCAGGTGAAGACTATCAAAATGCAATGCCCTATTGCTATCATGAACCTTGTGGGTCATTCACCACAGATCTGTATAGTTTTGCTATCTACAGTTCGAGGGCCAACAAGAAACCTGGAGACCGCATTCTCAAAGCATACTCTTAAGAGTTGTAAAAATTAAATCATTCTCCAAAGACAGAGCCCAACCCTGTTCCCAGCTGTCTGCAGCTGAGGCTCCCAGCAGGACCGCGCAGGTCCCAGGGAATCCCTCATCACCTAACCTCCAGGTCTTTGGACTGCAGCTTCCTGGGCCTGAGACTAGTGATTTGGGTTCATTCTTGCTCCGCCTAAGCACGCCGAGCCCGGAGGAACCCCCAGCCCCTGGGGGTGTCGGGGCCGACCCAGGATCCCCAAGGATGCCGGAGCTGCAGGGCGTCGCCCCGGAGGCCTGGTTGAGGAGATCTAACATCCCGGTGTTGCAGCGCACGACCTGCGACCGCCCTCCCGCCCGGGGGCGCCAGGCCTCGCCTTGCCGCGTGGGCCCCGCTGTGACCCGGAAGTGCTCCGGAAGCGGTTCCGGAGTGGGCGCCGGCAGGATGGCGGCGGACACGCAGGTGAGGCGGGCGGCGGGCCCGGAGCGCGGGCGGCGGGAGCGGGATTGCCAGGGCGGAGGCTGCGGCGCCGACGGCCGTGGAGGGCGCAGAAGGAGGCGGCGAGGGGCCGGATCCTCACGGCTCGAGGCTCGCACCGGCCTGGGCGGGCAGAGCGACGCTGGGCTCGAAGATCAGCTTGGCTTCGGGGCAGCCGGCGCCCCTCCTGGGTCTGGTCCGGTCCGGGCGGTTGCAGAGCTTCCACTTGGAATCTGCCACGGTTCTCCAGAGCCCTCGGGCGATGCAGAATCCCCCCCCCCCCATTCCGTGCCCACATTTGGAATTGTAGCCTTTATGTCCATACGGGTTCGGAGTTGAGTGTCTGCTCGTTGGTTTCGCTAAGGCATTGGAGAGATGACATCACCTCCTCCAAGTCTCAGTCCTTTGATCTGGAATGGTGTTGATAATACCTATTTCATAGGGCTGCTGGGAAGGATTTCGTGAGACAGAGTAGTAGTAGGGTTCCCATGGGGTTTGCTGGGTGTTACTGGGTCCTGGTTGAGATCCCAAAATGTCTTTACCTGGGAAGAGTCTTGACGCCTTTTTTGTGTTACACACCTGTGAACACATTGCAGTTGAGGGAGGCGTTGAGGATACCCCTTCTCCACCTCAGCCTCTTTTGTAGCCTCGTGGAAGGGTGAAAAGACTATAAATAAGAAACATAAAATTTCTTTTCCATGTCCCCACCCCACTCTCCCTTTTTAAAAATGAACATCAAGGCCAGGTAGTGGTGGCATGGTGGTGGCACATGTCTTTAATCTCAGCACTTGGAAGGTAGAGAGGCAGGTGGATCTCTGTGAGTTCCAGGCAGTCATGTCTACACAAACCCTGTCTTGTAAAACAAACAAATAAAAAAAAAATTGTATTGTGAGTTGGCTTTGAACTTGTAGCCATCTTGCCTGTGCCTCCCTAATGCGGGGGTTACCCTGCATGGCAGGAGCGTATTTAAAAGACAGTCTGGGTCTCTGGAGTGAAATGAATTGATTTTTATGTTTGATCCTCATAGCCAACCAAAGTGGGGCCATTTAGCTTGATCATTGAAAAGATAGTTTGCAAGGGTCTCCTGTACCTGTTTGAGGGTTTGGTAATTTTTTTTTTTTTCGGTTTTTCGAGACAGGGTTTCTCTATGTAGCCCTGGCTGTCCTGGAACTCACTTTGTAGACCAGGCTGGCCTTGAACTCAGAAATCCTCCTGCCTCTGCCTCCAAAGTGCTGGGATTAAAGGCGTGTGCCACCGCCACCCGAGGGTTTGGTAATTTATTTAGAGCTGCGTCTTAGTGAATCCTAAGAAGGGAAGCTACTTAGTGTTTCTGAACGTTTAGCACCGATACGATAACTCGCTGGTTTAAGAATCTTCCCTTTAGCCTGGTCTACACAGTGAGTTCCAGGACAGCCAGGGCTACACAGAGAAACCCTGTCTCAAAAAAAACCAAAAAAAAAAAGAATCTTCTCTTTAGAGATGTGTTATTCAGTAGTAGGTTGCCCTTAACTGGTGTTATCAAAATAGCCATTAAGGTCAGAATTAAATGAAATTAAAAAATTTCTCCACTTGTGCCTCAAGTGACTTGCCCTTCGCTTACTTCGGAGCAGCTGCGTAAGGCTAGTGGCTGAGGTATCGGCCTGTCACCTCAGAAAATCCCTTCTTGGGCAGTCAGTCATGTATACAGAGACACCTGTGAGCGTGGAAGGCATGACAGCTGGCCTTTCCAACACCCAGCGTGACTCCTAACGGATCTTCGTGTTGTCTTCCTCGGTTTTGTTGTGGCAAGGTTTCCAGGGGGTGACTTTTCGTAGTTTCCTTTGCAGTGCTGGGGACTCAACCCAGGGCCTCAGGCTTGCTGGGCAAGGGCCATATCACAAGCTACTCCTTAGCCTTGCAGCTTCTGATTAAGAAAAAGTAGAGCCTTGACTTCTTTTTCAAATACGAAAAATTCCTGCATGTTTATGAGAGAACTGTCATTATGAATTTAATGCCGTGTTACTGCCCAGTGTAGTGACACAAGGTGTTGTTGTTGTTGTTTTTAGTCCCAGCATTTGGGAATCAGAGGCAGGAGGAGCTCTCTAAGTTCCAGGTTATCCAAGGCTACACTGTGAGAAGACCTTGTCTCCATAAATAAATAAATAAAATTAAAAAAAAAGAAAATAAATTAAAAAGAAGTTTAATGTTACTATATTGGAAGGTAGAGAGTAGTATATATGCATTATTTTCTCAAACTTCACTAAGATTGGTAAAGGAATTAAAAAATTATAATATGGGGCCAGCAAGATGGCCTATTGGGTAAAAAGTGCTTGTCGATGTACAAGCAAAATGACCTGAGATGGGCCCCTGTATCCCTTGGTGGAAGGAGAGAACTGATTCCTGAAAGTTGTCCTCTGATCTATGCGCACATGCGTATGAGCATCTGAACACATGCACAGTACACATGCGCATTACACACGCACATGCATGTGCGTGTGCATGTGAATACACACACACACACACACACACGCTCTCTAGGCTGTGGGCAGCTCAGTGGAAGAGCCCAGCATTCACCAGACCCTAGGTTCTATCCCTAGCAACCCTCCTACAAGATATTTTCGGGCTGAGGGCAGGCTCAGTGATTGACTGTGTCTGACATGTCTGAAGCCTTGTGTTTGACCCCAGCACAGCAAAAGCAGACCCAACGGCTGGATGGGGGAGATGAAGAGCATAGACACCAGAGCAAAGTCCGGAAGCTAGAAAGTGAGAAGAGATACAGTTTGTTAGGTTGCTTTTTGAGACAAGGTTTCTCCCTGTAACCCTGGCTTTACTGGAACTCAGGAGACCAGGCTGGCCTCAAACTCAGAGAGATCCGCTTCCACCTCCCAGCCCTGGTATCAAGGGTGTGCACCACCACCACCACCACCACCACCACCAGCCACCACCCTGTGAGATGCAGATTTCTTACACTGAAGGGAATAAGTCCTGATTCCTGAGCCAGGAAACTCAGGCACCAACCTGAAGTGCATTGCAGACTCTCTGAAGGTAGAGTTCATGGAATCAGTTTCCCCCACTGATGGAGACGTTTCCAGACCAGAGTTCTCAGCACTGTGGATGAAGTAGGCTTACAACAAAGCATATGACCGTGAAATTTCAGAATCTTTAAAAAAAAAAAGACCTAGAAGCTTCTAGAAAGAAAACCTGGTGTCCCTTCCAAAAGATCAAAGCAGAACCAGGCATTCCTAGAGCCCCAGCCCAGGAGGTTAGAGTTGGGGGCCTGCCTAGGTACATAGTGCGTGTCTGAACAAAAAATGCTGCTGGTCTTCATAACCCGAGCTAAAAGTTAGCATTCAGTGGAGAAATACAGTTGCTTCAGGATTCTGAAGGACAATGATTTCAACATAGAATTCTGGGTCATGACGAACTTGAATATGAGGCTAGAACCTTTTCACGGACACTGGGGCACTTGTGATGGTTACCTTACACACGCCTCCTCCTGGGGGATCACCGGCCAAACTGGGGAAGGACAGAGAACTCAGGGAGACTCCTTCCGGAGGAAAGGCAGAGTTTTCCGGAATGAAGACACAACCAAGAGTTTGAGTTGAAATAATAAGATTAGGAAGAACACAGCTAACATGACTGCAGGGAGGGCAGCTATTAATTCCAGGGAAATAGATACTCTGGGCGGAATGAGGAATACGGTCATTAAATGGAGGTCAGTACTGTTTACGCACAGTTCCTACGCTAACTGCCCCGGCTGGCTCGTTGTTATAAACCTGAGGACTGCTATTGATGGGGTGGAGAGAGTGGTGGGGTCAGGGTACGAAGGCCAGATGGCAGATGGCGGTTAAACCAAAGTCAAGAGTCCCAGTGCAAGCACCTGCCTTCACGTTTGGGGATATTGGAGGTGACACTGAGGTGCTGGCCTGGCTTAGGCTTGGGAGACAGACCTGGCGCTCCTGGGCTCCTTGCCTGGATGAAAGTGAACACAAAGGACACGTAAATAACCAAGCAAGCCAGGCGTGGGGGCACACTCCTTTACTCCCGGCACGTGGGCTGCAGGCACGTCTCTGAGTTCAAGGCCAGCTTGATCTGTATAGTGAGTTCCAGGACAGCCAGGGCTGTAGAGAGACCATGTCTCAAGAAAACCAAACCAAAAAACCATACCCCCCCCAAAAAAAAATCAAAGCAAGAAATAGTTTATAAGTTTGGACACCATCATATCATGTTCACTGCCTAGAGAATTAGACCAGGAATTTAAGCTTAAAAGAAAAAGCAGGAGCCGGCGAGCCCAATCCCGGGATCCACGTGTGGAACACCCACAAATTGTTCCCTAATCTCCACACTCAACGCACGCCCTTCTCCAAAATACACGTGAAAAGAAAGCATTGTTCTTTGCGCCCTTGACTCAAGTTACTGATTTAAACTTCCTGTGACTGAACTACCCTCAAAAACAATGTCTTCTTCCCCACGCGTGGACCCGCAGCCTGCCTGCCACAGGAAGTTTGCAGACTACAACTCAGGAGCAGGTTTTCCCGGGTTTCTGAGAATGTTCACAAACGACCTGAAACGACACTGCGCCTGTCTGTGCTAAGGCAGATGGAGGAGGCTGTGTGTGGACGTGCCGGTGCCCTCTTATCGATGTGTCTGGTTTCAGGCTTAGTTTTGAGCACACGGGTGCCGTGGCATAGGCTCCACTTTGAGGCAGAGGCTTGTATTGTGGAAGTGGGAGGTGGGCCTGTTGCTGCTGCCCCTACAGGCTTATTAGTGGTAGTAGGCTATGTTATGCTTTCAGTGAGTGAGTTAGTCTCCATGCTAGTCCCATGAGTTAAAGCTATTAATTGCCTTAGTTAGGGAAACTGAAGATTAGAGCTGACATTGTCTGACTCCGTGTCCACAGCCACTGAAGCAGATCTGGGATCCAGCCTCTCGGTCTTCCCCATTAGTGAGTGCTTCTCTTCTGCCAGAATGGCAGGGTCCTGGCCTTCTCCCTGGGAGGTCAGAGTGTGACCCTGGTAAGGGAGAGCCTGCTGGGTACATAGTGGGCCTTCCCTACACTTCACAAACTTGGTTTGCCCTCTGTCTTACCCAGAGTTTTTTTTTTCCTCATGTAAGTGATTTATTGGGGGTGGTTTGGGGAGTATACAAGAAAGGTTTCCTCTGAGTGAGAATGGGAAAGAGCTTACCCACAGTTCTTAAATTTACTCAATTTAAAACCAGAAATCACGTGGTTGGAGAGATGGCTCAGCAGTTAAGAGCACCCACTGCTCTTCTAGAGGTCCTAAGTTCAATTTCCAGCAACCTCATGGTGGCTCACAACCATCTGTAATGAGGTCTGGTGCCCTCTTCTGGTGTGTCTGAAGAGAGCAATGGTGGTGTACTCATGCATAAAATCAATAAATCTTTAAAAAAAATAAAATCAGAAATCAACATTTTCAGTTCTGGTTAGTTCTAGATCTCTGCCTAACTAAAATAATTGTCAGTTTCTTGGGGTCATATTCAGGTTTTTGTTTGTTTGCTTTGTTTTGGTTTTCAGGATTTTTGAGGTATAATGTACATGTAAAAAAAAAAGCACTGCCATTTATTTGTTTGTTTGTTTATTTATTTATTTACTTATTTGAGACAGGTTCTCTTTATGTAGACCAGGAAGGCCTTGAGGTCACTGAAATCCTTCTGCCTCCCTCTGGGGTTAAAGGCACATGCTACCGTGCCTGGCTTTTACTGTATTTTCACATTTATTTGTTCTGTTAGACTGTTGTATGTAGTGTATCTTGATCATATCCACCCCAGCTCCCCCTCTCACTACTGAGTGCCCAGTGCAGACCCCTTCCACATTCATGATCACTTAAAAGAAATCTTATTTCGTGTGTGTGTGTGCGCGCACTGTGTGTCTTGAGAGGGCATCACATACCCTGGAACTGGAACTGGAGTTACAGATGGTTGTGAGCTGTCATGTCTGTGCCGAGAACTGAACCTCAGTCTTCTGCCTGAGCGATAAGCACTCTTAACCCCTAAGCCATCCTTCCAGCCCCTCCCTCTTTAAAAATACCTGTATTTATTTTGTGTGTGCATGTGCACGTGCGAATATGCTCTTGTGTGCCTGTACCTCACTGTGTGTGGAAGACAGAGGACTGACTGGTGGGTCCATTGTCTCCTTTAGCGTCTGGGTCCTTAGGTTTGGTATTTGGTCCAGTCAGTGCTGCTGACCCGCGTGTGGGGGCGGGGCTGTCCACTGGAGCGGGGTGGGGGGCGGGGGCAGCCTTCCAGTGCTCACCTCTCTTAAGAACGTGACTCCCCCTCACCTAAGTCTCCAAACGGGTGGACATTCGGGGTATTTCTGAAAGGATACTTTCTGCCTAGAGGTTTTTGAATTTTGTCTTGCCTTTGCCCAAGTTCAAGAAAGCTGTGTAGACTGGATTAAGATAGTGCGTCTAAACTGAGGGTGATTTTTGTTCCGTGTGCCTGGAGATTCTACAATGTCTAGAGACTTGATTGTCACAACTAGGGCAGGAGGAGAGTGGGTGCTGCTGACTGTGACTGGTGGGCGGAGCTGAGAAACACTGTTGAAATCCCACGATGCACAGAGGTGTCCTGACAGGTCGTTACCCAGCCCCGCCTGAGCAGGCTCTGCGCACGCACCCCCTCGGCGCTTGTCGTGTCTGCTGAAACTTTCTGTGGGTTTGGTCTTGGCAGGTTTCCGAGACACTGAAGCGCTTCGCTGTGAAGGTGACAACGGCTAGTGTGAAGGAGCGGAGAGAGGTCCTCAGCGAGCTGGGCCGATGCGTTGCTGGGAGAGGTGTGTATTGGCCTGTGCCTGTGCTGCCGTGCCTTGTGGAACGTCGAGTGCACTCTCCCCCTTTCTCTCTCCCCCTTTCTCTCTCCCCCTTTCTCTCTCCCCCTTTCTCTCTCCCCCTTTCTCTCTCCCCCTTTCTCTCTCCCCCTTTCTCTCTCCCCCTTTCTCTCTCCCCCTTTCTCTCTCCCCTGAGCTGACCGCACTGCTCAGTCTGCTTCTCACTACACCTTGTGCTTCCAAACAGTTGAAACACTTGGGCCAGTGCAGGTAGGTTTGCTTTGTTCTGTTTTCAAGACAGGTTCTCTCTGTGTAGCCCTGGCTCCCCTGGAACTTGCTGTGTACTCCAGGCTGGCCTCGAACTCAGGGATCTGCCTGGCCCCTGCCTCACGAGCGCTGGGGTCAAAGGTGAGCACCTGCACCGCCTGGCCATTACTTGTAGTTTTAATTATATTGATTCGGAAAGATAGGTCAATCTTTCTTGAGCGGTATACTGGGCGCACAGGCACTGTCTTTGTGATTTGGGACACTGTTCTTTGGATGTCCACGGACACGAGAAGGTGATAGCAGGTGGTTTCCAGCTAAGCACCCTAAGTCTTGCTAAGGTTGACAGACCCATGTTCTCTAATGCTCCCTAAGGACACTCACTATAGGTGTTTGAATTTTACTAAATTTTCTTCTTCGGGAGAGGGTGGTGGTTGTTTGAGAAAAAGACTCCTTAGGATAGCCTTGAACCCCATTCTCCTTTCTTAGCACTTAGTCCTGGAATTATAGGTGTACATCACTGCACCAAACTCAAACCAGCCAGCCTACCTTCCCTCCGTCCGTCCGTCCGTCCGTCTGTCCCCCCCTCCCTCCCTCCCTTCTAAGTCAGGGTCTCCTTGGATGGACCGAGCTGCCCTGTAGCGCATGCCTGTCCTCCAGCCTCAGCCTCTCCAGTGCTGAGCTTACAGATGTAAACTACCACATCTGACTTCTCCTACCAGTCTTCCCTCACATTCCCACCTGCTACTTCAAGGTGTTGCCTGGGTGACGCCAAGCTTGTTAAAGCTGTAAGTGATGTCAGTTGCTGTGTGAGCTCAGCTGTCCTGTGAGTGAGTGCTCTAAGTGTCTAGTTTTATGCCTTCTCGGAGGTGACTCTCCCATGGAGTAAGTCTGACTTCTGCGTCTCAGGTTACGAACCACTCTGAATCTTTAGAGGGCGGTTTTTACTTTCTTGTGAAGTGCTCTGGTGTGAAAACCCAGTCTCCTTCCTGGGATCTGTAGTTTTCAGTCCTCTATACTCTGAGCCCAAGCTGGACATGAGCTAGTGATGCCTCTCAGGTTGGTGTGGTGTGAACATGAGCTAGTGATGCCTCTCGGGGGTTGGTGTGGTGTGAACATGAGCTAGCGATGCCTCTCGGGGGTTGGTGTGGTGTGAACATGAGCTAGCGGTGCCTCTCGAGGGTTGGTGAGATGGGCGAGTGAGAATGTGCGCAGCTTGGGGCAGCGGCACCCTAGCAGCAGGTGTTTCCTGTCCTTGTCCCTGGTCTGTCGTGTCAGCCTGTTCCTGACTCTGGCTGCTGTCTCCTTAGTGCTGAGAGCTCCACGGGGCTGGGCCTCTGTGCTGTGCTTCCTTCCTCTCCACCCCTCGGGCTCCTGAAATGGACCTGCAGAGATCCACCCCAGGCTTGATCTTCTCAAACATAGGCTGATCTTCCCAGACAAGCTTCTCTGCCCACTGCATGCTCTGGTCTGCCGGGCACTGCTTGTCCCAGCTGACCTCCAGCGTGCCAGGGCGTTCTTGTTCCGCTGGCTGTCCCTCTGGTTGGCTTGCGTGGCTCCCTGTTGTTTATTTCTTCCTTGGGAGGTGGGTTTACAGCAGAGCCCACCTGGAGGGGCAGTGCCTAGTGCCAGAGCTCTCAGCAAACCCTTTCCTTCCCCGTCTTCCTGCTCTCTGCGTTTCCTACAGTTGACAAAAATCCATCAGCAAGTTCGGGCTTTCAGAACCGTCTAGTTACAGGTGCCCCCCCGTCCTGGCTCCTCATGGTTCTTAATCTTTTCTTTTCCCATTTGTTGTTGTTGTTGTTGTTTTGTTTGAGACGGGGTCTCTGGGTAGCCCTGGCTGTCCTTGAACTCAACTCTGCAGACCAGGCTGGCCTAGAACTCACAGACCCACCTGCCTCTGCCTCCCTGAGTGCTGGGATTAAAGGCGTGCATCACTACGCCTGGCTTATGGTACTGTAAAAATTTTTAATTTGTCCTTTTGTGTGCATGCCTGTTTGTGTATGGTATGTGTACAAGTGTCAAGATGCACACGTGAAGGACAGAGAACCTTCTGGAGGCAGCTCTTTCCTCCCAGCTCTACACGGGTTCCAGGGGTGAGACTAAAGTCAGGCTTACCTAGTAAACCACCTTGTCTCTTTGTTTAGAGACAAAGCCTCTGTGTTGCCCAGGCTGGCCTCAAGCTTTTGGGATCGAGTGATCCTGTACCTCAGTCTCCTGAGTAGTGGGGAGGGACTACAGGCGGGTGCCATCGCATCTGGTTTGTGCTGTCTGTCTGTCTATTTATGTTTGAGCCACTTTTCATTGGGTAGCTCTGGCTGGCTCGGAACTCACAGAGGTGAGTTAAAGGTGTGCCTCCTACATCTGGCCTTCATGCTGCCGTTTAGACCATTTATTAGACTGTGTGTGAGCAAATGCCTGCCAGGCATCACAAGCTGAACAGCGTAGAGTGAAGCCAGTGCCCGGTCATGGAGCAGTCAGCAGGCGTGCCCTGCTGCCCCTGCGCTGCACGGGGAGGGGATGCTGAGGTCTCCAGCTTCTGCTGTCTCATTGCTTTAGCAAGTGTCTCGTGCACTCTGGGCTTTTCTGTACCATGTGTCTGCTTTCTCCTTGAGATTCACAAAGATACGGGCTTACGGGGCGTCTGGTGCCAGGATCCCGTGTGACAGACGACGGAAGCGGACGCTCACCACTGTGTTGTTGTTGAGTCTCTGTGACCTTTGCTTTCAGATCTGCCAGAGGGAGCCGTGAAAGGGCTCTGCAAGTTGTTCTGCCTGACACTGCATCGATACAGGTGAGCCCCACAGAGACCAGGGGTTAGACTATGTCATACAGCGACACTGTGTCAGGGAGGCAGTATGGGGCAGTGGGTAGAGCCAGACTCTTAGGTCCATGCTCTTAACTACTGGATCCTGACCAAGTTCCTTAGCCTCTCTATTCCTCAGTTTCCTCATCTGCAGAATGGGGATGATAGCATTTTATACCTCATGGGAAGTCATTAGTGCGAAGGCCCAGGACACTGCCTACCTTATTATGATATGTATGCAGTCATTAGTTGTACTTATGAAGCTTTGAAGTCATGGGGCGTACACCATGAGTAGATTCTGCCCTTCTTGTCCTCCTGTGCTCTTTCTGGGGTGAGGTGGATTTCCCTGGTCCGTCTCCATCCCCTAGCACCCACTGGGATGTAGGGCCGTGAGTCTCCCCCAGGAGAGCAGTGCTTGGTGTCAGCGGTGCAGTCTCTGCTGGGTCACAGGTGGTTCCCCTTCCTTCCTTCCCTCTCAGAGACGCAGCCTCTCGCAGAGCCCTGCAGGCCACCATCCAGCAGCTGGCCGAGGCCCAGCCAGAGGCCACCGCCAAGAGCCTCCTGCACTCTCTTCAGTCTTCGGGGGTCGGCTCCAAAGCTTGTGTTCCCAGGTACGGGCTTAGGGCTGTGAACCTCCAGGGGCTGGTGCGGTCTCCTCGGGTGGGCTGCCGTGGAGCTGTGTGAGCACACCGGCCTCTCTCGCTGGCACTAGAGAGTGCCTCTGTGTGGAGAGAGGAACCAGGTTAGTGGAGAAAACAACCTTTCTTAAGGAGCAGGACTGAGCTGGTGGGCCCGAGGCACTGAATGGGGAAAACCTTATTTATTTGTTAATATAAATTTTATGTGTGTGGGTGTTTTACCTGCATGTATGTCCGTATACTGTGTGCATGCCTAGTACCTGAAGATATGGGGGAGGGTGTCAGGTCCCTTGGGACAGTGGGAGCTGCCATGTGGTTGCTGTGAGAATTGAACCCAGGTCCTTTGGAAGAGCAACCAGTGTCCTTAACCCCTGAGCCGTCTCTCCAACCTCATCTTGTTTTTATTGTTGCAAATGTCAAGTGATGGGACTTTAGCCAGTGAGGCCTGGACACTTGTCCTGTGTTGACACTGAAGATGTCGGAGAAGGGTTCGCACACTGCCGTGCCTCAGGATGACCGTTTGTCTGCACGTGGAGGCTGGGACCCTGCGCTCAGCCCTTTCTTTTCTCTCCCTGCTTCTCCTTTGTAGCAAAAGCAGTGGCTCAGCCGCCTTGCTGGCCCTGACCTGGACCTGCCTTCTAGTGCGAATTGTCTTTCCCCTGAAGGCCAAGCGGCAAGGAGACATCTGGAACAAGCTGGTAGGTGCCTTGTCCTCGGAGCCGCGGAGGTCAGCTTTCCCCAGGGTGTTTGGGCGACCCTCGCATCCGAGTGCTCTCCTGAGGCGCGCGTCTCGTGGTGGGTGTTAGTGTAGTGCGCTCAGAACCACGTTCTGTTCACTGGCGTTCCGAGTGGCTGTGTGAGGCGTGATGTGGGGCCTTGCCTTCATGAGAGGCCAGACCAGGAGAGACAGCTGAAAGGCAGGCTACCAGAGGCTACAGCGATGTAGATCATGCTGTGTCCTGGCTGAGCAGTCTCTCACGTGTGTCTGGATTTCAGGGTGATAGAGGGAGACACGGGCTGCTGTCTTGGTCATCTGATCCTCTCCTCTCTTTCTATGCCTGCACCTTGCTCATTCTGTTTCTCCTTCCCACCTGTCTGCTAACCTGGTAGGCCGGCTGGGACCTTCTCTTGATGTCTAGGTATGCTTGGTATAGGTCGGGGAGTGGTTGATGGCTCTGGAAGGAGTCTTGGGGGTGATGTTATGGGTCTGATATCTGGCCATGAGATAGAGCCATGTAGTTGCACACCTCAGAGAAGTGTTAGAGAGCGCCTGGTAGTAGCCATAGGCACTGTACAGAGCGTGAACATGCAAATGACTGGTCGTGGTACAAACCTGAAACCGTAATGGTGAAGCAACCAGCCAGCCCGGCAGTTAGGTGGACAGATGGACACCCTTAGGGACAGCCGTGGAGTGAGTGGCCTTTAGCAGTGGTGAGCTAGCACTCTGACGTCTCTCTGTAGCAGTTGGCAGGAATTTGACTCTGCAGCCCTCCAGAGTGTGGCTTTCATTGTTAACGAGCAGCTTTCTCCTAAGGTGACTTATCTCTGTTGAGTTCTTACAGCTGTTACCTGTGGGACGTCACCGACTTAGCGGGTAGGAGGGTTGGCATAGCGTGCTGTATCATAGGACAGGGTGCATCAGTCGTACGTGACTTGTTGCAGTGACTAGAATCTGGGCTTTCCCTTTGCTGATCCTGTTGTCTGTTAGATTCGTGATTAATTCAGCCGTTTACAGGCTGGCCCCAAGCAGAGGCTGGGCCTGCTCGCTGAGGAGCCCTTTGCTGCTGTGGAACTGCTGGAGAAGACGTGCAAGTGTGGAGCCTGGGCAGTGCTGAGGAGAGGCAGGGTAGAGGTGGGGACTGTGGCCGAGGGTGGTGGCAGCAAGGCTTCTGTGAGGAGAGGCGACTCTGGGGCACGGCCTAGATCGTCTCAGAGGGAGGGCACCCCAGTAGGATTCTGAATGTGATATGGGCAAGCTGTTTAGTTGTGGAGATCTTAACCCTGACTAATACAGCAGGTGTAGAAGGTGTGCCATTAGCATAGCACATAAGAATGTAGTCGTATAGAAGGCTACAACTCCCCCTAGCCACTGTGGTCCCTGGTGTTACTGGGTTTTACGACTGTAGAAATGTTTTCTGTGATCTGATCATTTATGGCCCAGTGGTGGAGAGTTCCCTGGCTGGCTTGGAACTCAGATCCACCTGCCTCTGCCCCTGCCGTCTGCCCCCCTGCCCCCTGCCCCTCTGCCCCTCTGCCTCTGCAGTGCTGGAGTTAAAGGTGGATGCCATGTGCGCAGTGTCCCTACTTCCTGCAGCACTTAGCATGCACCTGATGTTTAGTTGCAGTTGTTAATATCTGCGCTTTTCTAAGTTTTAAGATTTATTCTTTTGTTGTTCTTCTTGAGACGGCGTCTCACTTTGTTGGCTGGCCTAGAACTCACTATGTAGAACAGGCTGACTTGGAGCTCACTGGGATCTGACTGCCTCTGCCTCCTAAGTACTGAACAAAGGAGCCCACCATACTTGCCTGTAGAATTTGGTCCTTAATGAAGGACAGGTCTAGGCAGATAAGTACATTAACTTGGATCGCCTGCTCTTTTCCTGAATGGCAGCTGTCTTCCTGACATTTGATGTACGTTAACCAAATGTTGTTATTGGGGGTGAACGTGGGGCTTTGTGCTGTTCTGAGCTGCATCTCCATCTCTGTCTTTATTTGTTTGATATGGTTTCTCTCGCGGAACCAGAAGGTGCTCTGGTTCCGTGAGAGAAACCATATCAAACAAATTGTTCTCCTTGTTCATAGTAGGTAAATAAACGCCCGGATGAGCAGTGTAGGTAAAAATGAGGATTATGGGGCTGGAGAGATGGCTCAGCAGTTAAGAACACTGCTGCCCTGGTGGAGACTCTGGCGTGATTCCAACACCTACATGGTGGCTCACAGCTCTCTGTAACTCCAGTTCCAGGGGATCTGATAGCCTTTTCTGGCCTTCCGCACACATATATGTAGTGTACAGACATTCATGCAGCCAGGCTACCAATATACACTTAAGAGAACGGGGCGGGATGTAGGACAAGGGTTGGTGGAGAGAGAGGGTGGGATGGAAGAAGCCGGATATCTGCGGCAGACGGTGAGGGTCACAGGATGCCCGTGTCCACGTCCTCCTGATGGAAGTGTTTCCTTGTCCCGGCAGGTGGAGGTGCAGTGTCTGCTGCTGCTGGAGGTGCTGGGCGGCTCCCACAAGCACGCTGTGGACGGCGCTGTGAAGAAGCTCACTAGGCTGTGGAAGGAGGTGAGGGCGGGCGGAGGTGGACCGCGCCTTCTCTGTGCCTCTGCGGCGTCTGACTCGCCGGCCGTCTGCTTCTTCTTCAGAACCCTGGACTGGTGGAGCAGTACTTCTCAGCGATCCTTAGCCTGGAGCCCAACCAAAACTATGCTGGCATGCTGGGGCTGCTGGTGCAGTTCTGCACAACCCACAAGGAGATGGACGTGGTCAATCAGCACAAGGCAAGTGCCCAGCGTGGTGACAGTGGGTTCGCCACATCGGGGGTCTGTAGGGAACGAGTGGGAACTTGCTTTGTCGAGTGACCTCTACCCGTGGCTCATGTGAATCCTGGTATAGACACTGGGGTGATAGTTCATTTATCACCTCTGTGGGCAGCTCCCGTGCCCCAAACACTGTGCAGAAGACTGTGACCCTTGTCAAATGAGTCAGAGATTGTCACCTAGTTAATTCCGTCTGATAAATGTGACAAAGGAAATAGGCAAGTTCTGGGCTCTGACTTGGACTGTGTCTCTGTAATGAAAGGACTGAGGGGTAAAGAGAAGCTGGCCAGGAAAGAGGTGGGCGGAGCGAGTAGGACAGGGCATCAGGAAGGCGAGTGGCTCGTCTGTGAGTGGTGAGGACTTCCTGATGGGCCACTGTGAGCAGGCAGGGCCGGCAGAGCAGCGTGGGTGGGACCTCAGCCTAACTGAAGGCGTGGGCCTCTGTCCTGCAGAGTGCCCTGCTGGAGTTCTACGTGAAGAACGTTCTGATGAGCAAAGCCAAGCCTCCCAAGTACCTGTTGGTGAGTGGACCGCACACTGCTGCCCAGATGCTGTCAGAGCCTGCTCGGTCTGTACACTGCCCCGCTCCTCACTCCTCCATGAGGCCGGGTGCCTGACTCTCTGCCTTTGTAGGACAACTGTGCCCCCTTGCTCCGGTTCATGTCCCACTCGGAGTTTAAGGATCTGATTCTGCCCACCATACAAAAGTCTTTGCTGAGGAGCCCGGAGAATGTTATTGAAAGTAGGTTCCTGCTGTGTAGTGGTTGGGAGAGCAGGTGTGGGCGTGCAGGCCTGTTCCTGTTGGCTTGGCAGCAGGAGGGCATGTGCTGTGAGTGTGACACGTGGTCACTGTCACCTGGTGTGGGCCGGGGGCAGGTGTGTGTGTGTGTGTGTACATGTACGTGTACGCGTGTACACGTGTGCGCATCAGCTCCTCTGGAACTAGAGTCCTAGGCAGTTGTGCGTGGCCTGCTGTGAACCTGGAGGAGCCGCCGCTGCTCTACACTGCTGAGCCGTTGCTGTAGCTCCAGACGGTGCTGTCTCGTTAGAAGACTGGAAAAGTGTCCTCTTAGAATATTGCCCATAATTATTGAGACTGGAGAACTTTCTGGAGACCATTGAGAGTAGTAACCCTATCTCCAGACAGTTTGACCTTGATGTGAAGAGTAGAGCCCTAGCTCAAGTGTGTGATGACTTTGTGGCCTTGTCGAGGTGAAAGGCAGGCTTGTCACCACACAGCTAACCAGGCTGGGGGCATTTGAGGGTGGGCTGGGCAGAATGGGCACCAGAACTTGAAACTGATGGCCTGTGCTTTCTGTCCCCTTAGCTATCTCCAGTCTGCTGGCTTCAGTGACACTTGATCTGAGCCAATATGCCCTGGACATCGTGAAAGGCCTGACGAGTGAGTGTGCAGCCCTTGTACAAGCAGACCTCTGCAGCCCCCTGACACGCCTTTCAGTTTCTTTTGTATTTTACAGTTTTTTGTTGAAAACGGGGTGGGGAACAGCTCGTGGGATTAAAGGTTGTTTCTACCAAGCATGCAAACTCCAAGTTTAATCCTGGAAACCTCATGATGAAAGGAGAGAACCCACTCCCACAGATTGTTCTCTGACCTGTACTGTGTGCCATGGCAGCCCCTCACCCAGACAGAATTAAGAAATGTTAAAAAATGAAAAGGAAAAAGGTTTTTACTGCCAAGAAGGGGCGGAGGTTCTTTTCTGAGGTTGTTGTGAGGTCAGAGCTGGGAGTCAGTCGAGAGTCAGGGCCCCTGGGAAGAGAGTAAAGTCTGGACGCTCGGCTGCTACTGCCCTGAGCTGTGGCTCTGTGTCCAGATCAGCTGAAGTCCAACAGCCCCCGCCTGATGGACGAAGCCGTCCTGGCGCTGCGCAACCTGGCCCGCCAGTGCAGTGACTCCTCCGCCACCGAGGCCCTGACCAAGCACCTGTTTGCAATCCTTGGAGGTGAGCGGGAGGTGGGCACAGTAGGTGAGCAAGGTGGGAACCGGGGTGGGCTGGGTCTGAGTTCACTCCGCGAGGAGCTGTGGACACGGGCACATCTCTGCACGTGTGAGCAAAAGCATACACGTGACAGCATGGAGGGCAGTGTCCGCATCGATAAGAATCTGTGCTTTTGTGTGTGTGTCAGAAAAGAAGGAAAGAAAGGCGTGGAGATGGGAGCAATGCCTTTGAGTCATAGGAACATGGAACAAGGGAAGGTTGTAACGCTGGGCTAGAGCCAGCATCGCACCAGAAAGGCTGCTTCAGGAGCGCACATGTGTGTCGTCAAGCAGTGCCAGTGTGGACAAGTGCTTTTCTTTATCTCTGCGCAGGCTCAGAAGGAAAGCTAACGATCATAGCCCAGAAGATGAGTGTCCTCTCAGGTAGGGATTCTTCCCTGGGTTGTATGGGGCCAGGTGGGGAGGTTTACCTCACTCTCAAGTAAGCTAAGCCCCAGCAGGACTCCCGGAGGGGAGCTGAGGAGGGCCTGTAATGGCCAGGGAGAGAGACCGTGGCTGCTGGCCCCACAAGCCCACTAGACAGTCGCAGAAAGCCTTGTCCTATGACTTTGTGCAGGGGTGGGGCCAACCGGAGAATCTGCCTTTCAGGGATTGGAAGCCTCAGTCATCACGTGGTATCGGGGCCTTCCGGTCAAGTCCTGAATGGGTGTGTGGCTGAGCTGTTCATCCCGTTCCTCCAGCAGGAAGGTATTTCCTCGTGACATGGAGAGTGGGCGGTTTATACCCATTCTCTTACTCACTTTACATTCCAGTTACGGCCCGTGCCCCAGTCCCACCCTCACAGAGCCCTCTTTCCACTGCCCCCTGCCCTTCTCCTCAGAGAAGAGGAGCACCCCTTTGGTACTGCCCCACCCTGGGCATCTGGTCCCAGCAGGTGCAAGCACACCCTCTCCCACCAAGGCCCAACCATCTGGACCATGGTTTTCAGTCAGCCTTCCTAAAGGCTTTCTAAAGGCACGCCTCCTTGAGTTAGCAGGGCTGGGGATTGTCTGACATGTCACTGCCTCCTCCCCTGGGACTCCGGCTTGCTCTGACACACTGTTTGTAGCGGTTTGATGTGGTTCTAAGTCATCAGACTGACCGGATTTACGCCGCTTGCCCTAGTGCACGAAGGCACCCTGGTCCACGCCGTCTCCATCCTGGCGCTCTGGTGCAGCCGACTCACTGCAGAAGTGCCCAGGAAGCTCACTGACTGGTTCAAGAAAGTCTTCAGCCTTAAAACTTCCACCTCTGCGGTGAGGCATGCCTACCTGCAGTGCATGCTGGCCTGCTTCCGAGGTGAGCCTGCCTGCCTCCTTTGAGGAGACGGCTGAGCACACGCCCCATGGGGCTTGCTGTTTGGGTTCACTTGCTGAACATTCATCATGGTGACGCATTCCCAGATAACACGGTAGTGACCTTTTCCCTTGTTGGGCTTTATTCAGAAAGGACCTACAACCAGAGCCTGCTGTACTGAGATTAGGAATTTAAAATGTCCAATGTAAACATGAGTTTGAACCATATATATATATATATATATATATATATATATATATATATATATATATTCACATACACATATATAAAGACCACTTCCATCTCTGCGTGTGCTAGTTCTCCTCCGTGCGTTAGAGGTGACATTACAGTTGGACATTGCGGCTCAGGCCTGAAAGGCCAGCACTTGGGAGGTAGAGGCAGGACTTATAGGTCATCTTGAGCTGCCTGCCGAGTTTGAGGGCAGCCTGAAGTATATGAGTAGTTAGTTACAACAAAATGAGTGTGTTTAACTGTAGTGGTAACTGTTTTGTAAAAGTTAGAGATAGGGTCTCTCTCTACATAGACCTGTCTGTCCTGAAACTCAAAGAGATCTGCCTGCCGGGGTTAAAGGCCTGTGCCACCACAACCAACTTATTTATTTAGTGTGTTTATTTCACAGGTCAGCAGCTTGGTTCAGACTTCGGGGTTTGGGTCTAGAGGTCATCTTGTGGGGAGCAGCAGATTGGAATTGGTAGGCTTGAAGTTAGCAGTGGTTATTTGTCAACCAGCCTCGTGTCCAGGAGAGGAGTGGCTGATGATCAGATTAATAGAATCCTTTTGCTTTTAATTTTTTTATTTAATTTATGCTGCTAGAATTTGAGTCGCAGAGTCTTCTCCTGCTCAGGGTAACTGAAGGACTTTAGTCAGTTCACACCTGGGTGGACAATGTCTTCTCAAGTAATAGTGTCACCCCGTAGACCAGGATGTCTCTAAGGTGCTTCTCTCCACAGGTGACACACTCTTGCAGGCCTTGGACTTTCTGCCCTTGCTTATGCAGACCGTAGAGAAGGCGGCCTCCCAGGGCACTCAGGTTCCCACGGTCACCGAAGGGGTCGCCGCAGCCCTGTTGCTCTCCAAGCTTTCTGTGGCTGACTCACAGGCTGGTAAGGGTCCGCATGCGTGCAGGGTCCCAGTGACAAGGCTCTTTTCATAGTCCCTGCTCCTTCAGCTTCAGGGCTGACTGTTGTCTGCAGGGCTGAGCTCAGGAGTGCAGCCAGGGGACCCCCCCCAACACACACACACACACACACACACACACACACACACACACACACACACTCATACACACACACACTCATACACACACACACACACTCACTCACTCACTCACTCACTCACTTACTCACTCTGTCCCTGGCTGTGACCGCGCTTGCTTGCAGCATGGCTAAGCAGAGCCTTAGGGCTTTTCAGGTCTTGCTTCATTGTTGCTGTTTGTATATTTGTTGCTGTGTATGTGTGTGAGGGCCTTCCCTGAGTGTGTGGGCCTCACAGGCATTCGGTGCCACAGGGGTCAGAAGAGGGTGTCGGATTCCCTGTCACTGGAGTTGTAGACAGTTGTGAGTTGCCACAGAGGTACTGGGAACCCGGGTCCTCTGCAAGAGTGGCCAGTGCTCGTAACTACTGATCTTAACCACTAATCTTTCTAGACTTTGTGTCTTAATGACTTACATATTCATAGGGTGTTCTAGTTCATTTCTGTTGCTGAGGTAACACACCCTGACAAACAGAAACTTGGGGAGAAGGGAGTTTATTTCAGCTACAGTTCCAGCTATAGCTGGTCACCATGGGAAAGTTAAGGCAGGAACTTGAAGCAGCTAGTTCCATCGCATCTGCAGTCAAGGGCACAGACGTGTGTACTGGTCACTTGCTTGTCTTTAGCTGGATGTCTTCTTTTATACAGGTCAGGATCCCCACCTAAGGACTGGCGCAGCTCAGAGCGGGCTGGTCGGGTCCTATCAATTTAATTAGGAAAATTTTCCATAGACAGGCTGCATACAGGCCGCCCCAGTTTAGACAGTCCCTCGTTGACTCTCCTGCCGGTTCTACACTGTCAGTTAACGAGGAAAGGTAACCATTGCATAGGGTGTAAGATTCATAAAGTCCAGGTGGAAGGATGGCCCAGTGGTTAAGAACATTTACTGCTCTTACATCCATGTGGTGGCTCACAACCGCCTGTAACTCCAGCTCCAGGGGACCCTGTGCCTTCTGCCCCCGCCGGCACAGCATTTACATAGGGTACACATACTCAGATACATGGAATAAGTCAATTTTTGAAAAAAAATTATAAAGTACCAAAAAAGTAAGTTAGTTGTAAAGTGATAGTTTTCTTTTAGCCCTGTCTCCCAGCCACTCAGCTTCCATTTGGATGCGAGCGGCAGTTTTGTGTCCGTATATACTGTGGGTGTATAATGAAACATGCTGGGTGGCATACTGTATATACCATGTCACCTACCAACCACGTGTGCAAATGAAAGCTCGAGTCACAGCCTTCCATTCTCTCTGGCCCTAGGATCCTACCGGTCTCTGAGTCCAGTGTGCTGGTCAGTTTTGTCATCATGACAGTCCTTGAGAAATTCAACTTAAGGAAGAAAGATTTGTAGTGGCCTGTGGTCTTAGAGGTGCCCATGTATCTACTGACCTGATTCACTTGCACCAGGCCCTCCTCCTGATGTTGTCACCTGCCAATGGTGTCATCAGCCGGGGACCAAATGTTTAGCATATGAGCCTCTAGAGCCTTCCTCCTTGCGTGTGCCCTCTCCTGGCCGTGCTCCTGTGGCGAGAAGCAGGCTTCTTTCTCTGCGAGCTGTTGCATAGCCTCTGTGTATGCCAAGGACCTTAGCTGCCTTGGGTGGAGATAATGTGACCCCAACCTCAGCTAATTCCGGGGTGTATCAGGGTGCATGCCCTCTGGTAGGGGCTACGGATATCTAGTTATTTGAAGGAGGGTTTGCTTTTTGTTTGAGGAGCGAGCGAATGAGCGTTGAGAAAGGTTTCATGATGTTTTCAGATAGATCCCTGAGAGCCTGGGAGGATGAGACTCGCTCACAAAGGAACGGCCCCAGTTAGGGAGAGAAAGCGAGAGCTGCATTGTGTGCACCTCAGGGGATCCAGCCAGGCCAGTGGGTGGTGGGCATTCCAGAGGAGAGGCTGCAGGCAGAAGAGAACCCTAAAGTTTCCAGACTGCAAGGGAGACCAGAGGACTTACGTTTGGTTTCAGAGTAGGAGAACACTGAGCCTAGATCCTTCATGGAGGGTCTGTCAGAGCCTGCCTGGCCACTTCAGCTGGGACGGGCCATGCTGGGGGGACACGGCACATTGTGCTGTGGGGTGACCTTTGGTTTCTTACAGAGGCCAAACTGAGCAACTTTTGGCAGCTGGTTGTGGATGAAAAGAAGCAGATTTTCACATCTGAGAAGTTTCTGCTCCTGGCTTCAGAGGAGGGTGAGTTTCTGGTCTCCCGCAGGTCTGTAGGAGGACCTGTCCCTGAGCACCCGCCTGGCCAGCAACTTGGCTCTTTGTCTTTGAGACAGGGTTTCTCCCTGTAGCCCTGCCTGTTCTATCACTCTCTCTGTCACAGAGATCCGTCTGCCTCTGCCACCTGAGCACTGGGATTAAAGGCGCGGGCCACCTTCGCCCTGTCAGTTTGACTGTTTTCTGAATGAATTCATCCTGAGGGCGAGTCAGGCTCAGTAGGAAGCGGGTGGGGAGGGCTGTCGAGACTGTGGTGCTGCTCGCAGTGGAGCTGCAGTGTCAGCTGTAATTACAACTGAATGGGTAATTGGTGCTGTCTGGGTGGTGTTGCTCTGAGGCCTGTGAGCTGTGGCAGCTCTGCTCCCCTACCAGGCCACACAGAAACGACTGGTTTCTACCCTGGCAGGAAAGGAACAATGATCTCCAAATGATGTGCAAAATTCTAGGTTGCCTCACATGAGTCTGCTGCTAATTAGCGACTTGAAAAGTCTTTTGACTCAGGAATCACAACATTCTATTAGGGAGCTACAACTATTAGTCACTTTCTGGCTTAAATTTTTTTATAGTTAGCTTTTGATTAAGAACGACGTTCCTATAGTTCAAAGACAAGGTAGGAGGGAATCTGCACTGAATCTGCCTTCATCAGTTCTGCTGCTCTGGGTCCCTGAAGTTACACGAGCCGCGCTCTGTGTGTGTTCTCATCCGCCGTCCAACCGCTGTGTGCTGCTCTCAGCCCCGTGCTTCCCAGGCTACAAGTCCAAGCCGCTGAGCCAGCTTATCTACTGAATTTCCTTTTCTTCTTTCCTTTCTCTCTCTCTCTCTCTCTCTCTTCCTCCCCCCCCTTCCTTCCTTTCTTTCCTTTTTTGAGACCGGGTTTCTCTGTGTGGCTCCCGAGCTCCACCTGCCTCCGCCCGCTGAGCGCTGCATCATCACCACTGCTCAGCTGTGTCTCTGTTTTAAGGTTTATTTTGTGTGTATGAGTTTTTGCTTTCATGTATGTCCGCACGTGGAACTTTCAGTGTCAGAGGAGGGGGTTAGATCTGGAGTGAGGGATGGTTGTGAGCCGCTGTGTGGGTGCTGGGAATCCAACCCAGGTCCTCTGCAAGAGCAACAGCTGTTCTTAACCACTGAGCCGTCTCCCAAGCGTCCTCTCCTTTTTTTTATTCAGAGACAGGATTTTATTGTATAGACTAGGCTAGCCTTAAAAATTAAAATCAGTGTATGCATCTATGTATATATATGTCATAAAAGGAAATAAAAGTGAACTATAGCTTTATATCTAATATTAATCACATTTAAATTTTGGTGTTAAATTTTCAAGTTCATTGTAAGTTTTGGGTATGTGAAAAGAATACATTTAGTTACTTAATTTTTGTGTGTATGTATGGTGTGGTGTGGTGTGTGTATATGTGTGTGCACGTGCAAATTGGAGGACAGCTTTCGGGAGTAGGTTCTCTCCTTCCACCGTGTGGGTTCCGGGGATGGAGTTCACGCCACCAGGTTTGGTGGTGGGCTCCTTTACCCACTGAGGCCCCCTCACCAGCCGCGCTTGCCTTGTTTTAAAGGCTCGCACTGTCTCTCTCTTACAGCCCTATGTACCGTGCTGCATCTGACCGAGAGGCTTCTCCTTGACCACCCCCACAGGCTCACCAACAGCAAAGTCCAGTACGTGAGCCCCGTTCACCTTATCTTGGGTGTCTCGTAGGTGTGGCTGTGGACAGCCCTACCCCGGCTTCCCAGGAACATCTCTGTGTGTGTGTGTATTTGCAGGCAGTACTATCGGGTCCTGGTGGCTGTGCTCCTGAGCCGGACCTGGCATGTGCGCAGGCAGGCCCAGCAGACAGTTCGGAAGCTGCTGTCCTCTCTCGGGGGCATTAAGCTGGCCAACGGCCTCTTGGAGGAGCTGAAGACCGTCCTCAACTCTCACAAGGTGAGAGGGTCCAGGCTCTGCAGTGGCTCAGTCTACCTCTTTCCACCAAGTTTTAGCTGGACCTGCCCTGGGATGTTCTCTCAGGCTGGGTGATCTCAGGACTTCCTGCCCTGCACTCAGGTTTTGAAAGCATCTTTGCCCTTCAGCGTCCCTTCTTCCTTTTGAAGTAGTTTAACCAAAATAGTTTTGGATATTTCTTTTTTTTATTGTTTTAAAATACTTAATAATTTTACTTTATTTTTCAAGACAGGGTATCTCTTTGTAGCCCTGGCTGTCCTGAACTCATTCTATAGACCAGACTGGTCTTGAAGTCCCAGAGATCCTCCTGCATCCCTAGTGCTGGGATTAAAGGCTTGCACCAACACCCCTGGCTTACTTAATAATTCTGAATACACACTTATTCTCACTTTTGATTTTTTTTCACAGTGCCCTTAAAGTCAAGTAGAGCTTATAGCCTTCTTTTTTATGCTAGCTATCTAGGCTATGAGATGAGCTGTCTGGACTGTCTCAGGCAGCAGCAGGCGGAAGCAGGAGACAGTAGAGGCCTGGATCATTTGAGCGCTCTAGGTGTCAGGCATCACTGATTTTCCCTCAGCCCTGTGTGCCTGCCTTCCACAACCAGTCCCCCCTCATTCTCATCCCTTAGGTCTCTAGGTGGGCTGTCTCCCCAGGCATGTCTCATAGCCTGTGGACTCCTGGGCAGGAAGCGAGGCATTGGGCTCACTCTAGCGGGGATTCCCACTAAGAGCAGGGGAGGCTCAGGGACCCTGCACAGGGCTCCGAGCCCTGGGGACGCATTTGTTCTCTCTACAGGTGCTACCTTTGGAGGCTCTTGTGACAGATGCTGGGGAGGTAACCGAGATGGGCAAGACCTATGTGCCTCCTCGAGTTCTGCAGGAAGCCCTGTGTGTCATCTCCGGGGTGCCAGGGCTCAAGGGCGACGTCACCAGCACTGAGCAGCTGGCCGAGGAGATGCTGATCATCTCCCACCACCCGTCCTTAGGTCTGTGACTGTGGAGGAGCGGGAGAGGTGGGGAGATAATAGTCCAGGCAGAAGGCTTCAAGCACCCCTCTCCTTCAGTGGCAGTACAGTCTGGACTCTGGCCAGCACTTCTCACGAGGATGAAGATTGACCCTGAGGCCTTCATCACCAGGCACCTGGACCAGATCGTCCCCAGGGTCACGACACAGAGTCCCCTGAACCAGGTAATGAGTCAGGGCTTTGGATGTGAGGGCTCAAAAGAACCAGGAGGAGGAGAGGTGAGGTGTAGCCTGCCCTCTGTAGGGAGTGACAGGTGCATACTGCTTGGAGCACAGAAGGGAGCTCGGCCTCATTTGCAGGCAGTGTCTGAGGAGGTGCTGTCAGGTCAGCTGGGGCCCTTAGGTGCTGCCTTTTGTCCTCCTTCATGAAACTTGTCTGACCTCCCAGTTACTCTGTCTCCTTTCCAGTGTGTGAGCCACATTTTCAAATTTCTGCTCAGAAAGAGTTTTGGGCTCACACCTTGTCCTCCCAACAGTTCCAGTGGGCAAAGCATGTATTTTCCAGTAATGTCAGCTGACATGGGGTCTCATTGCCCCGCCTTGACCTGGTCCCAAGACTGCCATTTTGGTTAGGGGCTTTGCCCGCCTTTGGAAATGGTGAGGCAGTGCCCCTGGACCATGGAATTGAGTAGAGTGTGCGGGAATCAGTGTCCATACTGAAGGAGGGGAAGGCATGTGTCGGCTCAGAGCAGTGAGCCCAATGGGAAGCACTACTCAGAAGCACAAGGCAGGAAGGGTGAACCAGTTAAATTGCAAGGGTCATTTGGGTGCGCTAGAGCCTATTTCCGATGTAGTTACGGTGTAGACTGACGGCGTCTGTCTGTCTGGCAGTCTTCCATGAACGCCATGGGCTCCCTTTCTGTCCTGTCTCCTGATCGAGTGCTCCCTCAGCTCATCGGCACCATCACCGCCTCTGTGCGGAACCCTGCGCTGGGCCTTGTGACTCGGGAGGAGTTTGCCATCATGCAGACCCCTGCCGGGGAGCTGTTTGATAAATCCATCATCCAGAGGTGAGTGAGGCTCAGGTGCGCGCCTGCCACTCCGTCACTTTTCCTCCCCAGCTCTGGTCTTCACGCCTGTTCAGTGGACGTAGGGTCATTGTGAAGAATAAGCGAAGCAGCCTGTCTGTCCGGGACAGAAATACCTGCCTGTGTCCAGGCCTAGTGCTTAGTGCATCCAGCAGCCGGCACTAACCTGGTGCATGCACTCAAACACCACATGGGAACTGGATGTGGTGCTGGATGCTAACAGTTCCACACTGTGGAGGCTGAGATAAAGGGATGGTAAGTTAGAGGCCAGCCTGGACTATATGAAGACCCTGCCTGCGATACCGAAGGCTGAAGAGATGGGTCTGAGTTAAAGTCTTGCAGGCCAGCAGCCTAGTGAAAATGTCAAGCTGCATACAGGTTCATTGAGATTACTTCTCTCAAAAGATACAGTGGAAAGAGATAGCGGGAGATAGTAGAAATTAGCCCCTGGCCTCTGATCTCCATTCGTGCGGGACTTGGTCTCTCGGCTGAGGAGACTGGTGTGTCTCTTGAAGCTAGATAACTGTCTCGCCTTCCCCATATTTCAGTGCCCAGCAGGACAGCATTAAAAAGGCCAACATGAAGCGCGAGAACAAGGCCTACTCTTTTAAGGAGCAGATCATCGAGATGGAGCTGAAGGAGGTGAGTCCATGGAGGCGTCTGGGAGACCCTCGGCTTGGTGCTTCTGCTCCCCGTGACCTGCCTCTGGTCCTCTCCAACACTCTGTGGCCTCCTCTGACCCCACTCAACGGAAACCAGAGTTTTACTGGACGTTGCTGCCCCATCCTGCCTGCCCTGGCCGGGCGTCCTGACATGACTGACAGAGTTGGCTCTAGACAGAACTGGTTCTGCCAGAGCTCTTGCCTGCCAGCCTCCCTGCCTCTGCCAGCCTCCCTCCCTCTGCCTTCCCCGGGCATCTTGTCACTTACCCTTCCTGACTCCCTCTGCCTTCCCCGGGCATCTTGTCACTTACCCTTCCTGACTCCCTGCCTGTCCAGCTGTAGTATGATTCACTATGTAGCTTGTTGCTTTTACAATATTTAATGCCCCAATGTCTTTTTATTAACTGTTTATTATCTAACTTTACCTGCTAGACTGTGAGCTCTGTGTGGAGGGGTCTCATATATATGTATATGTAATATATGTACACACATACACACATCTCCATGTCTCTAGCATCTCAAACAGTTCCTGGCATGATATAGGCACTCAGTAACTATTTATCTCTGTAGCCAAGGCGTTCTGTAAGTGCCTTCAGTGTGTCTGAGCAGGTTAAAGTCCTTCATCTGAAGCCATGCGGCCTCGGGAGATGATTGAGGGAGCGGTTGTTTCTCTGACATTTCTCCCCTCACCTTTTTAAGCAGAGAATCCTTTTTCAAGATTTGCTTCTTTACTGCTCTCTCTGTTTTGAAGGCATCCAGTGGCTGTGGCCTTTATAGGGGTGAGGGAGGGCATGTGGGGGCCCTGCTCCTAGACTTGAGGCTGGCCTAGAATTCTCGGAAGCCAGCGAGCTTTCCTCTGGTGGGAAGGTAGATCTGTCTTGTGGATGTAGAGCTGGCCTCTGACCCTGGTCCTTCAGGAAATCAAGAAGAAGAAAGGCATAAAAGAGGAAGTGCAGCTGACCAGCAAGCAGAAGGAGATGCTGCAAGCCCAGATGGACAAGGAGGCGCAGACCCGGAGGCGGCTGCAGGAGGTAAGAGGCTGCCGCATGTCGGGGCCGGGAAGATCGCCTGCTTCTTGCTGCCTGGTGGACCCCACTGACCTTTCTCTGCCTGCAGCTGGATGGGGAGCTGGAGGCGGCGCTCGGACTGCTTGATGCCATCATGACCAGGAACCCGAGTGGCCTGATCCAGTACATCCCTGTCTTGGTTGACGCCTTCCTGCCCTTGCTGAAGTCTCCCCTGGCTGCTCCCAGGGTCAAAGGCCCCTTCCTGTCCTTGGCTGCCTGTGTCATGCCCCCTAGACTCAAGACCTTGGGTTAGTCCGTATTTGCTGGCTGTGGGGTTAGCTCGGGTGTTTGTGCAGTGGGCTGGAGGTGCCTGTGTGTGTTCTGAGGGGACGTGCTGCCCTAAGCCGCTGAATATTGTCTCCACGTGGAAGCCTCCGTGGAGCTCAGCCTGGATGAGCAGTGACGTGGGGCTCTGCCCTCCACTCCGTCTTCCTCTCTGTTTCTCTGAGGAGCAAGGTTTGCCAGCTAGTTAATTAGCACCTCATCTTTCTGAAGTAGCTTTGTTTTTGTGCTCAGGACCACATCCAGGGTCTCGTGTGAGCCCCGCCCCGCCCCGCCCTCTGTAGCGGGTCCGTGGCAGGGAGCGGGCCGGGCTGTAAGCAGCATGTGCTAGTGGTGTGCTCTCGGTTGGCTCTGAAGAGACATTAGCCAGGCAGGAGAGGTGGGGCTCACGGTGGCCTTACTCTTCCCGTGATGGGGCTGCAGTCTGCAAGCTGTTCCGAGAAGACATATCAGCTGGTGCTGGAACCTGCCAGAAGTGTTGGTTTCTGCCTGAGGAAGGGACCATGTAGGCTAGGGCTCTACTGTGGGTGAATGACGCTTGGGTGGCTCAGGCCTCTCGGCACACTGACCTCTCTGGTGTCAAAGTATTAGCTAGGAAGTGGTGGCGCACGCCTTTAATCCCAACACTTGGGAGATAGAGGCCGGTGAATCTCTGAGTTCGAGGCTAGCCTAGTCTACAGAGTGAGTTCCAACACAGAGAAACCTTGTCTCAGTGAATGTCCAGGGCGTCTTCTAGTGTCTCCGTGGGTCATCTGCAGCCTGTCCTCTCTCACAGGCACCTTGGTGAGTCATGTGACCCTGCGCCTACTGAAGCCAGAGTGTGCTCTGGATAAGTCCTGGTGCCAAGAGGAGTTGTCTGTGGCCGTCAGGAGGGCGGTGTCGCTGCTGCATACACACACCGTCCCCGGCAGGGGGGGCAGGGGCGAGCCAGGTAAGGGGCAGGGGCAGGGACAGGGAGCCCCATCCCGGGGCAGTGTGAGGCAGGAGCCAGAGCGTCTCTGAGCTTTCTGTGCCTTTGCTCTTGGGAGAGTCCTCCTGCGCCCACCCCCTCTCCCCCTTGGTTTTCCTCATTTGCCTCTCTTCAGTGTCACATCTGGAACTGGGCCAGCCTCTGGGGTAGAAGCGGGGCCGGTTTAGCCCCAGGCTGCCCACCGTTGTCCCCAGCATCGTGCTTGGGGCTGGGAAGGCTGCTAGCTTCTTCCCCACCAGCCCTTGACCTGCTCAGTCGGCTTTGCTGCTTCTCTCCCAGATGCTGCACCGCTGTCTGCACCGGCCTTCTCCTTGGTCTTCCCCATGCTAAAGATAGTGCTCACTGAGATGCCCTACCACAGCGAGGAGGAGGAGGAGCAGATGGCCCAGATCCTTCAGCTCCTCACTGTCCATGCCCAGCTGAGGGCTTCCCCTGACACCCCACCTGAGCGGGTGGACGAGGTTGGCAGGGAGCTCTACCCCATGGTTTAAGGGCGTGGGGAGGCAAGGGCTCGCACACTTCCCGACCCTTGGGTTCTGGTGTTTTATCCACATAAGACAACAGGCTCTGCTGTAGGAAGGGGTTGTGCTGCTGTGTTCACAGACTGTGTTCACAGGTCTCTGTCTGTGTGGGTGCTTGGTTTTGCTATTGCTTGTCCTGCATACACTGTTTTATTTAACTTGTTACCTACTCAAGGCTATTTCACTATCGTGTCTTTTCCCTGACCTGAACAGCACTGTGTGTTTGCATGTTTCTTGCATATCTAGTACATGTTGGTGTACAGTTCCTAGGTCACATGGCATATATTGAGCCAGCCTCTTACTAAGTTCTTTCCTTCAAAACTAACCTAGTCTTAGTGTAAGTCGGACTGTGTAGCCTGGCTGGCCTCAAACTCACAGAGAACTTCCGACCTCTGCTTTCAAGCACTATGTAAAGGTGTGCCCATGCATGACATCCATTTGAGTGATGTGTTTTATTTGGCATTTCTCTTCTTTCCTTGTACACGTGACTTTCTCTTCTTGGGCTCTTTGGTCTATCAGTATCACTTCACTGTGGGAAGCAGGCACTGTGCACTTGTGGTAGGCTGGGTTAGCACCTGTGGGCTTGGCTCTAAATAAACCTAAGGAAGTGTCTACAATGACTAAGTCAGTTCTAGGATCCACAAGACTCTCCCATAGGTGAGAGGATGCCAGCAGACTGGCTGCCGGGCATAGGTACCAACCTTCTCTCTCATTCTCCCCCAGAACGGCCCGGAGCTGCTGCCCCGAGTGGCCATGCTGCGTCTGCTGACATGGGTGATCGGGACGGGCTCCCCTCGCCTACAGGTGATCTGCTCTCCCTGGTCTGTGCTGTGGCTTTTCATGACTCTGACCTCAGGATGAGTAGTCAAGACCTAGTCGCTCCTGGCTCTCTTGTTAGCAGGACTGCCAGTGCCTGGCTTGACCATGGGGTCTTAGCCCCTGAGGTGCCGTGGGGTGACTGTTTTAAGGGCACCTGTGCAGTCCCTCTGCGTAACTGAGCTGCTGAACTGACCCCTGCGTGGTGATATTGTCCCCAGGTTCTCGCCTCAGACACTCTGACCGCCCTGTGTGCCAGCAGCAGTGGGGAGGACGGTTGCGCCTTTGCGGAGCAGGAGGAGGTGGACGTGCTGCTCGCGGCCCTGCAGTCGCCATGTGCCAGTGTGCGCGAGACTGCACTCCGGGTGTGTGCGAGCCTCCCTGTTACCCTGGGCAGGGGTTTGAGCTGCGCCATGAGCATTTGCCATTTGTCCTTCACCCTCAGACAGGGCCGAGAGGCAAAGAGAGGAGATGATGGGGGTGGGGATGGGGTCTTGAGCTCGTCGTGATGGAGCTCTGTCTGTCTGACTTTCTTCAGTGGGAAAGACTTCATCTGGTTGTCAGTCTAGGCTGTGGCTCTCAGTGCAGCTACAGATAGCTTGTCTTGTCTTTTTTCTTTTCCTTTCTTTCTTTCTTTCTTTCTTTCTTTCTTTCTTTCTTTCTTTCTTTCTTTCTTTCTTTCTTTCTGTGTATGGATAAAATATTCTGACAAAAGCAATTTAAGGGATTAAATTTTACCTCATAGTTCCAGGGTATAGTTCGTTGTGTCAGGGAAGGCATCAGGAGCTTGAAGCAATGGCTCCCATTACGTATGTCATCAGAAAAAGCAGTGGATGCACGCACGTCTGCCTGTGCTCAGCTTGCTTCCTCCAGAGCCCAGGTCCCCTGCCTAGGGAATGGTGCCGCCGGCAGTGAGCGGTCTCCCCACAGCAGCTAATATAGTCAGAGTGACCCCTCACGGGGATTCCGGGTGACTCTGGCTTCTGTCCAGTTGACGTAACCGACAGGGTCTGTGCGTTTATTCAGCGCTCTTCCTCTGTTTGGCTTTTCTGGGTGCCTGTCGACTTGGTGTCTTCCTCCTGCTGGTACTTGGTAAAATATGGGACAAATCATGATAGTGTGGTTATTTTTTGTGTTTTAATTCATTTGACAAACACCATTTGAGCTCTTGTCTATCATGTTTAGAGCTAAATTAGTGATTTTTTACATTAAAAAGTTCTTAAGCTGGGTATGGTGGCTCACACCTTTAATCCCAGCACTTGGGATGTAGAGGCAGGTGGATTTCTGTAAGTTCAAGGCCAGCCTTGACAGCCAAAACATCATAGCTATATTGTGATTCCCTGTCTAAAAAGAAAAAAAAAAACAAACAAGATTTCTGCCACTATACACCAGCAATTGTATATACAAGATTTCTACCACTATACACCAGCAGTTGTATATACAAGATTTCTACCACTATACACCAGCAGTTGTATATACAAGATTTCTACCACTATACACCAGCAGTTGTATATACAAGAAGACCTGGGTCGGGGCGTGTGGCATGTGCTCTGAACCACTGAGCTGATTCCCAGCACTGCTCAGAACAGCTCTGTCCAGTTTCTGCAGTGATCAGATGCTTCCCGCCTGCGCTGTCTTCTGCAGTAGCCCTGAGCACTGTTTTCAGTCTGACCGCTGCGGTGCCTGACTCGCGGTCACCTGCAGCTAACGGTGGTACTTGGGATGGAGAAGTGAGGAGCAAGGGTGCTGCTCCTGGGATGTCAAACCTCACAGCCTGGTCCTCGTCCTCCAGGGGCTGATGGAACTCCCCCTGGTATTGCCAGCACCCGACACTGACGACAAGAACGGTCTCAACCTGCTGCGGAGGCTCTGGGTTGCTAAGTTTGACAAGGAGGACGAGATCCGGAAGCTGGCCGACAGGTGACGCCCTTCTGGTGGGGTTGCAGGGACCTTGTCTGCCCAGTCCTGACTTTGGTTTGCTGCAGGCTCTGGTCGACCATGGGCCTCGATCTGCAGTCAGATCTCTGCTCTTTGCTGATTGATGATGTGATCTACCACGAGGCAGCCGTGAGGCAGGCCGGGGCTGAAGCCCTTTCCCAGGCAGTGGCGCGGTACCAGCAGCGAGCAGCCGAGGTTATGGGCAGGCTTATGGAAATCTACCAGGAGAAGCTCTATGTGAGTGACCGGGGCAGAGGAAGCGGCTGGTGGCCTTCTGTTGTGCTTATCTCATGGGGCAGGGGCCAGGCCGTTGGTCTGTCTGCCCCTTGGGCCGGGGAGCGAGTGCACTGCCGGGCATTTAGCCTCTTGTCTGTTGCAGCGGCCACCCCCAGTGCTGGATGCTTTGGGACGAGTGATTTCAGAATCCCCTCCAGACCAGTGGGAAGCCAGGTAAAGCCCTGCTTGGTCTTGTTGCCAGTTTCCTGACATGTACCTCGGGGCTGGGGTGGGTGCTACAAGGAGGAAAGTCGGGCCACCGTGGTCAGAGAGGCCTGTGTTCAGTGCGGGCTCCAAATGCGCCATTCTGCACCCTTGGACATTTGTCCTGTTTCTCCAGGCTTGTTTCCTGACCCGTGTGGGGGACACACATGCAGAACCTCCCAGGAGATCCCTGTCCCCGCCCATTAGCTCGGAGTGTGCTCAGCTGGTGTTAGTAGTGGCTGGAGGGCTGGGTAGGGAGTAGGAGCGGGTGTGACCTTGCAAGAAGACACTTGTCACCTAGCGTGAGCTTGCACAGAGGAGTAGAACCAGCTTCCTGACAGCGGACTCAGGGTTACTGCTGCTGTAATGAGACGCCCTGGCCAAAGCAAGCTGGGGAGGAAAGGGTTCCGCCTGTACCTCCACCCCACTGCTCATCACCAGAGGAAGTCAGGACAGGGACTCAACAGGGCAGGGACCTGGAGGCAGGAGCTGATGCAGAGGCCATGGTGGGTGCTGCTTACTGACTTGCTCCCCATGGCTTGCTCAGCCTGCTTTCTTATAGAACCCGGGACCACCAGCCCAGGGATGGTCCCGCCCACCGTGAGCTAGGGCCACACCCATTGATCAATGCCTTACAGTTTTGCCTATAACCCAAACTTATAGAGACATTTTCTCAATTGAGCTTCCCTCCTCTCCAGTTGACATAAACTAGCCAGCACACCCGCATTCCCCATGCCGTCATGGCTTGGTGTGCTGTACATGTGCTGTGTAGAACTATCTTACTATGTCTTTGCCACTCCAGACCATCAGCTGGGAACAGGGTGTAGACTTTTTTTCTCTGTAGCTGAGGAGAATAATAAGTTCACTTTGCTTTGTTCCTAGCCAACGGCTGTGGAGTCTGTTTTCTATAACATCTTTCTTCTAGCCTGTCTGAGACATGGAGGGGTGCTCATTGTCTTTCATAGTCAGGGAAACGGAGGCACAGGGTCTGTATTTCACAGGTGGCTTGTTCAGCTCATTGGGGCAGTTGCTTCATGGTGGCTGCGTGCTGCTCCCTGCCCCAAGCTGTGTTTGCAATTGTCCTCCGTCCACATGGGTTGCCCTTGGCTGTGACCCTTGCCTACCCACAGGCTCCCGTTTCCTCTTAGGTGTGGCCTGGCCTTGGCCCTGAACAAGCTCTCCCAGTACTTGGATAGCTCTCAGGTGAAGCCGCTCTTCCAGTTTTTTGTCCCGGATGCCCTCAACGACCGAAACCCGGATGTGCGGAAGTGCATGTTAGATGCAGCGCTCGCGACACTCAATGCCCATGGGAAGGTGAGCAGTACTCAGCAGCCGGGGAGGTGAGACCGAGCAGAGACGAAGAGAGGCGATGTCTGACAGGGCACCAGCCCCTGCTGGGAAACCTCATTTGGTCCAGAGAGACCCTGGGAGGATGCAATTCTCAGGGCTCTGCTTGCTGTGGGCTGCTGGGAAGCCGGGTAAGCGGCAGCATTGCCAGCCCCAGCAGCAAGCCCGTTGCTCTGATGCAGCCTGTGCAGGCTGACCTGTGGCTCTGGGGTCTGCCCTCCAGGAGAACGTCAACTCACTGCTGCCGGTGTTTGAGGGGTTCTTGAAGGACGCGCCCAATGATGCCAGCTACGACGCCGTGCGGCAGAGCGTGGTGGTCCTGATGGGTTCTCTGGCCAAACACCTGGACAAGAGCGACCCCAAAGTCAAACCCATTGTTGCCAAGCTCATCGCCGCCCTCTCCACACCTTCTCAGCAGGTACCTTCCTCTCACCTTGGGGTCCAGGAGCCACTTGGGGGTGGGAGTCCGTTGTGGGCAGACTGCAGGATGCTAGCAGTGGAGTGGGCTGACAGAAAGCAGCCATCCCTCCCCAGGGAGAGCCAGGCACTCCCTATTCATTAGCTAGAGGTTTGGTTTTGGAATGTATATGTGTGTGAGCATACATGCATGCATGAGTGTGTGCAGGTGTGCATGCATGAATGTATGTATGTATGTGGATGCATGAGTTTGCTTAAATCTTGTACTGAAGACACAAAGATTAAAAAAACAAACAAAAAGAAAACTCCCGACAGAAGCCAGCATGGCAGAGCCCTCTTTAACCCTGCAGAGGAGGTGCGTCTGTGTGACCACATACTGAGACTGTCACTCAAAGCAAGCCAGCCACACCACAGAGGCCTCCATCTTGTACCTGTGGCCTCTCCGTGTGCTGGCTACATATTGCAGGCACTTTTAAGGCCTCTCTGAACCATGCTATAAAGGATTTTCCTTTTCCTCTTGTCTGAAGACCATGCGTTTATATGTGATTCCTTGATTGACATATTGGATCTTTCACACCCTGAGTGCCCTCATGAAAGTCACAGTTGGGAACAGTTTCAGAATTGATCAGTCTGACCCACCAAACGGCCCGCTTAGGCAGCCGCCGCATGGTGCTGTGTGGCCGGAGGGCAGGATTCAGTGCACCTCTGTCTCCTGATCTGGATCTGGGTCTCTTAAACTCAGCACGATTCCCCGGTGACACTGGTAGAGAGGGACCTAAGAGACGTGGCTGTTTAATCCAGGCGCAGTACCATGGCACGCGCCCAGGTGGACCCCGGTGCCCACTGCCTGGGCCTGGGCTCTGTTCAGACCAGGGTTTCCTAAACGTCTTCAGTTTACAACCCCTTGTGACAGACATTTTTACTCGATGCTGGGTATTTATGTATATAAAATAGGTGTGCAAATCAAATGTCAGCAGTAATAAACCATAGCATTTAAAAATAATTTGGTATGTGTAAAATGTTTATCATTTATTAGAGATGAAAACAGATTTGCAGACTAACAAGATAGATGTGCTTATTTACTTTTAAATAAACAAGTTTTGCCTAAATAGTTGATTCTACTTAGGATGTAGAGTTTTAGTTTGAGTTGATTTCTGACTTTATAATCGATGCTAGGAATGCTACTTTGCATAACTATGTGGTACAAAGTGGCAGGCACACATATTTTTAATTGCCTTTTTTTTTTTTTACTAATTTATGTGGAGGAGGCGTGTGCCTCAGCGTGTGTGGAGGTCAGAGGGCACTTGCAGGGTAGCTTCTCCCCACGTGGGTTCCCAGGCTGGGGCTCAGGACATCATACTCAACAGCAAGGCTTGTCTACTTGGCTGAGCTGTCTCCCTCCCCCTCCCCCTCCCCTTCCCCCTTAGATATATATTTAATTGGAAATCAGAAATTCTGTTTTAACCCCCAAGCCAAAATTCATAGAATAAGTTTTTAAAGAAACTCGGGTCATCTGTACAATCACTTTTTAATTAATTAATAATTAAGCTTTTTTGGGGTGTGTGATGAGGGTCTCACTATGTAACCCTGGCTAGCCTGATGCAGACCAGGCAGGCCTTGAACTCACAGAGTTCCCAAATGCTGGGACTTCTAACTTGTGCCACCACTTCTGACTAACTCCAACCGTTTTGAAAAATTAAGTGTCAGCACAATGGATCCACAGCTGTAGTGATCTGACCCTCACACACCGGGAAGCCACGAGAGGAAAACATTAGAAGTTTCTTGTTTTCTGCCATGATGGTCCTCTAAGTACAGAAAACCTCGTCTGCCCAGTGAGACACTGCCGTTCCGACGCAGTGGTCTCAGCTTGAGCTGAGCTGAGGGGCTGAGCTGCGTTCGCCGCTGTCGGGTGACAGCATGCTCGAGATAAAGTGCACTTGTGCGTTCAGACCAAGGCCGCAGTGAAGTCACAGGACGCGACACTCCTGAGCTTTGTCAGGAGCACCTCAGAGTCTTACGTGGTGTTTGATATTTGAGTTACTGTTTGGCTGTTGTACATTCAGAAATGTTTACTGTTTGCTAGTGTCTCTCAAGCCCTACGTTGCTTTATGGTGTAGCCCCGTGTACGGTTGTTGCTTTATGGTGTAGCCCCGTGTACGGTTGTTGCTTTATGGTGTAGCCCCGTGTACGGTTGTGAACCTCAGTTTAAGGAGCTGCGGTTTCGAGCAGAAACAGCGCTAGGGTTGCTGCCTGATGGTTGCACTGCGGAGCATGTGTGTCGTAAAGACTGCAGGGCTCACTGCTCCTTTGCTGCTCCGACACTGGAGAGTGAGATTGGGCGTGAGACGGTGCTGGGAGGAGCACCCACCGGGAGGAGCTGTCACTGATGCCACGGCTGCGCCCACAGGTCCAGGAGTCTGTCGCCAGCTGCTTGCCGCCTCTCGTGCCCGCCGTCAAGGAGGATGCTGGGGGCATGATTCAGCGACTCATGCAGCAGCTGTTGGAGTCAGACAAGTATGCGGAGCGCAAAGGAGCCGCGTACGGGCTGGCGGGCCTGGTGAAAGGCCTGGGCATCCTTTCCCTAAAGCAGCAGGAGATGATGGCCGCGCTGACCGATGCTATCCAGGATAAGAAGAATTTCCGAAGGCGAGAGGGTAGGTTCCCTGAGCCCAGTGCTGACAGCGCAGGAAGTGGGCGCCCACGCATGCACGCAGCAGAGAAAGGGAGGGCGTGTTTGACCCATCCCAGCCCCATCCATGGCAGGGCTGACCTGCACTCTGTCCTTATGCCTTTGTGCACCCTTGGGCTGAACCCCGGGCTTCAGCTATGCTAGGCGTGCTGCTCGACTGCGGAGCTGTGCGGCAGCCTTTCTTATTTCCATATTTCAAGCAAAGGATTCCTTAAGTTACCAAGCACAGCCTACAGCTTGGTGATCCTCCTGCCTCAGCTTCCAGAGTACAGGGATTATAAGCTTGTCCCCCTACCTGCTTTCTAACAGAGCACCTTAGCTGAAATAAGCTTGGCCTTTCTAGCTGGTGGTACTAGAAAGTGATGGAAATTCCCCCTGCCTTCTCCTCTGTCACACTCTGCCACGTCCCTGCCCGAGTACTGAGACAGGCGGCTGCACTTTAGTCTGTCTAGACTACCGTGGCCTGAGGAGGTCCCAGGAGCGTGCTGGCCCCGGTATTCTCAGCCTGCCTGTCATGCTCTCCCTAGGAGCTCTGTTTGCCTTCGAGATGCTCTGCACCATGCTGGGGAAGCTCTTCGAGCCCTATGTGGTCCATGTGCTGCCCCATCTGCTGCTGTGCTTTGGGGATGGGAATCAGTATGTGCGCGAGGTAAGTCTGGAGGCAGGAGTGAGCTGCTCCTAGGCAGGCTTGGTCAGGGAGGTGTCTGAGGGGGGTTGCAGCCCCTCCTGCCAGAGGCCCTCCAGCTCCTCCCTGGGTTACTGCTATGAATTTCGCTCTGGTTCCCTGATGCATTGAAGATTTTATTTGTGTGTGCCTGTGTGAGCACATAGGCAGATACCAGGAGCTAGAAGAGGGTGTCGGATGGCCTCTGTCGCCGTTCACCTGATCATCTTGAGGTAGGGCCTTTCCTGAACTGGGGGCTCATAGTTCCTCAGCTGGGCTGGGTGCTGGCGAGCCCCAGCAAAGGCGTCACCCTTTGCACAGGCACATGTGTGAAGTCCCGGCTTAGGACGTGTGCTAGCGTCTAGGCTCCCGTTCTCATGATTGCTGAATGAGTTGCTTCTCTGTGTAGCCCTGGCTGTCCTGTAGACCAGGCTGGCCTTGAACTCAGAGATCTGCCTGCCTCTGCCTCTGCCTCTGCCTCTGCCTCTAAAGACCTGGGATTAAAGCCATCACAGTCTGGTCCAGACAAGTGCTCTTAACTACTGAGCCCTATCTCTAGATCCTAGTACTAAGCTTTTTAAGATGTGTTTTCGGCCGTCTCTCTGGACTTGGCACAGGCTCTAACAAAACTGCAGTCTTGTTTACAGTAGGGACACGAGGGTTAGTGTCAGGCCTCGGTGCTTGCCCAGACGAGGAGACCCCTGACTGTCTTCTCTCCTCCCTTGAGGCTGCAGATGACTGTGCCAAAGCCGTGATGAGCAATCTGAGTGCTCACGGCGTGAAGCTGGTGCTCCCATCCTTGTTAGCTGCCCTGGAGGAGGAGTCCTGGAGGACCAAAGCTGGTGAGGCCCCTCCCCTCCGTCTGTCTCAGCTTCCTGTCAGCAGGTGAACAGTCATCTCGCTTGTGTTTGTGGGCTTGGCAGAGTCTGTAGCCACAGCCGGGGAAAACCTGAGCTGGAGCGCCGTGATCTGGAACCGTCTAAAGCAGATAGAAGCAGATTCTGGGGGGAGGGAGGGTCAGGCCCGGGTCCGTCCTCCACAGCCTCCCTTCTGTTCCTTCAGGGTTCTTTGCCTTACGTTTGAAACAGCACAGATAACAGTGAATCTCATTTGTGGATGTGGAACCCGAGGCCAGAGAAACCCAGTAACTTACCCTCGGAATACCTGCAGGACCAAACTAGGTCTTCCTGCTGCCCTGGTTAGGTCTCTTCTATTGTGATAGGCACCATGGTCCAGAGGAACTTGGGATCACAGCCCATCACTGAGGGAAGTCAGGACAGGAACCTGGAGGCAGGAGCTGATGCAGAGGCCATGGAGGGGCGCTGCTTACTGGCTTGCTCCCATTGGCTTGCTCAGCCTGCTTTCTTATAGAACCCAGGACCACAGCCCAGGGATGGCACCACCCACGGTGGGCTGGGCCCTCCCCTATCAATCACTAATTAAGAAAATGTGCTAAGACTCACCTATGGGCAAATGTTATAAGGCATTTTCTCAGTTGAGATTCCCTCTTACCAAATGACTCTTAATTGTGCCAAGTTGGCAGTAAACCAGCCAGGACACCCGTCCTGGTATTGTCCCTGTCCACCATGCTACCTGCCCCTCTCCTGAATACCGCAGAGCAACGGGCCTCTTCCAGGGACTGAGGAGTCTACAGAAAAGCAGGCTGGTGTGCCTTCCCATGCCAGCATGGTGCCTTGCTGGCCAGTGCTGAGGGGCTCAGCGCTTCACACGTGTCTTCCGTCTGCAGGGTCAGTAGAGCTGCTCGGGGCGATGGCGTACTGCGCGCCTAAGCAGCTGTCGTCCTGCCTGCCCAACATTGTGCCCAAGCTCACAGAGGTCCTGACAGACTCCCACGTCAAAGTGCAGAAGGCTGGACAGCAAGCACTCAGGCAGATCGGCTCTGTCATCAGGAACCCGGAGATTCTGGGTATGCTTTTCCTGTGAGGGCGCACTCTGCCTGTACCCCTCTTCCCTTCTCCTGCATGCTCTAGGGGAAGTCAGCTGACTGTTGCCCTCTGAGGACAAATACATCCATACTGAAATAACCTTCACTGCTGGGAAGCCGCCCCTTTCTTAGTTAGACTAAGCGGTCTGTTCTTCCACTGTCATCGGCTTCATGGTCAGGGACACCAGGTCATTGGCGCAGGAGTAGCCGGACTCTGAGAGCCCCGTGCACTTGGCTGGGCCGTGCCCTCTGCAGACCCTGGCAGCTCGGAGCCCGTCAACACCGTCTAAAACCCTGGTCTCTGCGTGACTTTTTCTTCTGTTAAATTCCATCAGGCAAAAGGATTAACCAATTTTTTTAATTAAATTGTAATTACGTTTATTGTTTTAGTGTTGTGTGGATGTCTGTAGACACAGTGTATGGTGGAAGTTAGCAGACGATGAGAATTGATCTCTTTCCAGCATGTGCGTCCTGGGCGTCATCTCAGTTCAGGCTTGTGGCAACGGCCTTTACCACAGAACAGCCGTCTCATTGGCCCAGATGTGTTCTTTCCTGTGATGGATGGTCTCTGGTATAGTTGGCCTGTGTGTGTAGCCTAGTGTTCTAGGATGCGCGTGACCTTCTGATCCTCCTGCTTCTAGCTTCTAAGTCCTGGGGTTAAAGGTCTGAGACATGTGCCTGACTTTTCTTTTCCTTTCTTTCTTCTCTTTTTTAATGTTTTAATTTTTTAAAAATTAGTTTACAAAACAGTAGGTTTCTATATAACTTCATATCATATCCTTAGTTTTGGCTAATCTTCCCCCACACCTTGTTTCTCCCTGTTTGTGCATTCTTAAGAGCCCACTGGGAACTTTGTTCTCAATATTTACCGCCTAGCTTCATGTCACATGTTTTCTATCACACACACAATATTTACCGCCTAGCTTCATGACAAGTGTTCTATCTCTCTCTCTCTCTCTCTCTCTCACACACACACACACAATATTTACCTCCTAGCTTCATGCCACATGTGTTCTATCACACTCACACACACACACACACACACACACACACACACACAATATTTATCGCCTAGCTTCATGACATGTGTTCTCTCTCTCACACACACACACACAATATTTACCTCCTAACTTCATGCCACATGTGTTCTATCACACACACACACACAGCTTTTTCCTGGTCTCTAAAATTTATTTAAAAATTTCCAGACCTTTTGAGGCCGCATTGTTAGGTAAAAACTGGACATGTTCACACATACATTGTTTGGTTTTGCTTTGTTTCTTTTGAGACAGTGGCTTGTTCTAGCTTAGGCTGACCGGGAGCTCCCTGTGTATCCCAGGTTGGCTTTAAACTCTCGGAAGTCTTCCTCCCTTAATCTTCTTTGTGCCGGGGTTCTAGGTGTGAGGCTGTAGGTGTGATCCACCACAGCTGGGCACGTATTCTGTGGTGTGTGTGTGTGCGCGTGTGTGTATATGTGTGTGTGTGTGTGTGATGGTCACGGCAGAGTGATTAACACACCTGTCACCTTTCGTAGTTTCTTTTAATGATGATGACATTTGGAATCTACCCTCTCAGCAATTTCAAGTATTTAACAGACTATTAGCTAAGTGTGCTGTACTTACATCCTTAGAAGATAATCATCCAGCCAAAATGGAATTTCAACCCTTTGACCAGCATGCTTCCCCACACCCGCTGACCCGAAATGCCTTCTGTCTCTGTCCCAGTCTGAAGAGCCCAGTAGTCCTGGGCTTCTAGGGCACAGAATTATTTTATGGCGTTTGAGATACGGTTTGCACTGTGTAAAGTTTGCTTGTGAACTGTACAGTTCATGGTGTTGAGTGTGCTCGTGGCAGTGTGTAGCCACTACTCCTGTCTGTCTGTCACCCTGTAAAGACACTCCACCACCAGCAGCCACTCTAGACGTCCCCAGACCCCTGATGCTTGGGTGGCGCTGGTTTAGATTTTCTCTCTCTTCTGCACGTTTCCCATTCCCATGCCTGCGGCCTTTCATGTCTGGTTTCTGTTACACAGAATGTTTGCAGGGCTCATCTATGTCATAGCAAACACAGGTGTCTTGTGCCTTTATGGCTGAGCCCCATTCTGTGCGTGTATTTGGGCTGATGCTGCTATGAGCCTCACTTTGTGCAGACACATGCTTCTTAAGTTTTCTAGACATAGGAATGGAGTCAGTGGCAATTGTTTAAAACAACTACATTTCTTTATTAGGTATGTTGTGTGAGCACACGTGTGTTGCACGGGCACAGGTGCCACAGCACACGTGGGGGCAGAGACCGGCTTGCAGGAGGACGTTCCCTTCCTTTAGCTCTTGGCTTCTGGGCTTGGACTCGGGCAGTTACCTGGCTCTACCTGCTGAGCTTTGAGAACGGCCAGGCTGGCTTTCCGTGCTGGCTGCACCTTGACCTGCGAGCAGAGTGGGCGTGGTCAGCTGCCGGCACTGGTGTCTTGTTTAAAGTGGTCTTTAACTGAATTATTTCACTTTTTCTACTCCAGCCTCTTGCAGCTACCCTCGCTCATCCTCCCCCATCCCCCTCGCTTTCAAGATGATGGCTTATTTTTCTTTATTATTGTTAAGTCTGTCTGTCTGTCTGTCTGTCTCTCTCTCTCTCTCTGTGTGTGTGTGTGTGTGTACACAAATATATAAATAGTACAGCCTGTTACCTTTTTTATTATAGTCATAGTCATTCTTGGGGGTTTGAATGGCATCTCTTTATGGTGTTTAACTTTTTTTTTTTTTTGAGAGAAGTTCTTGCTCTGTAGCCTTGGTTGGACTAAATCTTACTCTGTAGACCAGGCTGGCCTCGAACACAAAGAGCTCTGGCTGCCTCTGCGTCCTGTCTGTCTGCGTGGTTCCGATCTGCCTTTCCCTAAAGGCAGAGATTCATCGACTTCTCGTGTCGTCGTCTGCTGTCCCCGTATCTTCTGTAGCACCATCTATCCTTTCGTTTGTTGGTTTTACAAGTGGGTTGTGCGTTTGTTACTGCTGACCAGTGTGTGTGGAGAGGCTCGAGTGCCTGAGCTCATGAGGAGTTCTGGAGTCCTCCTGCTGGGCTGTCCGTAGGAAAAGTCAGCTTAGCGGCTCTCAGCTGCTCCAAGGACTCAATGCTTTATTTTTATCACTGGCTTAAAACTTTAGTTTTTGTTTTCCATAAAATCTCATTTGGTTACTGATTGCAGAAAAAGTCCCTAATACCCAGGAGGCTTGCCACTGGCTGCTCATTCTGTTGACACTCGCCCATTCTCAGCGCAGAGGGCGCTAGCCGCCCCCTTTTGCTGGTTGTGGCGCAGGGGGTGCTCTCCCAGGCAGGCGGGCTCCCCAGCCGAGACGCCCAGTCCTCTTGCCCTCCCGAGGCTCTGGTACTTCCTAGACTTGCACAAAGCAACCTCTGTCTTCCCGTGACATGCAGCCATCGCCCCGGTCCTGCTGGATGCCCTGACGGACCCATCGAGGAAGACCCAGAAATGCCTGCAGACCCTGCTGGACACCAAGTTTGTCCACTTCATTGACGCCCCGTCCCTGGCGCTCATCATGCCGATTGTGCAGAGAGCCTTCCAGGACCGCTCCACAGACACACGCAAGATGGCCGCGCAGATTATTGGCAACATGTACTCCCTGACGGACCAGAAGGTACAGCCCACCTGGCCTGCAGCAGACAGGGATGGATACGGGCATTGTCTCTGCTTGGGTTTGCAGGGAATCCTGGGACATTTCAGTGGGAGCTGAAAATGTGGGCATCTCCCAGAGTGCAGTGGTTCAAGGACTAATTGAGTCCTTGGTGGAGGCCTGTCTCCACGGACCTGTTCCCCTGCGACCTTTCAGGAGTATGCACCGGGAGCTGCAGTCTCTCCCACAGGAGTCTGACTGGGAGCGTGCGCTCTGCCAGGAGATCTGTCAGGGGTGTGGGTGATTTCACCATCCTCCACAGCTCTGCCGTGATAACCAAGAGAAGATAAAGTGGAGTTATTTCCATTTCAGACACTTTAAGGAATTAAAAAACTTTAAACTTGGCCCAATGAGACAGCTCAGTGGTTAGGAACTCTCCAGAAATCCTGAGTTCAATTCCCAGTAACCACATGGTGGCTCACACCATCCATAGTGTGATGCGATGCCCTCTTCTGGTGTGCTAGTGTAGACAGAGCATTCCTAAATTTATAAAAGTACATAAATAAATACATTTGGAAAAAGGAGATCTGGATATAAAGTGAATTTAAAAAAGAAAAGAAGAAAGAGGAAAAAGGTTAAAAACAAAAAGGAAAAAAGCCCTTGAAACTGTATATGTGATGTGTGCCTGTAATATCTGCACTCAGGAAGCTGAGGCAGGAGGATTACAAAATCTCAGGGGCTAGAGAAATGGCTTAGTACAATGGTTTTAACCTGTGGGTTGAGACCTCTGGGGGCTGCGGAGGCAGATGACCCTTTCACAGGGGTCGCATGTCATTGCAGTTTATAATAGTAGTAAAATTACAGTTACGAAGTAGCAATGAAATTAATTTTATGGTTGGGGGTTCAATTCTCAGCACCCATCGGGTAGTTCACAGGCATCTAACCTCAGTTCCAGGAGCTCGATGCTCTCTTCCATTGTACACAGATGTACGTGGGAGGGGAAACAGCAGTACATATAAAATACTGTTGATATTTTTCAAGACGGTGTTTCTCTATATTGCCTGGCTGTCCTGGAACTCACTCTGTAGACCAGGCTGGCCTCGAACTCAGAGATCCGCCTGCCTCTGCATCCTAAGTGCTGGGATTAAAGGCGTGTGCCACCACTGCCCGGCTACCTTTTGGTTTTTTCTTTTTATGGAAGACTGTGTCTCAGGAAGAGTATCAGAAAAGCAACAACAGAGTGCCCCAGGTCTCCCCAGATAAGAGCACCTAACGGTTGACGTTCGGCCGGGCGTTGCCGCATCTGCTTTTCTAGTTAGCACTCAGGAGGCGGAGGCGTGAGGTTGCCACAAGTTCAAGACTAGCCTGGTCTACACGGCAAGTTCTAGGCCAGCCAGGCTACATAGCAGGGCCCTGTCTCAAGAGAGACAGGGAGAGAGAGAGAACAATTACATCATGAACATCATTTCTTAAGTTATAGTAAGTCTCCCCCCCCCCCCAAAGCGGTGCTTTAGTAGTATACAATGTCTGGACAAGTTTGTGTGCCTTAATTTACATATTTGTTATATAGTATCCCATGGTGGAGCTGCTTTTGTTTTTTCCTATTTTGAGAGCTATTGCAAGCTGGACATAGAGGCACATGTCTTTAATCTTAGCACTCTGAGTTCAAGGCTAGCCTAGTCTACAGAGTGATTTCTAGGCTAGCCAGAGTTACATAGTGAGACCCAATCTTGAAAAAAAAAAAAAAAAGCTATTGCAGTAAATAGTGTGCTCGCTCGCTTGCGCGCGCGCTCTCTCTCTCTCTCTCTCTCTCTCCCCCCCTCTCCCCCCCCTCCCGCTCTCCCTCCCTCTCTCTGTGCATTAGGGTTCTGACTCCATGTATGTCTGTGTGAGGGTCCAGATCCCCTGGAACTGGGGTTACAGTTATGACCTGCTGTGTGGGTGCCCCCCTCTCCCCCTCTCCCCCCTCTCCCCCCCGCTCTCCCTCCCTCTCTCTGTGCATTAGGGTTCTGACTCCATGTATGTCTGTGTGAGGGTCCAGATCCCCTGGAACTGGGGTTACAGTTATGACCTGCTGTGTGGCTGCTGGGAATTGAACCCAGGTCCTTTGCAAGAGCAGCCTGTGCTCTTAACTGCCGAGCCATCTGTCTGGGCACCGCCCCCACCCCCTACCCCCGCCGCCCTAATTTTAGCAGAGCAGCCTTACCAAGTAGTCCTGGCTCGAACTCACAGTGATCCGCCTGCCTCTGCCTCCAGAGGGCTGAGATTACAGGTGTGTGCCGCCATGCCTTACAGTTTGAGTTTTATTTTATTTTATTTTTGGTTTTTCTTTTTTTTTTTTTTTTTTTTTTTTTGGTTTTTCGAGACAGGGTTTCTCTGCGTAGCCCTGGCTGTCCTGGAACTCACTTTGTAGACCAGGCTGGCCTCAAACTCAGAAATCCTCCTGCCTCTGCCTCCCAAGTGCTGGGATTAAAGGCGTGCGCCACCACCGCCTATTATTTTTGGTTTTTCAAGACAGGGTTTCTCTGTGTAGCCCTGGCTGTCCTAGACCTCACCATGTAGACCAGGCTGGCCTTAAACTCTGAAATCTGCCTGCCTCTGTCTCCCAAGTGCTGGAATTAAAGATGTGCGCCACCACTGCCCGGCGAGTTTTACTTTTTAAATTATATTTAAATACAGTGTGTGGGCACACACCTCTGTGCACATGGAGGCCAAAGGACAATTTGAAGGAGTAGGTTCTCTTCTACCATGTGTGTCCTGGGGATCAAATTCAAGTCATCAGGCTTGGCAGCGGGTGTTCTTACCCACTGAGCCACCTTTCTGGTCCCGTGAGGCATTTCTGTTTTGAAGATTATTCCCTAAATCTGAGTGCTGTGCTATGTCCAGAGCCATAACATTGTAAGGTAAAGAAAGAAAAGGTGGCAGGGAATTTTTGACAACAAAGCACCAGGAATAAGTTCCTAAGGATTCAGGACCTGGACAGAGAAAGAGAAAGAGACGGGGGCTCCTCCAACTGGGCCGTGACGCCTGCTAAGCGGGCATGTGGTTCCCTGAGCAGTTTTGCCAGGCCTTCAAGGAGACACTCAGAAGAGGTGTCTACCCAGTTAGCGGATGTTTGTGAGCCGTGAGGTCCTTCCTGTCTCTCTGGCGGTGTCAGGACCCACAGCAGAACAGGACCTTGAAAAGACAGGGATCGGGTTTCTGCCTGAACCACCGTCTTGTGCTGTCGCAGGATTTGTCTCCTTACCTGCCCAGTGTGACACCTGGCCTGAAAGCTTCACTCTTGGACCCTGTCCCTGAGGTGAGTGTGGGCACAGCCCAGTGTCGGGAAAACTCCTTCCTGGGAAGTCCCCCCAAGTCACATGTCTGTCTCTCAGGTGAAGGGAAGCAGGCCAGGGGTCCTTCCTGCTTCTCAGTGGTCCTCACGGAGCTGTATTTCCTCTCCATGTCTGTTCTTGTGTATGTGACAGGTGCGCACAGTGTCTGCCAAGGCTCTTGGGGCCATGGTGAAGGGCATGGGGGAGTCGTGCTTTGAGGACCTGCTGCCGTGGCTGATGGAGACGCTGACGTATGAACAGAGCTCTGTGGATCGCTCGGGCGCTGCCCAAGGTGAGATCAGAGCAAGCCCGGAGGCCGACTGGGACGGGAGCCCCTGAGGCGCTTTCCAGCCCAGTGGTTGATTCCGCCTGTGTCCTTCAGGGTTGGCTGAGGTAATGGCTGGCTTAGGAGTAGAGAAGTTGGAGAAATTGATGCCAGAAATTGTGGCTACAGCCAGCAAAGTGGACATCGCACCCCATGTCCGAGACGGCTACATCATGATGTTCAACTACCTGCCTATCACCTTTGGGGACAAGTTTACCCCTTATGTGGGGCCCATCATCCCTTGTATTCTCAAAGTAGGTACCAGTGTTCTCCCGAGCTAGCTTGGGGCCAGCTGCCAGGGATCCTCACCTGCCCTTCAGTCAGCCCCGCGCGAGAGGCAGCCGCGCTGACCGCCCTCTGCATGCCTAGGCTCTGGCTGATGAGAACGAGTTCGTTCGTGACACCGCCCTGCGTGCTGGCCAGCGGGTCATCTCCATGTATGCCGAGACAGCTATTGCCCTGCTGCTGCCCCAGCTGGAGCAAGGCCTCTTTGATGACCTCTGGAGAATACGGTGAGGGGGGGGACCGGTGGCCCCACTGAGACTCTCGGGAACTCTAGTCGAGAAATCCGTGGTACTGGGGACACTCAGCTCTCATGCCGTCGTCGCCGCTCGGCCGTTTTATCATCCTTGTTTCCTGTAGCAGAGGTGGTTCCCTCCCCTGCGGGGGTGTGTGTGTGTGTGTGTGTGTGTGTGTGTGTGTGTGCATGCATGCATGTGCTGTACTCAAGCTATTCTGCATGTTGGGCAAGTGTACCCAGACCTTTTTCTCACGACTGAGGTAACACAGTCACTAGTAGAAAATGCATGAGGCACCAGACATAGTTGTGCAGGCCTTTAATCTCAGCACTCAGTAGAGGTAGGTGGATCTCTGAGTTTGAGGACAGCCTGGTCTACAAAGCGGGTTCTAGGACAGCCAGGGCTGTCAGACAGAGAAACCCTGTCCACAAAAAAAAAGGAGGAGGAAGAGGACAGATGTATAAGGAAGGCTCTGTGAGCATATGAAGCTTGTCTTAAGATAGCCACCATGGGGCGCACTTCCTTGAAGCCTTCCTTCTGTGTAGTACTAGACCATACCCTTGAGTGTACGTCTCACTCTTGGCCTCAGGTTCAGCTCTGTTCAGCTCCTTGGGGACCTCCTGTTCCACATCTCTGGGGTCACTGGGAAAATGACCACAGAAACAGCGTCTGAGGACGATAACTTTGGAACCGCTCAGTCTAACAAGGTGAGGGCCTGGTGCTGGCTTCCCGCCCGTGGCTGTGGAGGGCAAGCCCTGATGCCTCCCTGTGTGCCTTACAGGCAATCATCACAGCCCTGGGGGTTGATCGGCGGAACCGAGTCCTGGCCGGGCTCTACATGGGCCGCTCAGACACCCAGCTGGTGGTGAGGCAGGCGTCGCTGCATGTGTGGAAGATCGTCGTCTCCAACACTCCCCGCACCCTGCGGGAGATCCTGCCCACCCTCTTTGGCCTCCTGCTGGGTTTCCTGGCTAGCACATGTGCAGATAAGAGAACTGTGAGTTTGCTGGGCCTGGCGGGATCCCAGCCCTAAGGCCATCCTCTCAGAGCTTGGGGAGCTGGAGGGAAACGGGCATCTCCTGGGAACGGGCACATTGAGCTGGTTCTCCAGTCATTCAGCACTTACCCACTGTGTGCCACACTGGGGCCTACTCCCATGGACACGTGGCAAAGGAAAGAACCTCCCTCCTTATCTTTAATGAGCCGCGTATCAATCTGGTAGTCACAGGCTTATGTCAGCTGTGCTCATAGCAAGTGCAGCTCGCACACCTACAGTAAGGCCCACGGCCCAGCGAGGGCTCGCAACTGCTCCTCAGAAGTGTGTTGGAGGATGAACAGAGAGTGAGCGCAGACCAGCAGGGAGGTGGCGAAGCTAAAGCAGCTGTTCCCGATGGGATGGCGATGGGATGGCGTTAGATGCGCAGGCCCCGTGGGGAGCGGGACGTGGCTTAGGGAAAGCCAGGGCCAGGCCACTGTAGCTGGAGGGATCCACGGGGAGGAGCCACACTGCAAGAGATGAGCTGGGTGCTGGGTGGAGAGACAGGTCAGTGGTGCGGAGGACGTGCCAGGCTGGACTGATGATTCACCTCGGCCTGTCCCCTTTGGCCCACTTCCGGTCCCTGGCCTTGGTAAGCATATTGTGTATTTAGCTTTAAAGAAGAGTTGGCATGTTGGCTCAGAGACAGAATTCATCTTTCTCCTTAAGTCATTTGTTACGAATTAGTTCCTTTTTAGCAAAAGCACCGGGATAGGTGTCAGTGAGCCGGGAGGGGGGTGGGGGGGCCCTCTGCCCCTGATGAGTTTCCCGTTCACGTGTAAGGCTGACCCTTGCCTCAGTCCGTGGGTGCGGGCGAGGCTGGCCTCCTCTTTTTTGTTTATGTTTTATTTATGATTTATTCTTGGGACGAGGATTGTGTAGGCTAACCTCGGACTCATGGCCCTCCCCCTCACCATCCCCAGTGCTGCATTACAGCATGGGCCACCATGCCCAGTCTCTACCACACTGCCTTAAAGATGGGGCTGTGGTTGGTTGGTTGTGTTTTTAAATCATGTAGAAGTGATAATATCTGTGTGTGAGTGCGTGCACGTGAGTGTGTGTGCCCACAGAAGCCAGGTGAGGGTGCTGGGTCCGCCGGAGCTGGGCACCAAACAAGAGTCTTTTGGAAGAGCAGTGAGTCAGGGCTCTAAGCACTGAGCCACCTTCCAGCCCATTTTGTTTTGTTTTCTTTGGCTTGGATTAGATAGAATCTGTCTCAGGCTGGCCTTGAACTCATGGCGGTGAGTCCTCCTGCTCTAGCCTCCCACACACTGGATTACAGGCTTGTGCACAGTGGCAGCAGTAGTTTTGTTTTCGCTGTGCTTTCAGTGTCCCCTGAGTCAGTAGCAGCTCAGGCGAGGCCTGTGAGCTCCAGAGCCTCGTTCTGGAGTTGCCGTCCGGGCTCCCTGGCTTTGCCGAGGCTGGGCTGCTGACTCGCTCTCTGCCGACAGATTGCCGCAAGGACGCTGGGAGATCTCGTCCGGAAGCTGGGGGAGAAGATCCTCCCCGAGATCATCCCCATCCTCGAGGAGGGGCTGAGGTCGCAGAAGAGCGATGAGAGGCAGGGCGTGTGCGTTGGGCTCAGCGAGATCATGAAGTCCACCAGCCGGGATGCCGTGAGTGCTCGCAGGCCCGTGTCCTGCAGCCGTGGGGACCTGGGGCTCGCTCTGAGGTGCACAATGTCTCCCTCTCAGCTAAAACCTCCGGCAGGAAGCCTTAGGAAAGCAGAGACGTGTCCCTTCGTGCAATAGATCCCATGTGTGTGCCGCCTCAGTGGGAGAGGGAGGCAGAGGCAGGAGGGGTGCGTTTCCCAGAGCACAGAGCCCTCACCTGGCCTATTGGAGACAAAAGATTTTTTAGCAGAGGAAGCATTTGGTTTGAGTTCAGACCCAGGAACTTGTCTTTCCAAGAGAACGGAGCAATAGAGTCTGGGAGCTGGAGGGCAGGTCTTGGGGCTCCGGCTGTGCTCTGTGGAGTCCTGTAGAAGACAGGAAGTAGCTGGGACTTAGGGATTAGGTGAAGGGCTCCAGGGGTGCTCGTGTGTTCTCGCTGCCTCTTTGCACCCCACTTTTCATGGTCAGTCAGTAGAACCATCCATCCAGCGCAGGGAGCCGGGCTCGGCTGGGGCTCTGGCTGCGTCCCCGTGAGGCTTCGACTTCGCACACATGGTTCAGCTCTGCTTGCCGTGTTCTAGGTGCTCTATTTCTCCGAGTCCCTTGTGCCCACGGCAAGGAAGGCATTGTGCGATCCCCTGGAGGAGGTCCGGGAGGCGGCGGCCAAGACCTTCGAGCAGCTGCACTCCACCATTGGCCACCAGGCTCTGGAGGACATTCTGCCGTTCCTACTGAAGCAGCTGGTGAGTGGGTCTCCCACACCTACCAGAGTGGCCTTCACTGACTGTGACTGTGAAGCCCGGGGGGAGATCGCAAGGCAGCAGGAATCTAGGCTCTGCAGGGGAGTGGGGGCCGCAGGATCTGACGTGGCTTTGTGCCTGTCCTTGAACAGTAAGTAAATGTGGGAGGTGAGTGGGGGAGACACCCACAGCAGGGATGCAGTAGGAGCCAGCTCCTCAGTCCTCCCCGTGCTCCTCAGTCCTCCCTGTGCTCCTCAGTCCTCCCTGTGCTCCTCAGTCCTCCCCGTGCTCCTCTACAGGATGACGAGGAGGTGTCGGACTTTGCCCTGGACGGTCTGAAGCAGGTTATGGCCGTTAAGAGCCGTGTAGTGCTGCCCTATCTGGTGCCCAAGGTACGTCTCCGCTCATGGCAGACCCAGTCCGGGGCCTCCTGTGCAGTGGGGCTCTGGCAAGATTACCGATGGGTTGGAGCAGGCCCTTGGGTTAGAGCTGGGGGGGGGTCTTGGGTCAGTAGGGGGTGGGCCCCATTGGTCCTTTCTCCTAGACCCCAGTCCAGGCCTGGCCCTGGGGTGTAATCGGCATGAGGCTGACACTGTCTGTTTCCCAGCTGACGACACCACCTGTCAATACCCGGGTGCTGGCTTTCCTCTCGTCTGTGGCTGGCGATGCTCTGACCCGTCACCTCGGTGTGATCCTCCCAGCAGTCATGGTAGCTCTGAAGGAAAAGCTTGGGACTCCTGACGAGCAGCTGGTACGGACTGCACGGTTGTCCCTCTAGCTTCTTGGTGGCCGTGACAGCCGCCCTTGCTGACTTGGAGGCCGGCTCCACGCTCAGTGCACACGTGTCCCTGTGGCTTTCAGGAGATGGCCAACTGTCAGGCTGTGATCCTCTCAGTAGAGGATGACACTGGACACCGGATCATCATTGAGGATCTGTTGGAAGCCACACGCAGCCCCGAGGTGGGCATGAGGCAGGCCGCTGCGATTATCCTCAACATGTACTGCTCGCGCTCCAAGGCTGACTACAGCAGCCACCTTCGAAGCCTGGTCTCTGGCTTGATCCGCCTCTTCAACGACCCCAGCCCTGTGGTTCTGGAGGAGAGCTGGGACGCTCTCAACGCCATCACTAAGGTAGGGCTGCTGACCAGAGCTGCTGTCCTAGGTTCAGGCGTCCGGTGGCCTGGGCCACCATGGGGCCTAAAACTGCAGCTGTTTGTAAACACGGCTCAGAACGAAGCTCGTGCTGCCATTACCCAGCCGCGGTCCTGGAGACTCAGGGCTGGGCCTCACGGGTGCTTTCCCCTCTCGCAGAAGCTGGATGCTGGTAACCAGCTGGCGCTGATCGAAGAGTTCCATAAGGAAATCCGCTTCCTCGGCAATGAGTGCAAAGGGGAGCACGTGCCCGGCTTCTGCCTCCCGAAGAAGGTGAGCGGGCCACAGTGGGCGGCACGACAGCCGCAGCCGCCGTCCGTCCATCCGGCCTGCCCCGTGCGCTGGAGCACCCGCACGGTGGGCTGCTCTGCTGACCGGGTTCACGGTGCCCTTGGTTCAAGCTATGAAGCTGTCTCAGCCAGAGTCAGCGAGTGGGTGGCAGCTGTTGGGTCCTTTGCCCTCCAGCCGGGTCACACCCTCTTGGCAGTGACTCTGGCCCAGCCATGTTATGAACCCGGTGGAGTTGGAGAGAAGATGGCGGCTGGGCGTGCCTTCTTTGGGTGGGAACTTTGTCGGCCGGGGTGTTTGAGACTAGACTCTCAGTTTGGCTCTCTTGTCAGGGGGTAACCTCCATCCTTCCAGTGCTACGGGAAGGAGTCCTCACTGGCAGTCCTGAGCAGAAGGAGGAAGCGGCCAAGGGCTTGGGCTTGGTGATCCGCCTGACATCAGCTGATGCCCTGAGGCCCTCCGTGGTCAGCATCACCGGCCCTCTGATTCGCATCCTCGGGGACCGGTTCAGCTGGACTGTGAAGGCGGCTCTGCTGGAGACACTCAGCCTCTTGCTGGGCAAGGCGAGTGAGTTAGGAATTTTAGGATTCCATTCGGATCCTGGCGAGCGAGTCTATTTGCAGGAGACCAGCATGCGATGTGTTGTGGAGGCAGAGGGAATAGGGCCAGACACGGAGCGGGCTCAGTGACCAGACCTCAGAGCCTGCTACCTCACCCTTGCGACTCTGGTGACCTGCTGCGGGTGTGTTCAGAGGAACTTGAGTTGCTTGTCTTTGCGGATGAGGCGCAGCCTGGTGTAGCCAGGGCCTCGAGAGGGCTCCCGCTCATGGCGCCTGCCACTGCCCCACTGTCTCCTCTATTCACACTGACAAAAGATGCTGAAAATGAGCGGTTCTCAACCTGGGGATTGAAACGCCACGGGGGCGGGGGTCACAGCGATTGCATATCACATATTTACATTACTGTTGGTAGCAGTAGCAAAATTACAGTTACGAAGTAGGAGCAAAAACCTCTGTGGTTGGGGTCACCCCAGCATGAGAGACGGGGTGACCCCAACCAAAGCAGAGGCCGGGAGCCGCTGCTTTCCATCGGTGCAGCTCCGCAGCCTTCCTGTGAACGTGCTCTTCTCTGTTTGGAGCTGTCCGTCTGGATGCGCGAGCTTGCCTAGCTCATGGTGGGTTTGATCCGTAGGACCTTGATGGCTACGCAGTCATGACTTGTGGTGATTCTCCCACAGGTCGGGATTGCCCTGAAGCCCTTCCTACCCCAGCTTCAGACCACCTTCACCAAAGCGCTGCAGGACTCCAACCGGGGCGTGCGGCTGAAGGCGGCTGATGCGCTGGGGAAGCTCATTTCCATCCACATCAAGGTGGACCCCCTCTTCACAGAGCTGCTCAACGGGATCCGCGTGGTGGAGGACCCGGGTATAAGGTGCGGCGCCGCGGCAGGGGCATGCCCGCAGGCCGTGCCTGGGAAGCGGAGGAGCCTGGGCTTCATCAGTGCATTTCCTCCGTAGGGACACCATGTTGCAGGCCCTGAGGTTTGTGATTCAGGGTGCAGGCGCCAAAGTGGACGCTGCCATCCGGAAGAGTCTTGTCTCGCTGCTGCTAAGCATGCTGGGCCATGACGAGGTATGGCTGTAGGTCAGTGGCCGCACTGCAGAGTCCACTGCTTTCCGTCTTCCCTGTTTTCTCCAAGTCGTGTGGGTGCCTGACGGGTTCAGCTGTCGGCTGGGTGGGGACGACCCCGCCCTTAAGATGCTCTCGCTGCGCGGGGGTCAGGAAGTGTTATTGATGCTGATTTCTGGGGTTCAGGTTTTGTTGTCTTGACTGTGCTGGTCTTTGGGCACTGAACACGTGTTCTCACTGAGCCCCGGCCCGGCCCGTGTGCTGTGTCTTCCGTGGATGAAGCAGTTGGGTCATCAGACCTTCCCCGGTTGTTTCAACTGCAGTCACTTTCCTGTCTCCTGATAGAGCAGACGGCTTCGGGAGCCGTGCAGGGCCCTTCTCTTCTGTAGCAACTGCCGTACAGGGTGAGGTGCCCGTGGCTGCACTTGTACCAAGTGGCAGAGGCCCGGGACTCCTGTGGCCCGTTAGTCCTACTGATTGGGGAAGCATTTGCTCAGCTCCCGTTGCCCTCCTTTCTCTGTGGGGAAGACGGCTCTGTTTCCCTCCCACAGGCAGCTAGCTCTGGTGTGGCAGCCTTATGTGTGTGTGGGGTAGGAGGTGCAAGTGTGTTCACCTGGTGAGGTCCTTGTGGAGGGGGAGAGGGGTGTGAGACGGAGTTTCTCTGTGTAGCCCGGGCTCTCCTAGAACTCGCTTTGTAGACCAGGTTTGAACTCACAGAGATCCGCCTGCCTCTGCCTCCACAGTGCTGGGATTAACAGTGTGCAGCCGCCGTCCGGCTCAGTGAATTCTCCTTAATCCCATCTCTACCTTACTGTTTTGAGGCAGGGTCTCTCACTGAGTCTAGAGTTCCCCTTTTAGGCTTGACTGACCGACTGTCCTTGGGGATACCTGGCTTTGTAGGTGGGCATCGGACATCTGAATTCAGATCTTCAAGTTTGCCTAGCAAGCATTTCGCCCACTGAGCAAACTTTGTTTTTGTTTTTGTTTTTTTGCTACAAGGTTTCCTGGGTAGCCCAGGCTGTCTCAGCTGGGTAGCCCAGGCTGTGATCTTCTTGCCTTAGTCTCCCTGCCTGGTGCTGCAGGCCTGAGCTAAGCCGTCATGTGGCATCACACTCTGCATGCCCATGGCAGACACTGGATTGCTGTGCCCATGGCTCTGCAGACCTGCCTCGGGTCCTCGGTGACCTGCTCTCTGACCACAGCCCCGCCTCCCTCATGATAGCGGGCGTGCCTGGTTGTCATGGTCACGGTCTCTCCTGGCTTTTACAGGACCTTGTGCAGTGCAGCACAGGCTTGTGTTAGGCAAACTCGCGATTTCCACAGCAGAACCTAAAGTAGCTCATATGGAGAGCGGGTGTCCGGGCTGGTTCCCAGTGTGCCTGGTGCTTGGCGACCCGCACTGTGGACAGCCTTTGAAGGTGGCCGTCAAGACTCAGCCTGGCTTTAGCTTCCTAGCCATCTCGGCTGTCCTCGTTTGGTAGGTTGGTCAGGGTTTCTATGGCGGTGATGAAGACCACAACCAAAGCAAGCTGGGGAGGGAAGGGTTTATGACTTACACATCATAGTCTATCATGGAGGGAAGTCAGGGCAGGAACCTGGAGGCGGGAGCTGATGCAGAGGCCATGGTGAGGTGTTTCTTACTGGCTTGCTTCCCCTGGCTTTCTCAGCCTGCTTTCTTATAGAACCCAGGACCACCAGCCCAGGGATGGCCCCACCCACAGTGGGCGGGACCCACCCCGTTGATCACTAATAAAGAAAATACCCTACGGCTGGATTTTACAAAGGCATTTTTCTCGTTGCCGTTCTGCCCTCTCAGATGACTTTAGTTTGTGTCAGGCTGACTAAAAGTAGCCAGCCTGTTTGGTTTGGAGGGACGGGGTCGAAGTGGGACTTAATAACAAGGCAGCATTTGCTTAGGATCGCTTCTCCTTCTATTGGGAGTGAGCTGGCCATGGGGCGAGCAGGGAGCCTGTGTGTGTCCGGCCTTGGTTTGGACAGAAAACACTCCTCCCAGGGCGCCGTGGCACGGCTCGTGGAAGAGCGCTTGCCTAGCATGTGTAAGGCTGTGGTGCTGTCTCGGGCACTGTCCCTCCTCCAAAACAAGTGTGCGAGGCCTGACGGCCCTCTCCGCACCCCCGCGGCTTCAGCCTGACTAGAGGCAGGGGACAGCAAGTCTCTAGACAAGGGGCTCGTAGGTGGACGGAGTGGAGCCCCCGCTGTGGCCGTCCTGTAGGCAGCTGTGGGAAGGCGGCTCCCGTGTGTGCTGTGGATGGACATGGAGAAGCTAAACGGGAGGCATCCAGTCCCGGAGCAGCAAGGTGCTGTGTTATAGCGGTGCTGCTGTGACGGCGGCTGCTAGCCACGCACACGCTCGCGTTTGCTGTAGCTAGGGGCAGTGTGTCACTTTAACTCCCATCCCGTAGAGCTGTAGGGACCTGGAGGTCCCGGTCGGTCGGGCGCCTGGAGTCCTGAGCTAAGGTTACCTCTCACCTGCCCCGCCCTCATTCCTGGGTTGCTGGTGGTGTTGGCCACACTCCCTGTCACTCCCCTCTGCCCTGCCAGGACAACACCCGGATCTCTTCAGCCGGGTGCCTTGGGGAACTGTGTGCCTTCCTGACTGAAGAGGAGCTCCACACTGTGCTTCAGCAGTTCTTGCTCGGTAGGTCGCGGGGCCAGGGAGGGCCCGGGCACTTGTCTCCCTCCTCCTGAAGGGTCCTGGAGCCCCGGACTGCCCAGCGCCTGCCACAGACCGGCGTCTCCAGGCCTCCTAGCCCTGACCTGACCGTCGCTGGTCTTAGGCCATGGCTGTGTTTCCGTCCCCGAGTCTGCACCCTGGGCCCCTGCTCTGAGGGTGGGAGTGTGCCGTGAGTGCAAGTTCACGCAGTTGTGTGCTTCTGCTCAGCTGACGTGTCTGGCATCGACTGGATGGTTCGGCACGGCCGGAGCTTGGCGCTGTCCGTGGCTGTGAACGTGGCTCCCAGCAGACTCTGCGCAGGCAAATACAGCAACGAGGTTCAGGACATGGTCCTCAGCAACGCCGTGGCAGACAGGGTGAGGCTCAGTCCCTCGGTTCCCTGACCGCCCATGGCCATTCCTCGCTCGCCCAGCCCTGTGTGGAGGCGCGTGTCCAGCCGGGTGCTCAGTTCCTGGGTCCTGCCGTGGCCGGCTGACTTGTTAGGTGCTGAGCGAGTGAGTCCTTCGCTCTCCAGTTTAACCATCTGAACTGAGCCTCGGGTTAGAGGAGCGCCATGGTCTCTCTGATCCTTGGTCCAGGGACCTGGCAATGTCCTAGTGCGAGCCGCTGGTGTGTGATGGGGATGGGACGGGCGGTGAGGGCCCGCACTTCCGGCTCTGCCACTGCGCACCGGATGACATGGCCCCATCCTGGGTAGCTCTCGCTGTTCCCCACAGATCCCCATCGCCGTGAGTGGGATCCGGGGCCTGGGCTTCCTCATGAAGTATCACATCGAGACAGGAGGCGGGCAGCTGCCGCCCAGGCTCTCTAGTCTGCTCATCAAGGTGAATGCGGGGAGAGACCGGAGCTCGTGGGGTCAAACACTCTTTTGCTTTTGTAGCAGTAGCGGGAGAGTAGTCGGGGGTTGGGGTGGGGGGCCTCCTGTGAGTTGTTCTCTCCTCCAATGCATCCTGAGGGTCCAGTCAGGCCCTGGCGGCGGTTGCTTTCCCAGCCGAGCAGCAACCTGCTTCCCAGGCCGGAGTCTGGTGCAGCCTCAGCTGGCCCGGTACAGACTCGAGGAGGCCTGCCTCTGCCCCCTTGTGCGGGTCGAAGGGGCACTCCTCCAGGCCTGGGGTGGAGTTGGACTCTCATGATCGCCTCACCTGTCTTGCTCCCTTAGCTTGGGAGGCGGAGGCAGGAGAACCATGAATTTGTGGCTATCCTGGGCTACAAAGTGAGTTAAGGGGAAGGAGTAGGTGAGTAAGCCAGGTAATCAGTCGGACACGACAGCAGGGTCTCCCTCCGGACAGGCCCCTTCTCAAACATCATGGTGCACGGGGGTCAGGGCCAAGTTCCAAATTCTGCCTCTGTGACCGGCTCCTGGGCAGTTACTGCCCTGCTGTGCTTGGACGTCACCGAGTGACGAGTTCAGAAAGGAGCCCCCTCCATGGAGGTGCCTGTCCCACTTCTGAGAGTTTAGAAAGGTCTGGGTGGGTGGGTGCTATGACCGACCAGCCCCCGTCCACAAAGTGCTTGTTTCCTGAGGGCTGCTGGTTTGACCCATCAGGAGTGGACACAGTCAAGGCAGGCAAGCTCCCTGGAGCCTGCTGGACACAGGCCTGGGTCAGGTAGAGTTGAAGGACCAGGAGGACCCAGGGCTGAGGACACCCCAGGCAGTGTGACCACCACCAACCAAGGCCCAGCACAGGGGAACACGCGCACGCGGCCTGCCTGAGGCAGCAGAAACCTCCTGTGGGCCAAGGGACTAGCAACACTATGTGAGACAGGGAAGGAAGACATCTTGTCACCTCTCGAGGGGGGACCTAGTCACACTGTCACTTTGAAGGAAGAAGCAAGGCCCAGTGTCAGTGCTGGAGGAGAGTGTCCACTCCAGAAACCTGGGCTTTTCTGATCACGGAGTGAACGTTTCCCTCTGCGCTCCTCTCCCAGTGTCTGCAGAACCCGTCCAGTGACATCAGGCTGGTGGCCGAGAAGATGATCTGGTGGGCAAATAAGGACCCCCGGCCTCCCCTGGAGCCCCAGACCATCAAGCCCATCCTGAAGGCTCTGCTCGACAACACCAAGGACAAGAACACTGTAGTGAGGGCCTACAGCGACCAGGCCATCGTGAATCTGCTCAAGATGAGGCAGAGCGAGGGGCTGTTCCAGGTGGGAGCCTGGCCCACACTGCGGACGTCTGTCCTTTGACGCCCTGTCCTCTCCGCCAGTCTGTTAGCTGTCAGGGCGGTAGAGACTCGGGTGCCTGGAGCACAGAGCCCTTGTTCTCCAGACTGTTCAGCAGCAGATGAAGTCCCTGGTGGGCCCCAAGCGCAGGACAGGAACCCGGGCGGTGCCACCCTACGTGAGCCCCACACTGTGCCCTCAACCCGTCCCTCAGCAGCCGTGTTCCCTAGCTTAGGAAAGGCACGAGGAGTGGTTCTCTGAGCGGTCTCTGATCCATCCGAAGCCCTGTGCTGCCAGAGTCTGCCCCGGTGTCTCTCAGGCTCAGCCTGGCCTCCGTCCTCGAGCTGTGCTCTGACTGTTGCCTCTGGTCCTCTCTCCACAGTCACTCTCCAAGATCCTGGACGCGGCCAGCCTGGAGGCTCTGAACGAGTGCAGCCGGCGGTCGCTGAGGAAGCTGGCCTGCCAGGCAGACTCCGTGGAGCAGGTGGACGACACCATCCTGACGTGACAGGCCGGCCACCGCAGCCACACTGCCCCTCGTCTGTGTTCACATTGTTTTCATTTTTGAAAATACGTTTATTCCAAGGGGGAGCTCAGGAGATGGTGTTCCCAGAAAGTATTTTAGTATATCAACCGACCAGAGCCAAAGCCTTAAATCCAACCCCCACACAACTGAAAATTGCCTCCTCCATCTCTCGCCCTTATCTCTGGAGAAGAGAAAGAGAAGCGTGCACAGCAACCTCAACGAGCGGCAGCCAGGGGAGCCCGGCCCGGCCCGGCCCAGACAGGACAGGACAGGACGCAGGAGCTCAGATCTCTCCTCTGTGAGAGACCGGCCTGTGTCTGCCGGTCTCCGAGTGGGGCGGAGTGCAGAGCTCTGCCTGATGCGAAGGCTTGCTTGTTGTGCAGCCTGATTGGACCTGACTTGTCTGGAGAGGGTGATGCGCAGTCCTCCTCTTCAGTTCCGGGTCTTGGGGTACAGGCCATTCGAAGGAGGTTTAATAAAGGCTTTGATTTCATCTTGAAAGAAGCAGGGTTTTGTGATTTTTTTTTTTTGAAACAAGGTCTCTATGTAGTCAGGCTGGCCTTTAACTCAGAGATTTGCCTGCCTTTGCCTCCCAATGCTGGGATTGAGGGTGTACGACCCTGCCCCAGATTTTTATAATTCTCAAACATCCATCAGACATGACGCTTCCTGCATCAAGAATAAGGGACATTTGTTGAAGTTTGAGCCCGCTCTGTTTTCCTGCCCCGCCCACCCACCTCCAGAGCTTCATTCGCTGACTTCCCTGTCATGGCTCCGTGCACCGTCCTGCCTGGGATCTCCCTCAGTGTGGGCAAACCAGGGGCTGAATGATGTTCTTCCCAGCTCTCTCCTTGCGGGACGGTGATCTTCTGGTGGTCAGGCTCTGGAGACACCCGTCCCCTCTGGAGCAGTGGCCTGTGGCCCAGGGATGTGCAGAAGGGAACCAGACCTGTAGTTCAGCATCTGCTGGGCTTAGGAATGACTTCCTCCCCGTTCCTAGAAGGCTCACTGCACACCGTAGTGATGCAAAGTTCTCTGGTCCCAGTGAAGTAAACCATCAAATTTACTGGCCAGTTGCTGGGCTCGGTGACCTACGCCTTTAATCTTAGCACCCAAGAAGGCAGAGGCAGGTGTATATCTGTGAGTTCTAGGCTAGCATGGTCTACAACATAATGGGACCATCTCAAAATGGAAAAAAAAACACTGGCCGGGCAGTGGTTGCACACGCCTTTAATCCCAGCACTTGGGAGGCAGAGGTAGGTGGATTTCTAAGTTCAAGGCCAGCCTGGTCTACAGAGTGAGTTCCAGGACAGCCAGGGCTACACAGAGAAACCCTGTCTCGAAAAACCAAAAAAAAAAAAAAAAAAGAAAAAGAAAAAAAAGGGGGGGGCAGGACAGCTGGGGTTGGGGAGGGGTTGTCCTCGGTTACATAGTTAAAGCTAGCCTAGCTACATCAGACCCTGTCTCAGGAAGAAAACAAAAACACCTAAAGGCCAGTCTCACTAACAGTGTAGCAGAAGTAGAAAGTGAGCTTTTGACTGAGGGATATGGAAGGCAAGGTGACCTCTAAGACGTGACTGATGGAATCCTTATTCCCCGGCTTCGTCTGTCACCAGCAGACCTGCGGTCATCTGGCTGGGGGTAACTGTAGAATCCCAGGGCTGGAGGGGACCTTGGGAGGTCAGCCAAGCCAGTCCCCATAGCGGAGCAGCCAATGCTTCCAGCTTTTGGTGGCAGTGGCAGCTGGGATACAGCGGGTCACCAGTGTCCTCAGCTGCCTAGGGCCTTTGTCTGCGTGTGCGTTCCTCCCGGCAGCAGCGTGGTAAGGGTCAGGGCCTGGAAGCCTCTTGCAGACAGCAGGTTGTCCTCGGTTTGCCCCACCAGCTTGGGTTACACCCACCCCAGATCCTCAGCCCCAGCCCAGCAAGCAGAGGGCAGAGGACACCCAGGAAACAAAAGCTGAAGGAAAAACAGCTTCCGGTTCCAGAACCCAGAGGAGAAGCAGACGAGAGATCCGAATAGACACAAGTCAAGGCTCTTGGAACACCGAATTGTACTCTGGGCTGCCGGCCAGGCGGGTGCGAGCTCGCAGAAGTCCTATGGCTAAGGACAGTCACACAACACAGTGGGGTGGGACAAAAGGACCCGTCCAGAGGCGAGGTGGCCCTGGAAAATGTGGAGCTTGGATCCACAGGAGTAAAAAAATGTTTGTCCTGGTGGCTGGCAGCCGCTTAGCCTCTGACAGGGCTTTGGCACTCGGTTCCTCTTTCTACAAATGAGGAATTCGGAAAAACTCAGAATCGACTCTTCTCCGCAGTCCTTTAGGTATCAGCGATCATCGTTGTCCCGTTCAACATTAATCGAAGCGTCCTGTAAACAAGGGTCTCTTGTTACTGTTTTTAAGTTAGATTTATTTGTGTGTGTATGTGTGTGTGTGGTATGGGGGTGTGTGTGGGAGGGTGTGTGGAGGTGTGTGGGTGTGGGTGTGTGGTGTGGGTGTGGGTGTGTGTATGTGTGTGGTGTGTGTGTGTATAAATGTATATGGTGTGTGTGCATGTGTGTGTGTGTCTGTATATGTATATATGGTGTGTGTGTGCGTGTGTGTGTGTATGTATATGGTGTGTGTGTATATATATGTATATGGTATGTGTGACTGTGTATGTATATATGGTGTGTGTGTGCATGTGTGTGTGTATATGTGTATATGGTGTGTGAGTGCGTGTGTGTGTGTGTGCGCGTGTGTGTGTATGTATATGGTGTGTGTGTGTGTATATATATGTATATGGTATGTGTGACTGTGTATGTATATATGGTGTGTGTGTGCATGTGTGTGTGTATGTCTGTATATGTATATATGGTGTGTGAGTGCGTGTGTGTGTGTGTGTGCGCGTGTGTGTGTATGTATATGGTGTGTGTGTATATATATATGTATATGGTATGTGTGGCTGTGTATGTGTATATGGTGCGTGTGTGTGTTGCCCTCACATGTGTACTGAATTTCTGATGCCCTGGAACTGGAGTTGAGGATGGCTGTGAGCTGCTGTGTGGGTGCTGAGAAGCGGACCAGGGTTCTCTGGAAGAGCAGCCAGTGCTCTGAGCCACCTCTCCAGCCCCTTGTCACTGTTCTCCAGAGGAGGGAATTGAGGCACGGCGGCCACGCGCCAGTGAGTGCTGCCCTCTCACCTTGAGGTGGGCTAGGCTTCAGAGCGGTGCTTCCAACCCTTTCCTGGTCCGGAGCTCACAGGAGGATCCTGGGTAAACGCAGAAGCCTGGCCCAGAGCTCCATCCACTCCAGGTCTTGCCTGACTCCACGGCTGCACGCTAGCGAGTCCTCGCCTCATGTGCTAGACACTAGCTAGGAAGATCTGTAGAGAGTCAGGGTCCCCAAATCAATGACAAGAGGTAACCGTCTAAACTGAGTGTTGGACTTCACCGGAGCCTCCGGAACCGGTGTCAAGCCGTGACCGGGATGGTATGACAAGGCCACTCCTGAGAAACAGCTCTGCAGGAAGTCCTTTCTAAGGGGCTCGCACGCAGGCCCGGGAGGCACCGCCCTGCAGAAGCCCAGACTCCTCGGGTTCTGCAGGTGTTTCCTGACGGATTTTGAAGCGAGGGAGGCATTTGGAGACGTGCGAGTGTGTGTCGTTGCTGCTGTTTGAGACAGGGTCTGTGTCCTGACCTCACTCTGTAGACCAGGCTGGTCTTGAACTCAGACATCTGCTTGCCTCTGCCTCCTGAGTGGGACTCAAGGAGTGCAGCGCCACGCCTGGTCAGGGATGTTCTAAGGATAGTTCTATCTGATTGTATTAAATTACGTCAAGTCTTTCTTTTTTTTTTTTTGTTTTGTTTTTTGTTTTTTCGAGACAGGGTTTCTCTGTGTAGCCCTGGCTGTCCTGGAACTCACTTTGTAGACCAGGCTGGCCTCGAACTCAGAAATCCGCCTGCCTCTGCCTCCCAAGTGCTGGGATTAAAGGCGTGCACCACCACCGCCCGGCTACGTCAAGTCTTTCTAAACAGAGCAATAAGTTGTAATATAGTAGTTTATGTCCCCAAACTCAGGAGGCTGGGGCGGGAGAAATGCTGTGCATTCAAGATCAGACTGAACTACAGAGTAAGACTACATCTACTTGTCTGTCTGTCTGTCTGTCTGTCTATCTATCTATCTTATTTATCTATCTAACATCTATCTATTGTTTTGTTTTTTTGAGATAGGGTTTCTGTCCTGGAACTCACTCTGGAGTCCAGGCTGGGCCTTGAACTTACAGAGATCCACCTGTCTCTGATATTTAAAACAAAACGGGGGCGGGGGGAAGCAAAATGGAATTTTACTTTTGTTTGGGATTTGTATATGTATTTGTCTGTATACAGGTACAGAGTGTGTGCATGTATACAGGCACATGCCAGTGTCTTCCTAGATTCCTCTCCATTTTATTTCTTGAGACTGGGTCCTGTCACTGAGCCTGGAGTTCTTTGATTCACCTCGACTGGCCGGGCAGTGGGCTCCAGGGATTCTCCAGTCTCTATTTCAACAACGCTGGAGTTAGTTACAAGCTGCCATGCCTGGGGCCCCTTACACCCGGGTGGCGGACACCTCACTGACAGCTTTCTCAAACACCCAAGCTTTAACTTTCTGCAGTCCTGGAGGAATAATGTGAGGCTAGGTCTAGCCACCCCAGGCCTGGGGCCAGTCTGCATGGACTAGGACCAGGGCCTCATCTAAAGGACTAGCTCTAAGGTGTGCTGAAGGCAATGTCCTACTGTTCTGGTGCACGGGACCCTCCCTGCCCTGCTTGAGCTTCAGCTCTGTAACAGTCGTGGCACATGGCCACCACAGGCTTGTTGTCCGCATTGGATGATGATGGTGCTCCCTGCGTAAAGCTAGGTGCCCAGGAGGTGCTCCCTATGTGGACAATGTGAGCGACTTAGGGAAGGGCCAATGTGGTGGTTTAAATGAGATGGACCCATAGGTTCCATAGATTTGAATGTTTGGTCACCGTGGAGTGGCAGTATTTGAAAGGATTAGGAGGTGTGACCTTGCTGGAGGAAGGATGTCACTGGGGTGAGTTTTAAGGTTCAAGGACCCAAGCCAGGCCTAGCATCTTTTCTCCCATGGATCTGGATGCAGAACTCTCAGCTCTTCCAGCACTGGGTCCGCCTTCCTTCCACCATGCTCCCCACCACGACAGTGGGCTTAAAGCTCTGAAGTTGGGAGCCAGCTCCGATGAAATGATCCCTTTTATAAGAAAGACAGCCAGTCGCCGGAGCGAGGTGGAACACAGCTGGGCATAGCGCTCTTGCAGACGCACCTTCAGTTTCTTGACCCCGTTGTTTGAAGGGCTGTTACCTTAAGATCTGGAAGTCAGGATTCTGATGGTGATGGCTGCCTTTGCCAGTACGGGGCAGGGCAGGAAGGGGCTGGCCACCAGTCACTCCCCGTGGCACAGAGCTCTGTCCTTAGGAAGGGTAGAGCCGAGGTGTTAGCATTTTGTCTAGGTACGCCCCACAGTTACTTGGCTGCTTGCCCCCTCCTCTCTCTCTTGCTTTCTTGCTCCTGCTCCCCCTCTCTTCCTATTCCCCTCCCCCTCTCTCTCTCCCTGTCTCTACTACCCTCTCAACTCCCCTCCCCATGCCCTGAATAAACTGTATACTACACCGTCATGTGACTGGTCCCTCAGGGGGAAGGGATGCGTCATCATGGGTCTGCAGAGGCGCCTCTTCCCCCACACCTTACCACGTCTCCACCAGACATATTCCTCTCTCTCTTTATATATATATGTGTGTGTATATAAAACACAACGCGAGGTGCACATGGGAAAAAGGCCTCTAAGGTCATTCACACGCCTGGCAGAATAGGGGGAAGAAGCCTGTGTTTCTTTAGTCACCAATAAAGCCTATCTGATAAGAATAATCTGGAAAGCGATTTTAAAGTGCACTGAGTTTTTGTGTGCACTGATGTTTTTTGCTGCATGCGGGTGTCAGGTCCCCTGGAACTGGAGGTACAGTTGTGAGTTCCCATGTGAGTCCTCTGGAAGAACTGTCGGTGCTCCTAAGCACTGAGCCATGTCTCCAGCCCCCAGAAAGGGCTTTTTTTTTTTTTGCAGTCCTGGGAAAAGAACCCAAGACTTTTTTTTTTAAAGATTTATTTATTATATGTAAGTACACTGTAGCTGTCTTCAGACACACCAGAAGAGGGCGTCAAATCTCATTACAGATGGTTGTGAGCCACCATGTGGTTGCTGAGATTTGAACTCAGGACTTCCGGAAGAACAGTCGGCGCTCTTACCCCCTGAGCCATCTCTCCAGCCCCAGAAAGTGCTTTTAATAAAATAATAATAATAATAATAAAAAGCATCAGGGTTTGCATACAGGCTCTGTAGAGGGATTGGGTCCCACTTTGCAGAAGAGGCAGGACTGCTCGCTTCCATGGATGGTTCTGAGCTGTCCCCCTCTCCCCCCCCCAGTTCTGTTGTGGGAGGGGCTTCCCTCCGTCGTCATCTGAGGAGTGTTGTCTGTAGGATTTCTAGGTGAGACCTAATTGAGAGTGCCAGAATGGGTCCCCCACACCCAGTCTAGTGCTTTTCTAATGTGGTTTCTCCTAAGATGGTACCAGAAACAACCCAGGCATGGACGTCTCTCAGAGCAGTGCCTTATTCCCTTAGAGAAAGCTCTGGCTGATCGATCCTTCCTACCACATAAGATCCCCATCCCGAAGGGAGGTGGGCAGCTGGGGCATGGCAGCATCTGACACATCGTTTCTCAAACAGCCTGACCTCAAGACCCACTTACGCTTCAAAATCATTAAGGACTTCAGAGAATGCTTATGTGTATCTTACCTGGGGATGCTTGCCTTCTGGAAATCACAACAGAAGTATGTGTTAGAAAATATTTAATCAAAGCATTCATTCAAAGCGTCATAAAGTCAGTGGTGGCACAGGACTTTAATCCCTGGCAGAGGCAGGTGGATCTCTGAGTTCAAGGCCAGTCTAGTCTAAAGTGAGTTCCAGGACAGCCAAGACTATGTAGAGGAACCTTGTCTTGAAAAACCATATAGGGAGCTAGTTGGAGAGAGGGCTCAGCAGTTAAGAGCACTGACTGCTCTTGTACAGGTCCCGAGTTCAATGCCCAATAGCCACATGGTGGCTCACAACCACCTGTAATGGGGTCTGATGCCCTCTTCTGGTGTCTGAAGATGGTGACAGTGTTCATACATACATAAAATAAATAAATCTTTAAGAAGAAACCTGTAAGCCGGGAGGTGGTGGCGCATGCCTTTAATCCCAGCACTTGGGAGGCAGAGGCAGGTGGATTTCTGAGTTCGAGGCCAGCCTGGTCTACAGAGTGAGTTCCAGGACAGCCAGGGCTACACAGAGAAACCCTGTCTCGAAAAAAACCGAAAAAAAAAAAAAAAGAAGAAACCTGTATAAAATGATGATGATGATGGTGGTAGTGGTGATGAAGCAGGAAGCTCGGTGATGTAGTTCAGCTGGTGGAGTGCCCACCTAGCGTCACACAGCCCCTGGATCGCTCTGTAGAGCCACACAGAGCTTGGCGTGGTTTTTATGTTCACTTCCACTTTCTTGCATGACCACAGCCTACGGTCCTCGGATTTACCCCGATACCGCAGGCCCCTCCAGTGCTGACCTAAACCCAGCATTGCTGACTTCGGGGTGCCACCCTTCTCCAAGGCCTCAGACATCCCCGTGGCCCGTACTCCCAAGCACCTTGAAGGTAGGTTTTTAAATTTTGCTGACTGCTAAATCTCTGGCTACTAACTGTCAGGCATGAAGTGGGTCCCCATAATTGTGGTGGTTTTTGTTTGTTTTTTTTTTTTAATTTAAAAAGATTTTTTAAAAAGATTTCTTTTAAATGTACAGGAGTGATCTGCATGTGCGTTTATGCACCACATGCCTGCCTGGTGCCTAGAGAAGTTAAAAAGAAGGCATGTGTTCTCCTGGAACCCGAGAGTCACAGACATTGTTAGCTGTTATGTGGGTGTTGGGGACCAAACCTGGTTGTCTGTAAGAGCCAAGCGCTCTCCCGCTCCAGAGACACCTCTCTGGCCCCACTAACTGTTGAAGGGATTACTGACTTGCTTCCCTACTATGAAGAAACGGTGGGTGGTGTCTTGCTTCTGGGTGCATCTAGCAAGCACCCCTGTGTTTACTGAATTAATGAATCGACTGACTGGATTTGTTGCATGGGCCCAGCTGCCAGGTGATGTTGAGAAAGCAGTTTGTCTGCCTGTCACTCTTTGTCACGATAACTAAAGCTCTGCAGCACTCTACAGTGTGCTCCTGCCATGGGGGGTCTGCATTCCGGTGCTTCTTGTCTGTTGGGGATCTCCCGAGTTAGCTCTAAGGTAGGAAGGTAAGCTGCAGCTTTGAGATGCAGGGACGAGGTCTCTGGCTACGGGCCCGGCTCGCTAGGCCTGCCGCGGTTCACGCACACAGGCAGCACATGTGTTTTTGGACAGAGCTCTTCAATGACCGCAGCTGGGTGAACGTTAGACAATGTTTTCAGAGCGTGTGCTGGGAGATTCGTTTTGGGATTCCAGAAGAATACCCTGGCCTTGGGGAATTCCCCCTCCAAGCCAAAATCGATGATTCTCACGGGGTGCGACAGCTGCTCAGCTGACATTCAAAGTGTACCTCTGTTCTGGGGTCACCATGAAATCTTCGTAACGGGCTCTTCTCCTTCCCTCTTGCTAACAGAGGCAGTCTGTGTCCTCTGAGGTATAGGGTAGTAAATGGTAAGAAGCCATTAAATAGTTACAGAATAAATGCAGGAATTAATGCCCACTGGGTTCCAGGTCACGCATGGGCAGTACTGGGACTCTCATCTTCCTAGGGCAGGTTGTTTCCCTCCCCAGAGTGTCCTGGGTTGACAGGACCTCTGGGAATCCAGGAAGTCCCCTATAGGAAACAGCTCAGAGGTGGAGTCCTTGCAGAATGACTAGCATTGGTCCCTAGGACTGACCGCACACAGCCTCACATTTACAGTATTCTGAGGAAACAGGCTCTGAGACTATCCTGAAGCTTTGCAGGGGTGGCTTTCAAAGTTGGCATTGAAACTGCAATCTTTTCAACCTTGCAGCAGGCATGCGGATGACCTGACCCGACGCTCCGTGGGCCAGGGAGACTTGGAGTGCTTCTCTGAAGTCCACCCTAACCCTAAGGCATCTTTGCTTTCCATCTGTCATCTCTTAAAACTTTTTGAGGTTTTTATTTTATGTATCTGAATGTTAGTCTGAGTATATGTCTATGCACCACATGTCTGAAGTGTCGGCCAAGGCCTGGGGGATGACATCAGTTCTGAGGCTGAAGTCACAAACCGTTGTTGTCAGGCACCACGTGGGGGCTGAGGATTTAGCCAGGTTCCTCTGGAGGAGCAGTCAATGTTCTTAACTGCTGAACCAGCCCTCGGCCCTTCCCTGTTTCTTAAGATGGCCAATCAAAGGAATGGCATTAACCTGCCCAGACCCAGGAGTTTTCAAACAAGAGCACTTGTCAGCCGGTACCTTATGATTCTAGGCTCGTGTTTATCTGACGTCACAAGGCTTGCTTCTGGAGATAAAATGCTCAAGGCCTGGATCAGACACTGTGTGCCGTTCGAGGACCCTGCCTGCAATACCTCGAACAACAAGAAAATTATGAATTGCATAAATCTACCAGCAGCAGAATCGCTAAGGGAGAGTACAGCCATCCGACGGGGGGTACCGCGTGGGTGGTGCAGCAGTTAAGGGATTGGTGGGGGTATACGGGGTACGCACGAGGCGCATGCGTGCGTCGATACTCAGAAGTGTATGGGAAAACATGTATCCACTTAACTAGTAAGTGTTTCACGTTGTCCAAGGAACATTAATGGCTTACTACGAGGACTGCTTTAGAAGGAAAACTAATGTCAACTCTGAATTCACTAAGCATCTGTATTTTGTTTTAAACACGAGCACTGGCTTCTTATGGGGAAGATTAGGAGACAGCAGTATCCCAACAGGCGCTTGACTGGAAAGCACTGGACGGCAGTAGGAAGCAGTGACGAACGGACTGGGGGTGGAGCTCGGCTCGCAGAGCGCCGGCCTGGCATCTGCGAAGTTCTGGGTTCGAGTCTCAGCCCCACATAAACCCGGACTCAGGAGGTACAGGTAGGATCAGAAGTTTACGGTTATCCTCGGCTACTCGGAGAGCCAGGAGCCACCCTGGGCTACTTGTGAACTTGTCTGGAAAGAGCCAAAATACACAGGGATGGGGCAATCCCAGCAGGGAGGACGGCAGCGGCAGCGCACGGGGACGGGCAGGTGGGTTTCCGCTCGAACTGGTTCCGCGCTGCGTACGGCGGAACGGCGCCCCGGGAAACTGAGGCAGAGGGAGCAGACGTGCCGGCGACCGGGGTGCGCCCCACGGATCCGAATCAGGAACCGCTACCCGTTCCGCCAAGGAGGTCGGGCGTCCGGGGTCCTGGTGCTCGGAGGCGACTTCCGCCCAGCAGTGACCTCCAGGCCTCAGCCCCGCGGCCGGCCGTCGCCTCTCTTCCGTCAGGCCTGCGAAACGGCTCGGTTCTCCCGGGGACTGCGGAGGCCGCGCTCGCTCGCTCGCTCGGAAGTCGGCCGCTGAGCGTGCGCACTGCGCGTGCGCGAAGAGGGCGCGGCCGGCACGGTCTGCGGCTGCGCAGAGGTGGGTCCAGCCGTCGCGCCTGCGCAGTGGTGGGGCGGGGCGGGAAGGAGGGAGGCGGCGGCACCGGCGGCGGCTGCTGAGGAGGAGGAGGAGGAGGTGGGGGGAGCGGAGGGAGGTGTTTCTGTCAGTTCCGGCTGTTTGTTCGGGAAGTGGATCCGCCGCTGCCGGAGCAGCCGGGAGGGAGCTGCGGATCGCGAGGCCAGTACCGACCCCGCCCGCGCGCGCGCCGCCCTCGCCCGCCATGGCCCGGGACTACGACCACCTCTTCAAGCTGCTCATCATCGGCGACAGCGGTGAGGGCCGCAGGGGCCGGAGGCGGTGCGGGCCCTGCCGGGCGCGGCCCGCGGGGGCCTCGGGGCGGGCGGGCGGCCGAGGAGGCGCGGCCCGCGCGGGGCGGGAGGCGCGGAGCTCGGCGGCCGCAGGCCCCGGGGCCGCAGCGAGGGGACTCGGAGCTTCTCCTCGGCGGGTCGGGGAGCCGAGCGAGCGCGCGGGATGCACGCCCGGCTCCTGCTCCTGCTCCTGCCTCACGTGTGACCTTGGTCAAGTCGCGCGATCGCTGGAGTTGGAGGAGACCCGGGTTCGAGTCCCCGGAAGGCAGAGCTTTATTCACTCTGTTGACCTTGGGCAAGTTGCTTCGCCTTTCTGAGCCTCAGTTCCTGCATCTGAGAAGTGGGGACTTGTTAAGCTGAGCGGTGTGAGTGTTCGGGGAGCTAAAGTGGGGAAAAGTGCTTAGCGCCTGACCCGGCATAAAGTAACCTGTAAGTAACTAACAGTGTTGTCAGCATGAGTCTCCCTGTGGAGAGTCAGCCCTCTGTGAAATGGGGGTATTTCCAGGACCTGTCTCTCCGGGTTGCTGTGCGCTTGGATGAGGTGCGGCAGGTACAGCCTTAAGCACATTCCTGCAGAATCTTCCTAAATCTCTGCATGGTTCAATTCTCATCTGTAGAATGGAGTAGTAGATTTGCCTGACAAGGCTGATGTTAGCAGCCCAGAGAGCACTCACATAATGAGGGGAATAGTGCTTGGCACACAGTAGGTGGACAGTGTTTGCTGTTATCTTACCCGGGTGCTTCATCCAATATTTTAAGTGCTTTGTGTACACACACACACACACACACACACACACACACCCCACCCCCCCCACCCCTTTCAGTGCCTCGCCGTCTCTGATTCATAGATCAGCTTCTGGTACCCAGTGCTTAAATGCATTTGGTCAGTGAATGAAAGCTGAGTAACCTTAGGAAAGTCACAGTGGTTTCTGGCCATTTTAGAGGTGTTTGGAGTATGGCAGGTGACCAGGTCAGTGGGGTGACGGTAAGTTCAGGGAGGCAGGCCCAGGGTGTTTATGGGAGCTTAGCTGAGGTGCCAGGATTATGTGATGTTTTAGGAAGGAGGCTGGGGAGCCGCTAAGTTTATGTAGATCAGACTTGAGTGTGGGATAGAGGGTCATGTGACTTGAGACAGCCAAGTTGGCGGTAGAACCTGTGGATTGTTAAGGAGATCTGGGTCCCCTGAGACTCAGGATATAGGTTTGTTGGGTGACACTATTATAGATGGGTCATGGAAGTAAGTGGATTCTGGTCTCACGGGAGAAGCTGGGTTGGGATGTGGTTGGTGGTGTGGATGCGGTGGAAGATAGCTGAAGTCTCTGGGGTTGCTGGTGTGGTGAAGGTGTCTGGAAAGTTTGAGACCTAACGACGAGGTGGAAGAGTAGCAGTGGCTGGGAGTGGAGTTGGAACGGTGGAAGACTGACCCGTTGTGGTTTGAATGAAAGAAAACCAGGCAAGCTGTGCAGACTTGAACTTGGATCCAGCTGATGGCCTTCCTCCGGGCTCTGAGGATTTGCTGACATTATAGTGATTTCTCCTTCAGAGCTAAAAGTCAGCCCGCTGTGGTCAGAGGTCCTTATCCCTCCTCAAGACGTGGCCAGTGTTAATAGCCAAAACTCAAAGGGCTAAACCCAGCAAGAAGATGTAGCTTGTTGGCATCCTCTCTTCTGTGAGACCCAGGAAATGGTGTCAGCCTGCTTTCTTACGGCGCACCTTGCATGGCGTCTTGATCTTTTTGCTCAGAAGGCAGGTGTGGGAGAGGACTGGTCAGTACCTGTGTGGTCTAGCTCCAGATTCAATGTGAGCGTGTAGGCCTGGGTTATGGAGAAGAGGAGGACACTATGCTGTTGGGTTTCTCCTGCCACTGAGCTGACAGCATTTAGGAACATGGGAGATGGTGGCCAGGGGGGCAGGGAGCGTGTCGTCAGCACCCGTCTGCCTCGCCCCTCAGAGTGTGTGCTTCTGAAGGTGTATCGACTGACTGACAGACACGGTGTTATCTGATTCTCACCCATGGTCTCTGTGGTTTGTCAGATAAGGAAACCAAGGCTCAAGGGAGAAGCCTCTGCCCTGAGTCGCACAGTTTGGGCAGCAGAGCTGGAGTCTGTGCACATGAGTGCTAGCCCGAGAGCAGGGGTACTGGCAGGCCCTGGGCCTCACCGGATCCTAGCAGATCAAGTCTAAGTTCTCTTTCCCACCCAGCCACAGGGCACACACTTCTGGAATGTACTCCCTGGGCATGAGCATCTTTTCTTTATACAGAGATCCTGTCCTCTCAGCTGTCCTGACATTGGCTTTGGTTTGTAACCATACCCACTGATGCCAGTCACCCATGTTCTCAGAGCCTGGAGGCTAGTGTGCCCTTAGACTGTTCAGATCCTCCTCTGAACAGAGGAGCAGGCCGGAGCTGGGTGGTGGGCATGGTTGCTCTGTGGGTACGTGAGACCGTGCTCACTGAGGCAGAATCCAAGTTGGTGCCACTTTACCTGAGTTGACAACAGGCTGGTTGGGTCTGTAGCCTCAGAGGAAAGCGGTGGGGCAGAGCTGGGGAAGTCCAGAGTGGCGTGCAGGGTCGGGGTGATGGTCAGTGGTGGCATCCCTGCCAGGGTAGCAGGCCTTACAGCTGGGTGGCTAGAGGAAAGGAAAGCGGCGCTGTGCCGGAGGTAGGCCCTGGGCTTCTTCATTGGGTGTGTCTGTAGGGTAGATAGCAGCTGGGATATTGGGACATGGCATGTCTTGGTTTCTGTTCCTTTCAGGAAGAGCAGAGTTGGAGGTTGGTATCAAGCACATGGCAGCAGACCATGTTGTGACTAGTGGTTTTTCTGCAGCCAAGGATGGTACCTCTCTCTCCCTTGTCTATTACAGATATGTGAGATTTGGTTAATTGATGATGATGGTGGTGGTGGTGGTAATGATGATGGTGGTGGTGGTGGTGGTGGTGATGATGATGATGGAGGTGGTGGTGGTGGCTAGATGTGGTATTGCACATTTTGAATCCCAGCATAGGCAGGTGGTTTTGTGCCAGTTTTGAGGCCAGTTTGGTCTACATTGAGAGTTCCAGCCTGCCGAACCCTGTCTAAGGGGGAAAAAGATTCTGCTGTCTCCTGTCCCTTAAGTTTGAGGGCTTCACAGGCAGCTGGGAAGCTGCTGTAATAGCATGATGTAGCACGGCTTTCACTGAGACTGTCAGCTTGTGGAGGGCTGTTTAGTTGGTAGCCATTAAGGGCTAGGCTCAGCTCATGGTTCTGAATGGATGCATAGGGTGAGGAAGAGGGAGGTCTATGTCCTAGAGAACTCAGCACTCAGTGGCTAGCATGAGCTTTTGCTGAGTAAGCTGGACTTTGAAGGCTCCAGGAGGAAGCAGAGGCACCCGTGGGCCAATGGGTGTCAGTATGAGGCAGAACACCGCGAGGACCAGCCCAGAAGCCGGGCTGTCGTTGGGTTTAGCAGGAAGCCTCATGGCGGCACAATGAGGAAGTGTGCTAAGCGAGGGCATTGGAGCAGGAGGCTGAGCTACAGGTGCTCTGTAGCAGGGCACCCTCCCCAGACCCTCCTTGGGAAGGTCGGGCCCCGCTGTGCTCTAGACCTTCACCGGAGAGGCCGGGCAGGATGTCGGCTGTGCAGCCTCGGTTACTTGAGGGCTGGGGTGGAACAGCGCTGTCTTTGAGACCTGGAGTCAAGCTCTGGGTTCCTCTCATAATAGGCATATCTGCTTAAATTTTGATTTTAGTCTCAGAGCATCTATGGGGCCCTAGGGTATGATTTGGTACCTCTGAAGGCATGGCTGTTCGACATGGAACAGAAGAGATGTGTATAGGGCCATGGGACCGCTTTCTGCTGGCTCCTGTAAGGATGCGAAGCTGGGCTGGCATTCACAGCATGCTCCGGCTATACGGCGTTTGACTGCTTGTGTTTGAAGTCATACTTCATTACTTGGATGCACCGTGTTTGTTCTTGTGTTCAGTTCCACAGAAGTGAGGATGTCGGGTCACAGGGGCTGGGGTATTTAAATTTTTCTTAGTATTGCAAAATTGCTTTCCAAAGAAATGGAAGTCATTTGCATTTCTACTCAAGGGGCTGAAAATGCCCCAATGAAGGGGTAGAAATAGGGGTTCAGTTGGTAGAGTGTTTGCTTCACATGCACGAAGTCCTGGGTTCCATCCCATGCACACCTATAACCAGGGAGGGAGAGGCAGAAGAATGGGATTCAAGTCTGACTGGGGCTCTGTGGCACTCCCCCACCACACACACACACACACACACACACACACACACACACACAAAAGGGGGAGAAGGAAGGAAGGGAGGGTCAAGCAAACAAACTGGCAGGACCTCGGCAGAGGTGTCCAGCGGCGCTCCAGAAGCCTAGATTTGAATCTGGTCTTACTTTCCTTTGGAAGCATCTTAGGTCAGCTGCTAATTCTGTTAAGTCCTGATCTCCTCGTGTGAGGAGATAAGAGTTGGGATTCTGGGAGCAGACTTGAGTGTGCGTTAATCTTGATTCTGAGGTTGGCTTATCTAACCATTTTGGGGTGGTGGAGGCAGAGGACAGGAGGCAGGTAGGTGTTCTGGCCAACCAGAGCCACTGGGCACAGCGAGGAGCTGCATTGGCAAGTTCAGAGGCCCAGGCACTCATGGGGTGGTCACCAAGTAGGTGTCCTGCAGAGTCCCCCGCCTCACTCAGCCACACTGACTTAGTTGGGGTTTTGGTCACTTACAGAACATCCCTGATAAAATCAAGGCCTCTTTCCGCCTTTCCATTTCCTTGCAAACTAAAGTGGTGTGAAGTTTGCTGAGGATGCGCCTGGACTGGTCTCGTTTGGTTGACCTTCCTCTTGCTTGTCTCTGTTGTCTGGTATCTTCCTTCAGGCTTCTGGGGCGGCCCTCAGAACAGGGCCTGGGCATGAGTCCCTCTGTCATCTCCCCCAGAGGATTTGAGAGCAGCTTGTCTTACATGAGGACGGAGGAAAAGGTCAGCGATTGAGTGGAAGATGTTCTTGGAGTGCGGGGAGACAGGCTGCCCTTGAGGAGAGTTCTGGCCCTACTGGGCCTCTCAGGATGGCTGGGCTGCAAGGAGCCCCGCCCCCTCATCTCCATGTGCTCTCGTTGCAGGTGTGGGCAAGAGCAGCTTGCTGTTGCGATTTGCAGACAACACCTTCTCAGGTGAGTCCTCCCTGGGTGCTGTGGGGGGTTTGGTTTTGGAATCCCCTACCCTGTTCCAGAGCCCATCTGCTTCTGTCTGATTTGGGAGACTGTCATTCTGGCTGTTGGATGAGGGAAAGTGGGGCTCTGGGGGCTCAGGATAGACCCCTCCGTGGTCTGCCTGGTCCCCACTTCCCTACCCAGGGTGTCTTTGTATCCACATTTAGGAGTTTAAAGATATACTGGATAGTACCTATCTAATAGGAATATGTCCGTAATGGAAAAATGACAGTTGTCCTTGCCTGACTCTTGTTGCTCTGGGGCCTCTGTTTGGGGTGGTGGTGGTGATGTGTCTGTCTGTCTGTCTTTTTCCTGACCCCACTAGCTGTTCAGAAATATGCTTGTCTTTGTCCAGAAGCATGCTCCCGCCTTGCTGTCTGTCCACAGACCTGTTCCGTCTTCAGGCGGAGTCTTCCTATAGAGCTCTGGCTTGGCCTGGAACTTGTTATGTAGACCATGTTGGCCCTGAACTCAGAGAGATCCACTTACTGTATAGTGGGATTAAAGGTATATGCCACCATGCCAGCCCCTTGGTTCTGTAAGGACTAGGAAGTTGCTTATGTCTAGACGCTGTCCTTCGGTGACACCGCTCATGCGGCTGCTTCAGAGAAGCAGCACTGGATACATTGTTTCTTTTTGTACACATAGAAGTGAGGTTACTAGGTCATAGGGTCTAGGGTGTTTAAATTTCACCTGGTACTGCCAAATTGCTTGAAGTTGAGGGCAAAGGGGACCTGCCATGTGTCTTAGTCACTGTTCCTCCACTGTGAAGAGACACTGTGACCACCACAATTTATAAATGAAAACATTTAATTGGGGACTTAGCTTGCAGTTTCAGAGGGTCAGTCCATTATCATCATGGCAAGGATTGGGTTAGAATGGTAGCTGAGATCTGGAAGGGTGGAAGGGGGAGCCTAGGCCCGACACGAGCTTTAGAAACCTCAAAGCCCACCCACGGGGCACATTTTCTCCAAAAGGCCACACCTCATAATCTTTGTAATCTCTCCAGACAGTCCTACTTCCTGGTCACTAAGCATCAAGTATATGACCCTGAGGGGGGCATTCTCACTGAAACCACCATGTGTAGGACAGAGGACCTTTGGGAGTGAGTTCCTCTTCCCATCCTGTCCCAGGGTACCACGCTTGGCAGCAAGCACCTTGCCCCACTTGAACCACCCCCCAGGGCTCCAGCTGCTTTTCAGGGAAGCCGTGCTCACCCTCACTCCGTCAGCCTTTTCTCTTTAACTCTAGCAGGGTGTTTTGTCTGCAAGTGTGTCTGCAGTTGTGAGTGTCCATGAGGGTGCTGGGAATTGAACCCAGGCCCTCTGTTGGCTCAGTAGATGCCAGTTGCCCTGTGACGACCGCATTTGTCTCCAGTCACTCCGTGTGTTCTCTGGGGAACAAAGCCACCCTGGTTGAGAACCACTGTTCCTCAGAATCCGTTTCTAGCTTTCTTCCTTGTGCGTCGGGTGCTCGCCCTGCTGTGGCCGCCATTCCCCATCAGCGTTTGCTAAGCTTTTCTACTAACCTTCATTTCTTTCTAACTTTTTTGTCTTGCTTTCATTTCTGCCTCACCTTGAACTTTGGCCTTTCCTCTGTCCTTGCCACACTTCACATGGTCGTCTGGTCCTTTGAAAGAGGCTCTTGGTGGAGGGAGGCCCATGGTCTTAGGCAGGTGTTTGTAAGCCTGTACCACAGTGGCCTGCAGAGTCGGCGGTGTGCTCAGATGCTTCTTCCACATAGATGTCCCGCGAGCCACTGCAAAGGTTTCTTTCCTGTGAAGTCACTGCCCCACTGTGTCACGCACACGGAATGGGGGAAGTTCTCGGCAGTACAGAGAGGCCTGGAGGACCGGCCCGACTCCTGACTCTTCCCCTCCTGGGGCTTAGCCTCACTCAGACCCGCCATGGATAGTTGCTGTTGTCCCTCCAGAAAGTGCGTGTTGGACCCTGTTAGTCAGTTTTGAAGGTTGTCCTCCACCCCAGTGAAAAGAGAAGCCAGGATGAGCAGGTGTGCTCCGTCCTCAGGCATAGCCTCCCTGCCCTGCCCTTCAGTAAAGCCGCCTGTCTCCTCAGTCACTTCAGGTTAATGGCATTCGTAGCCTGTGTTTCTGAAAGTGAAAGTGAAACTCTGTCACTTACACTGTGGGCCTGCTAGAGCAGGTGAGCTTTCTAGTTCAGGACTCTCCTTAGGGTCCTGACTGGCTGGGGCTTGGGGGACCGCGGGCTCTGAGTAACGGGCTGCGTGCGTACAGGCAGCTACATCACCACGATCGGAGTGGACTTCAAGATTCGGACCGTGGAGATCAACGGGGAGAAGGTGAAGCTGCAGATCTGGGACACGGCGGGACAGGAGCGCTTCCGCACCATCACCTCCACGTGAGTCCCCAGAGCCCCTGGCCGAGGGTGTTTGTGTGAAGTTGAGTGTGAGGAGGTGAGGCCGAGGTGGTTGCTGGCCTCAGTGGGTGGCGGCAGCCCATCTCCTTTCCTGAAGATGCCATGGTGTGTGGTGGTTGCCACCAGGGCCAGGAGCGGGCAATGGTGGGGCGCCTGGTCCCGGTGTCCGTCATGGTAGAGACTGTGTACAACCCACGGGCACTCACTCACTTCTACCTGCTGCTAGTTCCTTTGTCTTCAAGGGGCAATAGCAGCAGTATTTGCCCCACTGGGTGACAAGCCCTTCCCTGGTGTTCAGTGAGTCACTGACAGTTCTTGGTCGTGTCAGTTCATTCTGTGCAGTCTCTGGTCACCCATCCTGGCTCCTCAGAGATGGCTCTGTGGAGGCCTGGAGACCATAGGTGTGGGGCCCTTCCTCCACATCCCCAGTCTGTTGGCTGGGAACTCAGTTGTCTGGCAGTGTCTTTGTAAGCTCACTCCAGTGTGGAGTCATGCAGAGTCTTAGATCTTAGGAGCTCATCAAACTGTGGACTTTAAACGTTTGTTCTGCTACGTGTCCTTGGGCGAGCTGCCTGGCTTCTGTGCCTGTGTCCAGAGGTCTCTGCTGAGGATCTGCCTGAGTTCTGAGGCTCAAGTCCTGGTCTTTAGGTCAGGACGGTCACTTCTGCCTCTCTCTGATCTCTGCTGTAACGCTATCTTACAGATAAGGCCTGTCTGAGTGCATGAGATAGGGCTTCACTATGTAGCCCTGGATGCCCCCAGCTCGTAGATATCTAGCCGTTTATCACAGCTACAGGTGCTCCGGAGAAGTGGGCTCCATGGTGCGTGCAGGGTTGGCCTCTGTGGACACATCCCTGGCCTTCTTGTATAAACAGCTCCAAATCTCGGGAATGTTTCTCATTCTGTCAGCACGGAAATACAGGTAGCCATTGTGGGCCCTGGGTGTCCTCTGAGGGCGTGAGCGCGAGGGGAAGCACAGGGCTGCTCAGCTGAGAGGGAAGGTTGGTGTGTGACTGTTTACACCATAGTGGATATGAGTGCCATGGTCCAGGGCTCTGTACTGTCTGGGAAAACCAAAGTTAGCCCCTGCCTTGGAGTCTTAGGCTTGGCCAATTCTGAAGTAGAAGACACTTCAGGGCCTACCAAGGGGGCCATGGAGAGGCTCATCATGGAGAGACCCATCACCTTGTTGAGAGTGGCTATGGGGAAGAGAGGCTCTTCAGGTAGCTGAATGTTTGAGAGGTGTAGGAGTGGAAGTAGCTGTACTTGGTGTGTCTGCTACAAGAGCCCTTTCCTGAGGAGCTCTCTGGCCCTCGGGTGGCTGGGAGGAGTGAGAGGAGTGAAGCCTTGCGCAGTTGGACCCAGGTTGCAGTTGGACCCAGCTGGGGCGAAGATGAGTAAGGCAGGGGATATGAGATACCTGGGTCAGCAGCCTGAAGGAAGCCCTGGTGTCCTACTAGACAGAGGTATGGCCACCCATGGCCCAGCGTGGGCCCTTTCCTGGCCAAGGCTCTCCTGGAGCGGCAGGAGCTAGGGCAGTGGTGTGCTGTTTCTTGGCATCTTCAGCAAAGGCAAGGTTGCAGAGGCATTGTGCTGTTTGTACTTCTGCTGGCAGGAACGTGTGTCTGTCCGTGTGGTTCTCATGCTGCTGCAGAGGCATCCACCAAGCTATGCTGTTGAACTAGTAGTGCTCAGGGCAGTAGTTTGCTGTGGAACCAGGGCCAGGCTGGTTTAGGGGTCCTGAGCTGAGATAGTGGGGCTGCCAGGCTCCCTCAAAGCCAAGAAGGCTTGTAGCCTTAGAACAAGTCTGAATAGAGTATGGTGTCCTACCCTTGGGGCTGCCCGGCCCTGCCCAGCCACCCACTCTTGGTTCTGCCGCCTTCATCTCGGACTCCAGATTGCTGTGGAGGACTTGTCCGGATAGAAAAGAGGACCCTGCACTGTCTTGGAGCTGTTCCCAGCCTTGGGGGCATCTGTGATCTCCTCGTCCTTAAAGCCTCTCTTAGAAGTCCGTACCAGCACCCCTATTTTATAGGAAGCGGGGTAAGGGGTAGGATGCAAGCAGGTAGACGCTTCCAGAGTGCACGTCTTTCAGAGACACAACCAGGTTCCACTTTTCAGGTATGTCTTGACTACAGAGAGTAGACAGCAGGGTTCCCTTTACCAGTCTGGGCTGTGGATCCTGGTGTAGCCATCTTGAAACCCAGGACAGTGGGCACCCTGCCTTTTGGGTTTGTATTCTAGGTGTGGACGATCTTAGTGGTCTAGAATAGGTAGCTTTAGAGTCAAGGCTCGGAGGGACAGTCCTGGGATTAGAGTGGGGCCAAGGCCCTGTGCTGTCTGGCTTTCTGGGGAGCAGATGTTCAGAGAGGAATGATGGCAGCCACCTACCTTCCAGACCTTGTGGCTGGTTTGGGTCTGCGGGGTTAGTTGAGCCCCTCCCACAGCTGCTGGAGGCCCATATAGCCACCACTCTCCCTCACTGGCACAATCCGCCAAAAGTAGAAGAGAGGTGTCACTGCCCACCAGGGAAAGGGGCGCACTCTGCCTGCCATGGCTTCGTATAGGTGCAGCCTCTCGGGGTGGCTTTTTACGAAAGTTTGAACAAGGATGGTGACAGCATGATGTCACACAGAAGCCGCCTGAATTCTAAAAATAAAGAACTTGAAAGCTGTTTCCAGCTTCCGCACCGAGTCAGAAGGGTGACTCTTCAGGCCTGTCCACCCCAGACTGTTACCTGCCCCACCGCTGTCCTACTGGTCAGGCTTGGCTCTGGCTGGTGGTCGAGGCTGGGCGCAGGGCTTGGTCCGGCCCTGAGCGCCCGCACCTTCCCCAGCCACCATCCTGCAGCAGGCAGGTTCCAGGGAAGCAGCTCTGTCCAGGGCCCAAGCCCTGATCCACATCTTGGCCCTACAGGTATTACCGGGGAACCCACGGGGTCATTGTGGTTTACGACGTCACTAGTGCTGAGTCCTTTGTCAATGTCAAGCGATGGCTTCATGAAATCAACCAGAACTGTGACGATGTGTGCCGAATATTAGGTGAGGCTGGGCCCAGGGTGGGGAGGGCGGGAGAGCTGCACGCGGCGTCCCCGCAGGCCGTTGACTCCGCTTTGTCTTAAAGTGGGTAATAAGAATGACGACCCTGAGCGGAAGGTGGTAGAGAAAGAAGATGCCTACAAATTTGCTGGGCAGATGGGGATCCAGCTCTTTGAGACCAGTGCCAAGGAGAACGTCAATGTGGAAGAGGTGAGCTCCAGCTGGGCCCCGGCGGAGGGAGGGCAGGGGAGGAAACTGAAGTTCCTTTTACTGAATATGAATAGCCTTGGGAGCTAACCAGTGAGCGGCCGAGTCAGGGCCGGGCCTTTCCCACCCCAAAGCTTCGCAGTCTATTCCAGCGGCTTCCCCTTGGCCTTTCCTTGAGCCCATCATTACCACCTCTTCCCTGCCCCCTTGGTTGCTCTCCTGAGCTGGAGAATGCAAGGGCACCTGCCGAGAAGTTCCTGGGGTTCATGGTTGGAGCCTCCGCCCAGGCAAGTCTTCTTTTGTAGCCGCATGAAGCAGTTGTGATTCTGAGAAGAGCTAGAGCTTTCGTCACAAGCCCCACTTGGCCCATTCCCTGGCCCTAGAGAGAGGATCAAGAGGTCCTAGGGAAGTTGGGCTCCCACTGTACTGGGAACACAGGCTCCTCAGAGCCAGGTAGGACCGACCTACCTCTCTGAAATTCATCTGCTCATGTGTACACAGGGAGTGGGAGCTGTTTTCCAGGTAGGGAGGATCAAGTGGGCTGAGGTGTGCTGAGTATTCTATACAGCATGCTTGCTGAATAGGTGGGACGTTAGGTCCCCTCTCTACAAAGACTTGTGTGCATGGATGCACTTGTGCACATGCAGAAGCCACAGAGGCATCCGAAACCATGGAGCTGGAGAGAGGTACTTGCCCCTCAGATGGCACACACAAGCTCTCGAGCTCTGGGCCATCTCTGGTTCCAGGACGTCTGAGCTCCTCCTCTAACTTTTCTGCTTCCTTCCACTGCTGCAGCTGCTCCTGCCTTTGGGGCAGAGTGGGCCTGTGGCGTGGTGGCTCCTCTGACTAGGATACTGGGTAGTCAGGGAAAGGTTTGGGCAGTGTCTGGCCCCACTGCAGGGAGTGGTGGCAAGTGGACAGGCGGTGACGCCCTCCGTCTACATGCAGAGCAACATCCCTTTGCCTTGCCAGAGAGTTGTCGGTGTATTAAGGACTGGAGAGCTAGCTGGTTCAGTGGTTAAGGTTGTACCACTCTTACGGAGGGCCTGAGTTCAGTTCCCACCTGTCTGCGACTCCAGCTCCAGGGGCCCTCCTCCAGTTTCAATGGGGACCCATAAGAGATTGACTTCCCAAGACAGCTACAGGCTTTCAACCTTTAACTCCACTCCCTCTGCTTAGAGCAGCAGTTCTCAAACTGTGGGTTGTGACCCCTTTGGGGGTCGAATGACCCTTTCACAGGGGTCACATAGCAGATATTTACATTATGATTCGTAACAGCAAAATTACAGTTATTAAATAACAAAATAATTTTATAGTCGGGGGGGGGTCACCACGACATGAGGAACTGTATTAAAGGGTCTCAGTGTTAGGAAAGGTGAGAACCCCTGCACTAGAATGTGTTTTGAGGGCACACAGTACACACCTGTAGCCCTGGCACTGGGGAGGCAGCAGGAGGATTGCGAGTTTAAGGCCAGGCTGGGCTCTAGAGTCATAGCAACACGTGTGCATGCACACACAAAGGTTCTGAGGACACACATGCAGTCCACAGAGAAACAGAAATGGCCTGGGGAGGTGGCTGTGCAGCCTGCGGGGTCAGCCTTGCCCTGCCTGTCGTCTCTCCAGATGTTCAACTGCATCACGGAGCTGGTTCTACGAGCAAAGAAAGACAACTTGGCAAAACAGCAGCAGCAGCAACAGAACGACGTGGTGAAGCTCACCAAGAACAGTAAACGGAAGAAACGCTGCTGCTAATGCCCCAGCCCGCTGCAGAGACTGCACTCACCCTCCCTAGCCTGAGGCCTCGGAGGCTCTCGGGGGACAGTCTCAGTCTAGTGCCGTTATTTAAAGAATTCTCTCCACGTTTTTTGTATCGGGAGGCGCCACCGGCACTTCCTCCCCCTTTCCCCTTGAGTGCCAAGAAGGTGTTGGACAAGCCCGCCCTTCCCCACGGCGCCCTTTCCCTGCCGAGGCGCCTGGACTCGGTGAGGACGCTGCCAGCTGAGTGGACTGATTAACCAGTTTGTACATAGTGTATATTGCATTAACCAGCTGCACACCCTCAGCCCGCTCTGGCTTTTGGCTCCTTCCTGCCAACCTGCTGCAACAGACCTTCCCAAGCCCTCCAATCCCACCTCGACGGCAGCTTCCTGAGGAGCCAGCCTCGTGTCCTAGCTGAGCCTTTGGCCATCGCTGGCCCATGGAGTGCACTCCACATGGCTCCTACCCTACTGCTGCTCTGGGAGCTGGGGAACCTGGCCTCCACCAGGCCCTGCCCTCTGCTGGCCCTAGGCCCTCAGTCCTGCCCTTTTGGACAACAGGTTCTCATTCCGCCTTCTAGACGCCTCTGCTGCAAACCCAGGGGAGATGGCTTCTCACTCACCCGACATGTTTGAGTTCCTGCAGAAAGGCAGTGGTGCATCTGTAAAGAGAGGGAGCTTGCAAGGGGAGCGTTATTTTAACAAGTACAACCAATGAAGCCAAACCAAACAAAGTTCCTCACAATCACTTCCTGATTGGCTCAATAGCAAAAGTTGTGACTGTCCCACTTTGGGCTCAGTATTTTTAGAAAAGGTGTATGGCTTCTGTTCAGTGCAGGGCTAGGCGTTCTCCCTTCCATGGGAAAGGAAGGCTTTGCGCCATCATTTCTGTGTGCTCGAGGGCCTCCCGCTGGAGACCCGGCATGCGTGGCAGAGCCAGGCAGGGGTTGCTGGGCTGTGGGAGACACCTCCAAGCTGGGATAGGCAGCTTTTGCATTACTGACAGATCTGGTTTTAGTATGAAGGTGGCAGGAAGATTCTTAGCCACTGGGAAGAAGTGGTAATGGGGTGGGGGCAGCCAGTATTCACCTACCCACCCACCACCAGGGTGATCTGCATTTGATTACTTCCCCCTTCCCCAGGACACTTGGTCCCCCCCCCCCCCCCCAAGGATCACGTAACTCAGAACTGATTTGGACACCATAACGTGTTTTAGATTCTCTTTCCTAGGCGATTTCCAGGCACAGTCCTGACTGGACAATCATCACGGAATACTGCAGATTTTCCATGTTAACACTGTGGATGGGTTTTCAATCAATAAAACTGGGGCTTTCTTCTCACCTGTCTCTCCACTTGTCCGAATTGTCAAAAGCTGGGGTTCTGTGTGGCAGGCCTGTGTTTCTGAGCATCAGGCTGGGTTTGGGGGCTGCGGAAGACACTTCAGGATCAAGCACTAGGCGACTCTAATGGCCCAGGAGAGCTGGGAGTGCCCTGGCTGACCGAGGGCCTGTTGTTCCTGAACATGTGGGAAACCAGTAAGGGAGTGTTTGCCAATTCAAGCAGTAAGAGGGCAATCTTGGAGCACCCAGCCCAAGTTGGATGCCTCTGGCACCCACCTGTTAAGGCCCAGGTGGTGGGTGGTTTTGGTGACAACAGTGTGCCTGTCCTGCAGAGTTACATGCATGAGTGGGGTGGGGTGGGGGTAAGGGTGGGGGTGGGAGAATCAGGGCTAAACTGGTGTCCTGGTGGACCTGATGTGAAACTCCTGTCAAACAACAAACTTTTAAATGGTTTGCTAGGATTATTTCTGTATTGAAAGTTTCTAATTATGCTTTTTAAAAAAAATACTAAAAATAAAGGTTCAAGCTGCCAAATTTCCTTCCAGGGTCTGTTTGCTCTCCTTGCCTTGCCCTGTGCTCTGGTTACCTGGTCCCTCCCACTGTTGGTCCAGCTCTGTCCTCAGGTGCCAGAGAGGGCCCTGGGACACTGTCAGGGCCCAAGTCTGTTCTCCAGGAACCAGGGGTTCAGGGCGGTGCTTCCCCTCTGGGCTCAGAGCAGGTGCGGGAAGATGCCAGGGAGCTCTGTGTTTACTCTGCACACAGCGGAAGGATGCAGTGGGCTCTTCAAACTGGAGAAGGGTGTGGGGATGACACTGCCACTTTCACAAGCGCCCCTTGGGGGCTGGTCCTGGCCCTCTACACCAGCAGTCAGCGGTGGCTTAGACACGTCATAGAGCACATTCATACCGAACAACCTCCATATACCCAGGGACTGAGGCAGGAGTTGTGTAGAAATTCATTTTATTCTTATTCAGACTATTTTCAAAAGAAGCAGTGGTGCGCTGTTTTTCTAAAAATATGCCTTTATAGATTTATATGTGTTATAAAATCCATACGTGTATTTACACAACTGCTACATACAAAATTACAGCACTGTGGTATGTACATATCTATAAGTACATTCTTTCCGCTCAGCCCTGCTGTGCTTTTCCCCATCGAGGGCAGGAGGCTCAGTGAGTGGTAAGCAGCTGCAGGCCCGGGCCTCTGAGCCGGGGCCTGGGCAGAGGGACGTGGCTGCTGCAGGAGCAGCAGAAGCAGCAGGCGTAGGCCTTCGTCCCTTAGAGGCCTGGTGGGCAGTATCTGGAGGCTCCCAGCAGCCTTACCCCATCCACCCCGTGGCTCCCACGCTGCCTTCAGTGGGAGGGTCGCAAAACCAGGCCCCTCAGAGGCCGTTCTTGTGGCCTGAACTTGCTCACCTTGGCCAAGAAGTTGCATTTGAGGTGGAAGGGAGCTGTGGAAGGTAAGTGCCCTCCCAGTCCTATCCTGTGAGGGGAAAGTCTGGAAGGCTGAAGCCTACAGGGGCCGATGGGAATGCTGCCCGGCCCAGGCCTCCCTAGGGGTAAGGACTGCACTGGAGGAAGCTGAGGAGTGGGGGCAGCCAGAAGATGGCCTTCTCTGGGGTACAGGATGGCCTCAACAGAGCTTGGTACACCCAGTTCTTAGGCCTCACAGCCGTGGGCTGGACCTCCTGCCACCCAGGGGCTCCAGCAGAGGTGCATGCACATGGGTAAGGGGTCGTGCCTCCCCTGACTCCAGGCTAGTGGCTGGGGCAGGAGTGGAGGCTCAGGCCTCCTGAGGCATGCACAGGAGGCTACAATCTCTTCCCCATGTTCAAAATCCAAGGAGGCAGCAGAGCCTTTAGGGTGGGCTGTGATGAGCTGGGTCTGAGTGGCAGAGGCCATCAGGGCTGCATGGGAAGTGTCTGAGCCCTGCTCACTAACAGGAGTCTGGGAAGTCCAGGTGAGGCCTGGCTTGGGCAGTGGGGACAGGGCTCATGCCTGTCCCTTGGGGGGCAGCCTTCAGAGAACAAGGCAGGCCCCCTGCCTCTCAGTCTCCATTACACTGACATAGGGAGTGAGCTCTCAGGAGCCAACTGGGCCCCAGGGCAGGTGGGCAGGCAGTGTAGCTGCCCTGCTCCAGCTAAGGGGGAACCCTTCTCAACTGCCGCTACTCCCCCCTCTCGATGGTCAGACTCCTCCCTACTTAAATTTTCCTGAAGAAGGAGAAGAGCCCTTTGCCATCTGTGGTGCTGGGTTCCTGTCCCCGCCCTACGCCGTGGCCCCTCGGGAAGGCAGCAGCAGGACGGCTCTGTTCCTTCAGGTGCGTGTCCATCAGCTGCCTGTCAATGACCCTGTGCATGTCGTCCTGCGGAGAGGGAGAAGGTGGGGTGAGCAGCTGCTCTTACCTGGTCCTGGAGCTGGACAGGAAGGTGACATGTAGGCAGTGGGTGAAGATGAGGGATGAGATGCGTTAGCACTGTAGTTTGCGGAGACAGTGGTGGGTGTTGGCACCATGCCAGGACACATAAGGTGCCATGTAGCTAGTGCGCAGCCTCAGGGCCAGTGCCATCCATTCTTTAGGCCTACATACCAGTGCAGCCCCACACTAGCTTATGGGCTGCCTGGGTGCCCACCCGTCGTCTGGCTTGCCACTCCACCCTCAGCCCATAGTGACCTTGGCTTGTGAGCTCTGTAGCCCAATGATCTGCCCAAGGTTATTTGTGTCCTAATTTCCCCCTTCAAATCCCTCCCAGGCTAAGCCAGCACCCACACCAGCCATAGCCAGTCTGTGCTTAGGATGAGCCCTATGGCCAAGCTTCTCACACAGCTAAAGCTACGTAATACCGTCTTGAGATGCTGTCTTGTTCTAACTTCAGTTCATTAGCTTTTTTATGGGGGCAAGGACCTTTCCTTTCTAATTAGCTGGTTGCCTAGAAAAAGTGCCCTTACAGAAGGCAGCTCACAGAAGAGCAGCTGTGGATAGTTCCCTCTTGTCACTGGACTCGACCAGAAAGCAGCAGCTACCTGACAATGGCTCTGCCGTACCATCTGGAAGGAGCCCTGGCGATCACCCCCAGCACACAGCCAGGCGATCACCCCCAGCACACAGCCTGGCGATCACCCCCAGCACACAGCCTGGCGATCACCCCCAGCACACAGTCTGGCGATCACCCCCAGCACACAGCCTGGCGATCACCCCCAGCACACAGCCAGGCGATCACCCCCAGCACACAGCCAGGCGATCACCCCCAGCACACAGCCTGGCGATCACCCCCAGCACACAGCCTGGCGATCACCCCCAGCACACAGCCTGGCGATCACCCCCAGCACACAGCCTGGCGATCACCCCCAGCACACAGTCAGGCGATCACCCCCAGCACACAGCCTGGCGATCACCCCCAGCACACAGTCAGGCGATCACCCCCAGCACACAGCCAGGCGATCACCCCCAGCACACAGTCAGGCGATCACCCCCAGCACACAGCCTGGCGATCACCCCCAGCACACAGCCAGGCGATCACCCCCAGCACAGTCACCAACATTTTCTTGTCTCCTTCAGCTTTTCATCCAGCTGTGACCCTAAGAAACCCACAGGGACTCAGCTGCTTGAGTCCAAGAACATGGAAAGACTGGGCTGTGTGGCTCAGTAGGCACTCATGAGCTGAGGGAGGGCAGACCCTGATGCCTCTCACCCCTGCTGCATACAGGCTCCGCTCTGCGGGCACCACCCGAGTCTTTGAAGGTCTCCAAGTGAAACCAGAGGACCTTCCTGACCCTTCCCCAGGCAGCGAGCGCACAGCTTGCACCCCTATTCTCTTCCCCATCCTCCTCCTCCTCCCTCTCCCTGCCTCTCCTCTTCCTCCTCCTCCTCTTCCTTCCCTTGCCAGCTCCATTTTCCATCCGTCTCTGAGATTAGACCCTGTGTCAGCTTTGCCAGCACATGGCTCCTACTTCTCGAGCCCCACGCAGAATCTCAGCACACGGCTCTACAGTTCTTAAGACAAGTTCCATAAAGTACGCTGTTCAATGCCAAAGGGAAAAGTCCTAGAGCTTTAGAAAAAGTCTTCTTGACGCTGCCATGTTTTCTCTGGCACAGTCACTTAAACTGCACTCTTATACTTTAAATAACTGAATCCATCAAGGGAATTCCAGGGAACACATCTCCTTGGAACGTGACACGCACACATGCTCATGTACACGAGCTGGTACTGATCCCGTGCCTGCTGCTATTCCTGCGGTGAAACCCATCTATGATAAGGCAGCATCAGTCTGCCGGGCTGCGGTAACAGGAGGAGGCTGGGACTCGATGGCACAGAGATGAGGCCAGGCTCCGGCACACAACACAGTGGGCCATGGTGAAATGGCAGATGCGGGACAGATGGCAGAGGACAACAGATGAATGGATGCAAGGCTCAATCTCACCTCAAAGGCAGGAGGGGTGTACAACTAAAGCTGTTGGCACAGGAACTGAGAAAGGCCACTAGATCAGAAACCAAAGGAGCCAGATAGTAAAAAGCCCTGAGGAAGCAAACTGTAGTTGGAGAGAAGAGAGAACAGCTTTGGTAAGCCATGGCTCTGGCTGCCGGGAGCTGGTTGGAGCCAGGGAGCCAGTGACCTGATGGTGCAGTCAGGACTCTGGCTGCCAGCCCCACAGGGCCATAATGTAATGGACACTGCTGCTCTGTCAGTCACTGTGGACCTCACCTAAGCCACAGGTGACTACTGTCTAGTAGGTTAGAGTCTCTTGGAGGCAGGCGTTAACCACTAGACTCATACCTCACCCTCATCCCCGAGTCACAACCCCAGGATGGTAGGGAGTTGGGAGACCCTGAAAATGGGGATCTTAGAGATAGCTGCACCGACTCGTTCTCTCCAGGAGTTGTGCCACAACAGTGCCCTTGGAGAAAGGAAGCCACAGACCTTTGAGAAGGGAAGGGCAGCACCTGTGGGGACTGCTGGCTGAACCCAGATCTGAATTTTTCAGTCAGTCACACAGGGCTTCCTGGACCCACACTACTTTAAAACAGAGTGACCAGCTGAGGGGGCCACTCCACATCTGGTGGAGGTACATCCCTAGCAGAGGCTGCCTGGGCTTTCTGTCTCAAGGACATACTAAAGCATTCTACCCTGGGGCCTGGACCCAGGGGCTCACAGGATCTTGTCAGAACTTTCCTTATTTCTACATGCTGCTTCTGAGTGGGTGCACTCCTCACCTAGGCCACGGGCTCTCGCTTACCTGCCAAGCCTCTAGCTGCTGGGAGAGGTTCAGTTTCTGCTGAATGGCGTCCAGTAGCTGGCTGTTCAGAGACATCATGTCCATCTTGCACTTGGCGAGTTCCAGCTCCACAGCGTTCTTCCTGCAAACACGGGCCACGATGAGCACGGGCACGCACACCTTGTGCCAGCGGCATCTGCTTCTTCACTAGAGACCCAGGCTCTGAGGGGAGGGGAGGGGAGGGGAGGGGAGGGAAGGGAAGGGAAGGGAGGGCCGCTCCCACACCATGGGGTCACTGGAGCTACGCTTCTTCAAGGACTGGAACACGCATCCTAACCAAGCCACAGTATGAAAGATGACCTGTCATCACTAAACAGGAGTCACAGTGAGTGGGTAACAGAGAACATGTCCATTGGGACCAGAGCCTAGAGGGGATCAAAGGCCTCTCAGCAAAGGCGCTGCTTGCTGGCCCTTCACTCAAGGCTGTGTGTAGTGCAGGGCGGGGACCTTCTCCTGCTATGGGCAGTCCGTCCTTTGGACTAACTACTCTGCCCTTAAAGAAACTGTTCCAACGATAAAGATGTTCCAAGGATGGTGGCCACAGTTTAGCAACATTAGTTTCCAATGATTGGGGAACTGTTTAAAAAAATTTAAATAGACAATACAGCATGGGCACCAGTAAAAACCTGGGTACATGGTATTTACTGACAGTTTGCCGTGATGGGACCAGGGAGGAAAAGGTCAAACTTTGTGGAATAAAACTGCCAGTGTGTGGACACATAACATACACAGAGATACACTGGGGTTACCTCTGGAGATGTCACTGATATGAACTCTCCCACACACAAATAAGTTTTTGTTTTTTTTTTTTTTTTTTTTTTTTCGAGACAGGGTTTCTCTGTATAGCCCTGGCTGGCCTGGAACTCGCTCTGTAGACCAAGCTGGCCTCGAACTCAGAAATCTGCCTGCCTCTGCCTCCCAAGTGCTAGGATTAAAGGCGTGCGCCACCACCGCCCGGCACAAATAAGTTTTTATGTCTCGGGTAGTGTTTTGCTCACCTTTCCAACAGTCTTACATTTTAGCTGCTCTGTGCACAAAGCAGAGCGGTCGGAGCAGGTATGAGAGGAGGACGCAGGTCACTGAGCTGCCTCTGCTACGGCAGCACCCGCTGCTGAAAGCTTATTCTGCCAGACCGCGGACAGAACAACACACTAAATGAGCAAAACCATTTTGATTCTGTAGAACTCAGACCGAACTTCCTCCCCGCCTTGCCCTACCCAGCAATCAGTCACCTCGTCCACACCCCAGTGTGGTGCACTCACCACACTATGCCCTAGAAGCAGCTCTAGGCAACTCTGGGCTTCTCCCGGCCCCGCCCACTGCGGCTGCAGGCCACAGGGATAGGACCCAGCCTGTCCAATGGGCAAGCGTGCAGATGCCGCAGGTAGCTTCCGTCAGGCCTACAGCCATTGGCTGTTAAAGAACAGCAGAAATCCTCATGGCAGCAGTTGCCAGGGACGCGATTTGCCTGACAGTTCCCAAACCGCAGGCGCGCGCAGCAGAGGGCGCCCGAGCAGCCCAGCGCTCCGGGAGTGGAGCTGACAACCGCCAGGGCCTTGGCACTCCAGTGTCTTCAAGTGGAACCAAGATCCAAAAGGCTTAACCACACAAGTCGCTTATCATACATGAATCCTATTATTTTGGTTTTTGTTTTTCGAGACAGGGTTTCTCTGTGTAGCCCTGGCTGTCCTGGAACTCACTGTGTAGACCAGGCTGGCCTCAAACTCAGAAACCCGCCTGCCTCTGCCTCCCAAGTGCTGGGACTATAGGCATACGCCACCACTGCCCAGCTATCCTATTCTTTAAAAAAAAAAAAAAAAAGTAATTCCAATGCCCAGAATAATTCCTTATACAAACGAAGTCACTAGGTTTTTGTTTTAGGCAGAGTGCTAGCTCCAGAAAAATTGGTAGTATCCACACTGGTGTGGTTTTAGTGGTACAATTTCTCACCTGCCTGATTAACTTCTGTTTTTAGTGAGTGCTTTTTAATCGTAAGGTGATACACTGCTAACGGCTTTCCTATTGTGTGGGATGAGGAAGACCTTAAGGTCTTGGCAGCCCAGTTCGGGGTGCGGTGAGTCTCCCTTGAATACACATTAACCAGGTGGAGCTGTGGATCCACCCCAGCCATTCAGACTCAACCGTTCTGGGGAGGCTTCGGTGATTATGTGTGCAGCACGGCCTGTTTCAATGCCATTGCTTTAAAGTACACACGGAACGTGGCACACAGACAGGCCCTACCGAGCTATACTGCACTCAATTCCGGATAGTGAGCTAGAAGTAACAGGCAACTAATGTGAGGTATGGTCAGAGAAAAAGCGGGCTCAAAGGTAAGCCAGGACGCAGGTGACAGAAAGAGTGGCAGGCACAGCTGGAGAACATGCTGCGCCACACTGCTCCAGTTTAAAGGCACAGGCATCACTCAGAACAGCTCCCTTCAGCTCAGGACCAGAGGCGCAGCAGACCTGAAGGCCGCAGTAGTGAGCCTGTGTCCTCGCCCGCTGAGGAGGGGTTTACCTCATTTACCTCCCACTTTGGAGCCAACTTTTACATCCTCAGTGAAGGGCGCAGTAGCTGAGGCCCTAGGAAATATTCTTAGGTCAGTTGGGGCACACCTGCAATCTCAGGACTTGGGTCTGAGACCGGGAAGTAATTTCAAGTCAGAAGCCAGCCTTAACTACATAGCAAACCAAACCAACCAACCAGCAAAACAGGGACTACAGGAAACTACCCCTGCGCTTCCAACTTGTCCACTCACAAGCTTGTCATCTGTTAACGATGACGACGGCCTGACGACAGGACTTAAGATGACGACCTGGTTTACTGGGAAAACAGAACAGCGGACACTGTGAAATGCTGCGGACAGCCCAACTCCCAGGGGCGGCTCAGGTAAGGGAGCGGAAAGGGTGACAGACTTTCAGGACACGCCAGTCAGGTGAACTCTTGGGCTTCAGAGCCAGATTCTAAATGACTAAAATTACATTTATGAAATAACTCATATGCATTGGGGGAGCGTTAAGGAGACTGACTGGATGTTTTCATAGTGGAAAATAGTTTATTGGGAGAGCACTTGCCTAGCATACATGAGGCCCTGGACTTACTCCTTAGCATAAAAAAATACCATAAAACAAAAAACCCCATCTGACCAATGAACCCACATAACACTGCGCTGCTTAGGGAAGCTCACTGAGGTACCACGAGGGTCCAGAATCCAGCCCCCACTGGGTCTGGTATGAGGTCACAGACCAAAGAGCCCAGCTACAGGATTCACGCTAAAGCTGATGGGTGGGTAGATGAGGGTTCCCGCCATGTTTCTTTTGTGTATACTTGAGACTGTCTGTAATAAGTGAAAAATGAACTAAAAGTAACAGCAGTGGTTGGTGCAATAATGACTTCAGGAAGCTAAATTGTACGTGGGGATAGACTACACCACACATTGTAGCAGGGGGATAGCCTATGCCACGCATACTAGCAGAAAGAAAAAACGACCAACTATGCAACAAATACATTACAAATACACAAATGCACCCATAGGAAACATGTCAACAAGTCACATGACAACTTTCACTAGCAGTATCTTCCCCAGAGGAACAAGTGAAATGAGTAGTGGGGAAGCTAACCTTTGTGTTCATGTGTGTGTGTGTGTGTGTGTGAGAGAGAGAGAGACAGAGATGGGGGTGGGGGGGAGAGGGGGAGAGAGAAAGAAAGAGAAAGAGGGGGAAGGGTCTTGCTATGGAACCTGTGCTGACCTTCAACTCTTGAACTCGATCTGTGGTGCAGGCTGGCTTATTCTGAAGCCCCTTCTTGTTTGTATTTCCTAAGTTCTGGATCACAAGTGTATGACATTAAGGTAGGCTCATAATAGAAATTCCTACCTACTTTCCTTCCTTCCTTCCCTCATTCATTTATTGAGACAGGATTTTCCTTGTGTAGCCCTGGCTGTCCTGGATTCACTCTGTAGCCCAGGCTGTAGCCTCAAACTCACAGAGATCCGCCTGCCTCCCGGTGCTGGGATCACAGGTGGGCACCAGCATCTTCAAGATGAGCATGTGGAGCAGTTTTATTAAAGGAAACAGAGTGGCTCAGTGAGGACCGAAGTCTGGATCCCAGCACTTGGGGAAAACCTGTATCCTGTAACCTCAAGTGCTACAGGGATGGAGACAGGGGCCACACAGTAATGGATTCACCACACATACACACACTACACACAATACAAACACACACAAAAATAAATAAGTAAGAGTAAGCAACCCACGTCACTCACTTTGCAATGGCCTCGTCCCGGTCCCTGATGGCCTTCTGAAGCTGCTCCTTTGGCCCCTTGTCCTCAGATGTGACTCTGAGTCGGTCCCTTTCTTCCTTCAGTGCAGTCATCTCCGCGCTCAGCAGTGTCACCTAGCAACAGATCAAGGAGAAGTGTCTGTGACAATGCTGCCACTTGCTGCCGCTGCTGGTCGGGGTGCGGTCTCCAAGGAAAAGGCGCCCAGAGGCCAGCAAGAGGGTAACAGGTAAGGTGCCTGTCGTGCAAGCCTGACAACCTGAACCCAAATAAAGATGGGAGGAGAAAACCGACTCCAAAAAGAAGCCTTCTGCCGTCCACCTCACCCTTGCGGGGCTGGAGGAGGCTCAGCAGTTAAGAGCGCTCTGTGCTCCTTCAGAGGACCCGAGGTTGGTTGTTTTCAGTGCCCTCAGTTTACAGCTGGCTCTAGCTCCATCTTGAAGGCTTCCAACATCCCCTTCTGATACACACAAAGTTAAGGATAAGATAAATCCTTGAAATAAACATTTTAAAAAGACGTCCCCAGGTCCAGGGGCATTTATGGGGGGGGGTAGCAGGCAGGTCCTGCAGTTATGTAACAGTTGTGTCACCCACGTGTGTGCATGTGCACACCCCCCCCCACATACACGCACACACACTCACCCCCTCACACCCTATAGGGAGGCTGACCCCGATGTGCAGCCACAGACCAGATTCCCCGTGTCCTCTGCATATCCACCCTGCTTTGGTTGACACCCCAGTAGATAGTGAAGGAGATCCCCATCTGTGTCAGGGCTCTGGAACAGTTTGGAGGCAGGGTCTCAACTTCTGGTCCATCCGCATTCAGCTCCACAGATCAAAGACACATGGAATTTCAGCACGTATCATCTGTCAGTCCGGGTCTATTACCTTTTCTGTGGGCCGTGCCTCCATAAATGGCACCTGCTCAGTCCTCACAACTAACCTGGGAGCTACTGTTGGGCAACGAAGGGCCGCTCTAGTGGCTGTGTGGCGACACGTTCCATCCGACCTCACTCATGCACACCACAGTCTCAGAAGCATGTCCTCCCCACCTGTACATCCCAGAGTGTGTACTTAATCCTAAAACACCCGTGTACTGATCAATTGATATTCTGAGCTAGTCCTCAACCCAAACCTTTACTATGTAGGGACATCCATCCCTGACTGTATGTCCTGCTGCGGGGACAGTATGACCTCACGCTAGAACAGCCAGATGAGGAAGGCATCTACTTCCTTTTGCAGGCTAGTATGAGCTAGAGCTGCCACTCCACCCAACCGCCCATACTGTAGACTGGGAGATGCAAGCTGCACCTGGGTGGGGACTGGTTCTTCAGCTGTCTTCCCATGATTCCTCCCTTCTTGTTTGGAACCTGAGTTATCCATCCAGATGTTCCTGCTGTTGATCCTACAAACTATCAGATTTAAAGCAGTGCATTCATTTTTCTTAAGTTACACAAAGCAAACGTGTTGTGCACATCCGGTGTCTAGAGATTTCAATAAATGTGTTAAGCAATAAAGACTGATAGGATCAGACATGAACAGGGACGCCCAACCACACCCTCTCGGTAAGAATTACACACCCACTGACACTTTTCCAAGGGAGTCCATCCACACAGATCTGCTCCCTCCTCTTAAGGGAATAGCTGCCACCTTGACTCCATGACTAGAGACTAGAGTCACAGACAGTTACAAGCTGCCGTGGGGTATGGGGGTTAGACCCTGTCCTCTGGGGCAGCAGCCAGCAGTCTTTTTTTTTTTAATAATTTTATTTTTTTTTAAAGATTTATTTATTCATTTCATATATGTGGGCACACTATCACTGTCCTCAAACACACCAGAAGAGGGCATTGGATCACATTAAAGATGGTTGCTGGGAATTGAACTCAGGACCTCTGGAGGAGCAGTCAGTGCTCTTGCCCGCAGACAGCACTGTTAACTGTGGAGCCTCTCTCCTAACCTCACTCTGTGTTACGTGCCCAATAGGGAATGAGGGCCTGGGTCCGATGCTCTGCACACTGCGGACGCGCCAACATTCTCAGGAAGCTTTGCGAGTGTGCACTTCAGAATTTCTGCAAACTCTCGTTTGCATATGCATCTAGCTCCAAGGGAGAGGTGCCTGGGGAGAGGCTTAGCTTTACCGTGGGCACCAGTAGGTGTGCCAGCCTCACGACCTAGAAAGCATGTGGTAAAGACAAACTTCTTCAGCTCAAAGGAGTGTGGCTTTGTCTTCAGGATAACTGAGGAAGGGGTAGACAGGTTTTGAAACCACATGCTGGGCATGATACTGGACAGGACCAACCAATGCCTAGTATGTGTCAAACAAAACTCCAAAAAAGCTTTCCACTGTGGTCTAGAAAACCTTTAGAAGCTAGAGCCCAACAGCCAACTGCTTAGGAAGGGGCTGTAGAAATCAGGAAAAACCCAAAGACTAAATGAGCACCATGTCCCCCAAGCCCCACGATGAATTTAGTGAGGCTTAAAGGTGGTGTGGGTCCCACTGCAAGGTCTAACTGTGGTTGCTGGCTACCTCTTCCTCTCTTCCCTCAGGCTGGATCTGACGGCTGTCATCCAAGTGGATCTGGCTTGTCTATGCACGCACTTAGGCTACACCCCACAGAGGCCCCATCATTAAATAGCACTTCCGAGCCTGATCTTTCCTTCAACCACATTTGAGTCTCTGTGCTAGAGCTTTGTCCAGCATTCTGTGCTAGGACCTCCAGGAGAAAACGCCGAGTTAGCCCCTGCCATGGTCATTATGGGGTCGGTGACTATGATGCCCGCCTGGAAGATAACATGGGATGTAGTCACCACGGTAGGGCGGAGCACAGGGTCCAGGAAGGAGATCAAGATGAGCAGGCAGGTGTGGGGGAGGGGTCCTCCAGACAGAAGCCGAGCTGGAGGGGACGCTTAGGGTGTGCACAGCTCCTCTGCGACTGTGCAGAGGAGGTGAGGAGTTAGGATGAAGGGGAGCACAGTGGCCAGGACCCGATGACGTCTATGTCTGGATATTCAAGCTGCTGACGACTCACATGAGGCACCCTGCTCTCAAGCCACACTACAGGAAAACTGCCACCACGTGAAGGTGGCTGGCTGTAGGTATGCACACCAAGTGTGTGCCAGGGGATATTAGGACCGAGTGTCAGGACCTCGTTGTAGGAGGTTGTGACCCACCACGTGGGTGCTGGAAACTGAGCCTGGGTCCTCTGCAGGAGCAACAGGTGCTCTCAGCTGCTGAGCCGTCTCTGCAGCCCTGGGCGCCTGTCTTTTACATTCTGCAATTAATCCTGAAGACCCCATCCATCTGCTGCTCTCTGCTCGTCAACGCTGGGGTGGGGGCGGGGGGGGGGCGGCGGGGTAAGAACAGAGGACACAGGGGTGCTGGGCGCCGGGCAAGTCCTCATGCTGGTTATAGATTTTGCCTCAAACAGATAATTAGCACTTAAATAATTTGCACTCTTCTACTTAAAAGTCTGGTTAGTTTTTGAGGGTGCAGCACGCCCACACCGACTTCTGGCCCAGCTTCCTGGGGGTGTAAAGAACACTCCCACGTGAGAAAGCAATGGGCTTAGAGACCAGATCACTGACTGGATGAGGCTCAACCTCTGGCCTAGCTGTTCCTGGAATCTCAGTCCCAGCTAACCTTGTCTGTGCCTTCCACCAAAGGGCGTGGAGACAGTCCCGCCTGTCCTCCTGACACTGTGAGACTCTAGGCTGCAGGAGCTCCACACAGCTATCAGTCACATGTGCTTACTAGCAGGCTCAGTGCCTCATATGGTGCTCATATGTGAGCCAATCCTACATGAGGCCAGCCCAGCCTCAGTGTTTGCTGCTGTATTCATATTCATCCCAGACTATAAAATCCATCAGAACCCCAAATCCCTACCTTGGGTGCTAGTGTGACTCCCACGAGTATCATCACATCAGGTGCAGCTGAGGGTCCAACTCTACACTTCTCACGTGGAACATGAGCGGAGCCTAGAGAACTGTCTGAAAGGAGCTCACAGGAACTGGATTAAACCAGTCATCAACTGAACTTTTATTGTGTTTTTCTTTTCTTTGTTTTTCAGACAGGGTTTCTCTGTATAGCCCTGGCTGACCTGGAACTCACTGTGTAGACCAGGCTGGCCATAAACTCACAGAGATCCACCTGCCTCTGTCTCTGGAGTGCTGGATCAAAGGCCTGCACCACCGTACCTGGCTATCAACTTATGTAGTAGAAATGGCTTCCTAAAGTTCCATACCAAACTCTGGACAGCCTATATTTAGACTGTGTTCTCAATGAAATAATGTCCTCCAGGGAGGTTTTAGTTTTTCATTCTGATAAGCAAAAAAGTCAAAGTAAAATTTTTAGAAAATTATCAAAACATTAATAAGTAAGCACTTGTTTTAGTAAGTAGGAGCACTGACTGAACTACACTCGGGAGGCCGAGGCAAGAGGATGTCCTGGGCCCAAGAGTTCAAGGCTAGTTAGTAAATGCAACCCAGCGACATTCCATTTCCAAACCAATCTACCAACAGAACAAGTCTTAATCTACAGAACACTGAGATGGGTGTCAAGTAGCCTAGGCTGGTTGTGAACTCTACGTACCTAAGGGTGGCCTTGAATTCCTAGTCCCCTGCCGTCACCTCCTAAGTGCTTTGATTACATGCAGGTACCACCAACTTCAAGGACCTTGACACAAGCTTTTCTTTTCCTTTTGGGAGTGCTGGAGATTAAAGCCAGGGCCTTGCAGTTGCTGGTCAACACTCCCACCACTGAGCTAGACCTGTTCAGAGAACTTCTGGATCCAACAGTCTCTTATATTTTATTCCCTCAGTTTAGAAGATCTGTCAAGATTGAGTCACTCTCTGAGGACCACAGAGTTGAAGCAGGAGCATGCCTTGGGCTACCTAGCCCAGTCCTCAGTATGTGGCCAGGAGCAAGCCTGGCCTCTCACAGAAGAGTAGTAATGGCTTGGAGGTGGACGTCCCCATATTCGTCCAAGAGGACAGTGAAGAGACAAGGGTTTATAAAGAAGGCATCTTAAGTGTAAGAACATGTTACCAAGGTAAAAGTTATGTGTCAATCCCACATAGAAGGGTGGGAGCAGTGGCCCAGGACATGGGGGTGTGAGTGGGACTATTTGTAGGATTTCCTCAAGTTGTCACTCCTGCACAAAAGTCTGGTCCAGAGGAAGCTTGTCTCAGGACAGACCTCAAAAGCTTCTTTCTGGTGGAACGTCTAAGTTCTTTAACATTTTTCTGATCAGAATATCAATGTCCTTTAGTGTCCACAAGAGAGATAGCATCATGATCAAACAAGAAAGGAACAGTAAGGGCAACAAAAGTTTCCAGATCTGAAAATCAGGCTCCCAGAGGGGTGAAGCCGACACCTCAAAGACCAACTGTTCCCTGACCTGACAGCTCCCACAACACAGCCTGGGCGCTGGGGCTTTCAGTGGTCAGCACCCAGCTCCTCAAGTGTGGGTCCCAGTCCCCTGGGTGGAGGAGAGCTGAGGCTTGCACAGTGGGCGCTTTAGGTAAAGGCCCTGTGCATACTCTCCGCACTGTGAAATGGGGGTGCTCACCTGACTGTGGAGTTGCTGCAGCTCTTCTAGGCTCTGCCTCAGTTTACCCCTCTCTCCCTCCATGAGCTCCCTCAGGGCTCTTGAGTCCTCACTGGTCTGCCTTATTTGTTCTTCTAAGGACTCGTCATCCATCCTCCGGGTGCCCTGACAGAGAGAGGCAAGCAGGTAGTGGGGAGGGAGGGGCGAGCAGTTAGTGGGAGAGTGACGGAGGAGACACAATGCCAAGAGAACGGAAAGATGAAGAGGAAGGACAGACAGGCGGAGAAGATGACACAGGCCAGGCTGGCAAATGGGACTTAGGGAGAGACTCTCGTGTTTAATTTTACCCTATAAAAGTTCGTTTTTATTTCAAGCTTTGGGAGAAGCAGCTGTGTATGTTATGAATGGCACACAGCACTGACGTCTTCCTTATCCCACAATGACTTGGCCTCCTACCATCCATTCTACAAATCAACCCAGGCTGTTCTGACAGAAACATCTGTCCTTCATCTTACCGCCTCTAATATAACAAAGACGTAACTATTCTGTGGGAGGGTGAGACGGGAGAGAAGTCAGAGAAATTCATCACGACTCTGTGGCCCTGGGAGTCAGAAGAAAATCTCTCTTCTTCCCACATGAGGCCTTGTCTGGGATTCTCAGAGCCCTCTTCACCTCTTCAACCTTCTGTGCTGAGACTTTCCTAGAGAAAAGCTTTAGGGTTTTTGTTGTTGTTTGTTGTTTTGAGACAAGGTCTTACTATGCAGCTCTGGTTGTCTTACAACTCACTATGTAGACCAGGCTAGCCTCAGAGTCACAGTCCTCTGCCTGCCTCTACCTCCAGAGTGTGGGGTTAAAGCCGTGAGCCGCCATGGCTGGCAAACCCTAGTTCTCAAATGTTGCCCGCTCACCGCTATCCTCTCAGGATCAGCCACAGAGGAACAACTGGCGAGTTTACCTAGTCAACGTTTCTAAGCAAAACCCTCCAACTCAAGGGTGCCACCGGTGCCTTGTGCATGACTACATGGTGAACCACGCGCATAACCATGCCATGGCGCTCACGGTTCTCAACCTGGGGATCACAACTCCCTTGGCTAACCTCCATCTCCAGAAATATTTACATCACAATTTATAACACTAGCTAAATTACTGTTATGAATTAGCAACGAAAATAACTTTACAGTTAGGGGTCACCACAACATAAGGAACTGTACTAAAGGGTTGCAGCAGCGTTAGGAAGGTTGAGAACCCCTGTCACAGTATTTGCAGCAAGGGGACCATGGAAGCCCGACTTCCTGGTCAAACTAATGGCTCAGGATCCTGGCAACAAGTCACGAGGGAGGCCTCCTCCAGCGTCTGCACGCCGACCCCATCCTGTAGCCCCTTACCGTGGGCTCCGTGCCGTCCACGACGCTCTGGATGAGCCTCTTGAGATCGCTGAGGGCAGTGCGCAGGCTTCCGGCAGGCACGTCCTTGGCGGATGAGGTCTCTGAGGACTCATCCATGGAGGAGTCTGTGGACACGGCTGAATCGGCGCTGTCGTTCCCTCGCAGGTGTGAGCAGAGATAGCGGACCTGGCAGTAGGCTTCCCAGAGCTGCAGTCTCAGCTGTGTCACAAAGTGTTACAGTCACTACAGACTCTAGCAAGGACCTGGTCAGTTAGTACCCAAGCCCACAACACAGGTACTTGAACTCCTGTTTTTAGGAGCAAGCGTCTCGGTTTTTAAAAACATCTTAAGAAATAACAGTTTGGAGCTAGTACATCTTCTTAGACTTTCATTTTTTTCCCCTTCTGAGACAGGGTTTTTCTGTGTAGCCCTGGCTGTCCTAGAACTCACTCTCTAGCCAAGGCTGGCTTTGAACACATAGAGATCCACTGTCTCTGCCTCCTGAAAGTTGGAAATAAAGGCGTGTAGCCACCCCTCCCCCCATTCCCAATTCTTTTAGAGATTACTACATAGCCCTGGCTGGCCTGGAACTAGCCTGCTGTAACTGCTCTGCCTCAGTCTTCCTTGTGCTGGTGACCTGTTATTCCCAATTCTTATTTTCCTTGTTCTCTCACCCTCTACCCCACTAATCTGCCATGTAAAGTATTTCTGTCACATATGGCAGCCGTACAGGCTGGAGTCAGAGCTTGGGTGGGAAGGCAGGGTGATGGAGACATAAAGAGGCGAACAGCACAGAAGGGACAGACTCTGATCACCTCAGAGGCCCAGGGGAGAGACCGAGGAGGACACTACTCTGGCTGTTTTGCTCAAGGTTTTAGTGGCTGACCAGTAAGGAGTCTCACTCCGGCCTGTGGTCATTGGATCTCAGGCGGGAACTCTGGGGACATGAGCACCTGCTCTCTCTCCTGCTCCAGCTCCTCGGCCTCCATGCTCTGCTCGATCTCTGACAGCAGGGACGTGCTGGTGGCGGCGGAGCTCTGCAGGCTTCTCTCCTCCGTGAGCTCCTCCACCTTGCCCTGCAGCTGCCGGTAGGACAGTCGAACCTCCTGGAGCTCCAGCTGGCTTTGGTGCAGCTGCGGGAAGAACGGGAAGAACGACAGGCTGGGCGGCTTAGCCACACCACAGCAGGCGGTGCCCAGGACTTGACCCCGTGGCTACACTTGCCAACAGCTCACAGAGAAACAGAGGAAGGAGGAACATGGATCAGGTCGTATCCAGTCAGCATTCAACCCCGGTCCTTCAGAAATCTCAGGGAAAAAGTTAATGGAAGAACCTAGTGATTCCAAAGACTCAAGGCGCCGCTCTGACAGCACACAGCTTAGTTAAAAAAGACACTGTCTCAACAGCAGCTACAACAAAACCAAAAAAAATCTCAAGATATGAACCAAGTATAAGAGAATTTTATATCTTGATTTTTTTTTAATTATACCAGGTATAGTGATGCAGGCCTTTAATCCTAGCACTTGGGTGGCAGGTGGATATCTGTGAGTTCATGGCCAGTCTGGTCTCCACAGTGAGTTCCAGGACAGCCAGGGCTACATAATGAGATCCTGTCTTAGGTGAGGAGAGGAGAAAAGTATGGCAATATGAAGTAATGGTTACTTTAAATATCGCAGATTTTGGTATTTTTAAATTCCTCTCCTTTCCTTCTTGTGATAGAGCCTCTCTATGTAACTCAAGGTTACTTCAGCCTCTGAAATGGTAGCAACCTTGGGTGACTTTCTTGGGGAACCACTGTGTTTTGAGGCAGGCTTCCACTTGTTAGGGGGAATGCTGATTAGGCTGGCTGGCCGAGGAGCCCTGAGGTTTCAGGAGGATTCAAGCGTGTCCTCCTAGGGTGGAGCTCAGGTCCTCATGCTGTAGAGCTGGGCAGTGGGCATGGCTGTGCATTATCAGAGAAGAAAACCAACCCTGCAGCAATGGGGCCAGTGACCACATAATGTGATGACAATGGGAACAATCACAATTCTCACTCCCAATGAGAGCTGAAATGTACACTTAGCCAAGTCCCTAGCAATATCCTTTTTTAAAAAATTAAATTTTATTATTATGGTTCATGTCCATGTGTTATGTATGATGTGTGTGCAGAAATATGGAGATGCCCTTGCCATGTCACACATATGGGGTCAGTGCTTTTAACTGAGTCATCTTACCAGCCTTCCTTAGCAGTTTTTTAAATGAAGTTAAACATGAACTCTTCAATGATCCAGCAACTCCATTCTGAAGTGTACATTCCCAACAAAATAAGAGGGCCAGTAAGAGACGCTATCTCAAGCAATAAAGTGTAGAGTCTGGAGAGATGACTCAGTGGTTCAGAACGCTGGCTGCTCTTCCAGCTGACCCAGGATTGATTCCCAGCACCCACATGGAAGCTCAGAACTGTTTGTAACTCTTAATCCACGGAATCTGATGCCCTCTTTTGGCCCGAGGGCACTGCATGCACATGGTACACAGACATGCAGACACAACACCCATATACATAAAATAAATGTTAATAATTATTAAGAAGATGAGACAGAGGGTGTAGTCTGACTCAGCAGATGAAGGTACGGGCCATGCAAGTCTGATAGACGTGAATTAGATCCCCAGAACCCACAGTGGGGGAGGGGAGAACCAACCCCTAAAAGTTGACTTCTAAGCTCTATGTGTTCCACAGCAAATGGGCTCTCACACTCACACACATAATAAATAAATCAGGGGAAGGCTGAGGAAGGCTACCAAAACCGATTTCAGGTGTCCACCCCTGTCTGTCTGTCTGTCTCTCTCTCTCTCTCTCTCTCTCACACACACACACACACACACACACACACACACGGCAGTGAACTATGCCAGGAAACTTGGTAAAGTTGAGAGGGTTCGGAAGCCTGGGCACCTCATGCCAGAGGACAGGAGGTGCTTCACCTGCTCCTGACCAGGCCCATCATGTGACCACAGCACCCTATGGAGAGGATCACAGCAATCAGTCATTTAGGGGCAGCGCCCCAAGCTCCTCCACATTGCATCTGCTGTCACACCCCAAAGTGTATACAAGACTCTATTCAGAAGGAATAAAGGTGTGAAAATTACTACATCAAGGATGTCTGAGAGCTTCTGTCATATAAAAGCTATAACACTTCCTGGGGAAAAGAATTCTCTCCTGAAACATTCGCTCTGGGCCCACCATGGTCACTTCCTGCCCGGTGACCCTGACCTTGGTTCTTAGCCGCTGCACCTCACTTGTGGCCCGTGTCTTACTGCAGTTCTAAAGTAGCAGCAGCAGCGGAAGAGAGCAGAGGCTGCCTTGATCCAACTCCCCTCTCCCAACTCCTTAACCACTCCATCGGGGCCAGAGCCTCCCGCCCCCCATCTCCTCAGTTAGCGTCTGGTGTACAGACCAGCAAACACACAGATTTTTCTCCCTAAAGGTTAGTGTGGGTGAAGAATTTCCTGGGATTTAAATTTATTCTTTTAGAAAGTGGTCTTTCTGGAGCCATCTCTGTTTCGTTAAAAAAGAGCAAACAGCTGGCTGCAGTGGTGTACAACACGTTCATTTCCCAGATTCAGGTGGCCATTAGTTCAACAGCCAGGGTTTGGCTGAAAACACAGCTCAGTGCTGGAGAGGCAACCTGATGGTCCCAGGCCCAGGGATCAAGCCCAGCACTGAGCACTAGGCTGTGCTGCCTCCTGCAGACGCAAGGGCTGTGGGTGGGTGGTGGCAACCCAGAGCTCTGGTGCTCATGGAGGGAGCCAGTGCTTCAGAGACTTGAGCCCATCCTCTGGGTGCCTGGAGCTCGCCTTCAGCCCACCCCTGCCAGGGACTGGCTGGCAGGACTGAATGAGCCCTCACTAGAAGGCCTGGAGCCCAGCACCTGACGGGAAGATGGGACCTGGCAAGCTGCCTGCCTGTCCCTGGGTCGGCAGCACCTGCTGCCACAGTGGGACCTCCTCCAGCCCCACTTTCGGGAAAACTTGGAAGGAGGGAGAAAGAAAACAAGCAAGCCAGGGTTACTGGGAATAGAGAGACATTCCTAGGAAGCACTTGGCACAGTCAAAGCAGTGTGCTAAGGACCCGATGCTTTACAAGCATTCTCTAGGAAATGCCACATACATCTATCTCAGCAGGAGAAGTTCCCTCAGTTAAATACAAGTTCTTACACACTGGATGCAATTAGTTCAATTACTCATGCACACTCAAAGATATGTAATTAACTGTAACAGCAAGAGAACAAAAGGCCAGGAGGTGCCTCATTCTCTGGTCAGTAACTGATTCACCACCTGGACAGATGTGCAGAAAAATCAAATCAAATCAAGGAAGAGTCTGGCAACTATAGAAATCCTGTAATGTAAAAGTAGTATCTCGTGAGCATGGCTGCATATATCACTAATCCCCTCACTCACTCAGGAGATAGAGGCAGGCGGGTCTCTGAGTTCCAGGCCACCCTGGTCTACAGAGCGAGTTCCAGGACAGCCAGAGCTAGACAAAGGAACTTAGCCTCAAACAGAAAAGAAAAAAACAAACAAACAAAAAACCCCCAAAACAACCCAAAAAACCAACCAGTATCTTTGTATAAGAAAGATGGCAGTGTATTTCTATGTATGGAAAGGGACGACATGAACTGCTTCTCCATTAGTACACTGGTCAGTCTCCAGTCACAACACTGAAGTGTAGAAGTGAGGAAGACATTCTCTTGACCTGGGGAATTAGGGCGGGGCTGAGACTGTGTGAGGGAACATGATTTGGTGAACTGTACACGATCAGAGTCAGAGTCAGGGCCAAGTCTAGTCCCCAGGATATGTGCTTTATGAGTCACCCCACAGTGAGGGTCTGCTCTCTGCTGATGAAACCCACCCATTTGCCAGGGTCAGGCCCTATGCACTTCTGTAATAGGCTGAGTGCCCCTTAGAAGGACAACTGATTTCTTTACTGAGGATCAAAGCCAGGTATTTTACTGGGTTTAGCAAAGCCAGGACTGGACGCATGTACCTATAATTCCAGCACTTGAGAGTCAGGAGGCCTGATGTGAGTCCAAGGCCAGCCCTGGTCACCCACCAAGTTCGAAGCCACCCAGGACTCACCTTAGACCCCATCTCAAACAAAATGCTTGTTATGAAGCAAGCAGTGAGTTTTAATACCTATCATAAGGCCTTAGAACAAAAACAACCACCACAGCTGAATTTGATCAGTGACTTAAAAATCTGTTTTGGGGTGGGAGAAATGGCTCAGTAGGCACAGGCTCTCGCCACCAAGCCTGATGCCCTGCATTTAACCCTGGGGGTCCATGTGTTGGACAGTGAGAGCTGACCAGAATGATTCTTGTCTGACCTGCACATGAGCACCGTGCCATGTGCACCAACACACACACTCCACACATACATTCCTCCACATGTGCACCTACACACACACTACACACACACATACACACACAAACATGTAAATACTCCACATGTGCACCTACACACACACATTCCTCATGTACACACACACACATTCCTCCACATGTGCACCTACACACACACTCCTCATGTACACACACACACTCCACACACACACACACAGAGGTTTTTGACAACAGGACCAGCCAACAGTGGAACACATCAAAGCGGCCCTCCTGCTGATGGAGGCCTTTGCCTGGCCTGCTCAGCCTCCTACCCGCCCTTATCTGAGGATTTAAAATCAAGGGATTAAACACATTCCAGGGTCATTGACTCAACACTTTACAAAGTCTGGTTAGGACTGTGCAAGACTACCTGGATCAGCTGGATTTTTTTCTCTGTCATTTAAGGCCATCTTGGTGACAGCTTTCTGGAGGACACTAGTGACAAGGAGACTTTACATACACAGAGGGCACAGACAGAAACAGCTATACAAGTAGGAAAGGTGAGATGGTTCTCCAAAAAGGGTAGAATGTCCTGCCTTGCTGGCAGCCCTGTATGAGTGTGTGACCTCAGGTTCCTGATGCCACGGGACACAGCCCGCCTACACAGGCAGCACCTGTGGGTTCTGATGGCTCTGGCTCTTTCCCTCATCTCCAGGTCCCCAGTTAGGGAGGGGAAATAATTTTGATTTGCAAATTCATGCTAGGCTTAAAGTTTCTTTTTGGCAAAGGCTGCTCCTGGGTTTGTAATTCTTTTCCTCTCTATACTGTCTCAGAGAACTTCATGGGGATCCAAAGGCTGGTCCAGGAGGGCCTGCAAGGGCAAAGGAGCTATCAGGGAGTGTGTGTGTGGGGGGGGTTCTAGCCTCCACTGTATCAAGAACTTGGTATATGACTTTGGATAAATGATTTGTTTTCCATAGGCTTTAGAGAAGTATATGAAAGCTCTCCATTCACTAGAAAGTGACCCGTAGCACACTCTGCTGTTTATCATCAGCAACCTTAAATTTTTCTCTCTACTTCAAAACCTGCTGGAAGGTTTTAGGACCAGCATCACCTTCTCCGCCCCTCCCCCGCTCCTTCATTCTGTGGTCCTGGGGCTAGAAACTAGGGTCTATGCTCTCTGGCCAAGCTCCCAGCAATAGAACTATACCCCAGACCCATTTTCTCGTCAGCATTTGTTGAGGCCTTACTATATGGAAAATTATTAGTTGAAGGAACAAAAATCATCAAGGGGTTAAAAAAACCCTGGCAAACTGCTTAGGAGCTGGCTGAGCTAACAGAGGCAGGACCAGGGTTGTTTGTTACTGGACTCCAGACTGACTCAGAAGGTGTTTTCTTTTATTGTTTGAGACAGTTTCAATACAGCCTTGCCTGGTCAGGAACTTGCTACACAGCCCAGGCTAACTCTGAACTCAAACTCCTCCTTATTCATCCTCACATAGGCAGGCACCACCCTGCTCAGCCTCAGTTAAAATGTCACCCCACATCAGAGCCTCTAACAGCCTCCCCTGAGCCCAGTGCAGCTCTATGGCCTGGTCTTTGACAGGGACTCACCTGCATTCAAGTATTACCAGCCCAACCAATTCCCCACAAATGATACCAGCACAACCCACTGTGCTCTCCCCGCCCACCCACAGGGAAATAATGCTCTCCCCTACCCTACAGAACCAGCCCAGCCCAGCAAAGCACCTTGGAAACAGATACTGCCCTGTATTTCTGGGAGACTGGGAGATTATTTTTCTGTTTTGGAGGTTATTCCTTCCAAGTCTAAGCTTGGATTTTTAACTGAAATCTAGTGGCAGTTTCCAAATCAGGGCAAACAGGATTAAGAAGTAGTTTGTCTTAGAGAGGTTAAAAAACATCAGTTAGGTTCACGAGGGGGTTGGCCTGTGCGCTCTCTGGCAACAGGCAGAAGCCGAGTGTGCTCCCTGGGTTCTTGGGGAGGTTCTTGGTTTCTGCTTTGTGCAGGCAACTAAATCCCTGCCCTGGGCAACAGCAGAGGACACTGGGAGCTGAGGTCAGGGATCCAGAGGCTCCCTTTGAAATCTTCTAGTAGATTTCGCCAAAGCCAGCTAGCTAGGTCAGGAGACTGAGTGCTCCCCCATCAACTGCCCAGAAAGAACTGGAGGACACTGCTCTGAGCCCACAGAAGGGATGGTCTGAGAACAATTACTTACCCAGCTATAGGCATGCTAGAGTTCCCTGGGGACCCATGTGGAGATCTCAGGGCCACCTACTCGGCCACCAGCAGTGGTGCTGGCCGCATGGCCTTTGCTTTTTGGCTAAGCATTCCCCCCTACCTCCCCTGGTCTGGCCCTAGCGCTATGCAGTAGCCTCTCTGTCCAGTACCTGCAGGTCTTTGTCATGGCCCTGCCTTTCTAGGATCAGCACCCGGTCCTGTAGCTCCTCCACAGTCCCCTGAAGCAGGTCGTTCTCCTCCAAGGTGGCGCTGAGCCGATGCTCTAGTTCCCGTTTTCGGTCCGACAGCATCTTGATCTGAAAAGATGGAGAACCACAGGATGGTGTAGAGTTCTATCTGGCTGAGCGCAGAAGGAAGGACTAGCCCAAATATGAAGGTATGTGCCTCTGGATATTGTGTCCAGAGACTTGGGGTTCGTCTTGGAGAATAGAGCTGTATAATCCTGGACTGAAGGGAAAGGCCCTCCCTTTAGAAAGCTGTCTGGGAAGGGGCAGGAGTAGCCCAGGGGAAGCCAGAATGTGGGCTGCCAGGTGGAGGAAGGATAGTCAGTGCTCTGTAAATTCCAGAGAAGTCACAGAAGGCCCCACCTTGTCTGACCTCAGCCCTGCCTGGCAGCAGCACCAGATCTGCCTACTCCTCAGTCACAAGCACCAGGAAGTTCCCTAAGAGTTGTGTGTTCTTGCAAACAGGCTCTCTGCCTTCTCTTCCCACTGCCGATTCCCCGATTACCCCAGTGCTACTATCCCAGCTCAGACCCTGGGCCCTGGCTGATGAGATTCTAGGAGGGAACAGAAGGGAGAGAATGTACATCAGCCCATGCCCTGGAAAGAATGAGACAATGACCTCATGGTTAACTTGAACAAGTAATCTGTGAAAAGAAGCAACGATCTCCCTTATGAGAAATGCTGAATTTTTTGCACATTGAAGTCAGTGTCAAGACACATGCATCTCTTGTCAGGTACGTCCACTCCCTTCAGTGTCAGGGAGAAAGCTGAGGAAAGAGATGCCCAGTCTTTTCTGGCTTCCAGGTTTGCAGTGAGGAAGCTCAGACAATGCTCCTCAAGCCCAGAAATGCCTTATCCCGGGCACCCCATGCCGGGGGCTCCACAAATGCCTTATCCCGGGCACCCCATGCCGGGGGGGCTCCAGAAATGCCTTATCCCGGCCACCCCATGCCGGGGGCCCCAGAAATGCCTTATCCCGGCCACCCCATGCTGGGGGCTCCAGAAATGCCTTATCCCGGCCACCCCATGCCAGGGGGGGGGGCTTCCGAAATGCCTTATCCCGGGCACCCCATGCCAGGGGGGCTCCAGAAATGCCTTATCCCGGGCACCCCATGCCGGGGGGGCTCCAGAAATGCCTTATCCCGGGCACCCCATGCCGGGGGCTCCAGCAAGCTTTCCCAAGTAGCCCTGGTTTGGGGGAAGGGAAGGCTCCTGGGGTCCTGGAGGTCCTCACCCATCCTGCTCCCCATGCTAGTTCCCTGACATAACGATCTCCTGTCACCTGCATGCTTGTAAATACTCCCTGCCATGGTCCGGATGTTGTCCTTCTCTGTGGTCTAACCTGAGAATGTCTTAAGGCTCTTCCTTGTGTAAATTCTGGGGACCAAACTCAGCACATCTCTAGGGGACAGTTAAGTGTTGACTTGTTTGTTCTGTCTTCTGGGCTCTGGCTTTCCTTTCCCTCAGCCTCTTGGCTGCTCCCCCTCTGCACCAGAGCTTTGCTCAGGGCACAGATCCTCACTGGCCACCAATCAATCTGATCGGATACTGCCCTGGGGAAGTGAGGCACATGGCCTCTGTCCAGAGAGATCGGGTGTCTGTCCAAACAAAGAAATATTGTCTCTCAAGTGTGCACCTGGGGAAGAGACCAAAAGGAGCAAGCCCCTGTGGTGAATGGGCCCACTATTCCTCTCACTGGAGCAGATTGACCTATGCGAAGGGGATTTTCACGTAGGTGCCCTCTGACCTTTCAATTCTCCTTCCCGTGGGTCATCTCTGCTTCCCAGTGTCCAGTAACGAAACGGGGCACTGTGATTCTGATACATAACTGGCCCTTAAGATACACTTCCGTTTCCAGGTTTTATGAAGTTACTTATTTAAAAGGAATTATTTCACAGCCTTTCAAATTAGCCTTTCAAACAGCAGTGTCACTAGACAAAGCCAGGGTTTGGCATTAGGGTGCCACCAACTTCCTCACTGGACCCCTATAGACCCTAAAACTTGTCACCAAATCTGGCAGTAAACATTCCTGGGAAACTTGTTCCTGAGGGGCTAGAGAAGGTGAACAGATGGAGCAAAGAGGAAGGCAGGCAACTTGAAGGAGTGAGCGCCTGGCGGGGTAGCTGAATGGCAAGTCATGCACACAAATGGTCACAGACAGGCATGCCGAAACCCCACTGGAGCAATCTCTACTTACTTCAAGAACCTGCTGCTCAATATCGGTAGGAATTCCAAGGGAGAGGAGGAGAGAGGGGAGTAGGAGGCAGAAAAGAGAAGATATTGACAGACTTTAGGAAAAACATCCTCAGGTCTTATGACGCAGGGAAGGACTGAGCACAATGACTGGTCCCTTAATCACAGAACAGGGGCTCCTGCTCTCTGGCTCTACACTGTTTCTGAGTCTCACTATCCAAAGGGATGAAGGTCCTTAGAGTGGATCAGATGGGGGAGTCTGCCCTGGGAAGAGCCCCCTTTCCGCTGGTGTGACTCTTGCTGTGTGCAGACCCCATGCTGCTCACAGGACCACTCCCCAAGCACTACATTCCTCTTCCCCTGGTCTAGCCGGTGAAACAGACCCTTGCTGCCATGCTCTGGCCTCGAACAGGTTACACTACCACCACGTTTCAGGTATCATACAAAGTATTCTCAGTATGAACTCTTCGACAGCATCTGCTGTTACTCTCGTCTATAAAACAGAAGTTTCTGTTCTACGCTGTGGGGCTTCTGGTGAGTTAGTACTGAGAGTTCTTTGTATGATACCTGAAAGATGGGAGTTGGACTGAGGTAGACACCTCGCTGTACTAGCTGAGAGGAATGAAGGGGACGAAGTTCTTCCCCAGCTTTTGTGTGGGGCAGGCAAGGCTGTCTCTCGTAGGAACTGTTCAGTAAAAAGTAGGTCATTCAGGATTCCAACTCCCTCAGCTGTAATTCTCAACAGCTTTATTTTTCCAGACAACAGGCTACCCACAGGAGCAAGGATCAGGTGTCCCCACTTAAGTTCTCACAGGAACGTCTCTTTAGATGTTTCAGTACTTTTTATCGAGAGCAGGGGGTTTATTCCCAAGGTCAAGGACTCTTTATCCAAAGACCCAGTGCACAGTTTCAAGTGTGGCCACACAAAAGCCTCACTCACCTCGGCCTGAAGGCTCTCCAGCCGGATGATATGCTGGTTGGTGGATGAATTTTTCTCCCGGAAGTCTTCTCTGAGGGCATGGACCTGCATAGAGAGCTGTCTCTCAACCTCAGATGCCTGCAAGAGACAAGATGAGAATGGGTCAGGGGGAGTGTGCGAAGGACGCCTGCTGCGCTTCTCACGTGTCTCTGCACATCTGTCCCACAGAACTTTAGAGTGAGGGTTGGTTTCCACTTTCCCTGTAAATGACTGCCTAGGTCTAAGGCTACCTCACTGACCAGAGGAAACAGGTCCAGAAACACGTAGGCCCTCGAATGCTAGCTAACACCAGCATCATTCTGCATACAGACGCTCAGCAAGTATCTACTAAAGTAAGAAAGACTCAATATTTTACAACATTGAAATGGCTGAACTACCTTCTGCTTTGGGCTTTTGTTTGTTTTGAGACAGGGCTCACTGTTTAGTCCTGACTGGGCTGAACTTGAAGCAATCCTCCTGCATCAGTCCTAAGTGCTAGGATTACAGATTCCCGCCCTCAGCCCCTTCGGGAATTCCTCTATCACCCCCCTCCATTTCCTCGGCCATCACTACAGACGTTACTTATCATTGTCTGTTGTTGCATCATTTCTCTTCAACATGAATGCTATTTACAGCTCCTTATCATGTATGGGGGGTCGCTGAACATTAATTCTTAAGGACAGTTTCGCCATTTCCAGTTGTCTGGGTACTGCTTGGGGTGGGTTGGGGGTCCTCTTTCCTACTCTATTTATTCTCTAGTGCTATAAGAGAAACAAAGTCTACCTGGTCATGCACGCACCTCTCTTGAGGGCCTGATGCTACCATGGGAAGCCGGACATGCTGCCCTGCAGAGAGGAGCGCCACAAAGCAAAGCAAGTGTACTCTGCGGTCTCCCTGAGGCGACCGGAGCTGAGGAAAGCTCCAGGGAAAGATCATGAGGCTCTGAAATAAGTAGGAATTATTCTCAGAGAAGGTGGGGTGATACTGTTGAGGTGTCTGGTGAGCTGCTCAGTGAGGCACTCTCCATAAAGGGTCTGTCTTCAACAGCTCTTTCTACCTTCAAGAAGAATGTAATCTGTTGTCTGTCTTCGCTACTGTTTTGGTTCTATAAAGTCAACATATAATTACCTCACTGGACTAGAGAACCACATATAAATCTTAACCTATTTCTGCTAAAAGAAAACAGTTTTTGAGAAAGGATCAGGTTATATAGCCCAGGCTGACCTCTATCTTACAATCCTCCTGCCTCAGCTTCTTGACTACTAGGATTATAAGTTTGTGTCAGATTGCCAGGCTCTGTGTTTTTACCTTTTAAATAATAAATCATAAAACACCAAGCAGGATAAATCCAAACCAAACATCCTTTCCTTTATAATTCAAGCTTAGTTTCAGTTTCTGCTACCTTATTTTAGGTTTCTCAATCACTGTCAAACATGTAGCTGTTGTTCTTACCTAAAAGTCACAATAGTAACCTTTACCAAGGCAGGCACTGTGGGGACACTTCCTGTGTTATCTCCTGAGTGCTCAGGGGAATACATGCAGGGAAGGAAGGAAAGGAGCTGCCACAGACCAGTGATAGCAGGACGGAGTAAGTCCTGGGCTCCCCTCATCCTGCCTCCCACAGTTTGAAGCACCGACCCCCTTCCACTGCCCACATGAACAAGCCATTTTTAAATGCTAAGAGGTTTTATTTAGCACATTTGAAACTTCTTACAATGAAATGGAGGGCCCAACATTAAAACTCTCACACACTACAGTTTGACTACTTGTGAATTCATTAAACTTGAGGGTTTGAAACATTCAGATTAAAAAAAAATACTGTTTAAATAATATACAATACTGGGCTGTTCATGTCACGTCCATGTGTGTTCATCATGTGCTTTGTACACACCCACACCCAGAACCTTCCCTTGGTCCCTTTCCCAAGTGTTCCCTTCTCTTTTCCTGCTGTATATACACGCGTTTCTAAATTCAGGTTCTGCCTATGAGAAACCATGCCTTCCTCTTTTCTCTTCTTCCCCTCGAACACATTTAGATCTGTAAAGCCCTGGGTAACTCAGGGAAGGATGGTTCTGTGACCTCCTTGATACAACTCACAAAGCGGAGTCAAAGAGACGGCATCTACCAATCCAGTCTGGCTGGCCCGAGGAATGCTCCTGGGGTAACCTTCTTCAATGTGACTGCCCTAGAAAAGGAGTTCAGTCTCTTCACCGTGTGCGTTTCCAGGGATGGACGTAGGTTGTCGGGCTTTAGTAGAAAGCACCTTGGCCTGTTGAGAAATGTAGCCTCCCTATTTTAATCAAGTTCAGACCTTTAGATATGACTAAAAGAATGAATAGTGGCTATTTCTGCACACATATAATCATCCCTTAAGTGTGTACACACACATATACTCCTCTCCATGGCTCCAAATGTTTCTGATCAAAGTGTCAGGAAGCATCATGAAAGCCTTGGCGGCACCACGAGCTGTGCCATCTCTGAGCCAGCTACTGGCAGGTTCTCTAAAGACAGCCATTTTGGCCCCCAAGGTGACAGAAGGTGACATGGAAGAGGTAAACAGCCAGGATCGGCTTTTCTTTCTTTCCATATGATATCCATAAATTAGTAGAGTCATTTAATCTCCCTGTTTCTTTTCTAAATTATAAACATATTCAACTGGGCATGGCATGCGTGTCTGTGATCCCAGCACTCAAGAGGCCAAAACAGGAGAATTATTTTCAGTTTGAGCCAGACTGGGTTATATGGTGAGATCCTATCTCAAAAACAAACAAACAAACAAGACCCAAATTATAAAGATATTCTTTTACCTGTCATCACAAAAAGAGCAGTTCTGAAGGGACATCCGTTTCTCTATCTCTGATTCAGGACACTGGGCAGTAGAGTAAGAGACCCCTCCAAAGATCAACTGTCTTTGTATTTATTTTATATAGGTTTTTGTTGTGGGTTTTTTTTGGGGGGAGGGGGGAGACTTACTCTGTAGACCAGGCTGGCCTCAAACTCAGAAATCCACCTGCCTCTGCCTCCCAAGTATTTGGGATTAAAGGCGTGCGCCACCACTGCCCGGCGTTGTTTTATATTTTTAGGCAGAGCTTACTGTGTATTCCTAGTTGGTATGAAAGCTAACTATGCAGACGGACTAGCCTCAAACTTGGGGAAACACACACTCCTCTGCCTTCTGAGACCAAAGGCATTTATCACCGCAACCTGCCACCTGCCATTTTAAAGAAAACAAAAACCCAGGTACTCAGAACATCATGTGTGTTATAGAAGCCTGTCATACACTATGGTGCTTTGAATGAGAAGGGCCTCCATAGGTTCATATATTTTAATGTTTGGTCCCCAGTGGGTGGAACTGTGTAGGCTTAGATTTTTCAAAACCTACTTTTAATAAGGGTTCTTAAATGCTTTAACCTCCCTTGGAGCCCTCCAGTAAATGATCTCCAAAATCAAAGTTATAAAATACTGATTAAAAATAAAACTAAAGAAGATACATATGTACACACACAAACACACACATACAAATACACAGACACAAACACCATGTTCTTGAATGTGTTGGAAGAATATTGTTAAGATGTTGATACTACTCAAAGTGATCTACAGATTCAATCTAATTCCTATCAAAATACCATGGCATTTTTCATAGAAAAAGGCACCGCTAAAACTTGTATGGCATCCAAAAAGACTTATGGAACCAGCAAACCTAGGGAGGCAGATTACAAAGCTGGAGATAGTACACATTTAACTTCAAGATATATCCAGAAGGCATGGTACTGGCATAAGAAAAGTCACATGGGCCAAAGAGAAAAGAATATAGAATCCAAGTTTTTGACAAAGACAAAAACAATATACACTGGAGAATAGTGTTATGTAGAACACAGAAACTAGATCTTTTTCTCCCACACACAAAAAAAAACCAACTTAAACAGATCAAAGGTTTAAATGTAAAATCCCAAAGTTGAAACAATTCAAGTTCTTAATCTGCAAAGATTTTTATCTCCAAAGCATAGGCAATAAAAACAAAATATAAACAAAACAAAACAAAAAAAATGGGGCAGGCATTGGTGGTACAAGTCTTTAATCCCAGCACTCAGGAGGCAAGGGCAAGTAGAACTCTGTGAGTTCAAGGCTAGCTTGGTCTACAGACTGAGTTCCAGGACAGCCAGGGCTCCATAGAGAAACCCTGTCTTGAGGGAGGACAAATAAAAAAAAAAAAAAAAAAAAGAAAAAAGAAAAAAAGCCAACACAATAATCAGAGAGTATTATTGGGGAGTGAGGAGAGAAAGGGGAGGAGGGAGGAAGGATCATATCAACCAAAGCAAGCTTTCATACAACAAAGGAAACAAGAGGGAAAAGACAGTCTACAGAATGGGAATAAGTACTGCAAACTATTAATCTGAGAAGAGATTAATGTCCAGAATATATAAGAATTCAAACAACTCAGCATAAATAATCTGATTTTAAAAATGGCAACTGACACAATTCTCAAGAGAAGGAATAGAAATGTCAACAAGCATATAAACCGGTCAGCGTCACCAATTATACTAAGCAAGAAAATCAAACCCTGAGATAATCACACACCTTGGTTAGAATAGTTATCAAAAAGACAAAAAAGGATATTCCGTATACACCGGTCTCGCTCCAGGCCACAGCTTGGCCTGGCTCAGGCCCAGTCACGTGGCTCACATACCAGCTTTCCCTGGCCTAGGTCCAGCCGCACAGCTCCGGCGTTGGCCTAACCCACGGCAATCTAGTATCAGACTCAAGCAAAGGAAGGAGTCCACATGGTTTGTCCAGGTCCTAACACAGAACTGAAACCAATGTGAAAGGCCAGGACAGCAGGCCGCTCGTCCCACTCACTGGCCCTACAGAATGCTTTCTAATAAAATGTCTCCAACTACCTAGATGAACCCCAAACGCAGAAATAAAAATAATCATAACCTTTGTTGAAGAATTCAAAGAATTTAAAAAGACAGGAACACCTCACTGAACCTCAAGAAGGAAACAACAAATACCGAGTGATGACCAAGACAATTCAAATACACAGCTGAATGCAATGATGAAGACAACGGGTTTGAAAACTGATTTCAGTGAAGAAAGAGAAATACTGAAGCAAACTGAAGCTGAAACTGAAATGAAAAAACAAGCCAACAGCACTGGAAAACCCAGTGGGAAGCCATACAAACAGAAAGGATCAAGGAGAAGACAGAATATCAGAAAGTGAGGATAAACAGAGGAATGAGATCTCACAAGCAGAGAATAGGGAAACCTACCAGGAACAGACCAAATCTTCCAATTGTAGGCACAGACAAGGGAGAAGAATCCCAGGTTAATGGCACAGACCAGATCTTCAACAAGATCATGGAAGAAAACTTCCTCCAACTAAGGAAAGACACACCCATACAAGAACACAGAAGGCCAAATAGACAAGGCTAGAAAAGAAACTCCACATAGTAGCATATCACAGTTAAAACACTAAGCACACAGGGCAAAGAAAAGGTATTAAAAGCTACAAGCCACACAAAGGAAATCCCATCAGAGGAATGCCAGTTTCTAGATGGAAAGTTTAAAAGCCAAAAGAGCCTGGAGCTCCAGATTCCAAGAGAGCACCAACTGAGACTAGTACCAGACACCACCTACCATAGTCAAAGAACAAAGGAAAACTTTCCAGTATTCAAACAAGCTAAGAGAATTCATATCCGGCAGACTAACATTAAACAAAATACTGGAAGAAATAAATATTCTAGACTGAAGAAAGGAAGCACAGCTAAGAGACCATAGAAAGAAAAAAAAGAGGAAGCCATAATTTCTGAAACATAAAAAAAAAAAACTAAAAACAAAAAACAGAAAAAAAAAAACAACCCACAACAAGATGACTGCAATCAACACCTTTCAATAATAATCTTAAATACGAGTAACATCACTTCTCTAATCAAAAGACAGAATGCCTGAATGAATTAATCGTCTTCCCAGTGTCTACAAGACACTCAGGTTTAAAGATCAGCACCACTCCAAGGTGACAGGATGGGAAAGCACTCAGAAGCGATCAGGAGCAGGCAGGCGTCTGACGCAACAGACCTCAAGCCAAGCTCATCACAAGAGGAAAAGAAATATCTTTCTAACTGCGGCAACAGTTAACCCAGCACACATCATGGTGGTCTGGATGAGATGGCTTCTACTGGCTCATGTTCTGAGTATCTGGTCTCCAGCTGGACCGTTTGGGAAGGATTAGGGGGTCACTGGGGCAGGCTTTAAGGTTTCAAGAGTCACACCATCTGCAGTGGGCCTCCTACTTCAGTTGGAGGCTGTGAGTTCTTAGATGTTCCTGCCGCCATGCCCTCACTCCACCACCATGGACCCTAACCCTCTGAAACCACATGCCCAGTCAAATGCTTTCTTTATAAAGTGACCTTGATCATGGGGTTTTATCACACCAATAAGAAAGTAACTAATCCAACATTACAATCAATGCTGCTGTGCCCAAATTCATAAAATTAGACTACTGGAATTAAGGAAACAGATTAACATCAATTCATAAATAGTAGGTGATTTCAGTATTCCACTTTCTCCAAAAGATAGGTCATCTGAACAAAAATTAAAGAGAAATATCAGAATTAAATGATATTATACATCACATGGACTTAACGGGTATTCATGGAGTATTTTACCCAAACACCAAAGGCCATACACTTGATCAGCATCCAAGATCCCTTCTTTAAAATAACAAAACAATCTCCAAGTCAGGTAGGGAGGGGTGTGTGTGTGTGTGTGTGTATATGTATATATGTATATATAGTTGACAAAGATACAAAACATACTCTAGAGAAAAGAGCATCTTCATCACATGGTGCTAGGAAAACGATCCACATGTTGAAGAATGAAATTAGACCCATACTTATCGCCTTAAACAAGATCAGAGTGCAGCCTCCATGTGAAACCTGAAACCCTCAAACTGCAGAACATCCAGCAGGACCCTCTGGCTCCGAGGCTCAGCTGCAGACAGCTGAAACACAGCTGAGAGCAAGAGGCAGAGAGCACAGTGGGAATGCTGGGAGTCTTTTGAAACCTCAAAGCCTGCCCACAACGGACACAACTCTTACCCTATCCCAACAGGGCTATCAATTAGGGAGCAAACATGAGTCTATGGAACCACTGTCATTCAAACCACGATAGCAGCATGTCCCTAAGGATACAAGAGTGGCACTCATATCTCGGCAGTAACCAATACCCATCTAACTGAACTTAACGTCTTCTGCTCAACGGGAGGGAAACTGTTCCTGGTACTGGAAACCTAGTCTTATACTGCAACAATATGGTCACCTAAACAAGACCTAACAGGGGCAATGTCAATAGATGCGCTAATATGGAAAGGGGAAACCTCATGAGACCCCACCCCTAGATGAAGAACTAAAGGAACTAAGGACTGCTAGAAACAGGAAAATTAGTCTTCTCTGGGGATGAGTCCCTTTATTGTTTATCCAATACCAGGGAGTCAGGCCTGTAACATTATGGACACAAGCAGACTCAGCAGGTTGAATTTGTGCGCACATGTGCCTGTGTATGTCACGGTGACGGAAAAGGAGGCTTTGATTTTGAGAGGTAGTAAGGCAGGGAGACATGGGAGGAGCTGGAGGAAAGGGAAAGGAGGAAACGATGTAGAATTTCTCAATTACCACCATGAATGTGTGCAATCTTGTCTAGGTTTGACTTCCAGCATATTAAAACAACTACAGACAAAATTAGTATGTACACATAAAATAGTAATCAATATATCATAAAACACTGTCATCAGCAGTAATATGGAGAGAACTCAAGTGAAGGGAGTCAGGTACAGAAAGACAAACATGACACACTTCGGCTTTCGGTGGAAGCTTAAATGTTGATCTCCAAGATGCAGAGGAAGAGTAGTGACCACTAGAGGCTAGCAAGGGTACAGGGAGGGAGAGAGAGAGGAGGGTAAGTGGATATGGGATGAAGGTACTTAGGAGAATAACTCAAGGTCCTATTGTTATAGTAAGATAACGACTGTCGGCAATAGATAACTGAGTATTTCACCAATCTTAAATGAAGAGCTGTCGAATGTTCCTGATACAAAGAAACAATTTATGTGGAGACAGATAAACCAGTTACCCTGCTCTCTTCACACATCATATATACATTTATTTTATTTTTTGAAGATTTATTTTTATTTTGTGCGTATGAGTGTCTGCATGTTACTATGTGGACATGTATGCAGGTAACTATGGAGGCCAGAAGAGGGTGTCAGAGCCCCTAAAACTGCAGTGTCATGAGCCAAATCCTGGCTCCCTGTAAGAGCTTTAGGTATTCTTAACTGCTGAGCCATCTCTCTGGCCTGCTATATGCATATATAAATACCACAGTATAGGGACTAGAGAGATGGCTCAGAGGTTAAGAGCACTGGTTGTTCTTCCAGAGGTCCTGAGTTCAATTCCCAGCAACCACATGGTGGATCACAACCATCTATAAGGGGATCTGATGTCCTCTTCTGGCCTATAGATGCATATGCAGTGGAGTACTCATACACTAAATAAAAATTTTAAAATATATATACATATATAAAGAAAAAATTTTAAAGAAAAAAAGAGTACTGACTGGTATTAGGTCTTCTTTGAAGGTTTGATAGAATTCTGCACTAAAACCATCTGATCCTGGGCTTTTTTTGGTTGGGAGACTTTTTTTTTTTTTAAGATTTATTTATTTACTCTATGTAAGTGCATCAGAAGAGGGCGTCAAATCTCGTTAAGGATGGTTGTGAGCCACCATGTGGTTGCTGGGATTTGAACTCAGGACCTTCAGAAGAGCAGTCAGTGCTCTTAACCGCTGAGCCATCTCTCCAGTCCTGGTTGGGAAACTTTTAATGACTGCTTCTATTCCTTTAGGGGTTATGGGACTGTTTAGATGGTCTATCTGATCCTGATTTAACTTTGGTATTTGGTATCTGTCTAGAAAATTGTCCATTTCAACCAGATTTTCCAGTTTTGTTGAATATAGGCTTTTGTAGGAGGATCTGATGATTTTTTTGAATTTCCTCAGTTTCTGTTGTTATATCTCCCTTTTCATTTCTGATTTTGTTAATTTGGATACTGTCTCTGTACCCTCTGGTTAATCTGGTTAAGAGTTTATCTGTCTTGATTTTCTCAAAGAACCAGTTCCTGGTTTTGTTGATTCTTTATATAGTTCTTTTTGTTTCTACTTGGTTGATTTCGGCCCTGTGATTATTTCCTGCTGACTTACCAATACTCTTCAAACTATTCCACAAAATAGGAACAGAAGGAACACTACCCAATTCATTCCATGAAGTCACAGTTACACTGAGTACTCTCCCTTGGAGATGGAATGGTTTCTGTCTAATCAGGAACTTTTTACAATTTCCTTTCATGGAGGACTACATAAGAGACTTTTTTCTACTTCTATCATGTTTAGTGTTCCAAACAGATTTTAAAAACTGAGTGAGTGCATATTACTTTTAGCTTTCAGAAGATATCATGTATATTTAAGAGGCATTTAACTATTATAAATTATTTGATGACTTATAAATGCCAATACTGAGTTGTATATTTTTAAATAAATTTTATTAGCTTAATAAAAAATAAAAACTACAAAAAGGAAAAAAGCATAGTGTATTACACAACTATGCCAAACTACTGATAAATACAAAGCATACTGAATACTTTCTGTAATATCTGAGTACTCTCAGAAGTCTATACCGTTTCTCTTTAGAGTGTACACACTCATTTTCCCGTAAGATGTCTGAATCTTGTTTTTCTTTTGGAGGCCAGTGGTGCTGTTTTATTAACAAGGAAAAAATAAAACATTTTTATTTTAAAAAATAGGTAAATTCATGAGGACATCAATTTAAGAGATTAAAAAGAAACTATAGGTAAGATGGAGAGATGGAGATCAAGAACTGTCATGATGATGAAGCGGTTCACAAGATGTCATAGGCACAACCAAGGCCAGAGAGCTTTCAAAGACTCGTTGAGCAATATTGTTTACTTTAAAAAAATTTTTCAATATTGAACATATATTCCCTAACTGTGAATGATAAAGCCTAAGATATAACCTTTGTTCTTAAGCAGCTGGAGTTGAACAGTCAATGTAGAACAAAGAATACACATTTGTACAAATTAGCAAGTGGTTTAAACACAGGACTAAGGCAAAGTATGGTAATTAGCCTAAGAGAAAGAAGAACAATATACACAGCTGCATGTCTCTGAATCATTCAACTATCTTATTAAAAAATATTATTTATTTAATGTATATGAGTACACTGTAGCTGTCTTCAGACACACCAGAAGAGGGCATCAGATCCCATTACAGATGGTTGTGAGCCACCATGTGGTTGCTGGGATTTGAACTCAGGACCTCTGGAAGAGCAGTCAGCGCTCTTAACTTCAGAGCCATCTCTCCAGTCTGAGACAGTTATTATTATTAAGTAGAAATCTGAAGTGGAATACTGATATTTCCTATAAAGAACGTATATAATTTGAAAAAGATGAAACCTTGATAGGATCTGGTTTAAGCCTCTAATTTAAATTTGCGAGTGTGGAACTAAGGCACAGTGAAGAGACGGGCTTATCAGGATATGACCTGAACATGTGTAAGGGACAGGCTAGTAAACTCTGGGCTTCCATTTCAGGTTCTACAAATAGCCATGTTCTGGATGGTTTTCAGGGCTGGTAAGAATTCCTGTTCTGATGTAGACTGTGGTCCTGTTTAGAAGCAGCACGAGTAAAAGCCACTCTGACATTTGAGACGTGGACACCTGGAGAGAGAGAAGGCTGGTTGACTTTTGTTTGATTTGAGCTAACAGTAGATGTAGAACACAGTAGCAGTTCTGTTATGACCGTTCATTGACTCCCCATCACTAACGAAACCCCTCAGTATCAGAGACCAGGAACCACAGCAGTCCAGCATTCACTGAGGAAGAAGGGACACACGTGAATCCGCTGTCACTTATGAAAGAAGACCATCATTTGCTGTCAGACCCCTCTTGCTAGTTTATAAAAATAAATAAATAAATGAATGAATAAATAGGAATTTAGAGAGAAGGGGCCGGGGAGCTGGCTCAGTGGTTAAGAGCACTTGAGGCTCTACTGATGTTTGGTGCCTGGAACCCACATGGTGGCTTATGACCACCTGTTTCCCCATTTCCAGGGGACTGATGCCCTTTCTGACCTCCACTGGCACCAGGTATACATGTGGTGTATACATATACATACACACAGGCAAAACATTCATACAAATAAGTAAACCTTTTTAAAAAGGTTTGAGAGAAAAGATTTTCAAGTGTTCTGAGGACTTATATAATAAATAACACAATCCTGTTTATCTGATGGTCTGGCCTTTATTTAATTCCAACATAGATGGATGGAACACTACTTATATACTATGCTTTCCTTGCAGACAGAGATAAATTATGGCTGAGTTCTCATGGGGATACTGTCTTCCAAACACAGTATTTAAAAAGAATGTGATTTTTCTTCTTTAACAGTGGCTGTATTGTGTAACTTCAGAAATTCTAACTTTGCCTTATCCGGAGCTGAAGGAATACCTCCTGAGGTTGTGCCAATGAGGTAAATCAACGTTAGATGCTGCCGTTGCTGTTATTGTTTTAATCTTCATCTTTACAGAATGCAGATGAGTCTAACAGGTAAAGGAAACAAGCGTGGGTCTTACAGAGCCTGAGGGACCAATGGAGGACGGGAGGAACTTCAGCTCTAACGGGCACAGCGCTGCTGCAAGGAATCCATCCTGGCTCCTCTCCACCAGCCCTGACACAGTCAGAAAAGAGTGTCCCCCAAGTGTCAGAAAAATAATGGAAGCAAAGTCCTCAGAATACAACCTGGTGCCTCAGGGTTGAAAATACAGTGGACTTCCTGGATCATGAATGGTTTGAGCCTTCAGAAGAAGACAGTATGGAAATGCCTGTGAAACTTTTCAAAACAAACAGGAAGGCTGGGGAGGTAGGTACACAGCAGATCAGATCTATGGAGCACAGGACGTCCACAACTTAAGACAAATGACATCACAGAGACACAGCTGTGTCAAATACTAAAAGGGAAAATTCGAGGATTTAAATTTTCTCCTGCAGTCACGTGTAACTTACGAAGGATCTAGGGATCTAATGAGGCCTAAAAAAATGGCTAAGGAGTAAGAACCCTTTTTCCTTATTTACTTATACTTGGTTTTTTTTTTTTTAACCTACAGCATAAATGCAGAGACTATGTCTCTAATTCATCTTTGCTTCCTTAATCAAAACAGACTGTGTAAGATAAAATTACAGTACTTTAAATGAGTCAGTCCAGCTATGACTGTAGAAAATAGAAACAGGATTAATCTAAGTCCCAGAAATGCCCCTTTAGCAAGGTCCCAGCAGTATCCCCAGGGTATTAAAGAGCTAATTCCATCTGATTCCAATGACCCGTCACTGGTTCAGGGTACTGTTTGTCCTTATAGGCTCGAGCCGTCTTTCTCCAGGCTTTGATGTAAACCACCCATGACTAATCCATGGATTTTCTGCTTGTGCCTCTCCCTGTACCCTCACACCGATCTTGGATGTGGAAGATTTTAATCCTTAGAACCCACAAATTCTTTCCCGGTGCCCTCTAAAGAAACAGTCAGTTAAAATCCTTTCTTTTATAAGGTCATATCATTTGATAGAAGATGGGAGTAGAATTTTGGGGAAGGGAGAGGAAGACCACGTTGGGAATAGAACTTAGGGTCTCAAGCAGGCTGTACCACTGAGCCACACTCCCAGAAGCCCTCCCGCACTTTGTGTCAGGATCTTGCTATTGTTCAAGCTTGCCTCAAAAGCTTGTCGCTTAACTGTTCTCCTGCCTGAGCCTCTAGAGTAGCTGGGCAACATGCACTCACCATTGTGTCGAGCCTGAAATGTTTTTGGAGCTTGTTACTGAACAAACCGAAGTGTGTGGAAGGCTGTCCATCCAGACACCGCTCACTCATCAGAAGCATGGGTCACGCTGCTGGTTTCAGTTGAAGGCAACAAACGAAACCCAAGGAAATGGAAGGTAACATGGTTTTATGAGGTATTTTCCATGTCTGAGCACCTCTCTACTTCACATTTTTTGTTATTTTATCTAAGGACACTATGGAAGAAGTAGAATTCACTCTGTTTTATAACTGAGGCTAAGGCCCAAGACAGCTACCACAGGGCGGTGGCCTAGGGGACAGGCTGTCCTCATATTGGCCTCTGGTCAGATTTATGATAAGAACAAACATTGGTATTTCTTCCTGAATGCTTTGAGATCTCTTCTGAACTTATCTCAGCTTTGCCTGTCTCTTGAAGTCAAGTTCCTTTACCTGGGACTGCCCATTTAACACAGCTGCTTGACCATGCTCAGCATGTTTAAAATCCAAACTCCTGACCCTGGGGCCTGCACCTAGATATGCTGTTCCCAGTTTCCTTCTTGGCATAAGGTCCTTCTCATTCTTGGTAGTTTTAGGCTGGACCCGCACAAACATTATTCTTGGTTCCTCTCTTCTCACACCCAAACCTTTTACCAATCCTGTTGTAATTCTCCAACTTCAGTCAGCCCTTGTAAAAAAACACACAATCCAACCATTGTATTTATCAGCTTTACACCTGGACTGGGCAGATCTGCCACTACACTCATCTATTCTCCAGCTATAAGATCCCTTGCTACTTGAGACTTCTTCATAATCCAGTGAATTTAACCTCTGACGTTTACCTCAGAGGCATGCTAATGTTAAAGAATGACAAGGCTGGAATTTATACGGCAGCTAGAACCGTGCCTGGCATGTTTGGGCCTGCAAGTATTTATTGAGTCAAATAAATATCTAGCATCGTATGCTTCCTCCCTCCTCCACTCTCACATCCTGGTCCCAACCAACATGTCTGGACTACTCACCTAGACTGCTGGCTACAGTCACGTTACTGGTCTCCCTGCTGATTTTCCTGGGCCATAGAGCACCTCTCAATACTCAAGTCAGGTCATGTGATTGCTTCAAGACCTCTAGAAGCTTTGATTTCAGAATACAACACACTTCTTATAGTATTTTGTTTTTCTTTATGTGTATGTCCTCGTGGGCTAGAAGGAGGCACTGAATTCCTGGACCTGGAGTTAGAGGTGGTTGTGAGCTGTTGGATGTGGGTGCTGGAAACCGAACTCTGGTCCACTGGAAGAACAGCAAATACTCTTAACCTCTGAGCCATCTCTCCAGGACCTTATGGTATTTTATGACTACTTTCCCTATTGCGTTTTTATTTACCTCTCTGTATGTATGTATGTATGTATGCACATGTCTGTATGTGGGGGTCAGAGATCAGCTTGCACGGAGTCAGGTTTTTCCTTACACCACTCTCACCTGCTGAGCTTTCTTAACGCCCTCCCACCTCGATTACCTTTCATCTTTTTATGTGCTGCATTCCCTCGGTTGCTGTCCTCCGCACCGTAACCCTTCTACCACCATCCTGCTTGAAATATTCTTCCTCTAATATTCACAAGGTCCATTCATCGCTCAGGACTCTCCTGAAATGTGGTCTCACCAGAAGGCTCCCTGTGTTTGCTATCATTGTTTGAACATGTCCCCTCTCCTAATTCCTATGTTGTAAAAACTAATCTACAAATTCACATTGATGGAATTCACAAGCCAAGTATTTGAAAAGTAAAATCGAATTAGGTGAGATCGTGATGGTGGCCCTAAGATGGGACCTAGCGGCTTTGTAGGAGAAAGAGACCTTTTCTCCAGTGTGTATCTCTGGCTTCTTTATAAGAAAGAGGAGGAGGGGAGGGAGGAGGGGGAGGGGAGGGGAGAGGAGAGGAGAGGAGAGGAGAGAAGAATCAGGTCTCCGTAGTTGTGTGGATTTATGTCTGGATCTTGATTCCTGGATCACTGTGTCTGTTTTTATCCAGGACCATGCAGTTCTTATGACCACAGCTCTGTAGCACACACTGACACAGAGTGCTGAGCCCTCCAGCAGCTCTTTCATTGTTCAGGGTTGCTTTAGCTGTCCTGCGTTTATTTTTCCATATGAAGCTGAGTTTTGTCCTTTCAAGGTGTGAAGATTTGTGTTGGAATTTGGAGATTGCTTTTGGTAGGATGTAGTTTACCGATTCATGAGTATGGGTAATCTTTCCATCTTCTGTTATCTTCAATTTCTTTCTTTAAAAAACTTGAAGTTTTTATTATACAAGTCTTTCACTTGCTTGGTAAGTGAAAGACCAATATCTTGGAAATACCCCAAGATATTTTCTGTTTCTTGAGGCTATTATGAAAGGTGTTGTTTCCCTGATTTCTTTCTCAGTCCATCTGTCATTTGCATATAGGAGGGCTACTGAGATTTTTTTTTTTTTGTTTTGTTTTGTTTTGAATTAATCTTGTATCCAGACACTTTGCTGAAAATGCTTATCAGCTGTAGGAGTTCCCTGGGGAAATTCACAGGGTCACTTATGTATACTATCAAATCATCTGCAAATAATGATACTTTAACTTCATTCTTTCCAATTTGTATCCCTTTGATCTCCTTCAGTTGTCTATTGCTCTAGCTGCAACTTCAAGTATTATATTGGATATGGAGAGAGTGGACAGCTTTGTCTTGTTCCTGATTTTAGTGGAATTGTTTTGAGTTTTTCTCCATTTAAATTGATGTTGACTATAGGCTTGCTGTAGATTGCCTTTATAATGTTTAGGTATGGGCTGTATACCTGATCTCTCAAAAACTTTTATCACGAAGGAGTGTTGGATTTTGTCAAAGGCTTTTTCAGCATCTAATGAGATGATTATGTTTTTTTTTTCTTTCAGTTTGTTTGTATGGTAGATTACATTGGTGGATTTTAGTATACTGAACCATTCCTGCATCCCTAGGATGAAGCCTAGGTGGTGGATGACGTTTTTGATGTGTTCTTGGATTCAGTTTACAAGTATTTTATTGAGTATTTTTGCATCTATGCTCATAAGGGAAATCGGTCTGCAATTCTTTGTTCAGTCTTTATGTGGTTTAGGTATCAAGGTAACTGTGGCCTCATAAGATGAATTGGGCAATGTTCCTTCTGTGTCTATTTTATGGGATAAGCTGAGGAGCACTGATGTTGACTCTTTCCACAAATGGAGCTGGTCAGACTGGATGTCTGCATGTAAAACAGCACAAACAGATTCATATTTATCACTTGCATAAAACTCAGTCCGTGTGGATCACAGACCTCAACATAAAACCAGATACACTGAACCTGACCGAAGGAAAAGTGGGCAATAACCTTGAATGTATTGGCACAGGAGATGACTTTCTGAACAGAATACCAAGAGTGCAGGCACTAAGATCAACAATTAATAAACGGGACCACATGAAACCGAAAATCTATAAGTCAACAGGACAAAACAGCAGCTTACGGAATGGGACTTTTTAAAGTCACATGGACTTTTCAAAGCCAATTCTACATCTGATAGATGTGGAATATTCAAAACTAAGAATTCAAGAAAGTCGGTATCAAAAACCCCAAATAATCCCATTTAAAATGGGGCACAAATCTAAACATAATTCTCAATAGCGGAATCTCAAATGACTGACAGATACTTAAATACTCAACATGCTTAGCCATCAAGGAAATGCAAACCAAAACTACTATGAGATTCCATATTATACCTGTCAAATGGATATGATCAATAACACAAGTGACAGCTCATGCTGGCATGGATGTGGAACACTTCCCACTCCATTGTGGTGGGAGTACACAGTTGTACAGTCATTATGAAAATCAATATGGTGATTCCTCATAAAATCGGGAATCTATTTACCTCAAGACCCAGCTCTTGGCATATACCTGAAGGATGCCCCAGCCTACCACAAGGCTACTTGCTCAACTCTGTTCTCACTGCAGCTTCATTTATAATATCCAGAAACTGGAAACAACTTAGATGTCCCTCAAACCAAGAATGCATAAAGAAACTGTGGTACATTTACACAACAGAGTATTACTCAGCTGTTTAAAAAAAAAAGGCAAGCAAATGGATGCAATTAGAAAAAAATCATGAGTGAAGTAACCCAGACCCAGAAAGACAAATATGGTATGCATATTCACTTGTGAGTAGATATTAGCTGTTAATTAAATTATAATCGAGCAACAACCCACAGACCTAGAGAAGTTAGATCCAGAGGAAGGCTCCAGGGGTGGATGTAAAAGTATTTTTATCTGCCTGGAATAATTGTCACCTTGGAGGCTTACTACCTCCATCTGCTAACCTAGACCTAGTCCTGGATGCGTCTAGCCTCTGTATAATCTATCTAGGCCTAGGATGTTTTCAGACTCTGAGACTTGCTGATGAATAAGCTCACTCTTTCTTGTTCTTTCTGAACTCTGGCTGGCTGGTCCACTCACTCAGTTGTTCTGGTCATAACTCCTCTCCAAGCTGACTGATTCAATCTGGCTTCTCTCTCTTGGCCTCAAACTAACTTTGGTAGTACGTTCTAATCTTCTGGCTCCTTCTCATTCTCTGGCTTCTTCTGTCTTTATGCTTGTTCTCTCTCCAACCTCTTTGTAAAAACTGTCCCAGTAAAATACTCCCCTACCTCCCCTCCCCCTGTTTCCTTTGTTCTCCTGCACTGTTCTCTCTTAAGTAGCCTCTCTTTCCTCTTTATTCTCCTGACAGTTGGGCATATCATTTTCTGTCAAATCTTTCTCTGATTCATCACTTTGTCTGCCACTCAATTAGACATTACTTTTAAACACAGGTGCTTCCTTTTACAAACTAACGTTACCTTCATTGGTTGAGATTAAAGGTATGTGCTAAGGGCTAAGCCATACCACAACAAGAAAAATGGATTGTGTTCCAGTAAATAACACAATCTCAGTGGGCGGTGGTGGCGCACGCCTTTAATCCCAGCACTTGGGAGGCAGAGGCAGGAGGATTTCTGAGTTCGAGGCCAGCCTGGTCTACAAAGTGAGTTCCAGGACAGCCAGGGCTACACAGAGAAACCCTGTCTCGAAAAACCAAAAAAAAAAAAAAAAAAAAACAACAAAACAATCTCAGGTTCACAGTGTAATCAAATGTCCTGCAACAGGGGGACACATGGGTCTTCCTGGAAAAAGGAAACATATTGTGGATGGACTAGGGTCAAGTAGGGATGGGAGCAGGAAGAACAGGAAGGGGGAGAGAGATGGAGGGAGAGAGCACAGGGAGAGATGGCTGGAACTGGGGGGCATCTGGGGGTGATATGGAAACCTAGTTCAGAGGGAACTTCCTAAAATGTCTGAAGGTGATTCTAGTGAGGACTCCCATATAATGAGGACATGAAGTCTGAACTGGCCATTCCTGTAGGTGGGCAAGGCTTCCAAAGGTGGGTTTGGGTTGCACTCAGTTGAGTTGTTGGCTGAGTGTGTATGTGTGTGTGTGGGGGGTACTGTGGAGATCCCCAAACAACCCCGGCTAATGACAGGACAGAGAACTGCCCCCAGAAAACTCACAGCAGGGGCCCTATTGCCCAGGACAACATCCGCAAGCTCACCAAACACAGAAAAGCCAAGCTGGTGCCTGCATAGAGCCTTCACTCCTACGTGCTAGTTTCTTTGGTGTGGAAAGGTACTCTGCAGGCTACTTAAAGAGAAACCTGACACGTACCCAGACACAAATCCTCTGACCTACAATCTGGTCCGCCTGCCAAGTGTGCTGGGGCAACGGTGGTGCAGAACTTGTGGGAGTGGTCAACCATTGTCTGATTTAATTTGATGCCCCCACTGCATGAGAGGGAGCCCATGCCAGACACTGCCTGGAAGCCTGGACCCAGAGACCCAGGGTAGACACAAACATGACTGGATGGGTATGTGTGTGTGTGTGTGTGTGTATGCGTATGTATGTATGTACACACACACACACGTATATGAATGAAACGATTCCTAATATTTGGCTATCTTCATAGATCAATGCTTTATCCAGTTGTCATCACAGAGGCTTCCTCTATCACCAGATTGGAGTGGATGCAGAAACCCACAGCCAGATATTATGTAGGCGCGCGTACACACACACACACATGCACGCACGCACATACACACATTAGAGGTCTCCACTGGGTCCCTCCCCAAGAGCTCAGAGAATCCAGGGGAAGAGAGGATGGAAAGACTGTAGGTGTCATAGGGGATGGAGGACTCCAGGAGAACATGGCCCACTGAATAAATATATTAAGCAGGGCACGTATGGGCTTGCAGAGCCGGAAGTGGCAGTACAGGCCCTGCAGGGGTCTACACCACAGCCTCGGCATATATGCTGTGGCTGATAGCTTGGTGGTTTTGTGGGACTCCTAACGGAGGGTGCAGATGTGTCTCTGACTCTTTTGTCTGCTCCTGGGACTCTTTTCCTCTGGTTGAGTCACCTCATCCAGCTTCAATGTGAGGGCTTTTGCCTTGTCTTACTGTATTTCACTTTGTTGGTTTGGGGGTTGTCTCTTGGAGGCCTGCTCTTTCTGAAGAGAGATGGAGAGGAGTGGATACAGGGGAGAGAGGAAACGGGGGCTAAGAAGAGTGAAGGGAGGGAAACAGGTTGGGATGTAGTGTATGAGAGAAGAGTATTTTCAGAAGGTGGGGGAGGGAGAGAGACCTCGCCCCGAGCTGGTACGCCTGCCCTGTGATACCCTCTGTAGTTCCGAGGCTGCCAGGAGCTTTGTCAGAAGCTGAGCAGATGCTGACACTGTGCTCTTGGACTTCCCAGCCTCCAGGACTACACAGTAAATAAACTTCTGTCCTTTATTAACTGGTCTAAGGTATTTTGCAACAAAATGTACTGAATTCACGCTATCCTCCTCTGTTTAATTTTTCTCTGTATCACTTACTATACCTGACGTACAACCCTTCATTGACTGAATTGATATCTCTCTGCCCTTGACAAGTTCCAGAAGGTCAGGGCCTCTGCTTTGCTTGCTAGCCGCAATCCCAGGACTCAGACCTGGTGCAGGCCCAGACAAGACACGTTTATTATATATAGAGAAAACAAGTACATGAACTTATTTTCTACTTAAGATTTTTTACAATAGGGGGAAAAAAACAAAGTGTTGAAAAAAAAAGCTCAATGCTGCAAAATGGATTCCATTTTTAGCAAGAGAAAATATATCTTGAGGCTAGCCTGGTCTACAGAGTGAATTCCAGGACAGCCAGGGCTATCCAGAGAAACCCTGACTCAAAAAACAAAACAAAACAAAAAAAGAAAGAAAATATATCTTTAGATATTAAACATTTTATCATTAAATCCTGCCCATTACTTGTATAAAACTCCCCCCCTTTTTAACCTCTGTCCCTAGTTATCAACCATCACAAAACACTATGTAAATTAGATCTGAAGCTTTTTGTCGTATTTGTTATATCAGAAATATACAAATTTTCAAAATTTGTACAAATAATCAGAATTTAAACATAATGCTATTTTCTTACAGGGGAAAAAAACCACAGAGAGTCCCCACTCCTTTTTTTTTTTAAATAAAGTATTTTCTACTAACATGTTCAAACATGAAATGTGGAAAAAGCTGAAATTTTGAATACAGCAGCCAAGTAGCTTACTAATACACCAATGGGTTATTCTACCAGTAACACTGGGTATTTGTCAATAACAGTATTTCTCACACCTTGCCTCACACAGATTATGGGTCGGCTCATGGTTACCATGGAAACAGGAGTACTGCAGCAAGGACTGGCCACAGAACTATTTTCTGAGAAGTCACTGGGGAAGCGACACAGTATGCAGGAATAAGAATCTGTTGAGGTTACTTGGCTTCTTTCCTTTTCTGTTTGTCTGTTTGTTTATAAGACAAAGTCTCTATGTAGCCCTGGCTGTCCTGAAACTCACCATGTTGGCTGGGCTCCAACTCACAGAGCTCCACTTGCTCAGGTCCTCCTGAGTGCTGGAGTTAAAGGCGTGCACCACCATAAGTCCAGCCAAACATCGTTCATGAAGCCCTAACATCGATTCTTGGTTCCAGCTCTCAATTCACATTTAATAAACAACAACAACAACAACATTCTTCAGGGCTGGGGAGATAGAGCAATCGGGAGGACCTGAGTAAGAGCCTCAGAATATAAGAAAGAAAGAAAGAAAGAAAGAAAGAAAGAAAGAAAGGGGTGGGGGAGGGGCAGGCAGGCAGGCAAAGTGGCTCAGTGATTAGGGGCATTTTTTGCTCTTGTCAAGGACCCAGGTTTGATTCCCAGCACCCATAAAACAGCTCACAGCTGTTTTCAACTGTGGTCTCAAGGGATCCACTCCTTCAACCTCCAAGGGCACTGCACACACAGGGTAGAGTCACACGTGGCCCACGAATACTCAGATATATGAAATACATCTAATACACCTGCTGGGCGTGGGAGCACATCTTTGCAACCCCAGTGCTGGAGGTGGAGACAGCTGGACACCTGCAGGCTCGATGGCCAGCCAACCCAGCCTACTTGGCAAATTCCAGGTCACTGAAAGATCCTGTTTCCAAACAACAACAGGTTGGGTGGTAACTGGCGGTCATCCTCTGGCCTCCACAAACAACAGATGTGCATGAGCGCCGCCCTACCCCTAGGTCTTCATGTAATTTAATTACCTACTGACAGCATTTTGCTTGGTTTTCTAGACCCTCGATGAACCACTACTTATCAAGTACACTGGTTGTCATAATGTTTTTCATTAAATTCTCAAAGTATTTGCTAGGTTAATTAACCTTCTGTTTAAATGACCTTAGAAAATATTCCCAATATGGCAAACTGATTTCCCCCAAACAGCATTAATTTATATGCTTTGCAAAGAAAAGGGTATCTCAAATTATCCTATGATTCCCCCAGTATTCAGAAAGCTCTCAAGTCAGTTGACAAGAATGATTTACAGAAAACCAACAATGCAAAAGGAACATTGATTAGCAGGGAGGGAGAGTGGATTGTTGAAATAAAAAATACTGGTATCTGGTCATCATCAACTGAGGTATTTTGGAAGTCATTTGCTATTACTGATAAAGTAATAACTCTTACCTACAAACCAATTAGTGGTAAGGGTAAATTCAAAATGGCTGCTACTGCTTTCTCTAGCTGGGGAGAAAAGGGGTGGCTGTGGCTTGCTTGCTCTCTCAGCACAGAGCGTGGTGAGCATGGGCTGATGGAGGATGAGCATCTAGAGGAATCCCCACTGGACTCTACTCCTGACTGCTGGCGATTCTGAGGGTCGGCAAGAGTAACAGTCAGCCATCTGGCCTCGGTTTTCTGAGCCTTTAAACAGAGGCCAAATGACCCGCCTACTGCAGACGACCCTTCTGGGCCAAATGACCCGCCTACTGCAGACGACCCTTCTGGGTCAGGCCAGCATCTGTTCTGTTTTCTGCTTTCTCCAAAGATGGAGACTTTCTAATGGATTTGTCTTGTGAAAATGAAAACAATGGCTTTGATGTTTACTCAACAGTTTTCTGAGAAAAAGGAAAGGCCAAAGGACGAGTCAATTAAAGCACACATAGTTGAGTAGAAACTTTTTAAAAGTTTATTCTTATTTCATGTGCATTGGTGTTTTGTCTGCATATGTGTCTGTGTGAGGGTGTCAGACCTTGGAGTTACAGTTATGAACTGCCATGTGGATGCTGGGAATTGAACCTGGGTCCTTTGGAAGAACAGTCAGTGCTCTTAACCACTGAGCCCTCTCTTCAGCCCTAAAAACTTTTCTTTTTTTTTTAAGTAGAAACATATTGTGTAAAACAGGCTACAAAGACTATCTCTATGATTTTAAATTTTTAAAGATTTATTTATTTATTATATGTAAGTACATTGTAGCTGTCTTCAGATACTCCAGAAGAGGGAGTCAGATCTCCTTACGAATGGTTGTGAGCCACCATGTGGTTGCTGACATTTGAACTCGTCTCTGTGATTTTAAATAAAGTTGTTTCCATACAAACTTCTACTTCTCGGAAATAATTATTAGAGTAAATGCCATGTCCTCTTCTCAGGTATTAAACACAAGATGAAAACTCATTTCCTACTTTCCCAAGACGTTGGTAGGCAAGTCAGCCAATGTCTTCAAATCCTTTCAGGTATGACGTGCTGTCTACATGCTAAGAACTCTTCTATTTAACCTCTTCTCTGCTTCCTTTCTGCCAGTCAACTTCTATGTCTATCCGGGATGCCGTGACAGAGATTATTAGTGAACTGTAGTCTTATAAGCCTAAAAATTCACAAGGAATCTTAGAAAGAGAGAAATTAAATTTTAGAGCCTCCAGATCAGGGTTCATTTAGATGCCAGGGTAAATGTTTCAAATTATCTGAAGAATCACTTTCAAGTAAACTGCCACCTCCTATGTTAAAATGCACTCTGTAAACCAAAGCAAGCGTTCATCCAAAAGCTGAACATACTAGAGCAGAGTACACCCATTCACTGCCGCGCGCAACGCCAGCAGTACCAGCGTAGATCACTAACTATCACGGAAGGCAACGGCGTGCCCTGCCCGAGGAAGACACAGTCCTTATTCAGCGCAGAATGAGAAACACAGAAATTAGAGCCAGAGGATCTCATCTGATAAAGAAAACAACAGCAACACAGAGACGCTTAAGTCGAGCGTTCAGTGACTAGAAACTTCTGTTCAAGTTGAGGAAACTAGGTCCCCAAGTCATATCACAATTTTCCATAATAAGTTTTATAAATGACAGTTCTATACACTGAGATTTGCCAACTGTCTAGGAAGTTAGCCATCATTACTATATAAACCCAGAAGAATAAGTTGTAAGCCATATGTAATACATTTCCAGAAAAGATAAAGCCAATGTTTCCCAGTACAAAGAAAGAGTGTACTGATCGACAGCTTGCCTCTACAGACTGCTTTACACAGCGGCAGAAATGAATTAGAAACCGAGTGTGAGGAGTGTATGCGTGAGCCCAGCACTCAGGAGGTGTAAGCCGAAGGAATAAAAGTTAAGATCAATGTTGGCTCCAAGGTGAGTTCCAGCCAGCCTAGACTACTTGCTGTTTTACAGTTGAATAAAGACTGTTAATATGTTCAAGGAGAGTCAGAAGTCACCTTACACAGTTACAATTTCTGATTCATTAATTCTACTGCTAGGAATTGATCCTCAGGAATTAGAGAGGCAGCCAGTGATTTACATACCCAGTAATCCCCTAAGGTCCATCCTACAGAAATACGTGTAATTGCACAGGAATGTGTATAATATTACATGTATGTGTGTGTGTGTGTATATATGTTCAAGACTTGTTTACCCTACAACATAGTATTAAATAGCCAAAATCAAACCACTACCACCAGTAGATTAAACTGTTAAAATTCATTCAGTGGAATGCAATAAACCAAAGCAAATAAATTAATTCCATGCATTAATGTGAAGTCAATTACGGCAAATTGTAAAAATAAGTTGGTAAGTGAAAGAAACCACAAAAGAGCTTGTACACTGTGATCCTGCTTATGTAAAATTCTGTTTTAGACAAACAAAATGGTATCATTTATGGTACATACTTGGCAGGTAAGACTAAGTAGGAAAGCAAGGCAAGGAATGGTTACTATGAAGGCAGATGTGAGGTCCCCTGGGGGACAAAGAAGACCGTGCTGACAGAGATGACCTCTCTGGGGCTGAGGTTGGTCTTCTCCTTCCTGGTTACATGGGTGTTTGACTTAACTGTAGAATTTTGTTATATGTGTGTCTTGTATGTCGACAGTTTAGGTCCCTTCGCTGGGTTGCACAGAACTAACAAGGTTTTATTAAGAAGATTTTAGTGAAAAGGTACCCTTCGAGGTTTACAGTAAGTCATTTAGTCAGGATTTAAGGGGAAGGTTTCAGGGTCAGCCACCTCTGATGTGGAAGCAGGCTCGGTTCAGAGACTGTATGTCGACCTTGGGTAATACATTTAGTATCTCTGAGACTCATCCATTACACTGTGAAGAAATAAGAGGTGACTTCATACCACACAGGGCTGATACGGGTCAAAGGAGAGAAGGCATGTAGCACAGGACAGGGTCTAAGGGAGGCATGCGACACTCTTCCGCTGGAAAGATGTCACTGTTACCCAATCCTGCAGCAATAACACAGAGACACCCATCTGAAACACTTCTGCACAGCGTAGTCATGGTGATAACTCTGGGATCCACACGGGGTCGGTGCAGCTGGGGAGACAGACAGGAACCTAAAACGCTGCCAGACAACACTGAGGCGCTGGAAGTGGGACAGTCCTGCTCTTGCTGACCTGGAGGGAGCCACAGTTGTGCTGTGCTGTGTCTCGCTCGGGAGCAGCCTCTAGGAGGCAAGGGTGTGAGCCCTGCAGAGGTAAGGAAAACAACTAGCTAATGAGCTCTGGAGACCTTGAGCTCTAGATGAGAAGCCTTGACTTCCTTGTGAAACCTCAAGTGGAGGGCTCCGTTAAGCCATGCTGATTCTTGACCTTTTGCAAAGGTAAGATAATAAATAATAAAAAGTTTGCTTACCCTAGATCCCCTTGAAAGGAGTTGGTGAGTGAAGCCAAATTCTAATAATGGAGTTTCAGAGTGTCTGGAAGATCTTACCTCACAAACAGGGTCAGGAGGTAACAGGGGAGGAATGGGTGTACTCTGCCCGTGCCAGACAGCGGCTCTCAAACCCCTTTGTGTTAAATTAATTTTAGAATCACAATTTGAGTTAAAAATATGTCCAGTCATGCCTTCTTGAGTTACTCTCAAATAACCTTAATTGCATCTGCAGGCTCTAAGATCTGTCTTCATTAAAAACTGTCTTTTCATAAAAACAGTTTTTAGTTTGTCCTTTCCACTGACAGCAGATCTCACTAAGCTGCAATTCCCCCCATTTCATTCTTACAGATAAGCATAATTCCCATTTATCCTACAACAAACACTGGTTCATTTCCTAACACCAGAGCACAAGCTCTAGAGACCAAAACCACATCCAACAGTGAACATGTAAAAATGTCGTTGGTGATATACCATTTTTAGGAGAAATTTTCAAAAGCTAATCCGTTCCCTAGCTTGTCCAACTCAGGAAAAATGAAGTATAACCATGGAGGGTGTCATATCATTGTAGTCCAGGGCTGATCTAAGATCAGCGAGGGAGAAAGCCTGCTACTTGTCATCTGATACGCCGGACATTAGAAGGACAAAGCTGCTAGCCAGAATGGTTTAGCCCAAATCCGTTAAACTTTTATATATGACCTCCAGCTAACAAGAACGGCTAGGGGATAGAGGGATGAGCTAGATGTCACCATGAGGAAGCCGTCAGGCAAACGCAAAAGCTGGAACTGTCTGCGGGAAAACTGGCCCAGTTTTTTCAACTTGCCATTAGAACAGAAAAAGACTGTTCACTGACACCTGAGGGACCAGACATAATACAGAGTGAAGGGCAGGAAACTGGTTTGTAAACTAATTAGAAAAGGCATCTTCTGAGGTCGTTTGGAAGAAAGATGAATGAGATTTGAATTTCTAGACAAAAAATTATCAAACTGTAAAATGAAAATATCTGTTTAAAGATACATTAATACATAGTTTGTGCAACCTATTATAGGATTTTAGGGTCAAGCTTGGCAATATAAACTTTGACTCAGAAGCCTGAGGTAGGGAGATACTGAGTCTGGGGCCACGGCTTTGAGTTCCATGCCAGCCAGGAATACACACCAAGTCTCTTCTTCAAAGAATTCTAATATTTTAAATGGTTTCGTCTTTTAAAAAAAAATGCACGGACATATTTATATGTGCTGAGAGGGTCCCTAAATACTGACTACATTTTTTCCAGTAGTGATCTCCACTTAGAATGTGGAAACATGATTTTATTTTTCAATTACATGACTTAATATTTCTAGTTCACTTTTTCTCAATGCATATCTGCCATTTTTGTAATAATAAAAGGTTAGTTAAAAAAGAAAACAAAATCTCTCAGAGCATTGTAGTATTGGAGCCAAGCCAATGATGAGCTCAGAATGAACCGCTCCCACTGGGTGCAAGAGCTGAGCTCAACTGAGAGGAAAGTCTGGCCAGACAGAAACTGCTGACTCATCATGTCACCCATCAGTCTGCAAGTGACAGGGCTGCAAGAGCAAGGCCAAGGCATACCTGAGCCAACCCCCCGTGTCCCATTTAGCTGAGTGTGCTATGTCACATCTGTAACACATATTCAGGAGGCTGAAGAGGGAAAGTTAAGGCCAGCGTAGGCTACACAAAACCAAAGCAAATCTCCCTTTCAGTCACAGGCAGCTGCCCCTTTTTCTGCCACCATAGCATTATTCCAAATCCATCATTAGTAGAAGAGGAAACAAACTGACTTTGGTCTCCTTAGACTCTCTCTTCCTGGTTCTCAGAATGGAATGCTTACCACAGGTATGCGTGGGGTCCCGTGTACTTGTGATCGCCAGAGCGAAGGGAAGCTATGACAGATGAATTTTATTCTGAGGCTGTCAGGACAGCAGGCATGGACTTGTCTTTTCTAACAGCACCACTTTACCAAATTTGACCACTTTCACAAATGTACAGATCCCTGTCTCCCCTCTCTTATATCCAGCAGGCATTTAACAAGCGTCTCTTATGTGGCTGGAACACACCGTGAAACTTACAAACAAAAGGAACTATAAACGGAACTCTAATGAAATACACCCTGAGTGTTCAGGCACCAGCTCTTAGTTTTAAAAAACCTTCTGGGAGGTATACAATGCCTTCAGTTTACACCAAAATGTATAAAAATCAGAGGGAGTTGAGGATGGCTGTATAAATGGGCAGGTATATGATAAAATAAAATGACAGGCTATCTATAAAACACAGGGGGAAGTGGGTATGTGGTGTTCTCTGAATAAGTCTTTTAAATTTAATGGTTTGTGGGGGTTTGTTTGGTTATTTGGTTGTTTTTGTTTTTGCTTGTTGCTAGCCAGGGTTTATCTCAAACTCCTGATTCTCCTGCCTTAGCTAAGTACTAGGACTATTCAAGTGCGCAACACCAGGTTTGAGCATTTTTAGAATAAAATCTTAGGAGAACGTATGATAGACCCTCCCTAGTTGGGTTTACACATCTGCGTCCTACTCTTCACCCGGCACTTTGTCTGGCTTCTTAGGTATGGACTGAGTTCCATCATTTTTGTGACTGTGACATGTTAAAACCTGGGCCAGCTCCAGTTTCTGAATTTGCCTCCTTGCTTCCTCATGATGCCTTCTTGTCTATAGTTGTAACCTGTCCTTAACTAAAACCAGCAAAGGTTCTAATTCAGGCTTGGAAATGAGATTTATAAGAGAAATTTGAAATATATTTAAGCCCAAAGATTGTGAAACTCTCAGAGCAACAACACGAGCCTAGTGATAACTGTGACATCTGCTGTATCTGACCATCCAAGAATTCACTTGCTCTGGGACGCAGTGAAGACAAAAAAAAAAAACAAAAAAAAAAACAAAAAAAAAAAACTTGGGAGGAATGTAATGTGCTTGTCGGGGAGAGGGGAAGGTATCGTAGGTGAGCCTGAGTCCTGGACTTGGAGGCTGAAGCTCGAGGCGAAGACCCTCCAGGCTTTGGGCAGGAGGCTCCTCCTTTGTAAAGAGCAGCATTTACTTCTCTCCCTCAGAGTCCAGCTCACAGAGACGAGCTCTGCGGATCCCACACTCCAACATCCACCTACCCCTTCACAAAGCAGGAGCAGATGGTTCTCGGTTCCTCTCTTGGTGCCTCTCGCCCCTTAGGAAAGGTTTGAGCGTTCCTCTCGTGTGCTAGCACTGACGACAGCCTATACTCACCCCCCTTCTTGTTCTTAGTTCTGTTCGCTTGGCATTTAGCTACGATCCCAGTACTGTGTTCTGTTCCTATTGTTTAAGAAATACAGCTAATAATACAATATTGTTTATTTGAAATTTTCTAAGAGGGTAGATTTTAAGTATTCTTTTCTCACAACCTAAACACAAATAGTGGTTAAATGTGATGATGAATGTGCTAATTAATTTGATGGTGGTAATCATTTTGTACACATTAATTCAGTTTTTATTTCTCAATTATTTTTCATATAGCTTGGGAAAAAACTCAAGATTAGTAGGTATTGGCACCAACAACAAAATAACTCTGGGGTAATAAAGAAAACACTGGCTTATAAAAGTTCTTTGTAAACTAATAATATGCGAATCTCCAAGAGAGAAGCAGAATATTAAATGTTTCCTGGATTCATTCAACCACAGAACGTCTTTTATTCTGAGACAATCGCTTTCGACTGATGCTAATAAAGGGCACTCTTTGAAAAGAGGTGCAATAAACACTTGAACATTCTAAAAAGACTCAACTTTTTATGCATAATTCATTGATAGAAACCAAGTTAAAATGAAAAGGAACACTTAGTTTTAATAATCACAATCAGTCTGTGTTCTATACACCGAGTACAAAGGAGCTTGTCCAACCTACTGAAATTAAAATAGGGCACTTAACCCTCAGGAAAATTTATAGCTATGCAATCCCCAGCACACAACAGAACAATGCCTCAGGCTTCATGGTACGTTCTGTGTGTACCCACGGTGATCTGTTCTTATTTTTGTTTTGAGATGAGGTGTCATGTGGCCCAGGCTAGTCTTCAACTTGCTACATGGCCGTGGACTTTTTTCTTAGTAACTCTTCTAATTGCTGTGATAGAATACCACAACGAAGACAACTTAAAAAAGAAAGCCTTTAATTAGGCTTCCTGTTTCAGAGGGTCAGAGCTCATGATGGTGGAGCAAGGGGACAGCCGAAGGCTCAGACCTTGCTCCACAACCATGAGACAGAGAGGCCCACTGTGAATGGGGTGAGTCTTTTGAAATGTCACAGCCCACCTCAGTGACAAAGCTCCAACATCAAGGCCACACTTCCTAATCCCATCCTCCTGGCTCCAACACCTGAGATCTGGGATTTGTGGTGGGGATTTATTTTTTAAGATTTATTTATTTTATGTATATGAATACAGGGCGTCAGATCCCATTACAGATGGTTGTGAGCCACCATGTGGCTGCTGGGAATTGAACTCAGGATCTCTGGAAGAGCAGACAGTGCTCTTAACCGCTGAGCCATCTCTGTGGTGGGGAATCTTAACACTGTATCTTTGTAAGATTCAGAGGGGTAAAAACAGTGACAGGCGGGGGGAGGAAGGAGGGAAGAAAAGAAAGAGAGAGAGAGAGAGAGAGAGAGAGAGAGAGAGAAAAGACTGAAAGACTGCAACCTGCTCCTAGTTCTCACTAGTGATGTATGTCATTGCCTGTAGGTCCCCTGAAGATGGATGAAGGAGAAAAGGTCTGAACTACACTTACTGTGGTTTGGTGTTCTGGCTGATGGTCACTTACTTACCCGGTTCTGACCTGCTACTGTACTGATGGCTGCTCTTTTCAGCTGTCCTTCAAGTCTGTCCCATTGCTTACACTGCATCTGCTCTAACTAATGAAGCATCTCTAGCCAAACACCAAGGCGCTACCAAGCTTGTCTTTGGGTTTATAACATTGGATGACTCTGACCATGAATCTCACACAACAAAAACGAAAGACTATGCCATTCAAATGATGGGTAGCATCTTTTAATTAATTACTGAGCACTGATGTGATAAATCAACTTATGTTAATCATTTAACTAGGACGTGAGCCACATTGGAATTTTGTTCTGCTCTCTTAGTCATCACATTTTGTAATATCTGAGTCCACGATGCTCTACATGGCACTGCAGATACAGAGGAGTCTTCACCAGTGTCTCCCTCCAGTCCTGAAGCTTTAACGGTTAGCATGGTGAGAGCAGTGTAACTGTGCCCACTGTCTGAAGTCACAGGGCTTAAGGACAGTCTGCAGTTCTAACATCCCTGACAGGTGTACAAGTTCCAGTCTTTTGTTTCAAGATGAGTCAAGTATGCAATTTCAAACTCCCCAAACTGCAACAAACACAGTTATCAATCAACAGGGCCAAAATAAACCGAGATTCATCCTGCACCATTTCCTGGTGCCAGAATGCTTCCTATAGCGTGAGCACTGGGTGCAATGGCCCTGACTTTAACGAAGTTCAAGGGTTTTGCTTTCATTCCACATGACCTTCTTCCCACACACTGACTGAGATACTGAGGTAAAGGAAAGGCTTATCTGAGAGGGTCCAGTGATGTGGTAGAAGTCTAACCAGGGCCGGAAGGCAAGTCTACTTTGTTCCTTCCTGATGAAGGAACAGAGATACTTTAGCATCAGCTGTTGATACTAAATTAGGCGAGAACAGCTGTCTCCAACTCTGGGTTCACATCAGAATAGTAACATTCACCCTTGGATACATGTATTAATCAGCTGGTTTAGCAAACCCTGGTGCCTGGGTCTTCTCCAGGGAAGCCCTCTTGCCTCTCTCAGTGGGACCCAGGTGTCACCATTGTCCCAACAGCTGCTCAGGTGCTGTGCTGAGCAACCAAGAGGAGAGTGTCAACTTCAGAACACGGGACTAACATTTACTGAGTGACTTTGATAAAACAGGGATTAGGAAGGAAACGTTTCCCATCTCGTCCCCTTCTCCAAAAGGACACAAAAGGAACACAGATACAAACAATAATCTGAAGTCTCTAAGAGTTAAGCATGGACACAGATGTCTGCAATGATCCATAGTCTCCACTGCAAGGAAGACTATTTACTCCAGTGAACTGGAATGTATGTCTCTAAGGCTTCTCAGCCCATGCATTTTCTATTAAATTATACTGCTACTTACACCAGCTGCTGTTAATTGAGCAACTGTGACGGGGCCAAAGTTAGGCATTTTCATTTCATCTTCACATGACTTTACAGGTAGGTCTCTGTCTTACAGACAGTGAGTGCATAAACAGACTAAAGGGTGGAGATTTATTCAGTGACACAGGGCTTGTCTAACCTGCACAAGGCCCAGGCTCCATCTCCAAGCTCATGTTCTTACTGCTTTTGGCTGTTCAGCTTTGAGACAGACAGACAGACTGTCATTATGTAGTCCTGGCTGCGTTATAGTGATCCCCTGCTTCTGCCCCCCACCCCCACCCCCAAGTCTGGGATCACGGGCACACTCCACGATACCCAGAGAGCTTGCATGCATTTCCAGTGTGTCCAATTTATAAATTCTCTATGATTGCTCTGTCTGCATGTATGCCTGCATGACAAAAGAGGCCATCAGATTCTGTTACAGATGGGTTGTGAGTCAGTGGTTGCTGGAGATTGAACTCAGGACTTCTGGAGCAGCCAGTGCTCTTGACTGCCGAGCCTTCTCTCCAGCCCCATTGCGTCCAATCTGTAAGTCACGGGTCCTTTGGGATAAGTAGTTGCTATGTGTACTGCAACTCCCAAAGTCCTGGGAACCAGTGATCTAGTCACTGGGGAAGAAATTTAGCAGGAGTGAGTATGTACAAAATAGAACAAGTTTTAATTTTGTGGTATGTAAACGTTTTAGTAAACAGTCACATGTGCTACATACCTGAACCACAGAACAGCACGTGCTTAACTTCAAGTTTATTTCTGACACACACTAACCTTTGGACGCGTCCTGAAAGCACATCCAGACCACAAAAAAAGCAAGGAGTAAATTAACCACACCAGATAGAATGTACAGACAAAAGAAGATATTTGAGTACCATTGGCCACTAGAAGGAGGAATTAAAACTGGAGGAAGAAATATGCAGTCCGTGTAATCCTAGTACATGGAAGTCTGAGCCAGGGGAATGCTAAGTTCAAGGGCAACCTGGGCTATGTGGTGAGTTCCAGGTCAGCCCAGACTATCAAAGACCCCGTCTCAAATATAAAACACACAAGCAAACAAAAACCAAAGGCTTCATGAAGGAAGTAGCAACTCATCTAGTCCTTACAGGTCTAAGGAAATTTCATCGAGTGGCAACAGGAGGGGACAGTGCCAGATGGAAAGCCTCAGCTTTCACAGGAAATAGGCTAACATAGGCTCAAACACACTGGTGGTAAAAGACAGAGTTGGAAGTAAGTGACTGTGAAGTCCAGGTAGCACAGGACCTTCCTGGGTATGCAAAGGAGATCACCCTCCTGGCACTAGATCTGTTCATCAGAGGTTCCAGAAAGGTTTTCCACAGTAGGAAAAAGCAACCGGCAGAAAGTTAGGAGGGAGAGAAGGGAAAGGAGGGGCAGACTCTTGAATTCTTCAGCTCTGATGGGCGGGGAGGCTCACCTGGAATCAGCATCCTTCTCATCTTCATGGTTTCTGCTTTCTCACTTTCTGCCTTTGAGGGGTTTTTCCTCTCCCATTTACAGTTAAAAGTGTGTATGTATGTGTGTGTCTGCGTGCATGAGGGAGGGAGAGAGAAACAGACAGAGAGAGACTGACTGAGACTGAACTGACAATCAAGGAGCCTGCATGGGTCTGCCCAGGCCCTCTGCATATGTTATGGTTGTGTAGCTTGGTCTTCTTGTAGGACTCCTAACAGTAGGAGCAAGGACTGTCTGGGACTCTGTTGTCTGCTTTTGGGACCCTTTTCCTCCTACCTGTTTGGCTGGTTCATCCAACCTTAATGAGGGGACATGCCTAGTCTTATTGCGACTTGCTATGTCATGTTTAGTTGATACTCCTAGGAGGCCCTGCCCTTTTCTGAAGGGAAAGGGAGGAGTGGAGGATCTGGGGGAGACAGGAAGTTGGGGTGAGGGACTGGGAGGAGAGGAGAGAGGAAAACCTTTATAGTTGATGGGATGTAATATATGAGACAAGAATTTTTTTAAAAATGTGTGTGACTATGTCTGTGTGTCTGTTTTTCAAACAAAAAGGATTCTATTTGGTAAATAAATTCCTCTCTTTAAGAAAGTAACATCTCATGAAAAGAATGTGTTTTTATTTAAAATTTTGCCAGTTTGGAGACAAGATGATAATTTCAAAAGACTGGCTTGTCATCGGGCAGTGGTGGTGCACGCCTTTAATCCCAGCACTTGGGAGGCAGAGGCAGGTGAGTTTCTGAGTTCAAGGCCAGCCTGGTCTACAGAGTGAGTTCCAGGACAGTCAGGGCTATACAGAAAAACCCTGTCCCAAAAAAACAAAAAAACTGGCTGCAATTTTATGCTGTGTTTAATTTCAGTTTGGTTTGAGGAATAAGACAAACATTTCTCAGAATAAGTCAAAATAGATGAACTCTGGGGTGACTTGACTCTTAATGCTCTCCAAAGAGCTCCTGTTCAACAAGGACATTCCTCTTCAGTAACAGGCGCCTGTCTGTCAGCCTTTGCTAAACAGACTGCAAAGTAAAGCCCCCTTGGCTTAGCAGACAGAACCATCATTATTGCAAAGAGGGTTAGCCCAGCTTCTCACAGAAGTGTGTTGTGTTTTGTTTTTTAGATAGTACTTGTACTAGCCACAGCTCCACAAGTTCTCTGACGTTAGATGAGTCCCATCCTCCGACACCTTAGTTGTTTCTTTAACTGTGAGCTCAAAAAGGGTCAGACTAGATATCATGTGTCAACATCATCCTTTATCCACTATAATTTCTAGGGGTTCTACCTTGATACAAAGCTTTTCCCCCCAACTTTTAAAAAACATCTGGGGGGGGGCTGGAGAGATGGCTCAGCGGGTAAGAGCACTGACTGCTCTTCCAAAGGTCATGAGTTCAAATCCCAGCACCCACATGGTGGCTCGCAACCATCCATAAGGAGATCTGACGCCCTCTTCTGGTGTCTGAAGATAGCTATAGTGTACTTACATATAATAAATAAATAAAAAAAAAAAAAAAAAAAAAAAAAAAAACAAAAAAAAAAAAAAAAAAACCATCTGGGGGGAGGAGCATATGCCACAGTACACGTGTGTTGATCAGGCGACAGTCAGCAGAAGTCAGTTCTCTCCTTTTACCACATGGTTTCTGAGATTAGGACTTGGGTCATCAGGCTTGGTGGCATGCACCTTTACCTGCTGGAACATCTTGCCAGACCTACCAACTTGAAATCTTAAGTCAAAATAGCAATTCTTTCAGTTTTCAGAGCAAATTGATAAGTCTTTTCCTAAATTTCTGTCTACTAGGTTTATGTGTGGTACCATACACCACTGGGAACAAAACTTGTTCAGGGAGGAGCAGTTCACACCTGTAACACCAGCTCTCAGATGCACTGGTCTCTGAGTTTAAATCCAGCTTGGTCTATACAATGAGTTTCAGGCCAGCTAGGGCTACACAACAAAAACCCTTTCTCTCACAGTGTGGGATGGAGCACTAACAAGCTCAAACAAAAATCCCATAATCAAGCAATGAAAAGCTTCCAGTTAGACACAGTCTCTGCCTTCAGGTGCCCAAAAGCTTGCTTGAAAACAAACATAACCATATGGTACTAAATGGCAAGGAAGATTTTGAACGCAGGCTTTACTGTTTCAATAATCTGAAAGAAGGGGCTGGAAAGATGGCTCAGAGGTCAAGAGCACTTACTACTCTTGTGGAGGCCCTGGAATCAGTTCCTGACACTACCAAGACAGTTCACGACTGCCTACAGCTCCAGTTCTAGGGATTCTGACATACTGGTATGTGGGTTATGCACACACATGGTACACACAAACTTACACAGGAAAACATGCATACACATAACAAATTTATAAAAAATAACTTTACAGAAAGTATCCTCAATTTCCCCTACCTCTAGGTAATGTCAAGGATAATGGTTATATTTCACGTTCAGTCTTAACACAGGAGGTGCAAAGTTAGTTTGTGTGGATCATGAGCTGAACACCAGACAGCAGGTATCATTCATATTATCATGTTAGCTTTGTTTCTGTATCATACTATGCAATTTGGGTTTTAAGTGATAGATTATGTCAAGCATTCAACTAATATATCATTTCTTAAATGTAGGTAATATTACAACATACAGAACCTGTATCTGCCAGGTTAATGGCATTAGCAGTGTTAATGTTAATGGAAGAACTTATGCTACATCTCTGACATCACAATGACATGTTTTGCACTCTGAGTCTTATCAGAACAGTGTCACAGAAGAGAAATCACTGGTATCCATAGCAACATCAGCAGACTGGGACAATGTGAAAAGCTGTAACCTAGCAACTGATGACTAGAGGTGTGTAGGGGGAATTCTGTGGACTCTGAACATGCAGCCAAGAATGCACCTAATCACATAGGGCAATGTGGGACTGATATATTTGTAGGAAACTGGAGAATGGCCGCAACCCTGGTTCTACGATGCCTCATTTTAACTGGGAAAAGCACGTAACAGGCCACTCCTGATATCATTAATAGTATGCATGGAAAGTACCTTATGTATCTTGCTCATAATGGAAAATGAATTTTGTCAGGCTACCTACTGAAAAAGCTATCACTGTTCCAAAGGAGGAATATTTTCTACATGCAAAGAAGGAAACATTACAAGCCCCCCCCCCCGATTCACAATGCACCACATCCTGTGAGTTTTCCCCAAGAACTTTCTTTCTCATAGAGATCACACATATAGACTAGAGGTTCAGAGAGCGAGGGAGCCAGTCAGCTCAACCTCCTCATTTGACTAACACAGAAACTGAGCTGCAGTCATTCAGAATCAGAACAGACAGGCTAAAAACCCAGTTCTTCTGTTTCCCAAGTCAATACTTTCCTGTAAAATACAGTGTTATTTTCCCTTTAGGTTAAATGGAAAACTTTATCAAAATGAGAAATACATTTTCACTCTGTGAAGCCACTGAAACTAGTGTTTGGGAACTGGAGAGATGACTCAGTCGTTAAGCACTCACTGGCTCCTCTTCCAGAGGATCAGGGTTCAACTCCCAGCACCTGCTTGGCAGTTCACAACTGTATAACTCCAGCTCCAGGAGATCCAACACCCTCACAGACATGAATGCAGGCAAAACCACCAATGTACAAAAAAATCAAATAAATTTTGGGGGGAAAAAGCTTGGAAAAAAGGGAAGAAATCAGTGTTTATCTGTTTTGACAGTCACCTTTCTTAACATAACCATGAACTTATTTACTTTACATAAAGTAATCTGAAAAACACCCTAGGTGGGGTTGGGTTGGTGTAAGGATCAATTTCAAAACAATTTCTCTCATTATCAGAGCTATTATCTGAAATAAAAAGACCAAGTTTTCCTATTTGGGATAAAATGGTAGGAAAAAACCCCAACCTCCCCCCCACCCCCCGCCACAGGGCTGGGCTTTAGCTCAGTGGCAGAGGACTTGCAAGGCCCAGGGTTCAGTTCTCAGCTCCAAATGGGGGAGGAGGGAGAGAAAAAATTACGATGACAACAACAACAAACCCCACCACACAACACAGCAACGACAAATCCTGCAATCCTGTTACAACTACTGGTGCCTTGGAATGCCACCTAACTAGACTAGAAGAATCATAGCCACTCAACTACGGAAAAATCCAAGTCCAAAATCCTCTCCACTGACCCTGAGGATTGCCTGCCTCTCCAGTCCTTCTCCTAGGCACAAAACTGGCCTGTATATCCCAGCTCCCAGAGAAACCAAATGTGTCCCTGTTCCTGAGCTCTGAACGCACATCCAAGCAATAAAAGCAAGACGTCTAATTTCCATGTATGGTCCAGAGAAATCTTCCGGGCTTTCCCCCTGTGCTGTGTATTTGAGGACAACCCACAGAGGGCATGGTTACAAGACGGAAGGAGACGACGTCTAGACGCTTGAATCATTACCTGAATTGTCTGCTGTACCCCAGAGGAAGCCTGACAGATTCAGGGTTTATATGCTGCAGCGACACCGGCATTAACTGACAAAGTCATAACTGAGTGACTCGTCTGCACATACTGAATACAACCCCTGTCTTTTTTTTCCTTAATTAGTATTATTTATTCCCAAAGAGGTGGCTTATCTTACCTGTATAGTCAATAGGAGTCCCACTGGAAGGGCAAAGGGCTGGGACCACAGACTTCTGCAAGTCATTTAACTTCCCTGATGCTGTTTCCTTTATTAGTAATAGGTTAGTGACTCACAAGCCATGTTTTTCTATAATTATCAGCTGAAAATACTATCCATTTCTCCCACATAAGCTATTACATAGAACCTCAGTGTATAAAAGAGAAAAATGCTCAGGGTGAAATTGAAACGGGGGAGAAGAGCATCAGATACCTCCAGGTATCCTCAGTGCTTACTGAGCACTCCTGGAGATCAGGGGCTCCTGAGAAGCACTAATTTAAGCAATGGTTTTCTTAATTATATGGTGGAGAGTAGAGTAAATCTGACGAGACGGTCCAACAAACAGAACAGGTGAAGCAATCTTACACTAATGCAAAATAATTGAAAATTAAAACACACTTAAATATATAACTGCAATAAAAACACATCTTTTAACAATAATTTAAAATCTAAGGATAAGAACAGTGGGAGTCTTAGTAATGATCCTTGTGGATGTAATTTTGATTTTGAATACTTAATGCAAATTAAATAAGTAGTGACAGATGCAACTGGTTTTTCCACAGCCTACCTACAAAATCCTCCCTAGTTAGCAGAGATGGGGAGATAGGCTGCAGGCCAGTGTCTCTCCACAGGCAAGGCTGGCTGGCAGCATAGTTGAGCTCTTCATAGTCTCAATGTTTTGTTTTGTTTTTTTAAAGATTTATTTATTGTTTTATGTAAGTACACTGTCGCTGTCTTCAGATACCCCAGAAGAGGGCGTCAGATCTCATTACGGATGGTTGTCAGCCACCATGTGGTTGTTGGTTGTTGGGATTTGAACTCAGGACCTTTGGAAGAGCAGTCAGTGCTCTTAACCGCTGAGCCATCTCTCCAGCCCCCAGTCTAAGTGTTAAATGGATGTGTGCATGGGTCTCAGAGAGTCCATGATGTCTGGTTTTGTAACGTTTTTCAAAGCATTCAAAGACTTAAAAAGTACAAATGTGAAAAGCCACTGGTCCAGATGTTAGATGTTTTCTTAACACTCTGTGTGACATTGCTCTGGGTTATTGCCCCAGACTCTAAAGAGAAACAGCAAAGATAGGATCTGTATGTCAAAAAAAAAAAATCACCTGCTTTTCTTTTCTTTTTTTTATGCATATGAACCAATTAAGTATTTTTTAAATTGGGTATTTTATTTGTTTACATTTCAAATGTTATGCCCTTTCCTGGTTTCCCCTCTGCAAACCCCCTATCCCGTCTCCCCTTACCCTGATTCTATAAGGGTGCTCCCCCACCCACCCACCCACTCCTGCCTCAGTGCCCTAGCATTCTCTACACTGGGGCATCAAGCCTTCACAGGACCAAGGGCCTCCCCTCCCATTGATAATCACCTGCTTTTCTAATGACTGTATTTATTCACCACAGTGTTTTATTTTTCACTGTGTCAGGTATTTTATGACTGAAACCAACAGCCTGGTGGCACAGATAACAAAACAACACACAGTTTGCTGTCGGTGCCACATATTTTCCTCTGCCTGTGAACCTCTGCCATTTAAACCCAGAAGTCCGGTGTAAAAGGTCACAGGCTCACAGCATTTAACTAGTTTCACCTTTCTGATCTACTACATTTTTTTACAATAGACAAGGAAATCCACATTTCAATTTCAAATATATAAAATGCTAGTTTACCAGGTGAAATCTACCAACACTATGCTCTAGCCATACAAAAATCATTTGACCTCTGAGTCACACAAACTCCAAATTCTAGGCTTAATATGTAGAACCTAGGTTCTCTTTTTCTTAAAAAAACAAAGTTAGAGCTAGGCAGTGGTGGCGCATGCCTTTAATCCCAGCACTTGGGCAGGCAGAGGCAGGTGGATTTCTGAGTTCGAGGCCAGCCTGGTCTACAGAGTGAGTTCCAGGACAGTCAGGGCTACACAGAGAAACCCTGTCTCGAAAAGCCAAAAAACAAAACAAAACAAAACAAAACAAAACCAAAAAACAAAAAAAAACCCAGAGCTCTATACAGCTATGTTCAATAAAGCCAACTTGGAATACTCAGATCAGGCATGACTCTCCCGATGTAAATAGTTAAGAACAGGCTCCCAGGGTTAAGACACTCCCATGTGCTGAGAGAATTTGAGCAGTTATCACCACCCCCCCCCCCATTTAACTTTCTAATTAGCAAGAGCAGCCACCGAGAAACGCTGGAATTGCCTTCGGAGACGAATGCTGCTTTATGCAGATCTGTTCTCGCTTAGCTGTCTCGATCAACACCTTCTGATCCTTCTAGAACATCTTTGATATGATAGAAATTGTTAAAATCAAACCTGAGACTTTTGACTCAGTCTCTGAAGCTAAGGCCATACAAAACAGGATCAACCAGCAAATATCTAACGCCTAAAATCTCAAAGGAATCAGGAAAAGATAGAAATACCCATGAAGAGGTGATTTCTTTCTTAGTGACTCCCCATCCCTGAAGAGTTCCGAAAGCCAATTTCAAATCAGCTGTTGGCTGGTAAGCAATGTGAGGCTTGAGTAATCGACAAAAACCAGTGATCCTCGGATTCCCGTGGAAATCCGTGTGTAGTCCTTCCATCCCAGGTGGGACTGAGAGCAGAGGCATTCAAAAGGAATTCCCCTTTTGAAATTTAAATTACTGTTATTTGGATGGGCTAATTAACACATTTACTTAGTGTGTGTGCTGCATAAGGATAGAACCTAGGGCTCCAGGCATGCTAGGCAAACACTTTATCTTTGCTACACCCCAAACCTAGTAAGTTTGTCTCTCCACATTCTGACATGGGCAGGGTGACTAAAAGCTGGCTGAAAACTGTCTTGTCTTTTCCTACACCACAAAATAAAAACAAACAGGAAAAACAACAAAAAACTGTTAATGCAACAGGTGTTTGTGGTTTTTTTTTTTTTGTCTTAAAACTGGGTCTCACTGTGTAGACCTGGCTTAGCTGGAACTCCCTGTGTAGACCAGGCTGGCCTTGAACTGACAGAGATCCACCTGCCTTCTGAATGCCAGTATTAAAAGCAAATAGCACAACCCAGCTCAAAAAGAATTGGAGTCTATTCAGCCATCGACGATACTTGTGATGAGGAGCTGTTGTTGTTCACTGTAAAATGTTCCATGAACAAGGTCAGCTATGCATCACCCAACACAGAGTGACTCCTAAAACAGCCACCGTGTTAAAGACTGAAATCCTGAAAACGGGACTTCGTAAAGAGTTGTTTCAGGGAATGTTCCAGAAGCTGCTAACCTCAAATCATTTTTCAGAGAAAAATGAAGTCTTTTCAGGAAAGGTTAGTTTTGGCTCATGTGCCAAGTACGTTTGTTCTGTAGGCGTTAAGACAGCAAAAGCTGACCAAGGGTGGCCTCCCCCAGCAGGCAGGAAACAGACAAAGCACCTGCTTGCGTCAGCTTCCTCCTAGACACCTCACAGGGCACAGCCAGCAACCACAGGAGTACCTGCTCTTTGAAGGGGTGGGGGTGGGGAGGGATTAGGGCACTGGAGTAGGAGTAGGTGAAGCAGTGAGGACTGAGCATGCTCTGGGCAGAGTCCTCTGGGCAGACTGACTGTACTCTACCTGTCTCAGTTTGCTTTGTACTGCACCATCACCAAAAGCCCGGGGAAGGAAGGGTTATACAACGGGCTTACAGTTGTAGTCCATCATGAAGGGAAGTCAGGAGCTGGAGGGAAGACCTTGGAGGAGCACTATTTCCTTACTGACTTGCTGGGCTTGTTTTATGCAATGCGGGAGCACCTGCCTAGGGATAGCACCATCCACGGTGGGCTGGCCTCTCCCATATCAATCTTGATTAATCAAGACTGCCGGTAGGCCAGTTTTAAATCTACCCTGGGTTTAATCCCTGAAAATATATAAAAATAAGAAGCTATAAAACTTGAGAAACTTGAAGTCACCCCACCCTAGCGAGTTACACAGCACAGTGCACGCAGAGAACACCCTTCAGGAGCTGATACTTGCACACACAGATTTCAGACTGTCCGGCTTCACCTGAACTGCCCACAGTGGGTCTTCACTTCCATCTCTCCATGACCATCTTTAGACAATTCCTCTGCCTGTCTGTCATCATGGTCCCTCTAGTCCAAAAGGAAGCCTTTGAACCACCTTACTACCTCAGTGAGCCCACAGTGATGGCCCCTTTTGGCTTCATGCAGCCTTTGGAACAGCCCTTTTGTATACTGTCCCAAATACAGCTTTGAACTTTGGCGCAGTTAGATCTGCTCATAGGCAGAGCAACCAGGTGCGTGACCAGCCCTGGGTGTGAGAAACTGGGGAGGTGCCTGGATGGTTCTAGTTGAGAACAAACAACTTACAGGGTGTGCCCTGTGAAAATGAGCAGAGATTACAGCACGAATGCAGAACAAATGAGAAGGGAAAAGGTTATTTTAAGATGAATTCTTGGGAGCTTTACTCTAGGGAGAAGCCATCGTCTTCTCCCTAGGAAGGACCTGCACAACCTCAATGAGGCAGTTGTCCCCAGGTCACTTCTGCGACCGCCTGCCTCCTCCAAACCACAGACCACCGTGGTCTGTAAGAATGGTGAAGACAGCACAGAGCTGGATGGGGTGCTCTGGTTCACAGTACATGCTCAGAGAGGATGGAAGACGGTACATATCCAAACGATAAGCTAGAATGTTGATTTCCATATTCAAAGGCTATAAGCCACTCACCCGGAGAGTGACTGACCTACAGAGCAGGGAGGTATGCCACTCTTCAACTGAGGACCTGCAGGCTGCAAATCAACACCACAGTCGATCGCTCTTCTCAGCTCACAGCAGCTTTAGGTATTTCACAATCTCCCTATGAAGTACCTATGAAGACCGCACTATCTTTTTAAGCAACCATGTTACCACTCTCTTCTACGGCTCACCAGCCCAAGTACTGACATCCATGGCTCCTCTGACCACTGGGTTTCAAATATATATTGTGTGAATATGAAACGGTTCACATTATAGTCTATGCATAGGGGTTAGTCTTCAGAAAAGTATAGTTCTGGGGCTGGAGAGATGACTCAGCAGTTAATAGCACCGACTGCTCTTCTGAAGGTTCTGAGTTCAAATCCCAGTAACCACATAATGGCTCACAACCATCCCTAATGAGATCTGATGCCCTCTTCTGGGGTGTCTGAAGACAGCTACAGTGTACTCACATATAATAAATAAACCTTTAAAAAAGAAAAAATATAGTTCTAAACATGCTGTTTATAACCTATTTAAAATGATTTAACAGCAACCAACAACCTTTTATTGACTGCCCATCCTGATGGGTCCCTGTTCATACAACAGCAAAGTAAACAGAGACGGTCCTGTTTCCAAAGGCAGCCATCCGAGAACACTAGTCCTCTGGCTCTTCTGTGAATGCTGCCACTCTCTTCAGATGTCGTCTCGAACATAACCTCCGGCTGAACTGGACACTGAATTACACAAGACCCCACCACCAAGAAGAACACCCTCACTTTTACTCAGGAGAACAGAACGTAGCTAAGTCCTTAGAGGAGAAAAATGAGACTGGTGAACTTAGAACTTTAGTATTCTAGGTATCTTCACACTGGCCACTAGTCCCTTAGTTTTCTGATGTTAGAGGTTTGAGTCTTTAGTGTACAAATGTGTTACACAGAGAATGGAATCCTCCAGGAAAGTGGCATTATCCAATAATATCTCCCCTCAGACAGCACCAACAGGATCCAGTGTGCTATTGGCCAAAATAAAAGTACCCCGAAATGTTATATTGGGTTGTATTGTGTCCTCTTTTAAAGCCCAAATACCATTTTGTCAGAATGGCAACTTATTTGGAGAAAAGGTCTTTACAAATGTAGACAAATTAAATTCTACTTTATGTGTATGGGTATTTTGTCCGATGGCTGTGGGAAATTATATGGGTGCTAGGAATCAAACCTGGGTCCTGATCAAGAGCAGCAAGTGCTCTTAACCCTGAACCATCTCTCCAGCCCCCTTTATAAATGTAAACGAACTAAAATGGGGTCCTAAGTCAATATAACTGGTAGACTTATGTAAGGAGAGTAGATCTCAAAACAGAGAAGAGCTGGGCATGATGATGAATGAATGCCTTTAAACCCAGCACACAAGAGGCAGAGGCAGATAAAAGATCTCTGTGAGTTCAAAGCCAGCCTGATGCATATGGTGAGTTCCAGGACAGCTAGAGCTAGCTACACAATGAGACCCTGTCTCAAACAACAAAATGCAACAAAACAAAACAAATCAACAGAAAGAAAACAGAGACAGAGGGTAGACAAATACCAAGAGGCACAGGGAGGCACCATCTATCAGCCGACAAGACAGGACTGAAAGAGATCCTCTTGTCAGAAAGAACTGACCCTGGCCACACTCTGACTATGCACTTCGAGCCTCCAGAACTGAGAGCCAACGAGTCTGTGGCATGACATTGTGTCAGCCTTAGCAAACAAGTCAGATTTCTACAAACGTCTAAAAATGTAAAACGCTAGGTGTGGCACCACCTTTGACATCAGCATTCCTTTGGAGGCAAAAGCAGGTTGATCTCTGTGATTTCAAGACAAGCCTGGTCTACAGAGAAGGGACCCTGCCTTAAAAACAAACAAACAAACAAACAAAAAACCCCAGAAAATCTTCCCCCATTTTGTTTTCAACTTTAAGTTGGCAGAAAGGAAAAAAAATTTCCTAACTCATTATCATACAAACAATTTATTCCAGGTAGATTAAATTCAAACATTAAAATGCGTTTATGTTTTTATTAGAATATGGAGGGAGCAGCTTTATAATCTAGAGGATAGAATTAATCAAAACACAAAAGAAAAACCATTTAGGACATGATAGCCATGTTTGACTTTACCTGGTGCTGGCTGGTTGGCTGACTCAACAGTTAAAGGCATATTCTGTTATCCAGAGGACACGTATTCAATTCCTAGCTTCCACACTGGGCAGCTAACACCCAGCCCCAGCTCCAGAGGGATTAAACTCCCATGCACACGCCCACACACGTACACAGGTGATTAAAATGTTTAAAAGCCTACATACTTCTTTTTAGTACAAGACCCCTTTAAAATAAAACTATCAGAGCATCGAAAGTTGAAAACGAAGACAAACAAAACCCCCTCTTATTTGCCAATAGAGTATGTAAGGAAAGCGAACAAGTAATCTACAAGAAAGACACAGTAAAAGATGCTCAACCTCACAAATAATTCATGAGATGGAATAAAACAATGAAGTTTTCATTTCGCACATGGGGATTAGTAGGACTGTTTAGAGTCTGATGACGATGAAGAGTCAGTGCAGACGGAACCACATGCACTGACTCTCTCTCTGGAACCACATGCACTGACTCTCTGGAACCACATGCACTGACTCTCTCTGGAACCACATGCACTGACTCTCTCTGGAACCACATGCACTGACTCTCTCTCTGGAACCACATGCACTGACTCTCTCAGGAACCACATGCACTCACTGACTCTCTCTGGAACCACACGCACTGACTCTCTCTCTGGAACCACACGCACTGACTCTCTCTGGAACCACACGCACTGACTCTCTCTGGAACCACATGCACTGACTGTCTCTGGAACCACATGCACTGACTCTCTCTGGAACCACATGCACTGACTCTCTCTGGAACCACATGCACTGACTCTCTCTGGAACCACATGCACTGACTCTCTCTGGAACCACATGCACTCACTGACTCTCTCTGGAACCACATGCACTGACTCTCTCTGGAACCACATGCACTCACTGACTCTCTCTGGAACCACATGCACTGACTCTCTCTGGAACCACATGCACTCACTGACTCTCTCTGGAACCACATGCTCTGACTCTCTCACACACTGCAAATCTGTACCAAGGCTTTCAAGAATTTGGCAATATCTAACAAAGCTGAGATGGGTCTACATTCAGCTGCAGTAATTCCTGTTAATAGATTCATCTGCAGAGAAATTAAAATATATGTGCATATGAAGAAAAGATGTGAAATATTCACCACAGAAAAGTTGTTAATGGTAGGAAAACTAGAAGCTAAATCTTACTAATAAAATACATAGATTTTACTGTATCTGCATAATGTAACAGTTAATATAAATGAACTGAAGCTATATTAACAACCTGTGTAAAATTCAAGAACACAGTATTGAATCCTGACAAGGTGTTACAAATCGTTTTACATTATGCTTCCATTTATCAAATGTCTAAAATGTGGAAAACTTATACACTCTTAATAGGTGTATATGTAAACATATGGTGTGTTTATACATAGCATATTAATAAATGTATGTTTATGTTCAAAGATTATTAGAAAGCTGATACTAAAAGCGCAGAGAGCAGAGAGATAGATGTAAAAATAATATTTTAACCTTCTAAAACCTTGACACACAAAAACGTTTTATTTGTATTGAAAACAGGCACAGATGTGAGAGGCCCTGGGTTCTAACTTTCAGTACTGCAAAAGAAACATACACACACACCCAGAAGTAAATCTCAATTACATAAAGCAAAGTGTTAAGACTTGGGTGGGTGGAGGGTGAGAGGGAAGGTACTGCTACACAGTCCAAGGCTGACCTCAGCCTTCCAAGCCCCGGTATTATAGGCATGTGCCATCACAGCTGGCTTCAAAATTTTAAATGCTGGACTTGTACTTTTCTCTGCAGTTTCCTGTAACATGGTAATATTTTGTTAAGTTTTTAAGTAGACAAAGCAAACGTCTATACCATGATTCCATCCAAAGAGTCACTACCACCACATAATTCGGTCCTGTAGAGAACTGAAATCCTGGGTGGGTCCTAGTAAGTAAAATGGGTCTAGACCCAGCCTGTCGTTCTAAGGCTGGCAGTACTCAAGAGGGAGGAGAGGGAATGATGCAACTGGCATATCATGTATAAAACCCAGGCAAATGTTTAAAGTGATGACCCAACCAATTTCTCCACACTCTAGAGCTGTGCATTTGAGGAGAGAAAAGCTCAGAATTCCCTAAGCAATTTTAAATTTCGTTCTCTGGAAGAAATCAATTTTCCATTCTTTGGTTAACAGGTGCTCAAGCCTGTCACTCATGTTTCGGATTGTGTGTGAGCCGTGTTTAATAGAAATGTGGAAATGCCTTATTTTACCTCTGACTAAAGTTACCAACACCACTGAGATTCATTTTGAAAATGATATCTTACTGCAAGTGCTTCTGAAGATGGAGAAGGCTAAACAGCAGCCTGCTATTACTGCTGCCTCTCTTATTAGAAACCAGCTCCTTCCACATCCATCAAACCATTGCTCTGGCTTTCAGCTGACGAGTGAGCTCATGGTGTTCAACAATGTCTTGATATGGACTCATCCCAAGAGCAGAATTCCCATCTTTGCTGTTGCTATCTGAGAGAGAAGCTCTAGCACCAGACAGTTTGTAGCAGGGTTTCCAACAACCCTTCGATTTAACCTTAGAAGATATTAACCCACTGTACTCTTTCTGCTGTGGATAGTTACAATGAGACTACCTACCAGGTCCTATTAAACCAGTGGTTCTCACCCTTCCTAATGCTGCGACCCTTTAATACAGCTCCTCATGTCGTCGTGACCCCAACCATGAAATTATGTTCTTGTTACTCCATAACTAATTTTGCTACTGTTATGAATTGTAATATAAATATCCGTGTTTTCCTGATGGCCTTGGGTGACTCCTGTGAAAAGGTCAGTCAACTCCTAAAGGGGTTATGACCCACTGGTTGAGAACCACTGTATTAAACCTACTGTCGACGAATATTATGGTGTCACTTTCTAATTTAGAAAATGAATTTACACTTTGCTCAGATATCTCAGCCTGAGTTAAAAAAAAAACAAAAGATAAACTTCAGAGAGAACTCAGGAATCTTTTGTCCAAATGACCAAATAAATTGGAGAAAATAACTCCAGCATATGGAACAATATTCAGAAGATACAGGGTATCACAGAATAAAATAAACCAGTTCCTGCCTTACTTTTAATTTTGAGTATCAATCTAACCACTAAATATTGTAGGCAATGGTAAAATGGAAAAAAAAAAACCATCATGATGGAGCTTGCTTAGAATCCAGTTGAGAGGCTGAGGTGGAAGATCCCAAGTTCAAAACTCACCTGAGTTACACAGGGAGACATTTGCATTTCAAGAACACCATCCCCACCAGTTATGGGTTAAAGTGAAAAACTCTCATGAACGTATAAAGTAATATATATTTAATAACTTTTTTTTAAACTTCCTGTTTGTTTAGTTAGTTTTTTGTTTGTTTGTTTGTTTGTTTTGAGACAGGGTTTCTCTGCGTACTCCTGACTATCCTGGAACTTACTCTGTAGACCAAGCTGGTCTCAGACTCACAGAGAGCCATTGCCTCTGTCTCCAGGTGCTGAGATTAGGGGGTTACATCACCACACCTGGGATGGTTTTAACTTCTATACTTCATATTCTTCCACTATTAAGGCATCCAAGTTTGAGCGATGCAGCAAGCCCATTCACATAGGACATGACACTGTTTATTAAGCACTCACCACACACTAGACACTGTTTATTAAGCACTCACCACATGCTAGACACTGTGGGTTGAACCTTACTTACACACACTACTTATTCATCACAACATGACTTGGTTAATAACAACATAGTTGTTTCCATTCTATAAAGGAGGACACTGAAGGTAAAATAACTTTCCTGCATTCAACCATCTAGTAAATGCCAGAATTGGTGTTTGGCCCCAGGGCTGTCTGGCTTCAAAGCCTGTGATCTTAATTGCCGCCTTAGAAGCCTGGAATGGAGGGTACAGAAAATCTAATCAGTCCTGAATTGAAAGAAACTTAATCAAGTCATGTATCTTTCTTCCCTGAAGTTTTCCCAGATGTAAAATGAGAGCGATATCAATTCCTTTCCTCATAATAATGAGGCGCTAGAAGCTCATGGGATATATACCGGCAACATTGCATTTCGGCTAAAAAAGATCTGTGTACACACAAAATAGGTCCATGAACGTTCACGGCAGCTCTATTTATACTAACCAAGAATAGACACGGCAAGTGTGCATCAGCTTGTGACTGGATAAACAATCGCTACCTCCCTGTAACAACGGGCTCTTTCTCCGTCTAACTCGGGAAAAGTACTAGTACATGCTTCAACATGGAAGAACCTGGTAAATACAACACGAAGTCAAAGAAGTCACGCACGCATTGCCATTTACGGCAGAATGTCACTGAATAAAAAGCCTAAAGCGAGGAAAAGCACAGGGGTCAGGGTCGATTAAAAGTTACTAGGGGTTGAGACACAGGGCTTCTGAATTGTAACAGAAGTGGTTGCTATTGACTGCCACATTTCTTTTGGAAAGCTGAAATGTTCTCTAAGTAGAAAGTAGTGATGGCTGTATAACTCTGTAAACGGTAACCACCACCCGACTGCCTGCCTTTATAGGGTAACATATATGGGTATGAATTACATCTCAATACAGCTGCTGTTTTGTTTATTGCTAAGAGCAACCTTGGAGACTACGGCAGCCAAAGCAAATACACTCAAATATGCTGAAGAAATATATTTTTGACACTATATATTTATCACATGGTTATAAAAAGACATGGTGGCATGTGCCTTTAGTGCCAGCACGGGGCAGGCAGAGGCAAGCGGATCTCTGACTTCAAGGCCAGCCTGGTCTGCAGAGAGAACCCCAGGACATCTAGGGCTACACAGAGAAACCCTGCCTTGAGGGAAAAAGCAATCAAGCAAGCTTTCATTACACACATCCATTGCAAAAACAAAAACAAAAAACCCAACAACACAGCCACAACAAGCCCGCGGCCTTCCACCGCTTCTGGTGGCTGCTATCTTGTCCTATGAGAATTTAATTCCCTTCTAAGTGCTTAGCTCCTCTGGCTCCTGAACACCCAGTTAATAAAACAATAATAAAACGCAATCTAAGCTTGCTGCCGATGGAAACCTCAGGGACTTGTCCTGCTTCCAAGCAGAAAGTAGAGGAAGCCACAAAACCACTAGGGCCTTCACTCAAGGCCAGGAGAGGACAATAAGAATCCAGACCTAGTGGAACTAGCTGGAAGCTCACCATCAGGGTTTCTACAGTGAAACCAGATGGCGGGACAACTGGGAAGACACCGCTTTAGTGAACAATCTGCACCTACACGTGCAGCTCAACACAACACACTGCGTTTCTCCTCTGCGCCCTCTCACTGGAACACTGGCTCTTCCTAATGCTGCGACCCTTTAACGCTGTGCTGACCTCAACCATCAAATTAATTTCCTCGAGACTTCATGATGTAAATACCGGTGTTTTCTGATGGTCTACCCCTGTGAAAGGGCGTTGGACCCCAGAGCAGCCATAACACAGGGTTGAGAACCACAGTAGTAGAAAGTAAACACAGGGCCTCTCTGCCGAGTCAGGCAAGCATTCTGCCCCTGGGCTATACCCACAGCCCACATTCCAACAGTACTCATCTGCAGCACAAATTTTGACTTCACTTTCAAGTTAAGGAAACCGAGGCACGAGCAATGAGCCAAATCCACGGTCTGCGCCACAGCACGTTAGTGTCTGTGTTCTGACGTCCTCTGTTCTGCCCACCTGTCTCTCCTCGGATCATGGAACAGCAGTGTTGAGTCTGCGTTTGTTGCATGAACTTGGCCCAAGAAAATTTAATTTCCCTTTGGTTGCTCTAGGTTTTTATTTTATTTTAAAATTTGGAATTCCATTACATAAATTTCATTTGAAAACACTTGCTTGGGATTATATTAAATGTTTTTAAACAAATAAAGCAATCTAGCCAGACTTCTCTGGTTAATCTCTCATGAATAATGAATGAAAGACTCAAAAACCTATAAAATTTTTACAAGGACAGAGATTCCCTTCCCAGTTCCTAAAAAGGCTTTCGGCGCAGACCCAGAAGTGCAGCTGTGAAGCCGGCCTGTGGACCGCCTTCTGGACCACGCCTGCTGGACCAAGGCTACTCTTGCTACCTCCGATCCAGTGGTGACAGAGAGACCAGTGATTTCCATGACATTAGGGACGCTCTTGGCCCTCCCTAAGCTATCCTCTCCTTTCTCAGATTGACCGGGATTTCTCTGCAAGCAGCTGTTTCTCAGGTTACCAGGCATCATCTCTGTGTCTTCTTCCTCTCTCCCCACTGATGGTATTTAGCCCACGCTTCTTCAGAAGTCAGGAAGACACTCACACCTGTCTCACAATCCCAAAGAAAAGCAAGCGACCGTGATACCATCAGCAAATACCATCACAAGCAGTCAGCTATCACCTTGGCGCAAGATTTGGGGATTTACCACAGCCGCCTTTAGTCTGTCTCCAAGACCACAGAAGGCACAGGGATCAGAACTGGACAAGAGGCCGAAGCTTTTCTAGTAACTAAAGAACAGCTAGTTTTGTTTTTAACCTACAAGAAGGATTGAGGTGCAATAGTAAACCCAGGTCTTTTTTTGTTTCGTTAGTTTGTTTGTTTGAGACAGGGTTTCTCTGTGTAGCCCTGGCCATCCTAGAACTTGCTCTGTCGACCAGGCTGGCCCCCAACTAGAGATCTACCTGCCTCTGCCTCTGCCTTCCAAATGCTGGGATTAAAGATGTGTGCCACCACTCTCTGGCTTTACTAGGTCTTAATTGATGTTCTAAAAATGTAAATTTATAGACCACTCTCATATTTATTTAAAAGAAATGTACTTTATTTAAATTAGATTTCTGCTCACTCAACTCTCAACCACCTTCTTTGCCATGTCCTATAAATGTGTGAGGATTTTTGCTTGCTTGGTGTGGTGATAAAACTTAAATATGGACCCTCCTTTCACAATGTATACTCATTTTTCCAAGCTGTTCACCAAAAGACAGCACCTCTAAGTACTGAATTAATGAGTGAACCATTCTACAAATGATGACGGACTTTCCCTGGTACAGATCTTTAAGGCTCTTGCAGACAGACATCATTGAGTGCAGTTGAGAAGAGGCCTGGGTGAAGTGACCACGTCCTACAGATGGCCTCGTCATGGGCCTGGCTCCAGACACCTTTAATCTGCCCGGTTATCACCTGGGCTCCATACTCAAAGGCTGTAGTTCAATTCCCTAATCTATCTGACTCCCTAATCACTGGTTCCAGCAAGTTCTACTAGGGGGGGAGGAGGCTAGACTGGCCCCAAGCACATATATTCCACCAGCACAGAGAAGCAGTTTCTCTCTTGCTGTTTTATAATTAAATTCTTGCGACTCACCCTGCTGAGTTGATCCAATAGCCTTTGGTTCTGTTCTGACAGTTCCTGGACAGCTCGTGTTTTTTCTCGATCGGCTTCCCGAAGATGGACCTGTTGCCTTTCCAGTTCATCCTGTAGCTGCTTCACGTCAGTCTCCAGCTCAGACACCCGTCCTTCCCACTCCCCTTCCCGGTTCTCAAATCGCCTTCTCAGTTCATGCTTCTCTTGTTCTAGGTGCTAGAGCAAGATAAAAAAAAAAAGGATTAAAAACATGAAAAATTCCTAGTCTTTTTTCTTTCCTATTTTCACACCTTTTTTTCCAGACAGGGAACACAACAAAACACCCTGCCACGCAGGGCATGTTGCCCAATTCACAGTTACAAAAATATTCTCTTCTTCTAGAACACAGAACTTGTCTCACAAAGAAAACATCATTCCTACTGGAAATGCCTAATGTTTTGTTTATTATCCCTGGGCAGGACCTGGTTCTAGACTTGGGAATTCACTTGAAATTTAACAAGTCATCTTTTGATTAAATTACAAATTTAAACAACTAAAAATGAGCCCAACACCAAAATACTCAGTACCTTTTAAAAAGAGGCTTCTCCTGGAGCCTTCTTTTAAGCTTGATGGTTACAAGCCATAAAGTGACTAGTTCAGGGTCAGGACCAGAAAATGGGGGGGCTGATTTGTGTTTAAGTGACCTGATGTATTTAGTGCTCCAAATCACACCTCATATATATATATACGTATATATATATATACATATATATATATACACATGTAAAATATACTACCACATTTCAAAAGTATTAAGGCAAGTTCAGTTTCGGGCCTTCTTATGTGTATGTGTTACCTGGGTTCTATGTCTGTGTACATGCGTGCCTGGTGCTGGATGTGACAAAGTGTTAGATTCCCTGGAATTGGAGCTATAGGGGTAACAAGGTGCCACATGGGTGCCACGAACCAAGTCCAGGTCCTCAGGAAGAACAGCCAGTTCTCTTAAGCATTGAACCCTTTCTGCAGGCTGGCCAGACCTATTTTAAATCATACATTAGTAATAGGCCCACATGCTGATTTCTGTCTCATCCACTCATTCCCGAGTCGTTAATAAGGCAGAGAAACTTTACTAGAGACATTGGTGATGGAGAAGACAGACACGGTCTTTGTCTCCATAGGCTTCTGTGCAAGTGGAGGATGATAATAAAATGGTGTGACACACAAAGATGTTCTGAAGTTAACAACTCAATCAAAAAGGAGTCCTGTGGCATGAAGGAAACAATCACACCTTTCCATTTGTGTGAGGTAAGTCTCGATTCAGAGGCAAGTATGTCCAATACCAAGCAGTGCATCTAATGCCAAACCGACATTTGTGTCTAATTAAAGTAACAATTCTCAACCTTTGTTGAGCTTAGCAAAGTTCTAGTGTGACTCTTCAAGATGCACTGACTTGAGCTGTGCAGGGCTGTTCATGCTGTAATCCAGCCCCAGGAAAGCTCAGGCTATGAGGGAGACCTCCTCAGGCTACAGCGAGAGATCCTGTCTCAAAAGCACAAAATACTGACTTGGATCCCGCTTCCTAAGGCTGAGATCCAGTTAGGGCTGGAGCTAGGTGATTTTGACGCCCTAAAATATAAGCTTATTACTGTCTTTCTTTGGAGTGCTTGGTCATCTCTTCCTGGGAAAACACGCTCTTAATTGAAGTTCTTATCTTTCAACATATTTTTTCGACTGTTTCTTTTGGAAATCTCAAGTGTCAGCTTATGGTCACGAGAGAGCCAGCCCCACTCTGTCAAACCTGGGGTGAGTCTAAATGGCACGATTATCCTGTTCCACCCTGTCATCTTACTCCTCTTACTCTGCTGAATGACCTGTAAATATCTCTAAAAGTCAAATTTACTCCCCCCAAGAAGAAAATGTATCATGCTCGAGAGGACTTGTGGAAGATTAAAAACAACCCAAAGTGTAAAATTCTAAGCACATCAGTGAAGGCAGTGCTCACAGAAAAACGTTCTAACTGACCACATTGAGGAACCATTTATTTGCTTACAGTCGCTCTAGTCCACAGGCCGGAAAAGTCGCACAGCTTTATAACTTAAACCCTTTCGGTCTGGAGCATGTGGAAGGCGGGATAACAAGGGAGAAACTTCCACTGACCAGCACGTAAACGGCTTGTCCTATGCTATCGTGATACCGTAGAACTTTCCAAATTGAGGATGTTTGAGTCACTCTAGAAATTTCACAAAGATAGAAGGTAGAAATAAGAGCTGACTGCAACCCTCAAAGTGTGAAACTGAGTTTTACCCAATGTGAGAACAACTGAGCAGAGGGAGAAGCAAGAACTCAGTAACCACCACAGTGTTACTGAGAGGCCAGATAAATTAGGCTTGTGCTCTAAAAGAACAGAGAGACTTAAAAATATTCAGCAAACAGCTGCTAGTGAACAGCCCATGGAAGCGACTCGAACAGTCCAATCCACTCGGAGGGCGGGGCTGAGACAGGTGGTGCTGATTGATCTAATCTGTCCCATTTCAGGTGGCCCAAGCCTTTGATAAAGGGTGGGGCAGAATCTGACCTTTTGGATAGGATTCAACCTTTAGTCTACTCTAAGGAATTTCTCCTAGAATTATATTTTCATGTAAGCTTTAAACTAACCAGCAAAGTCTAGGGAGCATTTTCACAGATACAGGTCTCTATCTACCCTTGCTTTCGTATTTTTCCAGGGTTATATGGCACTTTGAAAATTAACACCAAACTTATCAAGAAAACTCTAAAAAGAGCCTAAGACATAAAAACTAAATGTAACATGGGATTCTGGAACAGAAGAAAAGACATTTGGTACAGACTATGGAAATGTAAGGGCTTTATTAATTATGACGCATGTTAATGTAAAATGTTGGCAGAAAGATAAGCCTGGATATAGAAAATATGGATTATCTATTATGATTCCAATTTTTCTCTAAAAATAAAATCAAAACCATTAAAAAAAAAAAAACAAATCAACCAACTTTTAAAACAAAAAAAAATTAGCATTACTAGTCTAAGTAAAATAGATATTTGTTAAAATGGATTTTGTGCAAAAATAAGTAGTAACACCATCCTCCTAAGTGCAGGCCACGGCTCATGAAAAACTATGTTTTCTAGAGTAGCAAGCACTGAATGTACATCAGGATTCCTGGGCCTTCCTCCAAGTCTAGTAGTGACTCCCAGAGACTCATTTCCATCTCCCTCCATCCCTCACTGGGGAAAAAATAAAGAAATCTGCACAATAATCCTCAGAGAACAAAAGTATGTAAGTGCAGATTAGTAAGGACCTGGGTAGATACAAGTTTTCAAATCATAAGAGCTAATTATAGATCTAGAAGAGACAAACAAAAAAACTAGACTTTTAAGCATATGAACTATATTCTAGCCAAGCCACAAAACATCTATATATGTTAACCTTTAAACAATTAAAGACCATTAATATGCCTTTAATGAATCAAATGCTTTTATATTACAAAAAAAAAAACACTAATAAAATCCTAGGTGTGGCACATAGAAAGATACTAGGCAGAAAAGATTGAAAATGGATTGTTTGTTGTAAAATTAATAAAGTAACAATTTTGATGAGACCAATATAAAATCAGTCTGTGAGACCACCACCACCATTACTAATCTTTTTTAATTTTTGGATATGGTATCCCACTAAGTTGCCCACTGTGCCTGGGATTAGAACACATACCACATTTTTAACCTCCAAACCAACTTGTCGGAAAATGTGTTTGAAGTCAATGTCTGATAATAGTAAATCCTTCTCATTACAGTAGACTAGTTTTCTACTTCCGAGTATTTAATTAAAAACACAGCTGCTACATTAAACTTTAGAAAATATTTTGTCCAAAAAGGCATTACAATATCTAATTTGTTAAAAAAACAAACAAACAAACAAACAAAACCAGTGGTGGTGGGGTGGCTGGAGAGAAGGCGTTGAGGTTAAAATCACTCTTCTTTCTTTCAGAGAGTTGGGTTTGGTTCCCAGCTCCCATATGGTGGCTCACAACCATTTGTAACTCCTGTTCCAGATTTGATCTTTGTGGGCACCAGGCATGCATCTGGTATACATACATACATGCAGGCAAACACTCATGCACATACAAGTAAAAAAAAATCTAAAAAGAAGAAACTATGGGGAAAATTCACTCGTAGGTATCACATGAAACAGATTGTAATAAATTAGCCGCTCTCAATTGTAGCCCTAGAAAAATTAACATGGGCAGACGGTATATGCTTAGTGGTGGTTCGATCCTCAACCATCATCAAATAAATACACTCAGTAGTTAACAAGCAACCAGTGAATATATTTTTAAGCATACACAAAAAGGTTTTAGTCAGGTACACTGCACACCTGTGGTCCAGCTATCTGGGGACTGAGACAGGAGAATCGCTTAAGTACTGGAGTTCAAGGCCAGTGTGGGCAACACAGTGAGACCTTATCTCAAAAAAACAAACAAAAAATCATACATTGTGTGTGTGTGTGTGTAGAAGCAGGGTAAATAAACGTAAGCTTTTGTTTTTAAATTTCGGTAGAGTACACATGACATATAATCTACGACCCCGACCATGTTCGCCAAGTACAGGCCAGCAGTGTTGCACCCAACACTGGGCAACACCCTCCCCTAACCCCCCAGTTATCAAAGTCTAACACTGGCACACACAAGCAGACCGGCACAAGAGTGAAGCTCTTAGACAGTAGTATCTTAAATGATAGTTTAAGCAGGTTAAGCTATTTTAGTCTCACGCATGGAGTCAATTACAGAATGTCAAAGGTGGTTTATTTATCCCTTTACAGTAGAACCTTTCTGTGGCTGTAGAATTCTGAAATCCTTCCCTTACTGAAAGCGCCACATGGAGACCAGGATTTGTGTAACGGTACACCATGAAATCTGTCGCTCATCAAACTGATAGGATGCTCTTTTCAAGCTCACAGTTTCTTCGCTCAAGTCCCTCACTGAAGGAATTTCAAATCTCCATTACAAATCTCCGGGGTAGTACTCCTTTACAGTGTCATGTAACTGAATCGGTTTGGAGAGAAAGGGACACCCTTTTATTTCCAGACCTCGACTTCAAGTGAAGATTAAACAAGCCAATCCATTAAGGCCTCGGCGCTCTGTTGCTTTCTGGCTGTCTAGGCCCAGGTTTCACAGACAACTTTTCAAGCCATGTATCAGGAGTCCATCAACTGGCAGGCCTCGATAAGAGGCCGGCTGAAACACAGGCTGCTCACTGATTTCCTTTCTTCTTCTGATTTGACTTCCGATAGGTGGCTAGACTACAGAGGCACATCAATCCCACTACAGAAGCGTTTTTCCACTCACGTTCTGACCAAACAGAAGCAGTGGAGGAGAACCTGACGAGGGCTGGTTTCGGGCCTGGTCACATCTGTACTAGGATGTTCTCGTGATGAGAACGAGAAGAACTAGCCCAAGACAAATGGGTATCGATGCTGAAGGCAGAAGGCAGAGAAGCCTGGCTGCTCCCACAGCCAAACTCCATTCCGCTCTCTTTTATGTTTTGAAAATCTACTACCTTACAACTGCTATCATTCTGTACCGTCTTCTAGGTACCCTCCGCTACTGTTCAAGACTCTGCTTAACAGCAAAGACCCAAAAAACATAGTTGTAGAAGATTTTGTTGCATGGAATTAACAGAAATATTACTAATTGGAAAATGTGCTTAGGATTATTTACTAATTGGGGGTGTTTGTAGGTCAGAAGACACGTTGCTAGTGCTACCCTCTTCCCCACGTGGGTTCTGGGGATCCAACTGGGGCAAGTGACCTTACCCACTGAATCATCTCGCCAGGAAACCCCCCCTCCCACCAGGGGGAAAAAGATGTTTTTAATAGTGGTTAAAAGTAACATGCCTCTGAGATGCTTAGACCGAGGACACAGAAAACTACTACTGAAATACACATAGCTACTGAAGCCCAAACTAATCACATGTTGAGTCCTGCCTTCTCTGATTTCTGCAATGGAACCACATTCCCTAATCCCTAAGCATTTGAAAGCTATATAAAGCTCCTTTCGAGGCACTTGTTTCCCACAACTCTCTGCCAGGAAGTTAAGACAAGGGCATCCAGAGGCCTTAATGCCCGGACTGGAAAGCTCTGGGCTAACACCCTGATTAGAGATTAACTGTTTCTCCCGGACACCTGAAGCATATTTTAAATGCTTCTCGGTGTTCTCATTTCTGTGTGCAGATATCGCCTCGGTGCTGTATAAATAAATTAGTCATACTGTAAGCTCTATTTTAGACTCCGTGTACAGTACATATATAGAACGGCCCACAACAGTGGGAGACGTGCACGGACCCACATCTGAGCTGGGTGGGAGAGTCAGGTGGGTTCAACGAACGCTCTGATGAGCACGGAGACGATCCCTCCTGCCTCCCGTCCTCGATGATCTTCTTCGAGGTATGGAAAGGGGGAGGACAGGCAGGCACCCAGCTCCCCACCCATGCCGCCGGAAGGTCCTCACCTCCAGCTTGTCCGTCAGTTCCTTGTGCATCTGCTCGTACTGACGGCTCATGTCCTGGTTCCTCTCGAGCAGCGCCTTGCCTAGCCGGGCCGCCAACACCAGATCCTTCTCCTTCTGTCGGATCACCGACAGCAGCTCGGGATCCTGGGTAGGCGGCGGCGGCGGTCCGTGCCCCTCTGCCGGAGACTCCGGCTCCGCCTGAGGATGCTCCCCGGGGTCGGACGGCCGCTCCCCGGCCGCCAGCAACGCCAGCTCCTCCTCTAAGGCCAGTTCCAGTTCCCCGGGACCCCCAGGGAAGGAGACGAGGGCGGCGGCTGCGGGACTCCGGACTGCGTCCCCGGCCCCAGCGGGCAGCTCCATGCAGCAGGCGCTGTCCGGCTCGGCGGGTGCTGAAGCTCGGCCGGCCAAGCCCAGGCAGAAGGAGGACATGGCCCGCGCGCGCCGAGCCCGCAGCGGTGCGGCCCGGCCGGCGCGCGCCAGGCTGCAGCGGGGGGGTGGCGGGGAGGGGCCCCGCCGCGCCGCCCCGCGCTTCGCCTCGCGCCGCGGCACGCGCCCCCCGGGTCCCCGCGAGCCCTGGGCGCGGCGCGGCGAGGCGCGTGCGGGCGGCCCGCCCCTCCCCCGCGCCGGCGGCACGCGCCCCCGCCCCCGGGCTCAGCTGCCGGCGCGCGGCCGGGATCGCGGACGAAGGGGTGGGAGAGAGCGGAAGAGGGGAGAACGAGGGGGTGGCGTGGAACGAGAGAGGGAGGCCGCGCTGAGGGTCGCCGCGGCCCGGGTTTCAGCCGCCCTGTTGCTGCTGCTGCCGCTGCCGCCGCCGCCGCCGCCGGCCGGCCGGCGCCTCACGGGGAAGGCTGCGCTCCGCTGTCGCTGCGACGCTCGTTGCTGCTGCTGCCGTCGGCCGCTCCCTGCAGCCGCGCTCCATGTCCCCCGGCTCGGCGGCAGCAGCGGCGGCGACAGTGGCGGCTGCTGCTGCTGCTGCTGCTGCAGGGGCCGAGGCGGCGGCTCGACATCGTTAGCCGCGCAGCCCCGGAGCACTCCTTCCTGCTTCCCCGGGGCCCGCGGCTCACCGGGCCGAGGCACCCGCCCCGCGCTTCCGGCCGCGCCCCTCTCCCCGCCCCTGGGCCGGCGCCTGACGCGCGCGGGCACCTGTTCGCCGCGTCCGCGCGGGATTCGCCGGCGCTCCGCTCGCCTCAGCCGCGCCCAGGTGGCGCCGGCCTAACCCGGACGTGGCCTCACGCGTCGCTAGGCGAGAGATGCGCGCGCCGCCCGTGGGGGTGGTGTGTGTGTCGGGGGAGAAGAACCGCTCGGCGCGTCCCGAAAGGCCGGAGCCTCTCCCGTGGGGACGGCCACGCCCCCGGCCTGGAGCCCCTCCCTCAGCCTCGTTCCCAGCGAGAGGTGTGGCCACGCCCCCTCCTCGCGCGCTCACCTCCGGGTGCGGCGCTTCGCAACCGCTTCTCCTACCCACTCGGTGGGCACTCGGCCACGCCCCCTGCCTCGTTTTCGCCCGGGCTGTGGCCACGCCCCCCCGCCCGCGCTCGCACCTCTGGGTGTGGCCTCCTCCGGACTCCCACGCTCTCACCTCCGCGGGAGCTCTGCGGGGCCGGCATCCTCTTGCCTTCGCAGGCTCGCTTCCATTCGGGGAGCTGGCAGGAGCCGCGCGTGGGCTGGGTGGGTCTCGAGGTGGTCTCCTGGCTGGTCTGTGGGCCGAGGAGGCTGCGGATAATTCTGTGAGTCAGGGAGAGCCATTTGCAGTCCGGGATTTCTATCTGGACCCCCTGCAAGAGCTAAGCAGTCGGGAGAGGGAGCCCTAGAGAACCGGAGGAGGGGGGGATGACTTGGGGAAGCCAGCATCTTCATGCTGATGACTCAGGGATATGAGAGAAAAGGTTTTATGGAGAAATAACGCGGGGGGGGGCAAAAATAAATAAAACCCTGCTCGTAGGTGGGGGAGACGAAACAAAGACATTCCCCAGTAATACCTACCTGAGTCATGTCCAGCTTTTTCTTTGTTCGTTTTATATGCATTATCTTAATCTCACAAGGATTTTATAAAGTGCTCTCGTTCTTGCTGTTATACGTGGGAAGGAACTCAGGCCCGAGATTTCGGGTCCTGCCCGGCTAGCTCCAGGATTCCCAGTAAATCCTTATTCTTCCTTAACATATGACCCCCACCTGCAGGAAGATAAGCGGTGATTTACAAAGAAGATGGATTGATTCACTACACAGGGAATGCTTCCTGCTTTGAGGAAAGGAGAATGAATGTCACCACAGGGTGACTGCCGGTCTGTTCTTTCTGTGACCGAGGTGGTGATGCTGTGTGCCTCTTATTTCGGGAGCCAGAACTGGTGTTCATTGTTTCCTTTTCCTCTTTAGTCACAAACTCTTTGGTCATACTTTACCTCTTTTTATCCCGCTGAAATGGAAATTTTAGGACACCCAGAAGTTGAGACGTTTCTGGTGGGGTTTGTTCTTTATTAAATACAGTAAGACAATCAATCCACTCAAGGACCCAAGGCAAGAATCCAAAAGTTCTCCAGCCTCGGGGCTGGCTTTGGGGGAAAGACAGGTGAAGTGTTATCACATCAGATCTTAGAGCTAAAATAGGCGTTCATCCGCAGTACCGTTCAAGCAATGGACTGTTCCAGCCCGTTTTATTATGCCCTGTCACACATACCCTGGTCAGAATTTGTGGGTCCTGGTTGGACTGCAGATGCAGCTCCCTTTTGTCACGTTTGAAGCACGAAAGGACGAATCTCTCCCTAATCTATAGAGAGACCCAAATAGAGAACAACAAGATTTCCTAATTAAAGAGAGCTTGAACTATTTGCTTTTCTTTAATGCAGACAGACACCTAGAAAAGAGTGGCTTGCTGGCCTTGAACTCATTGGTCTCTATTAGACTTTGTTGTTGCTATGGAAAAGAACTTTTCAGGGGTTATCTATTCACAGTGTAGCCCTGCTGGCTGTTAAACTTACTCTGAATTTGCACTCGTGATCCTTCTGCCTCCACCTCTAGAGTGTTAAGATTAAGTGTGCACCCAGATATAAGTAGTCATTTCTTAGTAAAGTTTGGCCATAAGTAGCATGTTTCAATGAATGTTCAAAAAAAAAAATCAGGTTAAATACGGAGAACTATTCAGGACAATGCCTCTTAAGTTGGTCTCAGAATCAACACTCTTAAAAATTATTGAAGACAGTAAAAACCATTGTTTAACATGGATTTAGATATTGATATTTGCTCCATATCAGACATTTAAAGGTGGAAGAATTTTTTAATATTTTATTTCTTTAAAATACTTCTAATAAACATGTAATAAAATGTACTTTATGAATAACCATGATATATCTCCAAATTTTAAAAAAGTTAATGGTGCCAGGCAGTGGTGGCACACACCTTTAATCCCAGCACTTGGGAGGCAGAGGCAGGCATATTTCTGAGTTTGAGGCCAGCCTGGTCTACCGAGTGAGTTCCAGAACAGCCAGGGCTACACGGAGAAACCCTGTCTTGAAAAAAAAAAAAAATAATGGTGCCACACACCTTTAATCCAAGCAGTCAGAAGGCAGAGGCAGGCAGATCTCTTGAGTTTGAGGACAGCCTGACCTACACAATAAGTCTAGGGATAGCCAAGGCTACACAGGGAAACTTGTCTCCAAAAAAATAAATAAATAAATAAATAAATAAAAAGTGTCTCTGTGTAGTTATGTGTACATAAGTGCAGTTGCCCAAGGAAGCCAGAAGAGGCCATTGGAGTCCCTGAAAGCTGATGTTTCAGGCAATTGAAAGCCACCCAGTATGAGTGCTCAGAACTGAACTCATGTCGGCTAGAGGTGCTCTTAACCCCTGAGCCATCTCTCCAACTGGTGGTGTTTTATTTTGATAAAAATGTATGAATTAAAATATTTTCTCGTTAAGGTATTTCCTGGGGGAAAAGAGGAGTATTTTAATAACTTTTTTTGTTTGTTTTCTTAAGGAGCCAATACTTGACAAGAGGTAGTTTCTTAAAGTCAGTTGCAGTGTGGAATCCGAGACATCTCGGAGTGTCTACTAATATTGAGATGATCCCATGGAATGGACCGTTGACCAGTGTATGACTAATTCTGTAATCACATGCTTTGGTCATTTCAAAAAAGTTAGTTCATTGAGTTATGCAAACTTTCCAAATATTGTCACATGTCATTGAATACAGAATCAAAAGAATATTTTTTTTTAAATGGTGACTTCAGGAACTCGGGAGGCAAAGGCAGGAAGGTTGCTGCAATTTTGAGGCCAGCCTGAGCTACATAGTAAATTCAGGGTCACCCTGGGCTACTGTGTGAGATTCTGTCTCAAAATACTACTATATTAGGAGCTGGAGAGATGGCTCAGCAGTTAAGAGCACTGACTGTTCTTCCAGAGGTTCTGAGTTCAAATCCCAGCAACCATATAGTGGTTCACAACCATCCGTAATGAGATCTGACACCCTCTTCTGGTGTGTCTGAAGACAGCTATAGTGTACTTATATATAAAAAAACAAATTTTAAAAAAAAAACTACTACTATATCAGTACTCATTTTTAAATTAAGTATTGAGACACCATTAGCTCACTGAGATAGATGTGAATTTTCCAAAAAGACTTACATCTGCTATGAATTAGGAGGTGTACGTTATCATTGATAATAGACATTGCCAACTGTTTTTCTTGAAGAAGTGATGTCTTACTTTATTAATTCTTGACAAAGTCTGAATGCTATAGAGTATCATTCTTTTAGTTCAAGTAGAAACAGTGTTCCCTGAAAAACACACGGCTGGCTTAATTCAGGACTCCAGTGATGATGTATCTGATCTCAGGACAACCATCTAGCCCCAGTACGCAGCAGAAATGCTTTGTTTACAGTTCTCATTTCATTAGTAAAAAAATATCAAAAGGAGAGGTACTTAGGGGATCTACATTTAATAAAAATGTTTCACCAGAGATATTCTTGAGATTAGGACTTTTTTTTTCTTTATGTGAAAACATGAAAGGGAAGAATAAATAGAATGCCTAGCAGTGTACCCTGAAACCTGCTATCGATTGAGTCTTAATGTCCCCCAAAAGTCCATATTGCTAAAGTCTTGGTCTCCAGCATTCTGCTGCTGGGGGAATGGTGGAGCCTTTAGGAGGCAGAGCCCAGTGAGTCCTTAGTTATTACGGTTTGTGCTCAAAGGGGAGCATAGGGCCCTCGTCTGTTTCTTTTACCTTTCTAGCCTTGTAGTAAGCAGCTGGAGTCCTCCTTTTCTTGCCACACTATGCTGCCTCGCCCAAAGCAACCAGCCAAGGACATCATGGATGGACCAAAACCTTTTAAATTGGAAAAAATGAGGCCCTTTTCCTTAGGAGTTGGTTCTTTCTGGTGTTTGTTTGTTTTTGAAATAATAGTGCAGTGGATTGGCCTGATGCTGCTTGTATTCTAATGCTAATTTGTCCCCCCCCCAATCTGGTTGCCCCAGAGTCCACATATAGATGCTAGCTAGGTGACCCTGCCCCCAGTTAATTGTGATTGGTAAATAAAGATGCCACCAGCCAATAGCTGGGCAGAAGAGACAGGTGGAGTTTAGATTTAGAGGGCTTGGGGGAGGAGAGGGAAAGGGGAAGAGAAGAAAAGAGAGAGAGAGAGAGGAGGAGGAGAAGGAGGAGGAGGAGGAGGAGGAGGAGAAGAAGAAGAAGAAGAAGAAGAAGAAGAAGAAGAAGAAGAAGAAGAAGAAGAAGAAGAAGACAAAGACGACACAGGAGGAGCAAGGAGAAGCCCCCATAGATTAGCTGAGCTATAAAACGTGGCCCTGTGGCCTGGCCAGTCAGAGTTAAGAGCAGTCCAGATGAAACGTAGTAAGTAATAACTCGAGGTTATCGATAGAAAAATAGATTCTAACAGCATGGAGGGTAGGCAGTTGCCCAGCCATTGTGCTGCTTAAGGCTTGTTGCAAATATAAAGGCTGTGAGTGCGTCTTTTATCTGGGAACTCAATAACCAAGGGGTGGGGGGTGGGGGGTGGGAGGGGGGTAGAAATCCGGGGCAGAGATATTTAATAATGACTACATGATAGTCACAAATAGTTCCTATTTTGTAACAGTAACAAATCTGGCACACTCCCCCATCTTAACATCCATGCTAAGACATGAGTGGCTTTACCTAAAACTGCAGTTTTTGCATCATCAGTACAAACAACACCACAGCTAAAAACACAACCCAGGATTCGACCGTTGACATTATAAAGTTAGCTTCGTAGTTATAAATGAGAGTTACTATTGTTACAGTGATTATGGAAATAGTTTGAAGTACCTCCAGAAAGGCTCTTCAAAATCTTTGGGTGGTTGTGCTACCTTTTGCCACTGATTTGGGACCGTTCAGAACCATTATTAGGTCAGTAACAGCTGCCTGCTTACAGACCAATTAGTGCTAGGATTTAAGACTCAGCAAAGCAAAGATCTGTCAGCTCTCAGGTCTGTAAGGAGCTTATTATTTAGTTCATTCTGCTCAGTGCTAGAGGCAGGCTGCTAAAAGATACTCAGCACTGTGTTCCAAGAACTTTATATAATGTGATCTCACTTGAGCCTCACAGTAAACTTGTAAGGCTAATGTGTAACACCAATATCCCTGTACACGGTGCTATGTGCATCTCACACCTCGCTCTAAGACACATGTTTTCAGTTCCTATGTCTCCTTCCATGTTTTTGAGAAGATTTGTTAATTGTTTTAATGGAAGTGTATGTATATGCTTTCATGAGCTCATGTGCGCCACATGCATGCAGGTACACATCTAGGCCAGAAGAGGGCATCAGAGTCCCTGAAATTGGAGATACAGGTAGCTGTGAGCTGATTAATGTGGGTGCTAGCGACTGAACCAGGAACTTCTTGCAAGATCAATATATGCTCTTAATCACTGAGCCATCTCTCCAGCCCCTTGTCTCTGGGATTTTTACCCTTTAAAAATCCATTAAAATATACTTGTCTGGTTTTGCTAGTGAATTTGCCTCTTAGTATACCAAACACCATTATATCACAGAGGGAAAACCATGAAATCTTCCTTCTTAGAAATCCCCATATTTCTAAATATGACCACACTCATTTACTTTTTCCCCACGTTGTTTATTTCTAATAACATCTTGATCTGTAAAAATCCAGAAAGTGTAAGAAAAAAACAAAATGTCTCCCAGAAAAAAAAATCTTTTCTGGAAAGCCAAGTGTTGAAGAAATATGAAGATCTGGTGAAATGTGTGATAAAGAATTTCTACACTTGGCATTTCCATGCAGAGTGGGGTGTGTGTGCGTGCATGTGTGTGTGTTTGTCTGTGTGTGTTTCCAGTTGTATATCATCTTTGACAACTAGTTACAGAAGCATCACAGTCTCCAAGGAATCCTAAAATGCTATCCAAAGCTCCTTAAACACCCTTGGAGTTGAGTTGTTTCAACATTTTGCGAACTGCAGTGCATAGACATGGATGGCTTCTCGAGTCGGTTTTTAGGATTTTTAAGAGAGAAGCATTTACTTTTGGTGACTGGTGCTGGACAGCCTCATTATTTATCAGATGCCTCTCCCTGCCTGGAATAGAAGATGAATTCTTGGCTACCTGAGAGCTCCTTCTTCTCTGTCGACTTGGACAACTCTAGTGTCAAGTTGACAGAAGACCCTTGTTTCCTGCTGTTTGGTTCTTGGCCACCATAAATCAACTTTGCCCACTACATGTCTCCGTCGTGATATACTAATTGCCAAAATAAAGCTTTCATTAGTTTCCATTACCAAAAGGCAGAGGCAGACAGAGCTCTATGAGCTTGGGGCCAGTCTGGGCCACATACATACATACATACATACATACATACATACATACATATGTAAATCTATCTTTAAAAAAGAAAGTAGAGTCTAGTGGGAGACCTTCAGCTGACTGAATGTGTGCCCTTGAAGGGGATTGTGGAACCCTGGCCCTCTCTTTGGTTTTGCTTCCTGGTCATGATTTTGCTGCAACTGCAGTCTTAACCTGATGGTGATAGCTAACCTCACTAGCCAAAAGCAAGGGCTTGAGGATGAGCCAAAATAACCCCTTTTCTCTTTATAAGCCACCTATCTGGGTTATTTTGTTGTAGTGTAGACAGCAAAACAAAAAACAAAAAAGGCTGACTGATTCACAGAGGCTACACTGTGAACCAAGGAGTGTTTTTGTCTTCTAGGAGTTTCTTTGTGTTAAAACTGGCCCTCAATAAAGCCATGCCACTTAGGCAACCAACCAGCCTTTCTGCTTGAGGGTAGCAGTGAATCCCCATAGTCACTCCTTTCCAGGTACTCATCCAGGTGCTTGGGTTGCGTCTGCGCAACATAGTATCCAGAAAGATCGCAAATGATTGTTTTGGATTGAGTAACTGGCAATACTGAGTAAAATGTTCCCTTCTCCCCGCCCTCCTCCCTGTTGTAATGATTTGGCTGTCGCCATTGCCCCAACTCATCAGGAAATGACTGCTTTATACCCACACTGGTTATTTTTGTTTCTTCCAATGCCCACGTGTAGAAAGATTTGTGGTTTAATTTTCTGCACGTTCCTGTTCTCTTCAGCAGTCTTGGCCCTAAACTCATTGTTGATGTGCTTTGATGCGTACATCATTCATCAGAAGCTTCCTAGTTTTACTTCATTTTAAGAACTTGCCAAACATTTGCTGTGTGTGTCTCTTTGCTTTCTGCATTACATTCTGGTTTAAGCTTTTGGCAGAGAAGTTATTTATATCTTTTGATACCGCTTATGCTAACACTGCGTTGTTGCGTGAAATTCCTCCCGGTTTTTTCCTCTTTATTTTTCTTTGACAATCTTAGGGTAAGCTCAGACTTTACAGAAACAGTCTACCATCTTGGTTTGCAGAATAACTAAAAATCTCTCTCGTTATTTTTAAGATCCACAATTCTTTATTCTGTGGGCATGGGAAGCACATTTGAACCATAGCTTGTGTGTGTTGTGTGTTTGTGTGTTTGTGTGTGTAGATCAAAGAACAACTTTTGGGAGTAAGTATTCACCTTCCTTCATGTCTTTAATTTGTTCTTTAAATTTTCTGTCATTGCTATGGCTATGGTTCCCATCTAAGCCTCTAGAAATGTGTGTGCCTGTGTGTATATATGCGTGCATGTGTGTGCATGTGTGCACAGGTGTATATGTTTATGTGTATGAATGCATATGCATGTGCACACACCCATGTACATGTGTGTGCATGCAAGTGTGAGTATGTGTGTGTGCACATGTGTGTTTATGTGTGTGTGCCTGCATGTGCATATGTGCACACACCCCTGTGCATGAGTGTGTGTGTGTGTGTGTGCTGGGATGCTGCAATGTGTGCCCTATGTGAGTCTGGGTTTTGATGAGGGATGGTGATGGAGTGAACAAAGGACAAAGGACAGAGATATACAGGCACATGGACAAAGCTGGGGTCAGGTGGGTATGTACCCCATTGGAGTAACACTTACTGCCACTGCAACCTGGAACCTCGGTGGGTTTTTTACAGACAGTGCGGGGGCAGGGGTTGGCCAGGCTTGGTAGGAGGTCTCTGGAGGTGAGCAGTCTCAGGAAATGTCCTGGATGAGGAAGTGTCAGTGGCTAACTTTGGTACACACTCATCACTTTCTCTCACAGGGACCCCTGAGGAAAACTCTACCGTCCCTCCAAGCCTGGCTCGTATGGGAAACAGCTTTGCCAATTCACCATGAGTCCAAGGTTTGGAGTCCTTGGCATGGTCATACCCATGTGAACAGCACAGTGTCACTCAGGGGTACACTCACTCAGGACTTCCTCTGGGAGGACAGTAGAACATGGCAGCAAATAAAGGTAACTTGATTTATATTTGAAAATGACTGGAATAAATACATTTTATTAGTAATAAAATATTTTGTGAGCAAATTAATTTTTTTTTGTTCTTTCAAGACAGGGTTTTTTTTGGGTAACCCTAGCTGTCTTGGAACTCACTTTATAGACCAGGCTGGCCTCGAACTCACAGAGATCTTCCTGCCTCTGCCTCCCAAGAGTTAGGACTAAAGGTGTGCACCACCACTCCTGGGCACAAAATAACTTTTTAAAAAAGATTTATTATATATACATATATACATACACACACACACACACACACACACACACACACATATATATATACTGTAGCTGTCTTCAGACACACCAAGAGGGCATCAGATCCCATTACAGATGGCTATTAGCCACCATGTGGTTGCTGGGAATTGAACTCATGACATTTGGAAGAGCAGTCAGTGCTCTTAACCGCTGAGCCATCTCTCCAGCCTCACAAATTAACTTTTTAAAGCTCCTATGTTATAAAGGGAATCCAGTAGCGTATGCAAATGTCAGGGTAGCTGGGCAGTAAGCATTTGTTGAGTAATCCTGAGAGATTGGTATAGGTTAGTATGTCCTGTGAACATTAGGGGTTAGAAAGTTTTCAAACATGGTCCTTTATCTCAGGGAGGTTTCTGTCAGTGTTTGTGAAAGAAAGTATAGTATTACTATGTCTGTTTTGTTTTGTTTTAAGATTTATTTATTATGTATACAGCAGTCTCCTGCATGTATTCCTGAAGACCAGAAGAGGGCATCAGATCTCATTACTGATGGTGGTTGCTGGGATTTGAACTCAGGAACTCTGGGAAAGCAGTCAGTGCTCTTAACCTCTGAGCCATCTGTCCAGCCCCACTATGTCTTTGTTTTTAAGATTTATTTTTTACTTTCGCTCATGAGTCTGTGTGTGTGCCTTCCAGAATTTATTTACAGCACATGTATACAGGGCCTTCCAGGGGCCAGAAGAGGGCATTAGATTCCCTGGAGTTGGAATTACAAGTGCCTGTAAGCCACCAAAGGAGGGTGTTGGGAAGCAAGCCCAGGTCCCCTGGAAAACTACCATGTGCTCTTGACAGCCAAGGTAACTCTCCAACCTCTAGCCTTATCTTGTCCACGGCTCTCACCGTAAGGAACATAAATTGTTTAGGAATATGGACTCTACCGTAAGCACTGGTTTCGAGTTGAGGCTACCCCAATTGCTAGCTAAAAATAATCGTGGGCCCTGTTTGTTAATCTCTCTGATAACAGGCATGTGTAAGTAAATATTTTTGTTCACTAATGGATTCTTTTGGCCTTACTTGGTGGTGCCTATTACACAAGTAGGAACTTGGCATATTTTAATAACGAATGCATAATCATGAATGCATAACCAGCACGCGTTACATAAGATATTTAAAGCAAAAACAAGCAGGCAAGGCAGTTCACTGGCTTCAGAATGCTGGGTCCACTTCATGTTAAAATGGTCTAATAACTGTACTAACCTCTTCCTTAGGCAGGACATCTGTCTCAAAGAAACCACCATGTTGGATACTACACAGCGAGAATAAGGGTATGGATGCCATGACACTTACCCTTGAAGACTTGATAATTTACTAAGAGTTAGACAACATAAACAGAAATGGCTATAATTATAGGCAGTGCTAGAATTATATTAAACAGTCTATTAAACACCTTATAAATTATGCATTGCATAGTTTAGAATCCAGAGGCAGGAGATAATGTCAGATATAGGTGCATGAAGATAGATATGGCGGGACTGCAGAAATGACAAAGGGTGAAAAGTATTTGCTGCTCTCGGAGAGAACCTGGGGTCAGCCCTGGCACCCTTATCAGATAGCTCACAGCTATCTGTAGCTCCAGTTTCAGGGAGATCTGATGCCCTCTGCTAGCCTCCCTAGGTTCTGTGCCATGTGTGCATATGTTCTCACACACACACACACACACACACACACACACACACACGACTAAAAGAAAACAATCTTAATATATAGATATAGATGTAGATATAGATATATATTTGCACACTGCCAAAAGCCTATTGGTGGCTTTTCTAAACAATGTCAGGAGCAAAATACGTATCTCTCCACCTGCCCTTCCTCCTGAACATGCAGTGTCTGTGTAAGAGAGTGCTGACAGACTGGATTCGCTAGTCTCACCATGGCTGTTGGGAAAGCTCTCATCTATTGGACCAGTGTGGATATAGGGAAAATGTCCATTCCTCCATCACCCCGACCTCCCTTCCACAGCACAGTGCTCTCTTGATGATATAATGTGCCGCCTGCCCGTTCCCAGTCGAATAAAGAAAGGTATCCTGGAGAAAAGCAAGATGCCTTTCTGATGCGCTTAGAAAGTAACTGCACAGAAGAAAGCTCTGTGTGTGTGTGTGTGTGTGTGTGTGTGACTTTACATTTGCATTTCAAAAATCAAGAATTTGCAAAGGCATATTTGAGAAGGTATTCGGAACCACCCAGTTAAAAGAGAAGATGGCAAAGACTGAAAAAAAAAAAGATCTGGTTATATAATTTCATTTAATTGAAAGAAAACCAAAAAGAAAAAAAAAACCCAAAACATCAAAGATATAAATCTGCATTTCCCCGGGGTCTCAATGGAATGATTCAGCTTTTTAAAGTAAATGGGTCAGAAAACTGCTAATCCTGTAATGATTTTATTTAACAGCGTTCAGCTGGTAGATGTATTTCTTGCAGATCTAAAATTACAAGTATGTTAAAATTATCAAAGTTTGGAGTCGTGCCAGCAGCACGCTGGCTGCTTGGTTTATCAACCATGAATATGATATTTCTTCCCTTGGTTGCACTCTCATGGCTGACTAATTTAACTTGGTATAATACCCTCCAGGCTTTTCTTTGAAATAGCAAAATGTGACGATATCATTTGCGGCTTTGTTTTGAAGTTCTGTGTCCTATTTTGGACTACCCTGGTGTATCGACACTGTATCATTGAGAGTCTCATACAGAAAGAAACCCAACGGGGCAAGCCAGTTGCACCATAATGGGAAAATGGACTTAGCACTCCGTAGATTGGTTTCATGGAAACAGCCCAAGCATAAAAACACAAGCTAGAATTAGCCTGGGAAAAGCACCTTATTTTCCAGTTGTGGGAAAATGCATATAATGTGAGATTTACTGCCCTGGCCATTTTTGTGTGCCGTTGAATGGTGTGTGCTATATCCATGTTGCTGTGTAACTGCCTGTTGCGGGAAATAATAAAAAAATAGATCCCGCCAACTCTCTGCGGTGCCAGACCACAGAGCTCCCGCCGGGGCCATCTCTCCAGTGGGGACACACCCCCCCCCCCGAGTTCCTCTCACTACCACGCAATGCCCAAGCACCCCACAGTCAGCCATCTCAACATTTACCCAGTAGAATCATGACTCTTAAAGCTTAATCAACCAGATTTATGTAACCATAAAAATCACAATTTACAAGATGCCAATACAGTAATTTCAGAGCCAACTGATAATAATAAAAGTTTTATCCCAATATTTTTTAACCTTGTGAAATCATAGCTACTTGTGGCTGGGAAATGCTACACAGGTACACGTCAGCAGCCATCTTGGATCCTCCTCCTCTCTGAGACACTCCCTCTCCCTCCCCCTCTTTCCCTCCCCTCCCCGCTCCTTCTCTGTAACTCTTAGCTCTGCCTCTCTTTTCCCTGTCCAATCACAAGCCTCCCACTGCCCTAACCACCACCTTTGTCATCTCATAGGCTGAACTCTGTAACCATTAAACAATTCCATTTTCTTCCCACACCAGGCTTCTGGCAATTTCTCTTTCTGTCCTTCATCTCTTTGCTTCGACGTGGGGAGGAGGTTGCATTTTTAAAAACATTTATTTATTCAGAATGCATGTGTGTGTGTGTTGTATGTGTGTACTGTGTGTTGTTGGTAGTATATACACATCATGTGTGTGTAGATCAGAGACAACTTTTAGAAAGCAATTCTCTCCATCTACCATGTGGGTCTCAGGAATTAGATTCAAGCCGGCAGGTCAAGCTGTCTTTTTCATTTAATTTTTATTTATTTTATTTTATTTTATTTTTTTATTTTTGGTGTTTCAAGACAGGGTTTCTCTGTGTAGCCCTGGCTGTCCTGGAACTCACTCTGTAGACCAGGCTGGCCTCGAACTCAGAAATCCGCCTGCCTCTGCCTCCCAAGTGCTGGGATTAAAGGCGTGCGCCACCACCGCCCGGCTAATTTTTATTTTTAAAGGTTTATTATTTTATTATTCTTGTGTGTGTGTTTCCAGTATGGATGTCTGTGTACCACAGAAAAGGGCTTCAGATCCTCTGGGACTGGAGTTACAGATAGTTGCTAACTACCATGTGGTGGTGAGAATCAGGCCTGGGTCCTCTGAAAGAGAAACAAGTCCTTGTAACTGCTGAGCCAACTCTCTAGGCCTGGGGCTGAGCTATCTTGCTCGCCCAACAGTTTTATTTTCTGTGGGAAACTGATTAGGAATTTAACCATTCCTGCCCTCATAGAGGTACAGTCACATAATTTTTGTCCTCTGGTGGCTGCCTCAAGCTTTGTATTATAGGGAGAATTCTCTTCTCCTTGTAGATCTTTGTTTTTGTTTCTTTTGAAGTAGAAACTTCTGGTTTCCGTGGAAAGTCAGCTATGTCAAATGATGTTTTGCTGAAGCAGACACAGGTGAAAGGACGCGTGATGAAGATTCTTCGCTAAGGACACACGCATGTATTGGTTCGCTTTACATTGCATTGCTGAGCTCCTCTTGTGACTTCAGAGAAAGAAACACGTAGCGTGCAGTTTTTATGCTCTACCTGAAGTGACCCTGCTACCAGCCCCTGCTCAGCTTCCCTTGAATTCTTGGATAAAAGATACACACACACACAGTTGTTCCTTTTCAACTTGCCTTCTTGGCACAATTGCTGGGTGCTACTATCTCCTGCCTGGAAAAGCATGTTCGTATTAATTTCTTATCTCTGCCTCTCTCCCCTGTCCTAAACTTCAGTTGCTAAACTCCCCTGACCACCTGCCTATAAGAGTGGCCAAACTCCTTTCTCCTTCCTTGCATTTGCCAGCCTGTCTCCAGGGACCCGGAAGTCCCGCCTCTCCCTTCTATCCAGTAATTGGCTCACAACTTTCTTTACTGACAGATCAAGAACCAATTGGGAAACAGGACCCTAGCATCCGAACCGCCCCCCTACAGAAATGCACCAAAAAAAAAAAAAACCTCTGTTGGTGTTCTAGCTGTTTCTTGTAGCTTCCACAGACTCAGGCCAATAGGCAGAGTGATGTCAGCTGATACAGACTCACATGGTGAGGCAAGATCTGTGGGAGAACGTGTTAGTGTTTGAAGGGAGTATAAATAGGACCCAATGGACAGCGATGGCGGGCTTGTATAGCAAGCTTTGCAACGCTTCTTGGTCTTGCATCTTGGCTGGTCTTCGCTTCTTTGAGAGAGGGACGACAGAGAACTTCTCCTGGTGTCCCTGCTGGTCTTGGTCACTCCTTGTAATGATAATTCTTTAATAAATCCCTGCACAGGATTGCTACCCACCTCAGTGGTTCATGTTCCTAGATGAAACACACACAGCCTTTATATTTTAATATGCCCTAAAGCAACACACCAGTTGGGCAACTACCTAACCTCCATGTTGTTAGCATCTACCTCCCACCGATAACTCTGAGTTACTACTTACTAATTTCCGTGTTCCATCTCGGTTGCCCTTAACTCCATCTAGTCAACCCTCTGGACCATGTTTTCTCCTTGCTTCTCTATCCCATGGTGGCTCTTGTCTCACTCTCTTGTACACTCCTAAGTCATGGTGTCTCTCTTCTCTCCTGCCTTCTGGAGGTCTCAAGACCAGGAAACCTAACAACACCCCCCCTCCCCAACATGTCTCTCTTCCCCAGCTATTGACTGCTGCTATCTTTGGGGGACCCAATTAGCATTAGAATATAAACAGCTACAGCTCCTACTGACTCTTGCAGATTCAGCGGAGGCCTGGCTGTTTATGCGAGGTCGCGCTACCACTATTGATTGGTGTTTGCCTTCCTGACACTACTGAATGGCTGGTATATCTGTTGTGATCATAAAAAGAGAAATCAGTGTAAGGGTATGTTCCATGACGGTATGGGGGAAGGGGGTGCTTCACCTGGCTTGTGCCCAGGCATCCCTTCCCCCTGAGGGACCAGACACACGACTGTGTAGCATAGAATAGAGTTTATTTAGGGCATGGCGAGGAGAGTTAAAAGGGTAGTAGAAGCAGAGAAAGGGAGAGAGAGGGAGAGAGTAGAGAAGCAGAGGCCGGCCATGACTACGAGGAGAGAGTGGAGAAGGGAAGAGCCCAATAGGGCAAGAGAGAAGCTAAGAGAGTAAGAGAGGCAAGAGAGAGAGGAGGGGCAAGCATCCCCTTTTATAGTGGGCCAGACATACCTGGCCGTTGCCAGGTAGTTGTGGGGAGAGATCTGTCTGGCTGTTGCCAGGTAACTGTGGGGTGGAGCTTAGACAGAATCCTAACAATATCTGTAGTGTTTTCGAGCAGATCAGGATGCGGCTGCTGGTTCCTGTGAACTGAACTGCTGATGTCCTGACAACACAGATTAGACTTGCTCCAAAGAACAATTTCTAAACAGGTCCACTTCCCCAGTATCCTAATAACCTTTCTTTTCCACTACCTCTGGTGGGTGGTGGGCTAGAAGGGAAGTTAAAGAATTTAAGAACCCATATTAAAAGTAGGTTTTGGAAAATCAAAGCCTACCATTTTTCTTTTTTTTAAAATTATTTTAAAATTGTTTATTTTTGAGATTATAATTACGTCATCCATTTTCCCTTCAGCCCCATGTACTTGTCCTTGCTATTTCTAATGCCTGGCATCTTTTCCTATGAACTGCTGTTACATGCATATATGTGAATGTACATACATACATATGTATTTCTAAATATAACCTGCTCAGTTTGTATGCGACTTGTATGTATGTTTTCAGGGCTGAGCATTTGGTACTAGATGCCTGTTTGTTGAGACAAGGTCTCAATCTTGGCTGACCTCGAGCTCACAGAGACCTGCGTAACTCTGCCTCTGAGGACTGGCATCAAAAGCTAGTAGCACCTCCCCCTAATCTTTAATGTTGTGGCTTCTGCACTTTTGTGTAAAGGCTGAACAATATTTCATTGTAATTGATCGCTACACCATGTGTTGTTTATCTTTCCATCCTTTGCTAGAGACTGGATTTAATTGATTACTTAATTAATTAATTAACTTATTTACTTATTTTTGGCTATTTCCCATAGCATAGCTATAAAGGAGGCACAAATACCCGTTCCAGTCCCTGCTTCCACCTTTCTTGGTGTGTGCCCAGAATGGCTGCATTATACAGTAATTCTCTATTTTGAGTCTGACTCCTGTGTGTGTGTGTGTGTGTGTGTGTGTGTGTGAGTGCGCGCCCCAGCCCTCATGGTTTTTTTTTTAAAGAAGCCAGAATCCCAGAGTTGTCACCACACTGCTCCTATCATTCCTCATCTCCATGGGTTCAGTTCCTCTAGAGACCCTGACAAGGCACACGCACTCGTTCCTTTATCCATTCATATTGTTCCAACAAACCCCACAGGGGAGTAGCTGTGAGTAATGAATATACTACTTGCTGTGTTCATAAAGAAGAAAAACTTGGTGGTACCAAAGAAAAGATTCCTATAAAATAAATGTATAAGAATAAGAGTGAGGGCTGGAGAGATGGCTCAGCAGTTAAGAGCACTGACTGCTCTTCCAGAGGTCCTGAGTTCAATTCCCAGCAACCACATGGTGGCTCACAACCATCTGTAATGGGATCTGACGCCCTCTTCTGGTGTGTCTGAAGAAAAAAAAACCAAAAAACCAAAAAATAAGAGAGAGCCATTCCCGAACCAGAGAGAGGCTGGAATCCAAGGGTTCAATAAAATAAGAACTTTTGGTGCTGGGGGCCCAGCCCAGGGCCTCAGGCATAAAGTATTTGTTTATAAAAAGGGAGCTGCTTTCTTTGGAAGTGAAGGACAATAAAAAGATTTTTGAGGAGGCGGGAGTCCTGAGGAAACCCATTCAGCAATGAGCTTCTAGCATCCCGACTCACTGGCAACGGGAACAGAGTGTGTAAAGAGCCTATCTGGGAGTCTGGCTCTTTCACTGAATGCCCAGGGTTCTAATTAGTGTTCCTTTCTCAGTGATCTGGCTGTACTTTGGCTTCTGTCCCCAACAAAAGGAGGATGCTTTTGGTCCTGGCAACATTATCACTTTTGTACTCAAGACCTTACATTTTTTTTTGTTTTTTAATTTAAATCATCATCACCCTCACCACCACCACCACCATCTTCATCAGTGGCAGTAGTATTTGTGGACTATACAGGCTGTTGTGAGCCACCTTATATCAGTGATGGAGACTTCAACTTGGGTCGGCTGCAAGAGTAGCATTTGCTCGTAAGCACTGAGCCATCTCTCCAGCCATTAATTGTCTTCTCCTTTTGATGTCCCTTCCTCTGATCCTAAGCACCCCAATGTTTCCCACCAAGTAAGACAACACCAGCATCCCACAGGTTGTACCCCCAGTTGTGAGCACTTCTTACCCAGCCACCAGGACCATGATGCTTGTGGGAATTTTTCCCCTTCCTGGAACTGTCTCACCTACATCCAAAGCATTCTAATTGCTGATTGACAGGGAAAGGCGGGTGGGACAACACACCTAGGAAATGTGTTAAATATGTTCAACTATCCTGTCTAAGGATTCTGGGCCCATGACAGAGATCTCCTCTTATTGTCCCCTCCCCATTATTATTATTTTATTTTGGTTTTTTGAGACAGGGTTTCTCTGTGTAGCCCTGGCTGTCCTGGAACTCACTCTGTAGACCAGGCTGGCCTCAAACTCAGAAATCCGCCTGCCTCTGCCTCCCAAGTGCTGGGATTAAAGGCGTGCGCCACCACAATCGGGCTCCTCTTCTCTTCTTTTCCTTTCCTCCTCCTACTTACTCTTCCTGCTCCTTCCTCCTACTCTCTCAAACCCCCCCCCACACCACTGCAACCCCCATTGTCCAGGTTGGCCTTGAACTCCTAGACTCAAGAGATCCTCTAGCCTTGGTCTACCATGTACTCCAGACTACCTGTGATGCCACTACATCCAGCTGAGCTTCCTTTGTGATATGACCTCAGGGGGTTGGGGGAGGCTATGGAAATCTGAGGGTAAACTAGGGTGTGGATGTGGGTGAGTGACTGACCAGTCAGCATAAGGTATTACAGGGTACAAAACGGTAAACAAAACATGCAATGGAGCTTATCAGAGCAAAGGACAGAGAGCTGGCTTCTTTTCCCTACAAAATCAGACTTGGGGGCTGGAGAGATGACTCAGAGGTTAAGAGCACTAACCCCGCTCTTCCGGAGGTCCTGAGTTCAAAGCAACCACATTGTGGCTCACAACCATCTGTAATGAGAGCTGATGCCCTCTTCTGGTGTGTCTGAATACAGCATTTATATATATATATACACATATATTATGATATATTGATATATATTATATAAAGTAATATATGTAAAATAAATCTTTAAAAAAAATGAACATCAGACTAGGTCCATTATCAGGTTTTACTAGGTCCACCATCAGACTAGGTAATTATATACCAGTGTGTCATGTCAAAACCATCTGATGGTGGAGAACCCCCAACATGACTCAGCAGTGAGTGCGGAGCCCATTTAACTTGGGAGGAGAAGAGCACACCCTGCTATTGCACGGAAGGTGGTGATCACCCGCTCTCCAGCGGCACTGAAAGATTTCACTACGTACATGTGAAGAAAGCACTTTTTGAAAATGCTGGTTGCCCTCTAGGGCTTTTTTCTGACTTAGTCTGGATTGCTCTTGGGAGTTAGTTTGGGGGGTTGGGGGGATGGAGAGATAACTCAGTGGTGGAGGCACTGGTTGCTATCCCAGAGGACTCAGGTTCGACTCCCAGCGACTACACAGCAGCTCACAACCATTTGTAACTTCCCTTCTTCTAGGGGACCCAAAATCTTCATCTGGGCTCCATGGAAACCAGCCCAGCACCCACCAGGTGACAGCGTGGGGTAAGCACAGTCAAATTCCCCGCATTCCGCCTCCCCAAGTGGCCGAGCCCTGTGGCGGAACGGACGTGGGACCCACAATCCTACAGTGGCGTTTTTTTTTTTTTGGGGGGGGGGTCATCCAAAATCGTGTCTGGATGGCTTGACTATGAGAAGTTCTGAAGGATACGGTTTGCTATTGAAAGCGGCTGCTGGCTGATAAGGCCACTTGCGACACAACCCCAAAGACCTAAGTGCAGTCCCTGGAACTCATGCAAAGGTAGAGGGAGGAACTGACACCACTCAGTCATCCTCCGACCGCCACCTAGGTACAGCACTGTGTGGGATTGCCCCTCCATCATACACACAGTAATAAAATTAAAACAAACCAACAAAGCAGCTCTCGAATGATTCAGCTCTTAAATGTCTTTCCTGATCTTTCTGAAAACCAGAGTTTGGGGGGTCCTAGCACCCACACAGGTGGCTCACAACCGCCTGTAATTCTTCAACTTCCGGTATCTGTCGCCCTCTTCTGGTCTTTATGAACAACTGCATTCATATGCGCCTTCTCCCCCATATAGGGAAATAAATAATAGTAATAAATAATAAATAATAGAAATAAATAAATAAATATTTTTAAAACAGCTGAAACAAATTTTGCCTGTAAGAAACAAGCCCACGACCATCTCTTAAGACAGAGACACTTTGCTTTGTTGACCCCACCCAGAAAAAAATACAGTGTTCACAGTGTCTCAGCCATTGGTCATTTCTCAATAGACATCCTGGGTTACCAGGAAGCTACACATGTAAGAGTCAAAAGCAACAATCAAGGAAGTCATGAGATGGGGGAGGGGGCCAGATCAGATATGAATCAGCCGGCACGTTCTTAGAGTCTAAAACTCAAAACCTGTGTCACTCAAAGGCCCCCACCCCCTCTTTCTTCCTTTTGGTATTATTTTGTTTACTGGTGAATTTCCTTTAGAAAATGGCAGATGGTCTTGCCTTTGCTGGAGGCAACAGGGAGATTGGATTTCATGACCATCTTATTCTACGAATCTTTTGAATGGAGAGAGTAAGAAGCATGATGGGTTTTGCTTCCTTGGTATTTTTATTTATTTATTTTTTGCTAGTTTCTCTCTCTGTTCAAATGAACACTGTCAAATCATTAAAAATGTAGAGTCACAGTTGGAAAGGTTCCACTGAGCTGCTGTCACGAGAATGGATGCCATCGGCAATTCTGTCATCCCAAGAATCGAAATGTAGCATGGTGTGGCAAAACACCCCTGCAAGCCAAGTCCTCAGGCAGCAGAAACAGAAGGACATCTGTGTGTTTGTTCACAAAGAGAGTTCCAGACCAGCCAGGGTTACACAGTAACACCCTATCTTAAAACAAAACAACAAATGAATTATAATGACACAATCTTGAGGCTGATCAGTTTCATCATCCTGAACTGGGGCTGGGGCACTGAAAACATTTCTTCTAAAGCCAGGGGCAAAATGAGGGTTCTACTTTCTCTATTCTCACGATTCAATTCCTAGCCAAAGCAATAAGGCAAGAGAATTAAATAAAAGAGACATCCAGGTGGTGGTAGTGTTTGCCTTTAATCTCAGTACTCAGGAGGCTGTAGCCAGCAGATCTCTGAATTTGAGGATAGCCTGGTCTACGGAGAGAGTTTCAGGACAGCCAGAGCTATGCAGAGAATCCCTGTCTCAGAACAAAGAAAGATAGAAAGAAAGAAAGAAAGAAAGAAAGAAAGAAAGAAAGAAAGAAAAGAAAGAAAGGAAAAAAGACAGACAGACAGACAGACAGACAGACAGATAGACAGACAACCAGGCCTCATGGCTCAGGTTTGTAGGCTCAGCTTCTTGGAAGGCTGAGGCAAGAGAATCACAAGTTCAAGGCCAGAGTGGATTAGCCATTGGAAAAAAAAATGGGGGTATTGGTACTACAGCTTTCTATGACCCAAGAAGAGTGGAAGTTCTGTGCAAGCCTGCTCCATTTTCTCTGCAGGGACAACCCATTTGAAAACAAGCGCTTCCCACTGAAGTCCTGGTGCCATATTACACCCATCTGAAGAACTAGGGTGCCTGCCAGGCCCCGCCAAGCCTTCCGAAGCAAGACCAGAACTCCTCAGGAAGTGTGGTCACACATTCTTCCTGACATTGCTAAAAATGAATGCTTGAATGCTAAATACTTGAAGATCAAATTTGCTCTGCAAAACTCAGGCATTGTTTCTCTCTCTCTCTCTCTCTCTCTCTCTCTCTCTCTCTCACACACACACACACACACACACACACACGCGCGCGCGCACACACACACACACAGAGTGGGTTGGCCTGGTATTGCTTGTATTCTAAGGCTAATACTGGTCTGGTTCTGCACATAGACCCAAGTGACCCCCGCCCCCAGGTTATTTCTGATTGGCGAATAAGATGGCTGAGCAGGCAAGATATAGATGTCGGAGAAGAACCACAAAGGGGAGAAGGAGGTGGAGGAAGGAGAAGATGCCATGGGTTGGGAGACAAGAAAATGTGGTCCTGAGGGCTGGCCGATTGGAGTTAAGAGCGGCCCAGATGAAACATGGTAAGTAATAACTCAGGTTTATTAACAGGAAATAGATTTTAACAGCATAGAAGGGCTGACTCAGCGGGTCAGATCACTGACTGCTCTCCCGAAGGTCCTGAGTTCAAATCCCAGCAACCACATGGTGGCTCTTAACCATCCGTAAAGAGATCTAACGCCCTCTTCTGGTGCCTGAAGACAGCAACAGTACACTTATATATAATAATAAATAAATCTTTTTAAAAAAATAGTAAAAATGGGCTGTGGCTGTGAATGTTGCTGGGGTCCTGGAGTGACCCTACAAACCACACGAACCACCGATCTCAGTCAGACGGGATGGTTTATTGAACACGCACCCCAATACTGATCATTCAGGGTTGTAGCTCAGGATTTGGGCGCCTTGAACATTTCTCAGGGTCAGCTCATAAAGGAAAAAAAGTACAAAGACTTCATGTGCAGGTGCAGGAAGTGCTTCCCAGTGGTCAGCTCTGACTAAAGCTATTGTGGCTAGGTAGACAGAACAGTTCTAATTGACCTTTACTCTGATTGGTCCTAAGTGGAGCTTACCTTTGAATTTCTTAAGATTAACAAACCTCATAACACATAGAACAGAACATGTGGTTAGCATGACCCTGCTCTGAGTCAAGTTATTTTTCTGGGTCAATGACTGGCGGGCATATGACAGCAACAATATGAAATAGCTGGCAGTCATGGAACAAAATGGCTACAGCTATGCTGGGGTGGGGCAGACAGACCTCATGAATGAGGCCCTAGGTTCCATTCCCAGTACCTCAAAAATAAACAAACAAGCAACTGACAAGTGCTGGCCAGATGCAGGATTAAAATGAACCTTATATACTGCCATCCTAACCATTGTGGGGATTATCATGGAGACTCTTCAAACTACATCGCAGCAGCGTAAGATTCGGCTACAACACTCCTGGCTTCTTCTGAAGCCAGAGTCAGCACACCATAGAGATGGCCACACCCGCCCACAGCCCTACCCACAGCAGCCAAGTTATAGAAGCATGTCAAGTGACCATTGACAGGCAAGTAAAGAAAAACATGCATGCACGCACACACACACATTACTTACGTAAAGAACCTCGAAGGGTCATTGATAAAGAAACAGGCAGAACTGATAAACTTCATAGCCAGACTCAGACCAAGATGCCATTCAAATTTAGATAAGAGGGGGAAAGGAGGGGAGAGAAAGAAGGAGGGAGAGAGGAATGGAGAGAGGGTGAGAGAGGGGAGGATTGGGGGAGGGAGGGGGAGAGAGAAGGGGGAGACAGGAAGGGAGAGGGAGGAAATGGAATGGGGAGAGATAAGGAAGGAGGGAGCTGTGTAGAAGGAGAGAGAGGGAGGGAAGAAGGGAGGGAGGGAGGAAGAGAGAAAGAGAGAGAGAGAGAGAGAGAGAGAGAGAGAGAGAGAGAGAGAGAGAGCGAGCTAGCAAGGGAGACTACAAGCATATACAAGATCCTATGTTGTATCCTCAGCACTAGAGAAAAATATGAACGTAGAAGCCCGATTATTAGGAGAGAAGATATGACGAGAGGGAAGGGAGAGGAGCAAGAGAGAGGAAGAGAGTGGATCTATTCTTTGCTGCGATAAACCAGCATGACCAAGTCACCTTACCTGGGCTTACAACCACGGAGGGTTAGAGTCACCGACGGCAACACTAAGGCATGATAGCAGGAGCAGAGGGCTCACACCTTGAACTGCAAGAGCAGGGAACACAAACTGAGAGCTTTGTGAGACTTGAAACCCTCAAAGCCCGCCCCCAGGGATGTACTTCCTCCAGCAAGGCGACCTCTTCTAGACCTCCCCAAACAGCGCCACCAACTGGGAACTGAGTGTTAAAACATCAGAGCCACCGCGGAGGCTGAGAGTGACCCAGGTTCATTATATGTACATCTGAAAATGTCACAGTGAAGCCCGCTATTTTACACGATTGATATACACTTTAAAACCTGGGTGTTGGGGCCGGAGAGATGGCTCCTTGGTTAAGAGCACGGACTTGGCCAGAGGTCCTGAGTTGGATTCCCAGCACCCACATGGTGGCTAATAACCGCCTGTAATGAGATCCGAATGCCCTCTTCTGCTATGTCTGAAGACAGCTACAGTATATTCATGTACATAAATTTAAAAAAAAACCTCAGGGTATTTGTGGCTTCTGAATGGAACCCCATGTTGGGATGCTGTGATGGTTTGTATATGCTTGTCCCAGGGAGTGGCACTATTAGAAGGTGTGACCTTGTTGGAGGAAGTGTGTCACTGTAGGGTTGGGCTTAGAGATCTTCCTTTTAGATCCCTGAAGATGCCCAGTCTGTTCCTGGTTTCCTTTGGATAAAGGTGTAGAACCCTCAGTTCCTCCTGCACCATGCCTGCCTGGATGTTGCCATGCTTCTGCCTTGATGACAATGGACTAAACCTCTGAACCTGTAAGCCAGCCCCAAGTAAATGTCTTTTATAAAACTTGCATTGGTCATTGGTGTCTGTTCACAGCAGTAAAACTCAAACAAATACAGAAGTCATGAGAACCAGAGTTCATCCCCAGTATCTCGGAGAGTCGGGGTGCTACGGAGCCCTCTTATTTGTCTATTTAAAAATCTTCTTTCCAGCCATTCCCGGTAGACTTTGGCTTATTTCAGGAATCGTGAATATGTTTTCGCTTTTAATGTATTCGCTATCAATTATCCGCTTGCGCACACAGCTTTGTGTGGGCGAGTTCCAGGGCTGGAATTCCCTTCAGAAAATGAATTCTAAGTTTTCAGTTGACTTTGATCGCTTCTCGGTGGCAGCCGGCTACCTGTGGCGAGGAGAACTCAAGAGAACTGACGCCAATTTTAACTTTTGGGTTGAGTCACGCTGATAAGGTTTAGGGCAGAAACAGAAGAATTAAACCCGGGAGCTTCTCCGTCTTCCTTCTAATTTATAGGTCTCAGACGAGGAGACCGAGCTGATTTTAAAAATTCATAAGGAATGCGCTTTTCCAGTTTTGCTGTTTGAAATCTCAGGTATTGCTCAGTCTGAGTCTCCGAGCAAGCCAACAAAATGCTGCACTTGGCATCGTCTCTTTCAGCTTCCAAACTCCCCTCCCCCGCCAGCTGCCATGTCTCCTTCTCACTCCCAGGCCCCTTGTCTTCTCCCTCTTTTCCACGAAACACGGTCAAGGACTTCAGGGGTTCACGGAAGTGTTGGCTCCCTGCCAGTCTCCCCGCCCATTCTTGTGTCCCGGTTATCCTGTTTGTAATTAACCAGCCCCAGGGGTATAACAAGCGAGGCAGGTTCAAACTGCACAGGGGAAATTGCCTTTCCAGATGTTTATTTTCTCCCTCTGGTGAGAACACTGGGTGGCCTGTCAAACATTCCCATCCTGCATTGGTCCGAGATGAATCATGAACCAGGGTCTAATATCAGTGTTTTGAGAGGAAAGACTTGCCTTCTTGACCCTGTAGGGGACCCACCCTCACGATCCAATTGGATCTAGAACAGCGGTTCTCCACCTGTGGGTCGCAACGGATGTTGAACGAACCTTTCCCAGGGGTGGCCTGAGACCATTGGAAAACACAGATATTTACATTACGATTCGTAACAGTAGCAAAGATACAGTTCTGAAGTGGCAGTGAAATGATTTTATGGTGGGGGTGGCATTGTTAGGATTCTGTCTAAGCTCCACCCCACAGCTACCTGACAACAGCCAGATATGCCCCTCCCCACTGTTACCTGGCAACAGCCAGATATGCCCCTCCCCACTGTTACCTGGCAACAGCCAGGTATGCCCCGCCCCACTGTTACCTGGCAACAGCCAGGTATGCCCCGCCCCACTGTTACCTGGCAACAGCAAGGTAGGTCTGGCCCACTATAAAAGGGGCTTCTTGCCCCTCCTCCCTCTCTTGCTTCTCTTGCCTCCTACTCTCTAAGCCTCTCTCTAACCCCTTCTTGGGCTCTCCCCGCTTCCACCTTCTCTTTACCCCTCTCTCCACACGGTCATGGCCAGCCTCTACTTCTCTACTCTCTCCTTCTCTCTGCCTTTCTCTGCCTCTACCACCCCCTACCACAGAGTTGCCCCTCCCCTTCTGGATGACGCCACACCCTGCCGATAGGGCCTTTCGGGCCTAGGTGGTACCTTACACAGCTGGGAAGTTTAGGGATGGGTCAGGACCACAGATGGGTGAGGGCTGGGGAGATAGGGTCTCTCTTCTCTCCCCAGCACGGACTATCCTAGATGTGGCTGCTTCTTCTGTCCCCTTGTCTAGCGATTTCCTCTGAATTAAAACATCCCCTTCAGAAGAGACCCATGAGGTTCCAGAGGTAAACAAAAGTCAGATGTCTGGGAAAGCTGAAACTTGGAAGATTCCCCTGGCCCCACCTCATTCCCCAGCTTTTTCTAGAAGCAATAATCAACCGCGGGAGGGGGTGGGGGTGTGGGCGGGGATGGGGAAGAAACCCTGAGCAGGGTGGCCGAGAGAACTCTCTTGGACCTGGGTGCCCGTGGGAGAGCAGGTTTGGTGTGTGGTCACCCCTATTGGGTTGGGCCTTTTAGCTATGCAGTTGCTTTTGAGTCACCCCTGTTCCTGTAAGGAACCCCTCACGCTAGCCCCGCTCCTGTAAAGAACCCCTCTCCCCTGCTCCGCCCCTGTATGTAACCCCTCACCCACACTCCTGTTGGAAACCCCGAAGAAACTCATTGGTTCATCAAGTTGGCCTTTGATGCAATCGCTGCTTTGAGCTGTTGAGGGTTTTCTTTCTGGGATGAGTGGTGGTGGTGTGTGTGTACATGTACACATGTGCGTTGCCTTCGACGGAAGAGTCTCGTACAAGTTTCCCCGGGAAAAGAGTGTGTGTCCAGCAGGCAATCCTGCTAAGCATCCCGCCGCCATGGACCGGCTGGGCTCCGTGCACAGTGCAGAATTTCGTCATGTTGCTTTGCATTTTCCCTCAACTCCTCCTCGTGTTTCTTCCATCTGCATCTCCACGGGTCTTTTACCTCCTGAACAAAGTGCTAATCCTTGTTATAACTGCTTTCTAACCAGACAGTCCCACCCCCCAAGGAGTTTTCATCGTCTTAAGCTCAAGGGGACTTCTAGTGTACCCAGCTTCTGCATGTTTAGGGAGGTTACGTCATTACAGAGAGCGCTAGAAGGGAAGGAGGCACACCTTGACACGGAGGTGGGACAATAGGAATTCAAAACCTGACTGACGGTGCTGTGTCAAAACAGTTCCCTAGAGGAACAGAATTGATATGTATATATTATTAAGGGCATTTATTAGAATCATTTACGGGATTCTACCTTATGCTGAAGAGGCGGATAACCATGAAGCCGGGTGCTTTAGCAGTCCCAAGCCGATACTGAAAGTCCAAAAGCTTACTGGAGAGTCTCTGGTTCTCCAGTCCATGACAGAAGGCTGAACTAGATGCCACCGGTCTTCCTCCCTGCCTTCTGCCCTTATTTCCTGAGGACTTCCTGTGTGTCAGACACCATGCTAGGTTCTGAGGACCTAGCCATGGAGACAGATAATAGTCTCCATGGAATCTGCTGCTTAGCAGGGAAGAAAGAAAGGACACATCTAAATGAGAAGTGCAGGATGTAAGAGGAGAGAGTGTGTTACGGGAGGTTTTGGTGCCAAGAAGCAAATTGCCTCCCAGAACTGTAGGATATTAATGGAAATAAGGAAGGCAGGGATTTCAGAAGGCTCCCAGGACCTACTGGTAAAATTGTACAACCCAGCCTGCCTGGATGTATTGGAATCTATCCTGCTGGGTTTCCAAATGACTACATCGTAGACAAGAACTCTGAGCTCCTCGGATTCAGTTCTGAAATACCAAGTCTCTTATTTCATGGATAGGTTACTGTAACAGTCAGCCACTCCCCCAATAAAGGGACTTAAACAAGTAAGTTTCTCCCTGCACTGTGGTTTAGTCCATACATAAAGGTTGGTTGAATGGCGGGCCAGGCTCCTTCTGTGTTGATGCTCTGATGTTGTAGCCTTTGTCTATTTAGGATAAGTCAGTTCACCAGCACTGACATATTTGAGGCTGCAAGAATGTAGGAAAGAAATGAAACGTGTGTGGGCTGGCTGCTTTAAGAAACACACCATTGCCGGGCAGTGGTGGCGCACGCCTTTAATCCCAGCACTTGGGAGGCAGAGGCAGGAGGATTTCTGAGTTCGAGGCCAGCCTGGTCTACAGAGTGAGTTCCAGGACAGCCAGGGCTACACAGAGAAACCCTGCCTCGAAAAACCAAAAAAAAAAAAAAAAAAAAAAAGAAACACACCATTATGCCCCGTCTCAGTATGAGGTGTGTTTAGAGTTCAGCAATGAATCACAGATAAGCAAGCAGGAGACACCAGGCTCCTGCCTTCTCCCCAGCTAGTGGCTGACACCTTCTCGAATGGGTGCTGTTCAACTTATCTTAGGGTTGAAAAGTTACAGTTGGACATAACACTGAATCCACATATCGGGAAAGAGTTGAGGGGAGGGCACTCAAGTCCCAGAAGAATGGAAAACTTGGGATAGAGGGAATGGCATTCTCTGGGAAGAGTGTACCACCCTGAAAGAGACTCAGCCAATGAATAATTCAGAGAAAAGTGATTGAAAATATAAAATCCACTTTTCCCCACTGAATTGGGTGGGCCAGCCATTTTTACCTTCTCTCTCTGCAGAAAGGTGCCTGGCTTTGAAATGGCTTTAATATGCTTCTTGCTGCTGGGTCTCTGGCCTCCAACTGTGAGGCGAGGCTCCCAGTCACTCACACAACTGCTCTCCTACCCCTCTTTCTTCTTGCTTTTTTTTTTGAGAGAGATTTATTTATTTTATGTATGAGTACACTATTGCTCTCTTCAGACACACCGGAAGAGGGCGTCAGATTCAATTACAGGTGGTTGTGAGCCACCATGTGTTTGTTGGGATTTGAACTCAGGACCTTCGGAAGAGCAGTCAGTGCTCTTAACTGCTGAGCCATCTCTCCAGCCATCTTCTTGCTTCTCTTCACTCAATTTAGAAACTAGCTATGCAGCCACTTCTAGTGCAGGGCAGTGTCTCTCTCAGTGTGGTTTCCAGCTAGGCTCACATGCCCAGGGCTGGAGCTGTTAGTGATAGGAAGAAAGAGGGACTGGATCTTGTGTGTATTATCAGGCTTAGCAGACAAAAATGTGGGCATCTAGTTAACTTAGAATTTCAGATGTTAGGATTTTGTTGCTGTAAAGAGACACCATGATCAAGGCAACTCTTCTAAGGGACAACATTTAGTTGGGGCTGGCTTACAGTTTCAGCAGTTCAGTCCATTATCATCATGGCGGGAAGCATGGCAGCATCCAGGCAGGCAGGGTGCAGGAGGAGCTGAACTTTCATCTCCATTGAAAGGAAGCCAGGAGCAGACTGTCTTCCAGGCAGCTAGGAGGAGGGTCTCAAAGCCACCTCCAAGTGCTACTCCCTATGGACCAAGTGTCTTCAAATCACCACAAGATGAAGAAGGGATGTTTCTTTAGTATAGCTACTTGGATATAGTCCCTGTTTATCTGAGAAATGATTCTTTGCTTTTCTGAAGTTCAAAGTTAACTGGGATTCCTGGAACAACATGGGTTCATGGCAGCGAGACTAATGAGTTACTACTGAAGTCTCCAAATTTACCCTGGTTTCTTCTTGTTACAAATTTTCAAAAATGGATTTATTTAACTTTAGTTTATATGGATGAATGTTTTGACTGCGTGTGTGGTGTGTGATATGTGGTGTGTGTATGTGTGTGACTAATTTTAGTTTGTATGGGTGAATGTTTTGACTGTGTGTGGTGTGTGAGTGTGTGTGCGCGTGTGTGCACACTTGCACAGGCGTCTGTGTACTATGTGTATGCCTGGTTCCTATGGAGGCCAAGAAGAGGGTACCAGTTCACCTGGACCTGGTATCAAAGAGTTATGAGCCTCCCTGTGGTTGCTAGAAATCGAACCTGGGTCCTAAGCCATCTCTACAGCCCCCTTTCTCTCTCTCTCTCTCTCTCTCTCTCTCTCTCTCTCTCTCTCTCTCTCCAGGGTTTCTCTGAGTAGCACTGGCTGTCCTGAAACTCACTCTGTAGACCAGGCTAGCCTTGAACTCTGAAATCCTCCTGCCTCTGCGTCCCAAGTGCTGGAATTAAAGGTATGTGCCACCACTGCCTGGCTCCAGCCCCCCTTTCATAAAGCTTTTAGATGTTCTCTTCTTTTACATCATAAATTACCTCTGGCACCTTTCCTGTGTTTTCTGGCCTCCCTCCTGCTTTGCAGCCACTTTCTGTTCACAGGACATTTCTTCAAGGGAAAGTTTGCAAATAAAATATGGCATAAGCCAAACTCAACCTTGAATGGTGCATGAATGGCAGTGAGTCTTCAGGGAGTGTTTATCAGGTCTTCTGAAGCAGCTATAGGAGCCGTTGGATGCGCTGCTGTGGTTTGTATTTTGTGGCGGTGGTTGTTTTGCCTAAGGCCTATGCTGTAAATAAGACAGCTATAGATTTATACTGATATCTGTTTCCTTGGTATTACAAAGGGACAATCTGCTACTGGGCTGGTCAAGGAAAAACAAAATTGAATGGGAATTTTATTTTATTCTTCTCCCTAGAGGGGAGATAACTCAGTCAGTAAAATACTTGGGATGGAGGCATGAAGATTTGACTTAAATCATCTTTATCCCTGTTAAAAGCCCAGTGTGGCGGTACAAGTATAATGTCAGAGCTGGAGAGGCGGAGGCAGGAGGATCCCTGGATCTCACTGACTAGTCTGCCTGTCTTATCAATGAACTTCAGGTCTGTTTCAAACAAGATTCTTCCAGAATGGCAACCAAGATTGACTCTGGCCTCCACACACATAGGCCTCTGCATGTGTAATCACACCTATACGTACACACGGAGACACTTACACACAAGCACACCATAGAGAGAATGCAAAGGAAATATCTCTATGCAAAGAGCCTGCCCCTCAACAAGTGGCTACCTTTCCATGATAGCAGCTTTGGTAGAAAGCTTTAGAAAGAAAGAAAGAAAGAAAGAAAGAAAGAAAGAAAGAAAGAAGAAAGAAAGAACGAAAGAGAGAGAGAAAGAAAGAAAGGAAAAGAAACCTCTAATCAGGTGGAGGTGGCACACACTCTTAATCCCAGCACTTGGGTGGCAGAAGCAGGAGGATCTCTGAGTCTGAGGCTAGCCTGTTCTACAGAGTGAGTTTCATGATAGCCACGGCTACACAGAGAAAACCTGTTTTGAAAAAAAAAAACCCACATAGATAGAGAGATAGATCAATAGATAGATAGATAGATGATAGATTAGATAGATTGATAGATACATAGAGATAAATACACAGATACATAGATAGATCAGATAGATACATACATATATAGATACACAGATATATAGACAGACAGACTGACAGACTGACAGATAGACAGACAAAAAGAGATTTTGATAAGACTTAGGGACACAATACTGGATGCGGAAGAGGTACAATTCAGTGCAACGAGAAAATGGCTGTGGATCTATAGATTCCGGGAGTTGAAGGGAAAGGGCAGATCCCTCGGATTCATCTGAATCAGACATGGTGAGCTCATTGGACCCTTTGGAGTCATCCTTGGGGTTTCTTAAAGCTTCACCCTGTTAATCATTTCAACTGTTCTTTTAATATGTGTTAAGCCAACCCGGTGCCCGCTCTCTGTGAGCTCCTCTGCTACCTTGCAACTCCCTGGCGCAGGGGCTGTTGGGACATAAGCTTCTGGGAGCTTCACGCCCTTCAGAAAAGCGACTGGAGAATGTAACGAGCTTTACAGTGCAGCCGACCTAACCAGCCGTCCTAACCGTGCTGATGTGGCCGGACGCTAGTAATTGGATTCATGGCTAGCTCTCGTGAAATAGAAGCGTGCCACTTCAGTGGCTGCCAGGTGGTGCTTAAACAAACTGGGACATGTCACCTTGAGAGCTTTGGGAGAGTGCTGGGCATCCAAAGCAAATATGGGTTGGAGTCAGCGGGCGCCCCTGCATATAAATGACCGTGTTCGATGTCCTGTGACACCATAGTCAGGACAACTCACACTGTGACTCCAGCAGCCGAGGAAGGGAAGTTGTGATTTCAGTTAAGTTTTGTTAATTACATTTTTTTTCAACACGCTGAAAAAAAATCAACATATTCGCAGACCATTTCAAAATGATCAATGCAGTTTAATAACTCATTTACAGGGCTGGAGAGATGATGACTCAGCGGTTAAGAGCACTGATCGCTCTTCTGAAGGTCCTGAGTTTAATACCAGCAACCATATGGTGGCTCACAACCATCTGTCATGGGATCCAACGCCCTCTTCTGATGTGTCTGAAGACAGCAACAGTGTATTTACATATAATAATGAATAGATCTTTTTTTTTAAAAAAATCTCATTCACAATACACTATTTTTATATACTGAACACATGTTGAAATGGAAGTATTCTGGCTCTATTGGGCTTAATAAAATTTACCACCTTTACATAGATCCAGAAAACATTTTTTTCACCCAAAGGGAACCCCTTACATTGCTTCTCCCCATCTCTTCTCCTAGGATGTTTTGACTTTAGTCCTCAGTATCATGTAAAAAGCCCAATATGGTGGTGTTCACTTACAGTGTCAGAGCTGGAGAGTCAGAGACAGGAGGGTCCCAGGGCCTCCCTCCTGGAATATCAGCCTATGTTCCATCTCCTAGGAATTCATCTATTCTGGAAAAAAAAAAAAGAACAGACAGATTTAGAGCCAGTGAGATGGCCCAGTGGGTAAAGACATTTGTTGTCAGGCTTAATGACCTAGTTTGGTTGCCTGGATCCACACAGTAGAAAAAAAGAAATGGCTCCCACAAGTTGTCCTCTGATCTATGTGTGCACATGGCTGTGGGCACAAACACACAAATAGATTTTTAAAAAATGTAACAAAAACTGAAAACAAAAATACACCCAATGTGTTCCCCCTACCTCTAGAATAAAAACCCTAGAATGGGGGGAGGGGACTGGCAAGATGGCTCAGTGGTTAAGAGCACTGTCTGCATTACCAGAGGAACAGAGTCTGATTCCCAGCACCCACAGTGGAGCTTACCACCATCCCTAACTCTAATTTCAGGAACTCCAACGCCCTCTTCTGGCCACTGAGGGCACTGTACACATTTGGTGCACAGACATACATGCAGGTAAAAATACTTAAATACATAAAATAAGAGTAATTAAATTTTAAGAAAAAAATAGAATCATGTAGTATGTGACACTTTTTATCTGGCATCTCTTAGCCTACTGCACTTAATTTCCATTTTAAAATTTAAAACTGACTCTTGGGTTTTTAGAAAACATTGAAATATTTGGAATGCATGTAGATATGAATCCACATTTTTATCTGTAAGTTTCATGAAATTCAAATATACAGGAATCATTTTTCAACTATAATTTGACAGCCCAATTGGGCTATGCTATAAGTGGAATTTTATCTCATTTTGTGTGAGACTTGGGATTGAACCAGGGTCTCTTCCGTGAGAGGTGAGTGCTTTGCCCCCAAACCCTGCTACAAGTATAATTTCACATTTTCAAAGACTGTATATAAAAGCAATGTAAAGGCCGGGCGGTGGTGGCTCACGCCTTTAATCCCAGCACTTGGGAGGCAGAGGCAGGCGGATTTCTGAGTTCGAGGCCAGCCTGGTCTACAGAGTGAGTTCCAGGACAGCCAGGGCTATACAGAGAAACCCTGTCTCGAAAAACCAAAAAAAAAAAAAAAAGCAATGTAAAATATCTCCTTAGTATTTTTATATATGACCACATTTTAAAATATTTTGGTTATATTTAGAATAATAAAATGTACTATTAAACTACATTTTACCTCTCTTTTTTTTTTGTCTTGTTTTCATTTGGAATACTAGAAAATTTACAGTATAGCTCACATTATGTTTCTGTTGAACAGTGCTGGTCTAATCAAAAGACCTGGCTCATATTGTATAATTTTTTTTTTTAAATTAGGCCAGGTATAGTAAAACATGCCTTTAATTCCAGCACTCAGAAGAAAGAGGCAAGTGAATCTCTGTGAGTTCAAGACTAGCCTGATCCACATAGAATATTCTAGGACAGACAAGATTACATAGTCTAAAACAGACCATCATAAGCCATCTGTACAGACAGGATTACCCTGTCTAAAACAAAACAAAATTCTTTTGAGTATCTACCATGAAGTCCCATCCCCACCCCCCGCCTAGCCTATGGAAGAATCAGTTAAGAATATATTTGCTGCTTTCTAGCTTAAAAAAAATTTAAATTAGATTTATATATTTTATGTGTATGAATGTTTGGCCTTCACACACACAGACACATTTTCCGTGTGCCTGGTAGTCACATATGTCAGAAGAAGGCATTGATCCCTGGAAATAGACTTACAGATGGTTGTGAACCACCGTGAGAGTGCTGGGAATTGAACAACTGAACTTGGGTCCTCTGCAAGAGGAACGAGTGTTCTTAACTGCTGAGCTGTATCTCCAACCCCGTTTTTCCACTTAGAAGTATTTATACCTTTTGTTATTCTGTGTATGAAGTGTCCTGCATGTTGTTCCTGGGTTATGTGTGTGCAGTACCTTCAGAGGCCAGAAGAGGGCGCTGGAACCGGAGTTACTGATGGCTTATGAGCCACAGTGTGGGTGCTGAGAACTAGACCCTGGTTCTCTTCAGGCACTATTAATGGCTAAGATGTCTCTGGCTCTCACCACTACAACAGCAACCTTTCCTTTGCTTTATCCTGGTACAGAAACTGATCGGCATTGCGTGGATTGGTGACTTGATCCTTATACAGAGTCAGAATCTCCAGGGAAAATCTTGGATAATTATTGGGGAAATAATAATAATTGGGGATTGAATTACTGGAGATTGCCCCTTTGAATGCCCTCAAAGCCTTTCCCTCCGTCATCCCTTCTCCCTAGAGTACTCCTCCCAAGGCTCTAATTTAAAATGACTGATTCCTGATTCAAATGTCAACTCAAATGTCACTTCTCTAGACACCAACCCAGTCACTTTATCTGAAGTACTGGTACCGTGCGCGGTGCCCACTATTTGATAATCAAATTTGTGACTCTCAAACCACCCTGCTTTTCCATGGGCTGAATCAACAGTCTTCTTGTTTGTCTCTTGAATCCTTTCGCTGACAAGGAGCTCCATGAGAATAGGGACTTAGACTTCTTGCACCTAAAAATCCAGCACAGTACAGTAAGTACCCAGTACCCAGTACAACGTCAGTGAGTAGATTATAAGCAAACCCTTATCTCTGTTTTGAATAACAGAAGTCACATATTTTTGGTTCATCCAAAATTGGTTAGTATATTCCTAAATTATAAATTAAACGACCTGCCTGACAGCCAAAAATAGTAGGTATGCCTGTGTCCTGCCTTTGTTTTCTCTTCTAAAACTCACTCTGTAGACCAGGCTGGCCTCAGTCCCAGAGACCCTCCCACCTCTGTTTCCCAAGTGCTGGGATTAAAGGTGTGTGCTACCTTTGTCAGGCTCAGTGTGGTACTTTTAAGGACTACAAAGGAAATTCCAAAGCTGGGACAAGTTGGGTAAAAGGGAGATTAATAAGAAACAAGGCTGTCAGGCTTGTGCCAGGTGGGGGCTGTTGCAGGAATTTTTCTGTTCCATTTCATCAGTACAGAGAGGGTCTGTAATTGGATGGGAAAATTGGGGGCGGAGCTAGGAATGGTAGAGTAGGACTCACAGTCGTGAAACAAGGTCAAAGAAGAATGGCTTCAGATGCAGTGAGTTAAACTCGCAAGAACCGTGCTGGTAGCCTGGGGCCCCAGCAGAAGAGTTAGCCAAGCCAGGACTGAAAAGTGACCAAGCCGGCCTGGGAGCTGGGGTCACGCGGAACTGGACCCTGCTGGGACAATAGTGTTGTAACCGCCAGTGCTGATACCAGAGCGGGACTGTGGCATGGCAGGACAGGAGAGTTGGCGGGCGTTCTTTTTTTTAATAATTTCTGCAACAGGGGGACAATAGGTCCTATCAAGAAGTCCTAGTTTAGCTGGGCAGTGGTGGCACACACCTTTAATCCCTGCTCTCGGGAGGCAGAGGCAGGAGGATCTCTGAGTTACAGGACAGCCAGCCGAATCTAACAGAGCAACTTCCAGGACACCCAGGACTACACAGAGAAGCCCCCATCTCGAAAACGAAACAGAACAGAGCAGGTCCTAGTTTTAAGGGAAATATGCAGCCAAAGATAGTTTTAGATCACAAAAGTAAGCCTGGGCATGGTTCATAAAGGTAAGCCCAGAAATAGCTTCACAGATAGCTAATATTAGCTTCACAGATAGCTAATATTTCTAAATGCTACCAGAAAGAAGACCGAAGAAATGGCTTACTCTGTCAGTATTTGCAAGCAACAACCAAGGGCCTTAGGCGTGTTCTACCACTGAGCTGCGCCCACATCCATTAGAAATGAGTATCGTGGTGGATGGCCTTTAATATTCAACAGGATTTTTAATGAGTAATCCTCTATTCCAGGACAGCTCATACATCTTTCATGGATCCTGTTTGCCAGAAGTACCCCGGGGCATCCTGGGCATAATCATCAAACGGCAAAGCCAACGTTGGTTAGACAAGTTTAAGTTGAAACAAAGTTTATTTGGATACAGTTTTCATTTTTTAGGAGGGGTACATGCCTGTGGTGCTGGGATGAAGTTCAACCACTTGCATGTGCCAGGGAGTCAAACACTCTAGAACTTAGTCCCACCCCTAGCCTGGGGTGCGTGGTCTGTTGAGGATGGCTGTAGGACCGTCTTCACTGAGCTGGATGTGCTGACGGGCATAAACAGAAGTCAAAAGGATTTTTAAAGGGATATTTACTGAAGGGTGTTGTTAATAAAAACCTTTTGGTGGTGTTGTTTTGGTCCCTAAACAGCATGGAGGAAACCGGAGTGGACAGGAGGTAGTTCTCTTGGCTGAGTATGACTAGTGAACATCAGATAGCTTTGATACCACGGGCATATTGGCATCCAGTAAGCCAGCAGCGGCTGGTGAGAAAGATGATGACTGGTGGAACAAGATGGAGATGTCTCTTGGCTAAAGTGGAATCAACCAACACAGCACGTTGTAGTTGCTGTCTGGAAACAAAACGGAGGTTGTGTGGTCCGAATAAAAATGGCCCCCATAGGCTCATGTGTTTGACTGCTCACTCACCAGCAGGTGGCACTGTTTGAGAAGGATTAGGAGTCCTGGCCTTGTTGGAGGAAGGGGGGGAGGGCTTGGAGGTTTGAAGAACCCACGCCCAGCCCAGTGCTCCTCCCTCTGCCTGCCAGTGGATCAGAATGTAAAACCCTCGTCTGTGCCCCTATGCTCCCTGTCATGATGATAAGGGACTACAACTCAGCATCTATGAGCAACACCCCCAATTAAATGCTTTCTCTTTATAAAAGTTGCCATGGTCATGACGTCTCCAAAAGATGATACAGCACCTGCCTAAGTGCAGAAGGGAGAGGAACTGGGTCGCATTAGCGTCTCTCTGGACCGTTCTCCAAAGAGCACTATGGTAAAGGCTTGCTCCTCACTCTGGTGGAACCTTTAGGAAGTGGGGTCTGATGCGAGAGGGAATTAGGTCACTGGGGACCAAGTCACTTCCGGTCTCTTTTTTGCTTTCCTGACACAGCAGTAGAAGTTGCCTCTTCCCCCTCATGCTCCTGCCATGATATACTACCACAGGCACAAAGGGACAGAAAGAACCAAGCGAGCACTTGTAGCATGTAGTTTTGTCTACACCGCTCTGTGTTCCTGGCTGGTTGCATGCATGCATCAGCCCAAGATCTCAGATCTGCGGATAAAAGACATCCACACATTAGCTCCTTATTAAACTTGCTTATTGGTTTTGTGGCTAGGCTCTTCTGAGCCTTCCGTGGCTAGCATGCCTTTACCTTCACTCCTAGCTCAACACCTCTAAATCTTCCCAAAGCTTAGTTGCCCACTTACTTTCTGTGAAGCCCATTGATCTTGCTGCCCAAGATGCTTTTGGGCCGCTTTCAGTCTACATTTTGGAAGATCTTCCTTGCAGCTCCAAGTCTGTTGTCTCTCCCAAGTATGTCCATTCTCTTCCTCTCTCCTAGCCTGCGACCTGCGGGGGTGGGGGTGGGTGGGTGGGGGCTGGAAGTCCCGCCTCCTTCTTTCTTCTGATCAGCCATTGGCCACTGTCATCTTTTATTGATAGATCAAAAAACCAATTGGGAGCGAGAGCCTTCAGCATCAGTAAACACAGATTCCAAATCAGAGCATCAGAACCACCACCCCCCTATAAACATGAACAAGACCCTCTGATGACATGAGCCCAAGTCAACCTGCGCTTCTCCAGATGACTGTCTCAGGTAGTTTGGCATAATAGCAGGAAGCTGACTAACAGGTATTGATCTATAGGCTCTTTCTGTGGCTCTGGTACTGCAGGCACTTTGGGGACACGTGGCTAGGTGTGATTCCACAAAGAAAGCACCCATTCAAGTCACAATGAGCACTGTTTAGTGCACAGAGAGCACTGAGGGGCTCTAGCGGAGCCCCGGTACCACCTAGTAAAACAGCAACCGCCCAGGGCTGTACGCACCGGCGAACTGATCATATCCATGTCTGAGTTAATCTTGTCTCTGGCCCTACCTCTGTCCTCATTCTTGATTTGTTTTTCTTCCTTCTTTCCTATATATAATTCACACTACCCGGCAATGTGTTAGATATCCTAAATAAGGATAAATAAGCTGTCTTAATTCTTTTCTGGAGCACAGAAGACTATAAATAAATAAATACTAATGGAGTTGTGTTTTGATTTTGGTTTGAACATTCTCTTCCCAGTTTGAGACCTCAGAATGGAACTTTTTTTTTAGACAGAGTCTACATAGCCCTGGCTGTCCTTAAACTCACCTCTGTAGACCAGGCTGTCCTTGAACTCACCTCTGTAGACCAGGCTGTCCTTGAACTCACCTCTGTAGACCAGGCTGGTCTTTAACTCACCTCTGTAGACCAGGCTGGTCTTGAACTCACCTCTGTAGACCAGGCTGTCCTTGAACTCACCTCTGTAGACCAGGCTGTCCTTGAACTCACCTCTGTAGACCAGGCTGGTCTTGAACTCACCTCTGTAGACCAGGCTGGTCTTGAACTCACCTCTGTAGACCAGGCTGGTCTTGAACTCACCTCTGTAGACCAGGATGGCCTTGAACTAGCTATCTCTGGCCCTTTTACCCTTGAGCCCAGTACCTAGGATAGCACCTGCCACATAATAACTGCTCCGTAAGTATGACTTGACTATATTAATGAGATGTATAAGACCTATGCACAACGATGACCCTCACAGACCCCCTCAGTCAGAAATCTACCAACAGACTGGAATTATGTGTTTCATAAGGTCAGGGTTGCCCTTCAAATGACTGTCGTGTGAATGTGCTTATTTTCATGAACACAAGCTGTGAGGTTGAGCCTAAAGATAGCTCTAGCAATCGTGTTGGGGAAATGTATACCCAGCAGGCTACATGTGCATCTAAGAACACCCAATGGCAATTCAGATGCAGGCTGTTTATGAGCCTGATCTTTGCTTGTAGGTGTCCTGGCAAACTGTTCTTAATAACAACCCTGTGGAGAAAAGAATTATCAACAACGTGGGAAGCCAGGCTCCCTGGAAGCCTCAAATGTTAGCATTCTTGTGACTGTTTTACATTCTATGAATCAGAAAGAAGTTGTTTAAGTGGTGGGTCACAGGCTTTTAGGGGTCTGGGGGTTTGTCTCTTAAGAGGCAAACATAACAGTTTTACTTCATAAAAACAGGCATGAGAGGCTGAAAATGATTGCACTTTTTAAATATTTTTTTAACTAGTTAATTTATTTATTTTATGCATGTGAGTACACTGTAGCTGTCTTCAGACACACCAGAAGAGGGCATCAGGTCCCATTACAGATGGTTGTGCGCCACCATGTGACTGCTGGAAACTGAACTCAGGACCTCTGGAAGAGCAGCCAGTGCTCTTAACCACCGCTCCAGCCTGTGATTACACTCTTTTACAGACACATTCTTGGAGTTTTGTTATGTGACCAAACTTCCAAGAGAGACTCAACACACATGGGACTGACCCCATATCAGGATCACACGCCACCACTGAAGTCCAACTCAGTGAACCAATGAGTTTTATTGGGGTTACTTATAGGAATATGGGTGAGGGGCTACTTAGAGGAGCAGAAATGCGCAAAGCCCTCTCCAGCAAGGGTGACAGCTCACAAAACTGACATGTGGAGTATACTGCACAGCCTGCAGGCAGCTCAGCAGGTTGAAGAGTGCTCTCTCCAGATGCTTCCGTTGGTCTGAACCTCTTCCAGGCAGCTAGTTTAGCTGCGGGAGTCTTTCTTACAGTTTGGCTCTCCCCTCTCTAAGGAGGGCCCTCAGCCTTCATTGTTACCCTGGCAGGGAGAGGGTCTAGCAAATCTGGTCAGTTTCAGGGACTTCCTGAAGTTATTTTGAGTTACTTAACCATCCCGTGTAGAGTATTCCTGCAGGATAGAATGTGTCAATCTCAGAGGAAACTGTTATACACTGCGTTTCACAGATCAGTGCTAGCCACACACACTTTTGGGAAGGTCCATGTGCATATACTCCACAGTCAGACTTGATTGTGAGCCTTACTGGATTTAGTGTCACCTAGGAGATTGGGGGAGTACCTCTGTGGGCTTATCTGTGAGCATGTTTCCAAAGATAATTAGCTGGGGGAGGGGTGAAAGAGACCCAATGCAAGTGGCACCATCTTATGGCCTGGACTGAATGAAGGGCAGAAAGTAGAAAGGCAGGAGTGAGACACTGGAAAGATGGCTAGGTGGTTAAGAGCACTGGCTGCTTCCAAAGGTCCTAGGTTTGGTTCCCAGCACCCATGGCAGCTCACCATTACCTATAACTCCCATCTGAAGTGATCACAGACCCTGTTCTGACCTTTTTGGACAATAGGTAACCACACCCCCTCATACACACACACACATGCAAGACACTCATATAGATAAAATAAATCTTAATTTTTTAAAAGGACACTGTCTTAGTTTGAGTGTTATTGCTGTGAAGAGACATCGTGATCAGTTTGGACTGGCTTACAGTTTTAGAGATTCAGTCCATCATCATCATCATGGCAGGAAGCATGGTAGTGTACAGGTTAATCATGGTGCTGGAGGAGCTGAGAGTTGATCCTAAGGCAGCCAGGAGGAGACTGGCCAGGAGACTAGCCTCCATACTGGGCAGAGCCTGAGCATAGGCGACCTCAGAGCCCTCCTACACAATGACACTTCCTCCAATAAAGCTACTCCTTCTAATAATTCCGCTCCCTGTGGCCAATCATTCAAACACATGAATCTGTGGGCAACCACACCCATTCAGGCCACCACAGACACTATCTTGTAGCTGATACTTTGTTCCCCTGGCTCTTACAATCTTTTTGCAACTTTGTTTCCTGAATCTTAGGAGCAGGATTGAGTTGCAGATTGTCAGTTCAGAAGGACTCTCCATCACATTTGGACCAGTTGTGTGTTGTGTGTAGTTTTTACTACCCCACTTTAAGCTCCAGGCAGACCTCGATTCCAGCCCTGCCTGGATTCCCTTGGATCTATGGATACAGCAACAACCACACACACACACACACACACACACACACACACACACACACACGCACACACCAGTTAACCTTAAAATGCTTTTGTTAACTCAATGATTGGGCACTCCTAAACCTCTCCTGTCACCCCAGGCATAATCAGCCATTGGCCACTCTGTCAGAAAACTCACGTGGCTGATTGGCTTTATCTCTAGCAGCTACTGCCTCCTTCTTCTTCCCCAGTCCTCTCAGTCTTCCCTGAGTCCTCCTGCACAACTCTAAGTACCCCGCCCCATCCTCAGTCATTGGCTACTGGTATCTTTATTGATCGATCAAGAACCAATCGGGGAACAGGACCTCAACATCAGAACCATGTCCTACAGTTGGGGATTTATGTCATGGTCTCTGTCTTAGTTATTTTTCTGTCGCTGTAAAGAGACACCATGACCTAGACAACTTAAAAAGGAAGAGTCTATTTGGGTGCTTACAGTTCAGAGGGTTAGAGTTCATTAATCATCATGGTGGGGAGCATGGAAGGAGGCTGGTGTGGTGCTGGAGCAGTAGCTGAGAGCTTCCATTTGATCCACAGGCATGAGGCAGACAGAAGTACCTGGGGATGGTGTGGGCATTTGAACCCTTAAAGTCCACCCTCACAGATATACCTTCTCTAACAAGGTCATATCTTACATACTTTCCCAAACAGTTCCACCAAATAATAGCCAAGCATTCAAACTCATGAGCCTGTGGGGGTCCATTCTCATCCAAACCACTGTAGTATCCATCTGGTGCAAAAAGAAGCCTCTTTGATGATGTGGTGGTTTGAATGAGACTGTTCTCCGTGGGCTTAGATCTTTTAATTCTTGGTCCTAAGTTGATGGTGCTGTTTGGGAGGTCCAGGAGGTGGAGTCTCATTGGAGGGAGTATGTCGCTGAAGCTGGCCTTCAAGGGTTTGTTTGCTTGTTTTCACCTCGAGACAGGGTTTCTCTGTGTAGCCCTGGCTGTCCTAGAAATCACTCTGTAGACCAGGCTGGCCTCGAACTGGGAGATCTACCTGCCTTTGCCTCCAGAGTCCTGGAATTAAAGGTATGCAACACCATGTTGGTATGAATTCCCTCCTACTGAGTGGGCCTTAGGTTCAACTGGATGGGTGTCAGTTAGCCTGACAATATAAGTGCTGTGACTGCACTCCTGGGCTGTCTTGCAGGCTGGTCATCGTTATTGTCCAACAAGTGGCTGCCTTTCTACTTTGGCAGCTTACATCACACTTGGGATATGAGAGCCATCCATACTCCCACCAGCTGTCTCTCTGAGCCATGCTTCCTTACTCTCTTGGTAATGGCTTTGTTTACCTCCCAAAGAAGCTATACAAACACAAATCCTGGTCTCGGAGAGATTGAAACCCAAAGGTATTCAGTTCACCTTCAAAATGTATCCTAGCACCAAGTTTAGGAGTTCTCAGTTTTGTAAATTACACACACATGCATGCACACACACACACACACAATTTTAAGGATATGTGTGTTTTGCTTGCATATAGGCCTGTGGAGGCCAGAAGGGAACATCAGATCCTCTGGAATTGCAGTTATAGATGGTTGAGAGCTGTCGTGTTGGTGCTGAAACTCAAATCTGGGTCCTCTGGAAGAGCAGCTAGTTTTCTTAACTGCTGAGACATCTCTTGGCAAATGATTATTTGTTCCTTGTCTGCCTGTCTGTCTGCCTGCCTGCCTGCCTGCCTGTCTGCCTGTCTGTCTGTCTGTCTCTCTCCCTCCCTCCCTTCTTCCCTCCCTCCATCTTTCCCTCCCCCCTTCCCTTCCTTTTTCAGAAACAAGGGCTTCATGCATGATATATGCAAATCTTTTTATATGTAGGATAACTTCAGTACCCTGGATTGCTCAATATAATTTCTATACTATCTATTGTCCTACAGTTCTGTTCTGGGGAAGTCCTTTTTTTATTTCAAAAATATTCTAGTTTTCTGGGGTGGGGAGAGGGGAGGTGTGGCAAACACCTCTAAAACCCTGTCTCCAAAACCAGCAGCAGTAACAACAATCTACGTTCCATGGTACACTGCATCACTTCTGGATGGGAATGATCCTTAGTAAGACAGAGGGAATGGGCAGGAAGGCCTGTCCAGTGTTTATCTTGAGTGACACCAGTTCGATGTTTGCCTTGGGTGAATCATCGCCTCTCAGACTGAAGCAATTCTGGGCACTGGCTAACCTATTGATTTTTTTCATGATTTCTCTCTCTCTCTCTCTCTCTCTCTCTCTCTTTTTCTATGCTATGGAGCCTGTCATTGGACCTCCAACATATATCACCCTCCCGGGAGGTTTGCCAGTGTGCCAGTTATAATGTTATTCCTTCTCTCCCATTGGTAAGCATGTTAAATGTTGGCAAGGATCAGGTTGTTAGAGGGATAATATATTATTTACAAAAGGAGATAAATCATTCTCAGGCCTCAGAACTTCAGCCGTTAGTGTTGAATCCCTCATGGTGCAGCTCGAGACTGATTGAATTTGGGAATTGCTTCTCTCCTTCCAGACTCCTGAATTGCATTAGAAAGTCATTTAGCCTCACGGTGTCTTCATTTTCTCACCTGGAAATGGGAAGGGCAATGTCTCCTCTGTCTGGTTTGAGTTGAGGTGGAAGGTAGACGTGGTAATGAGTGTCAGATCTTTGGGAAGTCAAGGTCTTCCACAGTGCAGATGGCTGAGGTGAGGTGGCTGTCTGTTCTAATTTCAGATCTCCTGCTGTGAGAAACTACTCTGACAGAAAAAGCAGCTTAAGGGACACAGGGGTTCATTTCAGCTTGCAAAGCATCATGGGGAAGTCAAGGCAGGACTTCAAACAACAACCAGTCACATCTCTTCCAGTTCAAGTTCTCCATTTGAAAGTCTGCCTAGGGGATGGTGCTGCCCCCGGTGGGCTAGGTCCTCCCATCTCAGTTAACTTAATGAATTGATTCCCCCAATGACACGCCCACAGGCCAACCCAATGCAGACAGTGCTTTGCCGATACTCTCTGCCCAGGTGATTCTAGGCTATGTCAAGTTGACAATTCAAAACTAGTTCCCCAGTCTATCTATACCAGTAGGCAGCCACATCGGCTGAGAACTTTCAGAAGCCACATAAAGTCCTACAAAATAGGCTCCCAGGTAAATTTGCATGCATCTTATTTGCATAACTATTCTTTCCTCGGCATATTGACAAGTCAAAAATCTCACCAGTATTCTCGGTCAATATGTGAATCGACAATGTCTGTGCGGAGGTGTATTAGGATCCTGCTGTCACAAAGGAAAGAAATCCAATCTGAATTGTCTGCTGTGAACAAAGAGGACAATTCCAGGCTTGCACGAGAAAACCGTGAGAAGGTCCTACTTGAAGGTAGCCATAGAAATAGCCAGAACTTTGGGTTGGGGAAACAGTTGTTGGTAAGTAGGATCCCCAGCACGGCCCAGATCTATAGCTCTAGAGCTGGGGTATTGTGCAAATGGAGATAGACAAGTGGATTCCTGGAGCTTGCTGGTCATCCAGTTCAGTGAATCTGTGAGTTCCGAGTTCAGGGGATGCTGTCTCAAAAAAAATGGGTTGGAAAGCAACTGAGCAACAGCACCTGCTGGTGACTTCCCTTCAAATTCACATGCATGCATGTGTGTCCTTGCATGACGGTATACACACATATACACCTCACATGCACGATAAAGAGGAATGGGGGTGGGGTGGGGAGTGGAGTGGGGGTGGGGAGACCAGAACTCCAGACTTAAATACTGTTGTGGGAAAAAAATCTCATGTATGTGAACCAGTTGCCCAAAGTGGAAGATGGTGAGAGACCACAGGAGGAATCGAGAAAATCCAGTGTGCTCTGGGAGCAGCGTTTGGGTAAGCTGCAAGGTGAGGGAGGTTTCCTGCACACATAGGGGTCTTTGTATGCTAATCTAGATAAAAGTAGGCTGCTGCCAACTGGAATGTCCTTGGTGTTAGGATTCTGTCTAAGCTCCACCCCACAGTTACTGGGCAACAGCCAGGTATGCCCCTCCCCACAGTTACCCAGCAACACCCAGGTAGGCCTGGCCCACTATAAAAGGGGCTGCTTGCCCCCTCCTCTCTCTCTTACTCCTGTATCCTGCTTGCTTCTCTCTCTCCCACTCCCCTTCCCCCCTTTCTCCACGTGGTCATGGCCGGCCTCTACTTCTCTACTCTCTCTCTTCCCCCCTCTTCTCTTTCCACAGCCACCTTGTCCTTTCCTCTCTCAATAGATCTCATGTGGAACTGTTTGGCCTGGTGTGGTCTTTCTGGAGCCGCGCGATGGTCACAACACTTGGACGTTTTCAGAAGCAACTGCCCATCCAATGTCAGAGCATCAGTGGCCAGCACAAGACCCTTGGCTGGTTCTCTTCCTGACTTTGGTTATCCTATATGGTTTGGGATGTATGTTAATGTCATCTACCTTGGGTTCTACCCAAGATGGCCGCTGCCATGTAGCGCTGGATTCCCACAAGCGTCAGAGAGATTCTTGGCATGTGTTCCCCACGTTGTTCCTTAGGGAGCATATGTGCTGGATGGGTGTGTGTGTGTGTGTGTGTGTGTGTGTGTGTGTGTGTATGTGAGACATCCATATGTCCTTGAAGCCAGAGAAGAAAGAGGATCCCTTTGCCTGACTTACCTGTTCAGGGTAGGTAAGATGCCTAGGAAAGTGCTATTGCCAGTGTGAACTGCTATGACTGAATATCTTAAACTGGGCCACCTTGATGGCTCAGTGGATAAGGCCACTTGCCATGAACCCTGACCACTTGCGTTTGATCTCAGACCCACAGAGCCCCACCCCAAGCCCTGGAGACAGGGTTTCTCTATGTAACTACCCTGGCTGTCCTGGAATTCACTCTGTAGACCAGGCTGTCTTCAAACTCACAGAGATCCACCTTCCTCTGTCTCTCTAGTCCTGGGATTAAAGATGTGGGCCATCCCTGCCCAGTGAGACCCACATGGGTGAAGGAGAAAACTGCCTTCTACACATTGTCTTGGCATGGGTGTGTGCACACATGTGTGAGCATGTGCATGTACTTGTGTGTGCACTTGCGTGCGCGCGCGCGCACACACACACACACACACACACACACACACACACACAGGGTAAGTTTAAAGGCCAACTACCCTAGAGTGTAGCCAATAAACAATAGAATGTATTGATCAGAGTTCTGTAGGCTTGGAAGTCGAAGGTCAAGGTGCACACAGGTTTGATGAGAGCGTGTCGCTCATGAATGATGGTGTCTGTTCTCATAGAGCAGCAGGCGGAGGAAACCCAGAGGATCTCTTCTGTCAGGGCACAAGCCTATTCAGAAGGGCTCCATCTTCAGGCTATAACTGCCTCTCGATGACAGGCCAACACCTACTGACTAGTTAGACCACTTATGCCTAAGCTCTCTTATGCATACGGCTGCTTCGGAGATTGCAGGGAGCTGGCAGTCGCCGAATCTGTGTCTATCACTTGAGGAAAATACAGTCTTATACCCTGTCAAACCCTTATTCCTAATGAATCTATTACACTTTCGGGGCTATAAATAATAGATCCGTTCCCTTCCTTCCAATGCAAATATTTTGAACATTTTAATGATTGCTTTCCAAAGCCTACTTTTGAAATCACCCCCCCCCAAGGTCTGTGCCAACGTATACTCCCACAAACAGATGGTGGTGGGCACTCCTGAAGCATAAACTGTCATTGATCTACGCCGGTGGCTCTCGGAGGGGGGTACTTCAGTGCCCCTCCTACCCTAGGGGGCTATGGCAAGGACAGAGATATCGTTAATCATCACAGGTGAGGTGACTTGGATTTTTCTAGTCACAGCAGGATGGAAACTCTGCTGGGAACCACTCAATATATGGAGCAGGTCCCCACAACAAAGGATTACCTGGCCCCAGAAGTCAAGAAACCCTGACTTATGCAGACCTATTCATTCTGTTTTTTAAACAATATATATACATATATACATGTATACATGTATATGTATATATACTACATATTACCTATTATGTATATGTGTATATATGTAAATTATTTTTTATACTCCATATTTTATTTTATTCCCCCACCCTGACCCCTGTGCACCCTCTGACTGTTCCACATCCTGTACCTCCTCCCCACCCCCTGTCTCCACGTGGATGTCCCCACCACCCCCCCACCCCACCTGACCTCTAACCTCGCTAGGGCCTCTAGTTTCTTGAGGGTTAGGTGCATCATCTCTGAATGAACACAGACCCGGCAGTCCTCTACAGTATGTGTGTTGGGGGCCTCATATCAGCTAGTGTATGCTGCCTGTTTGGTGGTTCAGTGTTTGACAGATCTCGGGGTCCAGTTTAATTGAGACTGCTAGTCTTCCTACAGGATTGCCCTCCTCCTCAGCTTCTTTCAGCCTTCCCTAATTCAACAACAGGGGTCAACTGCTTCTGTCCATTGGTTGGGTGCAAATATCTGCATCTGATTCAGCTGCTCGATGGGTTTATTTTATATTTTTAATTGTCTGTGTGTGTGTGTGTGTGTGTGTGTTTTATGTTAATATGTGCATGTGTAGGTTCAGGTACATGCAGATTCCCAATGAGGACCTTGGTTTGCATGGAGCTGGAGTTATAGGTCACTGTGAGCCACCAAGTGTGACTTCTGGGGACTACACTCAGGTCCTCTGCAAGAGCAGTGCACATTCTTCACTGCTGCACCTTCCCTCCAGCCTATACAACCCTTATTGTTAAACTATAAATTAGTCTCTGCGAGAAGAGACAGAAAGACCTGGGCAACCCACTCTGTGATTGGTCCTGAGGGGTCAAGGGCATGTGAGGTCATTTTCCCCAAGTTGGGAGGATGTCTGAGTGCCGCAGATGGAAATGTCCAAGATGTCCGTCTGAACTGTTTCCAAAACTCTCTTCCAAACCTGGTAGGTACTTAGTGTTAGAGACAGTGGTCACCATAGTTCAGCAAAAAAGATATGGCTCTGATGTGAGACTCACCAATGTTGACTTATTTGTTTCTATTCTGACTATGTGAAACAGTGACTTCTAGTTTCTTTGGAAAGTCAGTTATGTCAAATGATGGTTTGCTGGGGCACACAGGTGGAAGGATGTCTTGCTAAAGCAGACACAGGAAAGAATGTTTTCCTGAAGCAGACACAGGTGAAAGGATGTTTTGATATAGCAGACACATGAAAGGACCCATAAAAGGAAGGAGTATAAATATGACCATCACGAACAGTGAGAGACGAGCGCTGAATGTTGGTTTGGGTTGCTCCGCCTTGCTATTTTTCACTGATATCACTCATGTATTGGTTCGCCTTACGTAGCATTGTTGAGCTCAACTTATGGTAACACTGACGACATTGAGGGAAACTCACCCAATGACTGTTTGTGAGGATCCTGCAGCAGCTTGCTTCCTCGGTGACTTTGAACCAGTTGGCGAGTCTGGTGGTTTCCTCGGGATTGAACTGAAGCTGCTGGTTCATGTGTGGCGTCTGCCTGAGAGGACTGGACTGTAGTTACTGATTCATAATTTGTGTTTGCTACAGGACTGAACTGCCATCAAAGATCAAGCTCACTCCCGAAGAGCTATTTCTAAACAGGTCCACTTCCCCCATAGGCTAACAACTTTTCTCTTCTATTACCTCTGGTGGGTGGTGGGCTACAGAAGAAGTCAAATCCTTATTAAGGTAGGTTGGAAAAAATGATGACTACGACTTCGTCAGGGTTCACCAAAGGAACAGAACTGATGGGGTGAATATATACATTAAAAAGAGTTTTCTAGTTTGACCCAAAGGATGTGGTTCAGGCAGTGCCACAGTAGTTGTCTCCTGACAGAAGAGATGTTATAGCAACAGCATAGATGAATTTGCCATCAAGAGTAAGGGCAAGCAGGCAAAATGCAAAACTTCCTTCTCCTTCTCCTTCTCCTTCTCCTCCTTCCATGAGGAGTGCCAACAGAAGGTGCACATTTAGGGTGAGTCTTCCTGCTCTGAATAATCTGGTCATGAAAATGCCTCACAGAAGTGTCCAGCAGATTGGGTTTTTATTGATTCCAGATGGAGTTCAGTCAGCCACAAAGATTAGCCATCACAGACACTTGAAGAATGAATGGTCACTTAATATGAGAAAATTAAATGCCTGGCAGAATAGAAGGAAAATCATTATTAACAAGGTCTGTGTCTTAGTTTGGGTTTCTGTCTCTGTGATGAAACACCATGACCAAAGCAACTTGGGGAGGAAGGAGTGTATTCAGCTTACACTTCCACTTCACTTTTTATCATTGAAAGAAGTCAGGCCAGGAACTCAAACAGGGCAGGAATCTGGAGGCAGGAGCTGATGCAGAGGTCATGGAGGGGTACTGCTTACTGGTTTCCTCCTCATGGCTTGTTCAGCCTGATTTCTTATAGAACCCAGAACCACCAGTCCAGGGCTGGCCCCACCCACAATGGGCTGGCCCCACCCACAATGGGCTGGCCCCACCCACAATGGGCTGGCCCCACCCATCAATCACCCTACAGGTGAATACAGAGGAATTTTTTTCAATTGTGGTTTCCTTTTCTCAGATGGCTGTAGCCCGTAGCCAGCACACTCGAGATTTACAATTTAGCATTTAGTTTCCTGACTTGGTATATTTCTCCACACATTCACCAGTAACCACAACGAGTCGCCTTTCTCCTTGCTGTGACAAAACACTTATCCTGGTTTGTGTCTCTGTGAGAAAATACCCCATGATCAAGGCCAACTTATGGAAGACTTTATTTTTCTTTATAGTCCCAGAGGAACAGAGTCCATCATGGTGTGGCTGGGCACGGGGTAAGAGGTAGGTAGGTGGTTGTGGGTGATAGGTGTGAGGAGTCATCGTAGGACAAGCTAATAACTAGCAGATGACCTTCCTGATATGAGTCTGCTTTGGATTAATAATAATTCGTGACAGATTTGCTCCCATAAACAAGGAAAAAATCATTTTAGAAAAGATTCCTGCTATTAATAGGCCATTTTGTTATTATTAAGCATACATAGGCTGGGGAGATGACTCAGTGGTTAAGAGCACTGACTGCTCTTACAGAGGCTCTGAGTTCAAATCCCAGCAACCACATGGTGGCTCACAACCATCTATAATGAGATCTGATGCCCTTTTCTGGTGTGTCTAAAGACAGCTATAGTGTACTTATATATAATAAATAAATCTTTAAAAAATTAAACATATATAACAATCACTAGGTATTAGCCCACCCTTTTGAGCAGATCTCTGCAGAACTGCGAAGATGTACTTTCTTGTAGTAATGCAATGTAGACAAATAGATGACTTTTTAATTCTTAATAATGATCCTATAAGAATTCCTAAAATCATATCAGTGTTTTTAAACTCTTTTATAGTGGGACTGCTATTAGGTCCTTTTCTGATAGTCAAAACTACAATGAGAACTCTGCCAGTCTCCCATGTGTCACCAATTAATTGCCCTTTGATAGTAACCGGACTTTGTCCTATTCAGAGCACATTCCAAAATATTGTAAAACCATTAACCAAAGGTCATAAAGGGGAACTATGATTTATTATAGGTGCTAGGGCAGAAGATAAAGTATTGACTGGATTTATCTATACATAACCTCACTAATAGCTTAGTTATGGTTTTTTAACTCTCCATGAACCTGTGGAGCTATGACAGGTGATGGATATTTAGCCAGATATTACTCCTAATGGATATGCATGGAAACATTCTCAGTTTCAAACTTCTTATTCGATTTATGATTTTAATTTATGTGTAAACTTGTGATGAACTTTTTACCATGTGATCAGGTGTTCTGAAAGATGTATAAGTTATGAGGACGAGGAGAAGAGGCAGAACTGAACTGAGGAGAACTTTTTGGACAGAACACCTTTTAGACAAAGAGATGGTCATTCCTTCTGCTTTCTTCCCTTTTCTTAGAGAGTTTTCATAGGTAACTTTTTACAACTTAGAAATAAATGCTAAAATCGCTTTTCTAAGTGTCCCTTTTTCTTCCTGCAGCTTCAACTAGCAGGCTGAAAGTAAGAACTGTGCAATTCCTGCAGAGATAGAACAAAGGTTACATTACTCAACCCCCCCCCCAATCCCCCCCTCCGCTATTAGGCTACAGGCATTATTCACCCAAGCCAGAGGCTTTTTACCCTCAGAAAGAGCAAGAAAGTTTTTAGGACTTTTTAGAAGTTATCATAGGCATTCAGTATAGTTAGAGAGCTAGAACATCTGGAGACCATCAGTAGTTAAAGCCACACCAGAGTTCTACTTTGTGTCCTGTTTCAACCCGCTCCAGGCTGGGAGGCTCCTGGCAGAAAGGGAAACAGGAAGTTGGATGATTATATTTCATTTATTTCTTTTCTTTCTGCCCTACTCCTCCTCCTCTTCCTCCTCTTCCTCCTCCTCCTTCTTCTTTTTCCTCCTCCTCCTCCTCTTCCTCCCCCTCCTCTTCCTCCTCCTCCTCTTCCTTCTCCACCTCTTCCTTCTCCACCTCCTCTTTTCCTCCTCCTCTTCTTCCTCCTCTTCATTCTCCTCTTCCTCCTCTTCCTCCTCCTTCTGTCAAGACAGGGTCCCTTTATTTAACCCTGACTGTACTGGAGCTTACTATGTAGGTCTAGCTGGCCTTGAACTCACAGAAACTCTCTTGCCTTTGCCTCATCTCCAAGTGTTTGGAGTAAGGGCATAGGCCACCACACCTGGATGATCATGTCATCACTCACACTCAAAAAGGAAAGGGAGAGACAGAGACAGACAGAGAGACAGAGAGAGAACAGGTAAAGTGCGCCCCCCCCACCAGTGACATACCTCCACCTGCAAGGCTCTACCCCCTAAAGGTCCTGAAACCCTTCCCCAACAGTATCACCAACAAAGGATTAAATGTTCAAATACACAAGCTGTGACAGACATCTCTTATACAAATGACCATAGGAACAAGAACAAAGAAGGAAAGATTGCACTGGAGAGATGCAATCATTTTTTGGTTAAGAGTGTTTTCTGCTCTTACAGAGGACCAGAGTTCAATTCCTGGCAACCATGTCAGGTGGCTCACCACCTCTGTGACTTCAACTACAGGGAAATCTGATGCCTCTATCAAGGGCAAGAGCCTTCATACATTGTGCAGATCTATACATGGATGCACACATACATGTGCATAATGTACAAAACAATAAAATAAACAAAATATATTTTTAAAGGATTTATTTTGGCTCATGGTTTGAAGGACATGAGAAAGAATGACAGAGGGAATTAGGAATTGGAGATGGTATTACACTATCGGTCTCTCTCTCTCTCTCTCTCTCTCTCTCTCTCTCTCTCTCTTTCACTTTCTCTCTCTGCCTCATAGTCCCTCCCTGCAATCCCCATTACACTCAAATTTCTCATCTTTCCCCTTTTAGGCTAGTATGAAATACCTTTATAGACAGACCCAGGGTATGTCTCATAAATGATTCTGTTGGGGGTTGGTCTGGTGCTGCTACAAATTCAGATGCTAAATGCCAGCTACCAAGATCTGGTTGCAGTCTAGACATGCACATTCTCACGTACACCAAATGATGTTGTGTAAACTTTGCTTGCCTATGTTCTCTGACTGGTTAAATAAAAGCGACTGATGGCCAATTAGTGGGGAAAATAGAGGTAGGTGGGGCTTCGGTTACTGGGCTGGGGGGTTGCATGAGACAGAGACAGAGACAGAGTGACACACAGAGAGATACAGAAAGAGACAGAGAGACACAGAGAGAGACAGAGAGGCAGACAGACAGACAGATACAGAGAGTGAAGGAGGTACAGAAAGAATGGGATAGAAGGAGAAGGAAGATAGAGAGAACAGATCTCCATTAGACAGGATGGACTAGGAGCACAGGGCAAAGAAAAATGCACTCTGAGGACAGACAACTGGCACAGAAATAACCCAGGCAAGACTCAAACAAAAGTACTTGGGGAGCACAACTGGGAAATAGCCAGTCTAGTGAGGAAAAATAGTTTAGGGGTAATTGCCTAGTAATTGTGGTAAAGCCAATTAAATAAGTTGATAGGACTCTGACTCAATGATTGGGTGGCCAGCTGGGTCATAAAGAGAATAGAGTTATTAAATATCATACAACAACATAATTCTGAGTCCAGATGAATCTAAATCAAGATGATAAGGAAGAGGAACTATCACTGGGGCCAGATGCTCCTGTTTGTTCTTTCAGATAGGGCCTCACACTATAGCTTATGCCAACCAAGGACTCTCATCCAGGATGATCTCGAACGCAGGGCACATCTCCTGCCCTCAGCCTCTTGAGAGCTGGGATTATAGATGTGAACCATCACACCTGGCTCCAAATGCTTCTTTTCAAGCTTGGTATAGTGGAAGGATAAAACACAGAGATCAGGGCTGAACAGGTGGCTCTGTGTTTAAGGGCATTTCCTATTCTTCCTGCAGACCCGAGTTCTGTTCCTAGTACACACGTCAGGTGGCTCACAACCACCTGTAACTCCAGATCCAGGTAGTCTGATGCTCTCTTCTGGTGTTGGAGATTCCGCATGCCACACGCATGCGCATACACACACACACACACTATATGTATATACATACACATAGTTATACATATACATACACACACTCAAACACATATACACATATATACATATGTACATATACATATATACATATGTGTGTGTGGAGAGAGAGAGAGAGAGAGAGAGAGAGAGAGAGAGAGAGAGAGAGAGAGAGAGAGAGACTGACTCTAAAAATTAGCCGGGAATCATATTGTAATTCCCGTTCTTGCTCTAGGTGTGACTTTGAGCAAATCCTTGTCTTCGAGGTATAGATAATGGCACAGTGTAATTACTGCATGAAAAGCTTGGAGGGTTGGGCTATAGCTCACTGGTAGAACACTTGTGTAGCAGTCACACAGCCCTAGGTACCATCTCCAGCCCCCTGGGACCTGGAGCATTACAACCTCTATAAATATTAGAAATTTTGTTTCGACTTCTATCCCACTTTATGGAAACTGGTGTGCCAGTTAGTCATATGTCAACTTGACACAAGTGTAGTGGTTTGAATGAAAATGGCCCCCATAGGCTCACAGGAAGTGACACTATTAGGAGGTGTGGCCTTGTTGGAAGAAGTATGTCACTGAGGGCGGGCTTTGAGGTTTCAGATGTTCAAGCCAGGCTCAGTGTCAGTCTCTTCCTGCTGCCTTCAGATTCAGATGTAGAACTCTCAGCTCCTTCTCCAGCACCATGTCTGCCTGCATGTCAACATGCTTCCCGCCATGATGACAATGGACTAAACCCCTAAACTGTAAGCCAGCTTCAATGAAATGTTTTCCTAAACTGGGCGGTGGTGGCGCACGCCTTTAATCCCAGCACTCAGGAGGCAGAGGCAGGTGAATCTCTGAGGTGGAGGCCAGCCTGGTCTACAGAGTGAGTTCCAGGATAACCAGGGCTACACAGAGAAACCCTGTCTTGAAAAACAAAAACAGAACAAAATTATAAGAGTTGCCATGGTCATAATGTCTTCTTATAGCAACAAAAGCCCTGACTAAAATAACAAGCTAGAGTCATCAAAGAGGAAGGAGCCTCAACTGAGAAAATGCCTCCCTAAGATCCTGCTGTAAGGCATTTCTTAGTTAGTGATTGATGGGGGAAGGCTCCGCCCACTGTGGGTGGGCCATTCCTGAGCTGCTCATTCAGGGTTTTTTAAGACAAAAGGCTGAGCAAGCCATGGGGAGCAAGTCAGTAAGCAGCACCCTCCATAGCCTCTGCATCAGCTCCTGCCTCCAGGTTCCTGCCCTGCTTGAGTTCCTGTCCTAACTTCCTCCAAGAATGAACAGTGATGTGGAGGTTTAAACCAAAATAGACTCTTTCCTCCCCAACTTGCTTTCGTTATGGTGTTTTACCATAGTAATAGTAATCCTAACTAAGACCCTTGGTGATTGGGAAATACAGCAATCCTCCTGTCTCAGTACTCCCTACTCCCACTGCCCCCACCACCCCCCCATGTTAAAGTCAGAGGTTTGTGCAAAGCCAGGTCTAGCTTTTTCTGTGACTTCTGGGATTTGAACTCATTCCCACAGGCTTTCATAGGAAACCCTCTTGCAGTCTCAGAATCTGTTTTTTTAACAGAAGCATGCATGACATGTGTGCACAGTAAGAAGTGTACACTGTGTACAGGACATTACCTTGCAAGGAGGACTTTGTGACTCTGGATCCCCTTGTATCAAACTCCAAGTGAAGAACTTAGTTGATTCTTGTGTGACTCGATCCTGAAGTTTGGGGTTTGGGGACTTTGCTTAAAAATCAACTAATTCTGTGCTTGAAAAGACCCTTAGAGATAGAATTTCTTCTTCTTCTTCTTCTTCTTCTTCTTCTTCTTCTTCTTCTTCTTCTTCTTCTTCTTCTTCTTCTTCTTCCTCTTCCTCTTCCTCTTCCTCTTCCTCTTCTTCTTCTTCTTCTTCTTCTTCTTCTTCTTCTTCTTCTTCTTCTACTCCTCCTCCTCCTCCACCTCCTTCTCCTTCTATTCTTCTTCCTCCTCCTTCTCCTCCTCCTCTTCCTCCTCCTCCTTCTTCTCCTTCTCCTCCTCCTCCTCCTCCTTCTTTTTTCCTTCTCTTGGTCCATTTGTTTTGTAAAAAGATTTTTATTTTATAAGCACAGGTGTGTGTCTGAGTGCCTGAGTCTGTGTGTGCACACCATGTGAGTGCAGGAACCTCACGGTCAGAAGAGGGCAGAAGACCCCGTGGAATTGGAGCGACAAGTGGTTTGCGAGCCGTTGTGTGGGGACTGGAACTGAACCTGGGTCCTCTACAAGAACACCGTGCACTCTGAACGACACGACTGTCTCTTTAGCCCCTTATTTCTTTTTCTAAAACAAAATTTCCCCTTTGTTTTATTTGTAGTGTGTGTGTGTGCACATGCACATGCACACTTGAGCATGCGTACATATGGTGTTCATGTCACTGTGCATGTGTAGAGGACAGCTTGGAGGAGTCAGTTCTTTCCTTCCCTCCATGTGGATTTCAGGGGTTAAATTCGGGCACTCAGGCCTGGTGGCAAGCCCTCTTACACACTGAGCCATCTTGCTGGACTCCTCTCCTCTCTTCTCCTATTTTCTCTTTTCTCCCTTCCCCTTTCCTTTTTCTTGTCTGTAAATCCCGTGACAGGGTCTACCTGCTGGGGCTGGAGAATGTAATGTTATCTTCCTGTCTTCTTCACTGAGGGGAACAAGTCAGTAATATCCGTTTTGTTGTACTTTGAGAGCTGACATTTAGTCCTGACCACCTGCGAGGTTGTTGTAAATTGACCTTCCCTCAGTTTCCTTATTTGTAAAGTGGGAATTATTTCCCCTGGTCAGTGTCAATCTTGGTAGATTGATATAAGGATGAGTTTGAAACATTATATGTGAATATTATGTTCCCTCACTGAAAAAAAGAATATTAATATCTACAATGTAATTATTTACTTGCTGCCTACCACAGGAGGTTGAACACTGAAGGTGTCACAAAATTAGGTACACATAGCATGGTCCTGTGGGAACGGCTTTAATTATGGCCACCAGATGGCAGCAAAGAGCAGGTTTCCCTATGAGGTTTCTATGGCCAGCCTAATGGGATCCAAAGGCAGAATAAAATGGTTGATGGCTCTCCCTGGTTTATATCACGTTCACCATCCCTCCTGCACTCCTCTCTGCTTCCCCAACATTTCCCTAGCCCAAGACCACTTAGGTATTCTTTTTCTACTAATTCTTTCCATGGGAATGATTTTTAAACACACATTCAAGGGCAAATTAGAATTAATGGCGATTCCTGTATTTACAGCCTGTAGCTAATGTGAACCATCAATGAAAATTGAACCTAGGGGGATTTCTGAAATACATATTTATGAGGCAACAGGGAAATATGAAAACATTTAAATAGATTATTTAAGATCCAGGTCCCTCTCCCCAGAGGATGTATCTGGGATCTATCCATTATCCTTTCAATAAATATTTATTCCTGGCTTGGGAATAAAGATACCTTTTTTTTTTTTAAAAAGACAGAGTCTCTCTATTATGTAGCTCTGGCTATCCTAGAACTTACTATGTAGACCAGGCTAATCTCAAAATCCTAGAGACCTGTGCTTCCTAAGTGCTGGGATTAAAGGAATATACTACACACACCCCCTTCTTTCTTTTGGTTTTTTTGAGACAGGATTTTTCTGTATAGCCCTGGCTGTTCTAGAACTCACTTTGTAGACCAGGCTGGCCTCGAACTCAGAAATATTCCTGCCTCTGCCTCCCAAGTGCTTGGATTAAAGGCATGCGCCACCACCGCCCAGCTATTTTTTTAATATTAGTTTTTGATATTAGCTAAGATACGAGGGGAACCATGGTGGTGTGCTATGGGGCGACAATATTTGGAGGGGTCAGGGCATGTCTCCCTGTGGTGAGATGCAAGTGTTAGCTACACAAAGGAGCACACAGAGCCCTCCAGTCTGAGGGAACAGGGCCCTTGATGGTCCAGTGAAGCCTGTGTAATTTTACATCAGTTTGATTGAGAAAATAACTAATGGAAGACCAAATCATGACTCAAGGACACTTAGCTGTCACCACACCATCTGCACGTATTTCGAAGACTCCTCATGTGTGCTCAGAGGAGGCATCCTTCATTTCTTCCAAGAGTGCTGAGTGGGTTTCACAGAGTCTGTATGATGATGTGACCACCGTCCCTGGATCACACAGGCTTCAGTCATTATCCCAAGAGGCTGCTCGTGGGACAATGGTTCCTTTCTCTCAGACTCTATCATAACAGGTCAGGATGGCCCTTATGAAGAATGTCTGTTCTAACCATGTACTCCTTGGCTCTGTTCCTATTCCGTCTCCTGTGTTAGTGACATTGAGTGCTCTGAACCTGGAGCCATTGTGGTGGTTTGAATTAAAATGGCCTCCATAGTCCCATAGAGAGTGGCTCTATTAGGAGGTGTGGTCTTGTTGGAGGAAGTGTGTCACTGGGGGTGGGCTTTGAGGTTTCAGATGTTCAGGCCAAGCCTGGTATCTCTCTCTGTGGTCTGGGGATCCAGATGCAGAACTCTCAGTTACCTGTCCAACACCACGTCTGCCTGTGTACCGCCAAGTTTCCCGCCATGATAATGGACTAGAGCTTTAAACTGTAAGCCAGTTCTAATTAAATGTTCTCCTCTATAAGAGTTGCCTTGGTCATGGTGTCTCTCCCCAGCAACAGAACACTGACTAAGATAGCTGAGGACCAGAGGCACTGTGGGTAGAGTTCAGGAATCCACAAATTCAGGTGGAGGAAGAGAAACTCATTTCTTGGCACCAATTTTTTAGGTGAAACTCAAGGTTTCTCCTTCTCTTATGAAGGTAGACCACAGATCACAGGGTGTTCTCAAGACCTGTGTCTTTGCCACCAAAAGTCACAGATATTTGTGTGTTGCGTGGCTTGCTGGTACTGCTATCTCAGAATTCAGTCATCAGCACTCAGAAATGATGTTTGTTATTAGATTAGGGCCTGTATATCTGTGTGTGGTGTGTGTGTGTGTGTGTGTGTGTGTGTGTTTTAGTAAAGAAAAATTATTACTATATCCAAATTTGGTTTTGTAAAGATTCTGGATTTTAATATAATTGCCCATTTGTAACCTTGTTTCAATTCAGACATTGTAGAAGAATCTTAATCTAACATCATGGCTACTCTGGCAAGGAATCACATCTAAAGACCTTCTAGGTCTGTGATCTGGCTGGAATAACACACCTTTAATCCCTCTGGCTGGAATACAGACACACCTTTAGTGTATACCTTTAATCCCAAACAATGTAGGTAAGATTAGTTTTAAGAGGGAAGCAGCCGCCGGGCGGTGGTGGCGCACGCCTTTAATCCCAGCACTTGGGAGGCAGAGACAGGAGGATTTCTGAGTTCGAGGCTAGCCTGGTCTACAAAGTGAGTTCCAGGACAGCCAAGGCTACACAGAGAAACCCTGTCTCGAAAAACAAAAAAAAAAAAAAAAAAAGAGGGAAGCAGCCATGTTTGAAAGCGACCTCTAAGTGGAGGGCCATTCTGTTCAGTTGATGCAGTTTATGCAGTTCAGTTTGTGCGAATCAGAGGCAGTTTTTCCAAGCAGAGCAATCCAGTGAGAAGCTGAGAGAAGCCAGTTTGAATCTGTCAGTTTGGAGAGGGGATGGGTACAGGATAGCTAAGTTGAACCGGCTGGCCATAGTTCAGAAAGTGCTAGGAAGGGTGAGTTTATTCAACAGTAAAAGCCTCCAAGACTACAACTACATCTGGTGAATAAAGGTTACTTTTACAAGGCATTTTAAAACCATCGTTCGTAGGACAGTTTTTCAGCTAGCTTCACAAGGTACCAAAGGAACACCATGCCTAGGAAAGGTGAAGAAACTCTTCTGGGTGGCAACTCTTATTTCAGGGTGGACTCAGCCTCCTGGCTTTATGCACCTGGGGCATGTGATAGTTTGTATATGCTCGTCCCAGGGACTGGCACTATTAGAAGGTGTGGACTTGTAGGAGGAAGTATGTCACTGTGGGGATGGGCTTGGAGATCTACTTCCTAGATGCCTAAACATGCCCAATCTGTACCTGGCGTCCTTTGGATAAAGATGTAGAACTCTCAGCTCCTCCTGCACCATGCCTGCCTGGATTCTGCCATGTTTCTGCCTTGATGACAATGGACTGAACCTCTGAACCTGTAAGCCAACCCTAATTAAATGTTGTCTTTTATAAAACTTGCATTGGTCATGGTGTCTGTTTACAGTAGTAAAACCGTAACTAAGACAGGGTACCTGTTGTCTTTGTGGGCCCTTCTTCCATACATGATATCTACAATTATGTCCTTCAATTGTGTTTGTATACAAAGGTGAATGGCTGTCAGGTGTGGTGGCACACACCTTTAATCCCACCACTGGGAACAAAGAGGGAGGCAGACCTCCATGAGTTTGAGGCTAGCCTCGTGTATGTAGTGAGACTTTGTCTAAAAAAAGAAAAGTAAAAAGGCAAATGCCGTCCAGACTGGATCCACTTTGTTTCATTTGTTTGTTTTCTTCTGCTCTCTAAAGCAATTAAAACATTTTTGTTGTCTCTCTGCATCTGCTCTGCCTGATGGAGAACTTGGCCTTGAGTGAATTTGTTCATTTTCAATTCTTCAATGATATATCCCAGGGATGCTTGTGTCTCCATTCTGTCTGTCTGTCCATCCACTTGTCTGTCTCGTGTGTGTGTGTGTGTGTGTGTGTGTGTGTGTGTGTGGCGGGAACCCTTGTGCATGCTAAGCGAGTGTTCTCTCACTTGACTACACCTCTACACCTTTGTTCTTTGAGATGAGCTCTGGTTATGTAGCCCAGGCTGGACCTGAACTTACTGTCTATCTCAGGCCAGATCCTCCTGTCTCAGAATCCTGAGAAGCTGGGGTTATAAGTAAGTACCACCACATCCAACCCTATCATCTGTCTTGAGTGGCAAACTGACCACTCAGTCGCTCCCAAAACATCCCTGCTGACTGTCCTCAAGGCATCTTACATCCATCCAATAGAGCATGCTGTCTAACATATCACGAGTAGAGATGGACCCAAAGGCCGTGTGTGTCTTCTTCATCCCGCTCCCTCACTTTCCACATGCCAACAAACAGAACTGTTAATTCCACTACCAGCGTCTCCTGCATGCCCTATGTACTTATCCATTATTATGTACTTATCCATTCTTGGTCCCAGTGACTGACTTTAGGCTGGACTCCCGTACCTGGAATTTTCCCATGGCTGTTTCTCACCTCCAGAGTCATCACACTGGAATCCCAGGTTGATCATTTCCCATCCTGCCTTGGACCGACCCCTCCCACCTACATTGACAAAAATCTTCAGCTCTGGAGTTTGTTGGAAGCACAGGCTCATGGAGCCTAATCCATTTGCTTCTGGTTGGAGACTTGGAACCTGCTTTAAAAGCAAGTGGGTGGGGCTGGAGAGATGGCTCAGCAGTTAAGAGCACTGACTGCTCTTCTGCAGGTCCTGAGTTCAAATCCCAGCAACCACATGGTGACTCACAACCATCCATAATGAGATCTGACTCCCTCTTCTGGAGTGTCTGAAGACAGCTACAGTGTACTTACATATAATAATAAATAAAAATCTTTTAAAAAAAATAAAAGCAAGTGGGTAGATAACTCCTTGTGGCTGGTCCTTTGTGGGGACAATTCTTGGAGAAACACATAGATGCCAGCTAGACACAGTACTGTGTTCAATGTTTTTCCTGGCCTGGCTCCTATGTAAATGCTTTCCTTGCCCCAAACATGTACCAGCCTCTCCACATACCTGTTTTTACCTCTCCATCTCTATTCATGTCCCATGTCTCCAATGTCTTTATTTCCCTACCTGATGAAGACTTTACCTATTGGGGTTCAGTTCAAAGGCTACATATTACAAGTCACTCTTTTACCCCCTCCAGATATAAATCACTGCTACCATCTCAATGTCTCTATACCATTGTGTACAGCTTTGGTATAACATTGTTGCATATAGCTTTTTGCTTCCCTTCCTAAGCTCCAGGAAAGGGCCATGTTACCAGCCCTCACCCAGCTTCCCTTGAATCCATGGATACATACACACACACACACACACACACACACACACACACAGACACAGACACAGACATAGTTATTCCTTTTCAACTTACCTCTGGATACAATTGCTGGGAGCTACTATCTCTCACCTGGAAAAGTGTACCCTTAATAATATTCTTATCTCTGCTCCTCCCACCTGCCCTAAACTTTAGTCGCTGGGATACATCTAGTCCCTGCTAAACATCCCTAACCACCTGCCTGTAGGAGGGTCCACGGGTCCCTGTTCTTCCCAAGACCTCACATGACTGGTTCTCCAAAGCATGGTGAACTCTCCTCTCCTCCCTTGCATCTGTCTCTTTCCTCCTGGGACCCAGAAGTCCCACCTATTCCTCCCGCCAGCAATTGGCCCATGGCTTCTTTACTGACAGACCAAGAACCAATCAGGAAACAGGACCTTAGCATCAGAACCGCCTCTACATAACATTAACATTCTTAATTTAATTGGGCAGGTGAGTGAGAGAGAAACTCAAAACTATGTTGACCAGAACTCAAAAGACTGAAATTCTACGATAGTCAAAGTTGATTGTTAACTTGCTTGGATTGAGAACATCTTCGGGGTGTTGGTAAGTACATTTCAAGTCTCCCCAAAGGAGAAGACTCATTCTGAATGTGGGGAGTGCCACTGGACAGGCTGGAGGCCTGGATGGAGTTAAAGTACAAAAGGGAGAAAGCCAACAAACACAGCATGGTGGTAAGCTTTGTCAACTTTGTCAACACAACCTAGAATGATCTGGGAAGAGTCTCAGTGAAAAATTGTCTGTGTTGTTTTTGCCTTTGGGCATTTCGGTGGGGGATTGTCTTCATTAAATTAATTGAGATGGGAAGACCGTGGTTGGTATCATTCCCTTCTCCAGGGAACCTTAACTGTATGTGAGTAGAGAAATGGAACTGAGAGTGAAGCAAGCAAGCTTATATGCCTTTCTCTCTGTCATTATTGAGAATAAGATATATCTATTTAAAGTTTCTGCCTTGACTTTCCCACAACAGCGGAGTATACCTGAAGTCACAAGCTGGAATGGACTCCTTTATCCTCTAAGATGCTTTTTGTCAGGGTATCTGATCACAGCAGAAGGAATCAAGCTAGGATACACAGACATTCACTCTCTCTCTGCTTCCTGGCCTTTGTAAAAGCTGCTCTCCCTCCACAACTTAACGGGATGAAAACTCTGAAACTGTGAGTCAAAATAAACCCTTCATGCCTTAAAGCGTTTGGATATTTTGTTATAGCAACTAGAAGTCTAACTAACCTAGGGACTTTTACACTTGGCTTGGGAAAAGATTTCCTTCAAGAGGAACACGGTGGTTGTAGAGTGTGGATGGATAGAGAGGGATAGCCTTGAAAGAAACTGCTACTACTGTCAGCTATGTGTTGGTAATCAAGCGTGGACGTACTAGCTGAAGAACAGCTATGTGTGAGACAGTGTGTGCACATGTACCCGTGTGTATGCTTGAACATGTGGTGTGTGAGTTGTGCGCATGCACATGTGCATGTGTGTTCATGCATATGTGTGTATGTGTGTATACACGTGTGTGTATGTGTGTGTACATGTGTGTGTGTGTATATGTGTGTGTGCCTTGCCAGGCTGAGAGCACAGGTAAGCGTGTTCTGCTTCTCCTCCTCTCCTCTAAAACCTTTCTTGTCACTAGCTTCACCCAGAAACTCCACGGGTCTTTGGGCCATCAGTAGAATCAATTCACTTTCTTTTCACTATCTATTCATTTCCCTTGCTTCTTCTACACCTGTTGTAAAATATGAAGCACATTTTAAAAAAAAATTTATTTATTTATTATATATAAGTACACTGTAACTGTCTTCAGACACTCCAGAAGAGGCAGTCAGATCTCATTATGGATGGTTGTGAGCCACCATGTGGTTGTTGGGATTTGAACTCAGGACCTTCGGAAGAACACCCTGTGCTCTTAACCGCTGAGCCATCTCTCCAGCCCCCAAGGCATATTTTTTTTAAAAGACCTGAAAAATAATCAAAGAAGTTGGTATCAGACTCCCCTGGACTAATGATTGGAGAGATGCTATGTGGTTAAGAGTGAGTGTTGCTTCTCCTAAGGCCTGAGTTCAAATCCTACCAACACAGGTGGCTCACTCTGACTCCAGGGAATCTGATGCCTTCCCCTGGCCACTAAGGGCACCAGACATGCAGGCACATATCCATACATGCAGGCATTCACATATACACATACAAGTAAAAACAGAGAAATTTTAAAAGTAAATAAATCGTTTTATTATTAAAAAAAAATTCTCTGGACAGTTAGGTTAAAATGCAGATTCCAGGTCCCCCCGTGATAAGCCTACCAAATTAGATGCTCTGGGTGGGACCAGAGCTTTGCATGTTTACTAAGGTTCCTCAGGTAATTACTGCACTTATCAGTTGAAGCACATTGCGGCAGGTTAGTGTTTCAAGCTTGGTTGCTTATTAAAATTACCTGGAGATCAAAACAGAGCATCATAAAACATAAGTCTCTCTCTCTCTCTCTCTCTCTCTCTCTCTCTCTCTCTCTCTCTCTCACACACACACACACACACACACACACAAATAAGTAAAAAAACAAAAAAGAAAAAGGCTTAAAGGGAGGACTTGTCTCTCCTGTCACCAATGTCTAAGCATTTCTTCTTCGTAGTTGCCATTTAAAAAAAATTATTCTCATCCCTTTTAGCCATTGTGCTACGGGAGAGATGACATCACATCTGAAAGCTGACATTTTGCAAAGCGTATTAAAAGTAAACCCAGTATAGTACATGTCAGATCGGTCTTTGTATCTCGTGAGCTGATTGGTTCTGGTAAAAAGACAAAACTCAAGACACATAAAAAGCTCAGGTGTGTATCTCTGTGCTAGAGCGGGCTGCAGGTAAATGATGGCTGTTCAGGTTTAGTAACAAAAATAACAAAATCTGGCACCCAGGGGGTCTCTGTGCTGCTCCAGGAGATTTCCTGCTTAAGACTTGCAGGACTAGGTTCAGCAGCAGCACTGAGAGTGAAAGCACACCCGGAGTGTTCCTCTGGCGTCAGTGTTCCTGGGGCAGCCAGTTTCAATTTAGCCATTCGGATGCTACAACTAGCCGCTCTAGATAGTAACATTCTAGTATGAAGTTGAAACAACTATTTAGTGCAGGTCCGGGTCTTATTTCTGATGGTAAGAACTTGACTCATTCCCACTGAGTCAATCTATGTTAGCTAAACGGACCGTGAGCCACGAAGCAGTAGGCATAACTTGGAATCCAGCTTCTACTGTGACCAGTTTGAAAGGAAGCAAGGACAGCAGGTGAAAGCAAGGGTTCATGTTACCCCGAACTTATATTAAATGCCCAGCTGCCTGGAACATGACCAGCTTGTCCTTTTGTGTCACGTGACTCAGCTCTGGAGACTTTACCCTTGCTTATGACATTAGTAAGACCTTGAGCGATTTCCCTTAAATTTCTCTGCTTTATTTCTCTCTCTGTCATGAACTGGCAGAAAAGAGAGGTCTATTATATGACAAGGGGGCCGTGCAGAACAGCCCACAGAGCTCAGGTACTGGAGAGTGGCTCAAAGCCATCTGCACCACTGATTAGCAGGAGGCTGCTGAATACTAAGTTGCAGACAGCAGCCCGGTGCCCAGCACTCCAGACCATCTCCAGACCTTAATTAGCATCGTGTAGGGCAGAAATGCAAGAGCTGCCTCACTGCGGTTTCCCACTGACAGCAGTCAAAAGAATGAGGATGTCTTCTCTCGACATAAAAAATATGACAAATTCCAGAAACAGAGGGATAGAGATAGATAGATGCATAGATAGATAGATAGATAGGTAGGTAGGTAGGTAGGTAGATAGATAGATAGATAGATAGATAGATAGATAGATAGATAGATAGATAGATAGATAGTTGAATGTGTGGGTGGGTGGATGGATAGATGGATGGATGGACGGATAGATGGATGGATGGATGAATAGATGGATGGATGGGTAGATAGATAGTTGTATGCATACATGGATGGATGAATAGGTGGGTGGATGGAGAGAGAAATTGCCTATTAACTACAGTCAGCATTTAGGGATATTGTTTAAGGTTGTTTAATTTTAACCAGTTAAAGAATGCTTCAATTACAATTTAGCTCTCAATATTGACTGCAAACCAAATTACCTTGGGAAATGACCAAGAAGACATTTTCTCCAGGCTGGTCTGGTTGACACAGATTGGATGAGAATCCAGTAATCATCTTTTTTCTTTTTAAACTCTCCAGGTAATTGTAATATTCCTAAAAACTACCAACCTAACGCAATGGTGCTTGAACTGATAAGTGCCTGGTAATTACTTGAGGACCTTGGTAAATATGCAAGGTCTCCTGTTTCCCACCCAGAGAGTGTAATTTGGTAGGCTGATAGTGGGGGATCTGGAATTTGCATTTTAACCTAGCAGTCCAGGGAATTACTTTTTAATCATGTTTTAAATTTTTTAATGTTAATATTTAATTATTTTTTCTCTTTGCTTTTTTTAAAGATTTATTTATTTAATGTGAGTATATTGCTGTCTTTAGAAGAGGGTGTCGGATCCCATTACAGATGATTGTGAGCCACCATGTGGTTGCTGGGAATTGAACTCAGGACTTCTGGAAGAGAAGTCAGTGCTCTTAACCTCTGAGTCATCTCTCCAGCCCTATCAAGGAATTTTTTTCTTTTTTTTTTTTGTTTTTTTTGTTTTTTCGAGACAGGGTTTCTCCGTGTAGCCCTGGCTGTCCTGGAACTCACTCTGTAGACCAGGCTGGCCTCGAACTCAGAAATCCTCCTGCCTCTGCCTCCCAAGTGCTGGGATTAAAGGCGTGTGCCACCACAGCCCGGCATGAGGAATTCTTTTAATGTTTAATTTTTATGTGTATGTGTGAGTACCTGCGTGTGTGTGTGTGTGTGTGTGCGCGCACACACTTGCATCATGGTATTACCGGCATTCTCAGAGGCCAGGAGAAGTGTCAGATTCCCCTGGAACTGGAATTATAGGCAGTTGTGATCTGGGATGTGGGTGCTGGGGACTGAACCTGGGTCCTCTGCGGCAACAGAAAGTGCTCACCTGCTGAGCCATCTCTCCGACCCCTTTATTCATGCATATGTGTGTGCTACGTGTGGGTTTATGCACGTGAATGTGGGTACCTACCGAGGCCAGAAAAGCGCACTGCATCCTGGGGGCTGGAGTTCCGGGTGATACTGAGCCACTCAATGCGACTGGGTGGTTGAGACTGGAACTCACACCCTCTGTCAGAGCAGCAAGTGCGTCTGACCACTGAGCCATCTCTGCCGCTCAGGATGCTCCTTTAAAAGCGTGTCAGAGGCCTTGGGACACAGACAGCTTTTGGGTGTATCCTGAGGAAATACCTGGAGGTGTATGCAATGCCGTGCACTTGAAAATGGTCACTGTAGCACTTGATCTAGCAGTGATTGAAGTGGAAACTTCTGGTGAAAGGATGTCTTGCTAAAGCAAACAGATGAGAGATGGTTTCCTGGAGCAGACACAGGTCACAGGATGTTTGGCTATAGCAGGATGAAGGAGTGTAACTATGACCCCACAGACAGTGGGCACGGAGCACTGAGCGTTGGTCACAGTTGTTCTGCCTTGCTATTCTTTGCACACACCTATTGGTTCGCCTTACATAACATTGTTGAGCTCTATGTATGCCGTTGAAAGAAACTCTCCCAAGAACTGCTCTCAAGATTCCTGGGGCAGCTTTGCCTCCTCGGCAGTCTCCCCTCACTCAGGCCAGTTGGTGAGCCTGGTGGTTCCTTCAGGATTGAGCTACAGCTGCCTGGTGTCTTCTTGCCGAAAGCATTGGACTGTAGCTGCCGGTTTGTGCCTGGTGTCTGCCTGCCTGGAGGACTGGACTGCAGCTGCTGAATCATATTTGGTTCAGGACTGAACTGCCGCCAAAGAAGATCAAGGTCAGCCAGGCAGTGGTGGCGCACGCCTTTAATCCCAGCACTTGGGAGGCAGAGGCAGGCAGATATCTGAGTTCGAGGCCAGCCTGGTCTACAGAGCGAGTTCCAGGACAGCCAGGGATATACAGAGAAACCCTGTCTTGGAAAAAAAAAAGATCAAGCTTGCCCACAAAGAACTATTGCTGAACAGGTCTACTTCCCCAACATCCTAATAAATTTTCTCTTCCACTACCTCTGCTGGGTGGTGGGTTAGAGGAGAGGTTGAACCCTTATTAAAAGTAGGTTGCAAAAAGGTTATGCCTACAAGTGGTCTCTGACGTTAGATTGGCTGGCGAGTTAAATGCCATTGGCAAAGGGTTCTCACTCAGGTTGCAATGGGAGGAGGGGATATCTGGCATTTTTTATTGTCACAGCTGGGAAAGGGTGTGACACGGGCACCCAGGAGACAGGAGCTAGAGGTTAGCTCCTGGAAACAGAAAGTTATGATAAAATGTCCACAGAGTTCATGCTGAAAAGCCTGGCATCTCCTGATGTCTGACTCCCACCCCTAGCTAATGACATGAGGGTTTCTAGGGGAGACGCGGTGATATGTTAGGAACAGCAGCCCCTGGATGCATCCCCCTGGGTGACGGAACTGAGCGTCTCCAATTTTCATTTTCAGGAAAATTGAAAATAACTTATATGATCAATAACAAGCCATGTTACATAAACTCTCCACTTTCGTAATAACACTTGATGAGTTTGGCAAGGACTCTAGACATCAATAAGAAAAAGGCAAACAGGGGGAATCGACTTGGAGGATGGGAAAGGGCAGTTCTTATAAACACACAGCTGAATGTGGTGGTGTGTTCCTGTAACTCAGCACTGCGGAGGCAGAGGGGCAGGAGGGTTGGGAGTTGAAGGCCAGGCTCAACTATATTGAGTTCAGGGTTAACCTCAACTACATGAGATCCTATATAAAAAATTAAAATCAATCAATAAACAAAAAAACTAACCCAAGCAAGCAAAATACACACTGAAGCTCAATAATAATTAGATGCTAATTAACAATGACCATGAAACTTGCCCTATTCACATTTTTGATAAACAAATATTTTTAAAATCGATACTACCTGGTTGAAATGATTGGCTTCTGTCAACCAGACACAGCTAGTCGTCTGGGAAGAAGAACTTCAATGTAGAAAGTATCTCCAACAGATTGACTTATAAGCACGATTATGACTGATATGAGAGGGCCCAGCCCACTGTGGGTGGTGTCACCCCTAGACCCAGCCCACTATGGGTGGTGTCACCCCTAGACCCAGCCCACCATGGGTGGTGTCATCCCGAGGCCCAGCCCACTGTGGGCGGTGTCACCCTAGGCCCAGTTCACTGTGGGTGGTGTCATCCCTAGGCCCAGCCCAAGTGTGGGCTGTGTCACCCCTAGGCCCAGCCCACTGTAGGCGGTGTCACCCCTAGGCCCAGCCTACTGTGGGCGGTGTCATCCCTAGGCCCAGCCCACTGTGGGTGGTGTCCCTGGGTCCAGCCCACTGTGGACGGTGTCATCCCTAGGCCCAGCCCACTGTGGGCGGTGTCATCTCTGGGCTGGTGGTCCTGTGTGCTATCAGAAAGCAGGCTGAGCAAGCCAGCGAGCAGTGTTCCCCCATTGCTTAGGTTCCAGTTCCTGCTTGACTTCCTGCCTTGGCTTCCCCTGGTGATATTCTATGACTTGTAAACCAGATAAACTTTTCCTCCTTTTACGTTGCTTTTGGCCATGGTGTTTTGTCATAGCAATAGAAACCTAATTCAGACACTAAAGTTAGCATTTGGATAGGAAACTAGGCGCATCTCTAACCCATGGTGAAAGGGGAAGTCGGCACAAAATCGGCAAGTTGGTGTTCTTCACAAATTTGAAACTTAGGATGGATTACTTGTAAAGTCAAAAGACGCAGAACTAAGCCGGGCGGTGGTGGCGCACGCCTTTAATCCCAGCACTTGGGAGGCAGAGGCAGGCGGATTTCTGAGTTCGAAGTCAGCCTGGTCTACAGAGTGAGTTCCAGGACAGCCAGGGCTACACAGAGAAACCCTGCCTCGAAAAACCAAAAAAAAAAAAAAGACGCAGAACTAAATCCTAACTAAATCGTTTATAGTCTGTGAATAAACACATTTGTGTTAATAGTAACTAAATAAAAATATTATCACCCATGATACTACAGAGGAAAAAATATATACTCCAACGTGTTTCAGTTTTAAGATATTCACAGAAGGGAAGGCGGTTGGCTGGTGAAGCACTTGCCTTGCAAGCATGAGGACCTGAGTTTGGATTCCTTGAACATAGATACATAGTCAGGTATTGCAACACACGTCTATAATCCAAGGGTCCTCACAAAGCAGGGCTAGGCAGGGACAGGGTGGTTCCAGGTCATTTAGACTAGTATAGGCAGGAGTAAGACAAAGGGATCCAACCTGAGGACCCAGCTGTCCTCAGACAGACAGCTGTTCACATTTAATGGTATGTGTGTACCTGCACTTACACACACAAACACACAAACACACACACATGAACACCACATAGACACATATACCACACACACACCACACATATACAGACATACATACACACATGCCACCAATACAAACATGTAAACACACAAACATAAATGTGCAAACATACACCCCACATACATACAAACACACACCACACACATATATGAACATCACATCCATATTTATACCACACACCACATACACATGCACAAACATGCAAACACCCCACACAAACATGCATATACACAGATACCACATACACAGGCATACAAATACACATACACCACATACACACACATGCCACACACACAAACATGCAAAAACACAAACACAAATGTGCAAACACACAAACACATACCCCAGAACATTCAAACACACATATGACACATACACATGAACACTACACATACACCATACATAAACAGATATACAAACACACACACATACCACATACCACATACACACATATACATGCCACACACACAAACATGCAAACACACAAACACAAATGAGCAAACATACACCCCACATACATGCAAGCACAAACACATAACACGCACACACATGAACACCACATCTACATATATACCACATACCACATACCCATACACAAATGTGCAAACACCACACACAAACATGCATACACACAGACACCACATACACAGATATACACATACACCACATACAAACATACACACATGCCACACACAAACATGCAAACACAAACACATCACACATGTATGAACATGACATACACATATAAACCACACACACACCACATACACATACACAAATGTGCAAAAACAGCACACAAACATGCAAACATGCACACCACATATACACACCACATACACACGCCACACACATGCACACAAACATCCACATCCACATACAGAGACACCTTCTCCCCCTATACACACTTAAAGAAACATCCTGGAAGATACATTTACTTTCCTTTCCTGAAGTGGCCTTTTTATGCGTGTTTCTCTGTTTTCAACACTTTCGCAGTGAGGTTATAATTCTTCTGAAATTAGAAACTCTGAAAAATCTACCAGGAATGTTATTTTCCCACCACAGCACATCTACCTATAACTGAGGCGCTGTGCGCGGCTCTGGCGCAGACAGGATTTGACTGTGAATGTGACATTTTGTCAGGGATTTGAGGCGAAGCTACCTGGGGTGGATCAGTGGGAAGGGTGACCCTAGAAGACCTCTGTTGACATCAGATTTTCCTCTGCCTTTGACTCCCGGTGGATTTCATCTGGGGATAATTTATTTAATATGAAAAGTGCTTCTGCTATCAGAATTCATTGTTATCTTCAATATATACTATTATTATATAATATATCATATTATATATAATTATTACATTATATACGATTATTATTTATGTCAATTCACATATAACATAATGTAATAATGAATATAATTCTATATTAATATATAATTATGTTTTATATATTAATTAATATGTAACATCCAATGTTTATAATATATTATATATTAATCAACATGTTATATATTAATTATATATTATATAGTTAATTGTATAGAATATATAAATTATATAATTATACATATGATATATAATGTATACATGTTATCTATAATTATATGTAATTAAGCATATTATATATTAGTATATAAGTGTGTGTGTGTGTGTGTGTGTGTGTGTGTATTCCCACAAAGCAAATACCTCTCTCTGCCCCCAGAAGGGAAGCAGAACTCTGTGTCCTTCATATTTAACAGATAATTACAGGACTTGGGCTTCTGCCCTGAGTGGTTGGTATTCTAGAGGGTTGGGTACTTGAAGAAGCCATCCAACATTCCTTGCTGTTAGGAAGTTGGCAACTATTTAGTAATTTCTCACTGATTTAGTATGTGCGTATCCACATTTGCTTTCCTGTTGGTGTGATAAGACACTGACCAAGTGTGCCTTGTGGGAGGAAAGGCTTTACTTCGGCTTACAGGTTATAGTCCATCGGTGAGGGGAGCCAGGGCAGGACCTCAAGCAGGAACCTAGGGGTAGGAACTGCCCTGCAGTTGCTCAACTAACCTTATGCAATCAGCCCCACCTACCCAGGGTGATGCTACCTACAGTGGGCTGGACCCTCCTACATCGAGAAGCCATAAAAGAGTAGTGAAGCAAAGCATCCTGTGTGCACTAGAGAGACAGCTCAGGAGTTGAGAGAGTAGCCTTCTCATGCAGAGGACCCAAGCCTGGATTTAAACACACACACACACACACACACACACACACACACACACATACACACACTTTGTTCCCATTAAGGCTTCATTGCCCAAGCTTGACAGTGCGTATCTATCTACCAAGACAAGATCTGAGGTGTCATCACACCTGGATGAGTAAGGAGGTAAGCAGAGACCACGATACGTCTGCACTATGCAAATCCCTCTGCAAATAGCAGCTCAGAACCACACGTATGTAACTCCAGGTCTAGGTGATCCGAGGCCTTCTTCTGGCCTCCTTGGGCACCTGCTTTCATAGGATCATGCCGACACACACACACACACACACACACACACACACACACACACACAAAAGCATCTATTTTTAAAAATTCTTTTAGAAATAAGAACTGTTTTATATTGGGGACAAAAGGAGTGCTCCCTAAGAACACAGATGGAGCTCTACCCCTAACTCCCATAGACAGGTGATTTCTGCAGTCACAGAGCTAACAGCTGAGGAACTGTGACTTATGACTGAAAACCAGTGGCTCACTTCATTATGTGCAAGTAACATTAACAAACTCAAGCAACACCTTAGCAGCCGGGCAGTGATGGTGCACGCCTTTAATCCCAGCACTTGGGAGGCAGAAGCAGGCTGGTCTCTGAGTTTAAGGCTAGTCTGGACTACAAAGTCAGTTCCAGGACAGCTAGGGCTATGCAGGGAAACCCTGTCTGGAAAAAACAAAAACCAAACAAACAAGTCAAAAAAAACAAAACAAAACAACCCTACCGTGACTCCAATTGGTTACAATGGCTTCTGAGGAGAACTTGAGGATGACACCTCAGATCTTGACTTGGTAGATAGATGTGCACTGTCAAGTTTAGGCAATGAAGCCTTAATGGGAACAAAGTGTATGTGTGTGTGGTGGTGGGGGAGTCATTCAGTTTTTTTTCTTTTTTTTTGGTTTTTCGAGACAGGGTTTCTCTGTGTAGCCCTGGCTGTCCTGGAACTTACTTTGTAGACCAGGCTGGCCTCGAACTCAGAAATCCTCCTGCCTCTGCCTCCCAAGTGCCGGGATTAAAGGCGTGCGCCACCACTGCCCGGCATGAGTCATTCAGTTCTATATGGAGACAGGAGAATTAGGGAGCCTCCCCTGTTGGCAGCAGGGGTGGGGGAGGGTTGGGGTGGGGAGACATGACTAAGGGATGAAATGAGTAAGGCGGTGAGGAGAGATCATGATGTGTCTGCACTACGCAAATCCCTCTGCAAATAGCCTGCACTCCCCTACCACCCCCAGCTGCTGACGGCTACAGACTGGTGATTCTCAGCCAGTAGTCATGGTGCCCAAGGTCACCACCTCCCCCAAAAGAGTTACAGGTCCAGTAATGACAGGGGCCCTGAAGGCTTTCGGGAGGGGGGAGGTTAGCTGAGGTCTTCACCATATTCCTGCCAGGCCTGCTACCTTCCAGAACATTCCCAAGGGATTCACTCACAGAGCAGTCTGTAGTCACCAATGACCCCTGGACACTGGTCTCCATCTAAAAGTGAGCTTTCCCAGGAATCCAGCCTGTGACAGGGACCTAAAGGTGTCTGCTGTAAACCGGGCAGTGGTGGCACATGCCTTTAATCCCAGCACTTGGGAGGCAGAGGCAGGCGGATTTCTGAGTTCAAGGCCAGCCTGGTCTACATAGCGAGTTCCAGGACAGCCAGTCAATGCTACACAGAGAAATCCTGTTTCAGAAAAAATCAACAAAACAAAACAAAAAGTGTCTGCTGTAGGGGGAATGATTTAAATAATAATGGTGAAATTAGCATCTTTCTTTGGTGCTTTTGAGACTGTCCTTCAAGGCATCTTGAGTCATAGGTACCCAGCTCCTGTTCTTAGAGCTGGAAGGTCTCCAAGTTTCACCTCCTAATGTTTCCATAACTCCCTCAAACAGAGCCACCAGCCTGGGACTAAGCATTTAAATACCGGAGTCTGTGGGGGACAGTTCTTATTCAAACAGGACACAAACTTGGGAGGGGTGTGTAAGGAAGGGTTTGGTGGCGGGAGCAAACGGTGGATTTGATCAAAATAAAAGCATTAATGTGTGAAGAAAAAAGAATTCTCTTTGGATGTGACTCTCTGGTGATTTCTATGCTTCTTCGGGTATTTGGTTCTACACACAGGGCTGAGGAAAGACGGGCATCATTTCTGGGCAACTGTACTTCCTCTTTAAAAGTCAGTTGTTAGTGAGGTCCCTGGACTGTATCACCACACTGCAGGACCTGCAGGATCACATCGCTTTAAATAGATTTATAACTTTAAAATGACGACGCTGGTCTCTCTCTCTTTTTCTTTTTTGGGTTGCTCCTTCTGGTCCTCGGGAGACCCCTGTTCTATTTTTAGGTGTCTAAGGTAGGTGGATCAGATGAGAGCTGCAAAGACAGTTGTAAGAACTCAGCACACTATCAACCCGGGAGTGTCCTGGGCGCTCTACTCTTTTCCTTCTGTTGCTGGTAAACTGGGCCTCAGTTTGTCCCACCAGAGAGGAGGCCACATAAGAATGAATTGTCTGAACAAATGTTACTAATTCAAACGTTCTCTGGATCACAGCTAGAGGGTGTGTATGTTTGTTTGTTTGTTAGACTAGGTTTCTCTGTAACCACTGTGGTTGTCCTGGAACTTGCTTTTTAGACTAGGTTACCCTGTAACAACTCTGGTTGTCCTGCAACTTGCTTTGTAGCTCAAACTGGCTTCCAATTCTCAAGAGATCGACCTGCCTCTGCTTCCTGAGTGCTGGGATTAAAGGCGTACCTGGCCACTTCAGGAGTTTTAAAATCCTGTTGGAATTATTCTGCTTAAGTCTTCAAGTCAACATTTGTGTTGTGTGTAGATATCTCTCTCTCTCTCTCTCTCTCTCCATTCCCCTGCATGCATGTACACATGCATGTGGGGGGGTTGACTTCACATGTCTTTCTCAATTTCTGTCTACCTTATTTTGTGAAACAGGACCTCTCGTTGAACCTGGGGTCCACCAGTCCAGTTAGTCTGGCTGGTGAGTGGAGGGGGCCTCATCTCTACCCTCCCAGCTTGGGACTCTGTTACACTTGGCTGGAGATTCAAACTTAGGCCTTGTGCAATAAGAACTTTACCGACCGAGCCATCTCCACAGCCCTGAGTCAGCATTTTGCACAGCAGAATTGTGTTTATCAACAGCCAACAAACAAACAAAAACACTCCCCGACATATATGGAAATATATACACATATGCATGTATACACACACATATATACATTATAACAATGATGCTTCCATACACACACACACACACAAATACACACACACACACACTTCTGAGATTCATGTGTGTTTTAAGAGTTGATAATGTTCCAGGCAATGGTAGCATATGTCTTTAATCCCTACGTGATACCCTTACAGAGAAATATCTGGTATGCTGACAAGAGATAGTTCCCAATGAAGATACCTTTGCTAGGCTGCTTAACTCCCAATAACTTCAGTGATACAAAGAATCAATTGCCTGTATTTTCATATAGCTGGAAGTATATAGCTACCTCTCCTGTATTAGTCAGGGTTCTCTAGAGTCACAGAACATATGGGTAGTCTCTATATAGTTAGGGAATTTGTTGATGACTTAGTCTGTAGTCCAACTCCCCAACAATGGTCAGCAGCAACCGTGGATGGCAGTCCGAGGATCTAGCAGTTGTTCAGTCCCACGAGGCAAGCAGGCAAAGAAGAGTGAGTGAGTCTCCCTTCTTCCAATGTCCTTATGTAGGTCTCCAGCAGAGGGTGTGGCCCAGATTAAAGGTGTGTGCCACTGCGCCATTAGTCCCAGATGACCTTGAACTCAGAGATCTCCTTGTCATAATCTTCTGGAATTCATAACCACTGTGCTTCAAGATCTCCATGCCAAGATCCAGGTCAGAAACTTATCTCTGAGCCTCCAGATTAGGATCATAGGTGAGCCTTCCAATTCTGGATTGTAGTTCATTCCACATACAGTCAAGTTGACAACCAGGAATAGCCACTACATCTCCCTTCAGGTAAGGCTTGATCAAGTAGCAAAGCATCTTTATAGTATACCCAATGTCCTCTGGAGGCTCAGTTCTTGGTCTTTTTTAGCGCATTAAAAAAAAGATTTATTTATTCATATATATATATATATATATACACACACACACACGCACACACATATGAATGCCCCGTGTGCATGTACACCTGCATGCCAGAATAGGGAATCAGATCCCATCACAGATGGTTGTGAGCCACCAAGTGGTTTCTGGGAATTGAACTCAGGACCTCTGGAAGAGCAGCCAGTGCTCTTAACAGCTGAGCCATCTCTCCAACCTCAGGACATTTTGCATTTTCCTACCAAACCATCTGGAGCAAACAACAACAAAATATATTTCCTGATATCTTGTAAACAAGTTCTCGGTCGGACAGGACAGTGGGGGAGGGGGAGAACTCCCAGCCAGTTTCTAGTTCCTGTAGGAATCACTCAGAACTTCCTAAGTCAAAAGTCTCTTAGGCTGTCTGTGGTGCTTTGAATAGGTTTGGCCTCCACAGACTCATGTGTTTGAATGCTTGGCTCAAGGGGACTGGAGCGATTAGGAGGTGTGGCCTTGTTGGAGTGGGTGTGGCCTTGTTGGAGGATAGGTCCTAAGCTCCGGCTCCACCCAGTACAGAAGAGCACCTCCTCCTCACTGCCTTCCCATCAAGACTCTTCAGCTCCTCCAGCACCACGCCTGCCTGCTTGCCGCCATGTTTCCAGCCATGATGATAATGGACTGAACCTCTGAACCTGTAAGCCAGTCCCAGTTAAATGTTGCCCTTTATAAGAGTTGCCTTGGTCATGGCGTCTGTTCACAGTCATGGGGACCCTGACTGAGCCAGATGGTGCCTTCTCCAAGGTGTCACCAATCTCGTTTCTCTCTTTCTAATGCCAACACCGTCTAGCGTTGTCTCTCTCTTTATACATATTTTTCTTTGCACAGAGGAGGGGACCACCCTTGGTTCCTTAGTTCTTGGGTTTATGTCACAGTAGAGACCCTCGGATACTCAGGCAACTCCGAGCTTCCGGGAAACTTCGTTTTGATTGGACTCATTATGTTAGTTCCTGTTCTTTTCCCTACCAAGGAGTCGGGATCCCATCAGTTAGACATGGGCAAAGGGAGCCACCACTGTAGTTGGGGGCAGAGACAAGTCACATCTTGAGGATGTAATGTCACCACCTGATAATCAGGACAGTGAACGCATTCTTAGATGCTACAGCCTAGGAAAAGTCCTCTACTCAATAGGCCTGACATGTGTCATTTACAGTCCTTTGGGTATAAGTGGTAAACACCAGCTTGGCCATTCTGGGGCAAACACACACCTGTGTACATCTGTGTGCACATCTGGGGCCTGCCACGGGGTTGCATTGGAGTGGCCAGGGGGATCACATGCTCATTATAATAATGACCCCCAGTGAACCCCATTTTATTCAACTGACCCCTCTATAATGGGATCTCTCTCTCTCTCTCTCTCTCTGCCTTTTGAAATGTCTGTGCTAATGGTGGGGGTGGGGAGTGTTCACAATTGCTTATAATTCCAACTCCAGGGGATCTGATGTCTCTGACGTCTACAGGCACCTGTACTCATGTACATACTCACACAAACACACGTTCCTACGTAGAATAAGAATAAAATAAAATTTAAAAATACAAATAAGGACAGGCATGGTGACACTTGTGCCTTGAATTTTAGAACTTGAGAGGGAGAGGCAGGAGGATCTCTGTGAGTTTGAGAACAGTCTGGCCTATGTAGAGAGCTCCTGTCTCCCCTGATCCCCACCCCAATATAAAATACGTGTGTTTATACGGGTGTGTATATGTGCCTATCAGTGTGACGCAAACTCGGTGTCCTCCTCCTCAGGAATGCCATTCATCTCTGAGGCAAGATCCTTTGTGGACTTGAAGCTCAGGAACTCAGTTAGATTGGCTTTCCTGTAAGGCCCAAGTCCTCTAGGCCCCATCTTTCTTGATTTAGGAATACGAGAACATGCTTCTGTGTTTTATGTGGGTTCTGATACTCAAACTCAAGACCCCATGCTTGCAAGAAGATGCTTGGCCCCTGGCTCGTCCCCCACGTCCCTGTTGGCCACATCTTTGTTCCTCTGTCTGTCTATCTCCTCAAGCCCCTTTGACTGGATTGGCCTTATGATGGCCCTTAACCAACTGTGTGTTAAATTTGGTTCTCTGGGCTCTAGAGTCAGAACTTACACAATCTATTAGCTTCTGCTATCAAACTCCTAGAGACCAGAGACCACCACACCAAAGCACTAGGATACTGGAGGTGCAGGGGGTGGGAGTGGGGTTCACATGGAGGAGAAACGAGGCTTCCAAGATACCCCTCTGCACCCGTGACCACACGGGTTCTTCCTCTAGCCGTGCCAACCTTCTGGTTCAGTGCAGCCCCCTAAATGAACCCAGGTGAACACAACAGATCTACACAGATGTCCAACCCACAGGATCCCGTACAACCACAAATCACTGTTGTGAAGCCTCCAAATGCTAGATAGCTTGTTCTGTGGATATAAATAGTAGTTGCAATTCTTGCCCGCCTCCTGGACCTGGCAAGGTGGTGCGTGCCAGGAGGGGCCTCCTGAGACCTCTTTGGACTTCCACAGCGTGAGGACTACCTACTGGGATTTTCAGTCTGCCACTGACCCAGAGCGAGAAGCTAATCTCCAATTCCTAAAGCAGGGTACTGTTCGGAAGAGAGAAAGAGATGCCCGGAAGCTCAAAGCCACAACCATTTCCTCTGCTTGGTTTTGTGCCTCTTGTGTGCAGAGCTGTATAAATACTCTGGGTACCCATTGTATGTGTGTTAAACACTTCTGAAATAGATACCACTAGGATGGGTTGATCTGAATTAAGCAGCCAGAGACTGCAACCTGTGCCATCTGTAACCTTCCCCTTTCTCTCTTGGCCCAGTTTGAGAACACACACACACACACACACACACTGATGCACAAGAGAACTACTGATTTAGAACACATTAAATAAAGCAACATGTAGGATGTCAATGCAGAACACTCCAAGACAGGGCCCCCAGCATACTGACTCCCCAGTATTTGTGGAGGACAGGCCAGCCCCACGTGCTCAATGACTAAAGCCCCTGGGTCAGGAGCTACTTGGGGGTTCTCACACACGGGCGCTGTGCTCCTAGGGGACATTTGGAAATATCTGGAAACATTGGGTTGACACAGTAGATGTTGGGGATAGCCAGTATCTATCAAGTTGAGGCCAAAGGATGCTTCTTGGCATCTCATGGTACCCATGGGGTTATCCCTACATGACGAATTATCTAGCTTTGGGAGTAGAGGTGGGTATGTGGTAGAGGACCTACCTAGTGGATATAAGACCCTGGGTTCAATCCCTGGCATACAGAAGGAAGAGGGGGCATGAATTATTTTATTTCACTACTTTTGCGTATGTGGTACCTGTGTGGGCATGCATGTGTGTGCAGGAACATATGTCCACGTGCACGTGTGTGCAGATGTCAGAGGAGGGCATTGGGTGTCCCTCTCTATTGCTCCCCAGCTTGTCCTCTTGAGGCAAGGTCTCTCGCTGAACCTGATGTTCAGTATTTTGACTCACAGGGCTGACCTACCAGCAAACTCCCAGGATCCATCTGTCTCCTCCCTCCCAGGATCCACCTCTCTCCCAGCGCCATTTTTACCTGAGTTCTAGAGTTCCATTCTCAGGTCCTTATGCCTGTGCAGTGGGTGCTCTCACACACTGAACCATCCTCCAGCCCATAAAAGAAGAATTCGACTTAAAATACCAATAGCTCAAAGACCAAAAGCCCTGATTAGAAGTTATAAAACTGCTTGATGGAATAAGACCGTATCTTTGGTCCTGAGAACTGTTACAATACTCCACCCTGACCTACCAGCCACTCGTCCACAGAGACGTGGGAATGCGTGCACACAAAGTCTTGTGTGTAGCTCTTCACAGAAGTATTGTTCCTATGGTTCAAAACATACAACCGGAGGCTGGAGAGATTGGCTCAGAGGTCAAGGGCGCTTGCTGCTTTTCCAGAAGACCCGGGGCTTGGTTCTCGGCACCCACACTGGGTGACTCACAACTGTGTAACTCCAGCTCTAAGATATCCGAGGCCCCTTCTGGCCTCTGCAAGCTCCCCCCACCCCCCACACACATGGCATTCCCTCACAGAGACACATATAGAAGTAAACACAAATGTTTAAAATACCAAATCAACCTCAAGTCTGGCGACTTGCCAATAGCTAAATAGAGAACGGCCTGTCTGCACTAAAGCCAGAAACAAGAAGGAATTAAGTGCCAACCCTCGAGATGACAGCAGGCAATCTCAAATTCGTGATTCTCCGTGAAAGAAGCCAGACTCACAACACCACATATTGTTTGAGTTTGTTTATACGAAATGGCCCAGAAATAGGAAAATTATGGAGATAGGAAGTAAAGTCTGGGACTGAGGGCCGGAATCAGTGTCCACTCTAAATGGCCATAAGAGATCTTATTTGGGTTATGAAAACAAGCTCGAACTGGTTCAGAGTGGTAGTTGTGGAACTTAATGAATGCTCTCAAAAATACTGAACTCGGGACTGGAGAGACGTCTTGGTGGGCGAGAGTGTGGAGTCCTTTTGCAGGGGATCCGAGTTCAGTTCCCAGCATCTGTGTCAGGAGCTAAACAACCATCTGTCACTCCAGTTCTAGGGCACCGGGAGCCTCTCCTGGATTCTGTAGACACCCGTGCTCACACGCACAGTCACACGTACACTCACACACGCAGACGTGTGATTAAAAAGTAAATAAGAGCTGGGCGGTGGTGGCGCACGCCTTTAATGTTAGCACTTGGAAGGCAGAGGCAGGTGGATTTCTGAGTTTGAGGCCAGCCTGGTCTACAAAGTGAGTTCCAGGACAGCCAGAGCTACACAGAGAGCCCCTGACTTGAAACCCCCTACCCCCCCCAAAAAAAGTAAAATAAGATCTTTAAGAAACATCAAATTCTGGGGGCTGGAGAGATGGCTTAGCAGTTAAGAGCAGTGACTGCTCTTCCAGAGGTCCTGAGTTCAATTCCCAGAAACCACACGGTGACTCATCTGTAATGGGACCTGATGCCCTTTTCTGGGGTGTCTGAAAACAGCAACAGTGTACTCATATACATAAAATAAACAAATAAATCTTTTTTTAAAAATCAGACTCACCGGTTGTGGTGGCGCACGCCGGTAGGATTTGCTGAAGGAGGCAGAAGCAGGAGGATCACGAGTTCGAGGCCAGCCTGGGCTACATATTTGGGCAGTGGTGGCACACGCCTTTAATCCTAGCACTTGGGAGGCAGAGGCAGGCAGATTTCTGAGTTCAAGGCCAGCCTGGTCTACAGAGTGAGTTCCAGGACAGCCAGGGCTACACAGAGAAACCCTGTCTCAAAAAACAAAACAAAACAAAAAAAAAATCAAACTCTACACTTAGAGTCAGCAAATTTTATGTTCTACAAATCATACTTCAATAAAACCTTGCAGTTTAAAGTGTGTTTGCAGTCCAGAATGTCCATACTACTTGGGAGATGTTTAGAAATGAAAAAAAAGAAAAAAAAAAAGAAAAAAAAAGAAAAAAAAATAGGCCCATGCTGAGACATCCCTTCTCCCCGAGGTACCAGCCACAGGACAACAGTATAGAATAGAATAGTATATAGAATGGTCTATACTAGCTGTAGAGTATAGAATAGAGTTTATTTAGGGCATGGGGAAAGGAGTTGAGGGGGTAGTAGAGACAGAGAAAGACAGAAGAGGGAAGAGAGAGAATGTATATTGAGAGAGAGGGAAAGGGGAATGGAGAGAGAAGGGACAGAGCGGGAAGAGAGCAAGAGAATGAGGAGGGGGCAGGCAGCCCCTTTTATAGTGAGTCAGACATACCTGGCTGTTGCCAGGTAACTGTGGGGCGGAGCCTAGAAGAAATGCTAACAGAAAGAAATAGATCATGGCTCCATGATCCCCTTCAGAAACAACCCACGGTTACCTGGACCACCATTTAGGCCACAATTTCTGAAGCTTCCATTACCTTCGATAGTACCAAAGGCTAGGTTAGGCCTCTGGATTTTTTTTTTTTACCAAAGTGGTTCATATATATATATATGTAATAAAATCCAGACCTACTGCCTGTAGTTTCTGCCAGCGTATAGAAGGAAGCATCTCTGTTGAAATGAGAATTTAGATCCAAGATGGGATGGCCACTATGTTTATGCATACAAAATAATAACTGCTACACACAGGACACTTCTAACGGACCAACGCCTAGACAGAACATTCTAGAAATTTTATTGGTACTGCATTAGCTTAATTTGGATTTATTATTATTTACTAATGGGGCAACAAGGCTCGTGGAGGTCCATGATATACTTAAAAGTCACACAACTTTTAAGGTCACCTGTCAAGTGGTCCTGGGGGGTGGAAGAAGCGGTCCTAACCGGCCTAGACTGCAATCCTGGAAACCTGGAGTGGGGGTGGGGGGAGGGTTCACATCGCTTTCTGTGAATGGACAGCAATCAGCCTTGAACCTTTTACTTCTAACACCCGTCAATAGCGACTCCAAAGGATGATTTTGAATGTACCAATCAGACAAAAAAAAAAGCAACTTTGAGAGATGGAGAATACAGAAGGGTACTGCTGCTCGGTGACCTGATTTGGCAAAGTTACACGACGCTGGCCAGCAGCTCTGAGCTGGGCATAAGTTACACGACGCTGGCCAGCAGCTCTGAGCTGGGCATCTGCAGTGTTGGAAACTGTCCACGGTGGTTAGAGGGAGCGAGGAAGCGTGCATCTGATGAGATCTCACAACATGGCTGGGGACTCAGGTAATCCCTGCAGTCTGCAGACCAGAGGCACAGGACCTTTCCAAGGCAAGAGGAGATGACATGCTCGGGACGGGGGGTGGGAGGGGTGTCAAGTACTTGGAAAATAGGGATGGGGCTAGAGAGAAGGCTTGGCTGTTAAGAGCCCTGGTTGCTGTTACAGGGACCCAGGTTTGGTTCTCAGAACCAGCGTCTCATGGTTCACAGTCTCCTGGAACTCCAGTTCTAGACAATGGAACGCCCCCTCTGGCCTTTGTAGACACCACACACACACACACACACACACACACACACACACACACGAATGTGGTGCGCATGCGTATACACAGGCACTCAGACATAAATAGAAAAATAAAAATAATTACATTTTTTAAAAAAGAAATGGATAAAAAAGATGATTTCCTCTTTTTTTTTAAGATTTATTTATTATATGTGAGTACACTGTAGCTATCTTCAGACACCAGAAGAAGTATCAGATCCCATGACAGATGGTTGTGAGTCACCATGTGGGTGCAGGAATTTGAACTCAGGACCTTCGGAAGAGCAGTTGGTGCTCTTAACTGCTGAGCCATCTTTCCAGCCCCCTTCATTGTACAAGCAGTAGCTGGGATTTGAACCGGGAACCTCTGGATGCACAGTCGTCGTTCTTAACTGCTGCGTCACCACTTCAGCACAACAGAGCATTTCTACATCCTGGTCCCCTCGTGGCAGATCTGGCCTCTATCTCCCAGGCAGCGTTTATGAGATATAGCCCCAGGGTACCCATGATTGGGAATGACTAGAAGGGTAAACTTGGCATGTGCTGTGATATTTTTGAGGGCTGTGAATCAGAGGCCTAAACTCGGACACAGGCACAGAGAAGAAGAATTTGAAGGCAGGAGATATATATTTATATATGTATATATGTAATTATATATGTGTTCTTGAGAACTTTGGGGTTCATTGGCCAGAGTAGTTCTAAAAAAACAAAACAAAAACCTTAGTTGGGCAATGATTGCTCAAACCTTTAATCCCAGCACTTGGAAGGCAGAGGCAAGCAGATCTCTGAGTTTGAGGCTATCCTGGTCTACCGAACAAGTTCCAGGACAGCCAGGGCAACACAGAGGAACCCGGCCTTGAAAGGAGAGAGAGAGAGAGCGAGAGAGAGAGAGGGGGGGGGAGGGAGGGAGGGAGGGAGGGAGAGAGAGAGAGAGAGAGAAATAATTATCTTTATTTTTATTTATTTAACTTTAAAATGGGTCTTCTTTGAGAGCAACCAGTGTTCTTATCCGCTGATCCATCTATCCAGCCCCCATCTTTATTATTTCTAATTGTGTCTGTGTGTGTGTGTGTGTGTGTGTGTGTGTGTGTGTGCATGTGTGTGTAGGTGGCCAGAAGAGGGCACCAGATTCTGTGGAGCTGGAGTTCTAGGTGATTGTGAACCACCCCATGTGCATACTGGGAGCCAAATTCAGGTCCTCTGGAAGAGCATCCAGTTCAGTGCTCTAACCATTGAGTCATCCATCCTCAACACTCATTCCTTTTTACAATTCTGGTTCTTACTATGTAGCTCAGGCTAGCCTGGAACTTGGGCTCCTCTGGCCTTAGTGCACTGTAGATGCACATAGCTCAGAGGTGTTCCTGCTCAAACACCAGCTGCTCCCACTTGTGAAGGGACACCAGGAGCCGTGCTGATATCAGAGACGCTCTCATGGGACAACTGATGTTTACTGATACTTGGAGTAATGACTCGGTCTTTGCTGTGTCTCAGTTTATTTGGTTTTTCTTAATTTAACAAACAACTGATGGGGTTGTAGAAGTTAGGTCCCTGTCCTTCCTCCCAGTCCCATGCTCCCAGAAATAAGACTCAGACTCAAAATATATTTACAAATACCTTGACCATATAGCTAGGGTTTCCCCTGACTAGACTGTAACTAAAATAACACATTTATTTTAGCTTACATTCTGCCAGGTGGCTGGGTATGTGTCTGTCTGTCCCAGATGGTCCCAGCCGAATCTTCCGCCTGGCTCTATCCGAGAATTCTTTCGGCCTCACAGATGTCCCGTCTTCTATTCTACCCTTCCCTATAGGTCAGAGGTTTTTTTTAATTGACAGGTGACACATCCATACAATACACAAGATATTCTTTTCTACAGTGGGTAGTAGTGGCACTCATTCGATAGAATGTTCTAGAATGCTAAGTGAACTCCTGTACACAGGCAATGGTCCTAACACTAACCCCAAAGGACAATACCAGAAGGAATATATGTTTTTTATGACTAGAAAGAAAGGCCGTACAGTGGTGGTGCATGCCTTTTATCCCAGCACTTGGGAGGCAGAGGCAGGTGGATTTCTGAGTACAAGACCAGCCTGGTCTACAGAGTGAGTTCCAGGACAGCCAGGGCTACACAGAGAAACCCTGTCTCGAAAAAAAAGAAAGAAAGCAACTGGGAGGCACACGCCTCTTAGTTCAGCACTAAGGATCCAAGGTCTCCGGGAGCTCAAGGCTAGCCTGATCTACATAGCCTGATCTTCCAGGCTATCCACGATTACACAGTGAGAGTTAATTGAAGTGAGAAATAAAAACAAACAAAAAAATTGTAAGTCAGGTGTGGTGGCTCGCACCTTTAATTCCGGCACTCAGGAGGCAGAATCAGGCAGGTCGTTGTGGGTTCAAGGCCAGCTTGCTCTCTCTTGTGACTTGAATCCAGTTGAAGTTGCACAATGAAGCCCTGGCTAAAACAAAACAAAAACCCCAAATAATAAAAATAAATAATAAATAAATACAATTAAGGCCAGAGATGTGGCAGGCACCTGTAATCTCGGCTATCAAGAGTTATAGGTAGAAAAGTTCCTGTTTGGAAGACAGATTGGATTATAAAGTGAGAGCTTATCTCAAAATAAAACAGGCACGGTTGTGATCGTCTTTAATCCCAGGGCTCGGGAAGAAGAGGCAGGCAGAGGTCTCTCTAGACATTCAAGGCCAACCTGCTCTACACAATGAGTTCCAGGTTAACTATGATTATAGACTCTGTCCCAGGCCTCCCCCCTCCAAAAAAAACCCAGCAGACACACTGAGGCTGGAGAGATGGCTCAGCAGTTAAGAGCATATATCACTGTTCTAGGGGACTGGAGTTTGGTTCCCTGAACCCACATTAGGTAGCTCACAAGTCATATAACTCCAGCTCCAGGGGACCTGACACCTGCTCCTGGTTTCTGTGCCCCTGTACACAGAAATACATAGAGATATAAATTAAAGTAAACTTAAAAAATACGGGAACAAATCAGTGAGCCTATAAGTATGTATTGAGAAAAACAAAACATATTTAGTCTTCAACCAAGTTCCATAGAATGGCCCCACAGTAAATGTTTCTGTGTATATAATATTTCTTCTCTTTTGAAACTAACCCTTAATTCTTTGGGCTTAGGAGAGCTGGGCAGAAACTATTGAGTGTCCTTCCTCTGTCCTGCCTGACTGTGATGGAATGAAATCTTTGTTCCCCCTTGTCCAGCTGATCAGAGCCAGTTCTGACCTGTATGTCGAGTATGGAACTGGAGTCCAAATACTCCAGAGAGCATTCAGCTATGAGAAATATGTATCTGTCTTTCCTTATCTTTTCCTTCTGGTTGGATTTAGTTAGGATAGTGGGAGCGCAGGCTTTATGGAATGTGTGGAGTCAGTATGAAAGACGGGCACAGGCTGATAGCAGACTGTAATGGAAGCATGGCTGAGGCTGGCCGTGGTGGCACGTGGCCTCACGTGGCTATAATCCTAGTGCTTGGGATGTCTAGGTGGGCGGATCATGATCTACAAGAGCTTCACAGACAGAACCTGTCTCATTCCGCCCAAAAGAACCTCCACCGGAATTTTGTGTTCTATAAAAAACAAATACTCTTCTATTAAAAAATAAATTTCTTCTTACCAGGTAGTGGTGGTGCATGCCTTTAATCCCATCACTCAGGTAGGACAGGCAGGTGATCTCTGAGTTCAAGGCCAGCCTGTTCTCCATAGTAAGTTCTAGGACAGCCAGGGCTACACAGAGAAACCCTGTCTTGAAAAACAAAACCAAAGCTTATTTGATTCACGTTGTGTTTGTGTGTACACGTGTGTGTGGGAGTCCCTCGCTACACACATGGAAATCAGGTAACACCTTGCAGGAGTTGCTTCTCTCTACCATATGGGTCCCGTTTCAGACCATCAGGCCTGGAGGCAAGCACCTTTACTCACTGAACCAACTTGTCAGCCCTCAAAATAGTCTTCTAAGGAGGCCTGGTGGCTTAGGTAACATTCTGTGATGTAAGTCACTATCTTAGTTAGGGGTTGCGTAAGTACACTGTTGCTTTCCTCAGACACACCGGAAGAGAATATCGGATCCCATTACAGATGACTGTGAGCCACCATGTGGTTGCTGGGAATTGAACTCAGGACCTCTGGAAGAGCAGTCAGTGCTCTTAACCGCTGAGCCATCTCTCCAGTCCTCCAAGGCAACTCTTTAAAAGGATAATGTTTAATTGGGGCTGGCTTACAGGTTCAGAGGTTTTAGTCTATTATCATCATGGCAGGAAGTACGGTAGTGTCCAGGCAGGCATGGTGCTGGAGAAGAAGCTGAGAGTTCTACATCTTGATCCAAAAGTAACCAGGAGAAGACTGTCTACCAGGGAGCTAGGAGGAGGGTCTCCAAGACCACCCCGTACAGTGACATACTTCCTTCAACAAGGCCACACCTACTTCAGCAAGGCCACACTTACTTCAGCAAGGCCGCACCTACTCCAGCAAGGCCACACCTACTCCAGCAAGGCACACCTTCTCCAATAATGCCACACCTTCTAAGAGTGCCACTCACTCCCGGGGCCATCTCACAGGCCATCCTTGCGTACCTTAGTCTCTGTTGTACCTTAGCATGGTAAGAAAACAACTCTCTCAAATATGTGTTCTTAGGTAAATGTAAAGCAATATTTTTGTTTAAATAGTACATTTACATGGTACATTCTCTTTATGGAAGAGCTCAAACATGCACAACCTAAATACAGCTAGGCCAACGTAGGCAGCAACAGCTCTCATCCTGGGCTCACCATGAACCTGTATTGATGCTGAACTACAAGCCCAGAAAAGCCATCCTATCCTTGGCCCATGGACTGAGTGATGCAGTTTTGCTGGGACTTTCTCTCTCTCTCTTTCTTTCTTTCTTTCTTTCTTTCTTTCTTTCTTTCTTTCTTTCTTCCTTCTTTCATTTATTCATTTTTTTTCTCTTTTGGTTTTTCAAGACAAGGTTTCGCTGTGTAGCCCTGGCTATCCTGGAACTCATTATGTAGACCAGGCTGGACTTCAGCACAGGGATCCATCTGCTTCTGCCTCCAGAGTGCTGGGAAATAAATGGGTGCGGCACCACGCCTAGCTTTGCTGGGGATTTTCTCCAGCCAGGTAGAAGGGCCGTAAACGCATTTTCTGTGCCAGGGGAACTGTCAGTGATTGCCTTTAAACATCTCTGTTCTGCTAAAATTTCTTCCAAAGCGCCAGCTCCCCCAGTCTTCCCGGTCTGTCTTTATTATATTATAGCCTAAATTTGCCTCAATTCTGTGGAAGTAGCTCGGCTCTGACACTTGACTGGCCTATGTACTCAAAAAGACGAATGCTCTGTGGGTGGTTGATTGTCTCCCATCATTTTCTGAGGGGACGGGGGAGTGAGGAAGAGAAAGAGACAGGGAGAGAAAGAGGGAATAGCCATTTATCTGTTAAGAGTGTCTGGGTGCAATTTGTCCTGCCTACAAGATGTGCAGGGATAAAGATGGAGCAGAAGTTGAGGGAAGGGGCAACGAGTGACTGGCCCAACTGGAGACCCATCCCATGAGCGAGAGCCAACCCCTGACGCCATTCATGACATCCTGCTATACTTGCAGACAGGAGCCTAGTAGCATAACTGTCACCAGAGACGCTTTGCCCAGCAACTGATGGAAACAGATGCAGGGACCTACAGTCAAACATTAAGTGGAGCTTGGGGAATCTTGTGAAGACAGGGAGGAAGGATTGAAGGAATCACAGAGGTCAAGGATGCCACAAGAAATCCCCCAAATCAACCAATCTGAGTCCATAGGGGCACACAGAGGCTGGACTGCCAACCAGAGGGCATGAATGGGATGGACCTGAGAGTTCTACACATAAATAACCGATGTGCAGCTTGGTCTTCATGTGAGACCCCTAAAGGCACAAGCAGGAGCTGTCTCTGACTCTGTTGCCTGCCTTTGGATTCCTTTCCCCTAACTGACTGCCTTGTCTAGCCTCAATAGGAGATGTCCCTGGCCTTACTGCAACTCAATAGGCTGAGGAGGGTTGATATCCATGGGAGGACTCCACTTTTCTGAGGAGAAAAGGAGGAGGGGGAGGAGAGAGGTGAGGTGAGAGGGAGGGACTAGGAAGAGAGGAGGGATGAGAAGCTGTGATCAGGATGTAAAGTGAATGAATGAATGATGATAAAGAATGGCGGGGTAGAGCTTAGTGGTCTAGTACTTGGGATGTAGCTCAGTGGTTCAGTACTTGCCTCATATGCATGGGGCCCTGAGTTACATCCCAGAACCCAAAGGAGCCAAATTAGAAAGAAAGAAAGAAAGAAAGAAAGAAAGAAAGAAAGAAAGAAAGAAAGAAAGAAAGAAAGAAAGAAGGAAAGAAAGAAAGAAGATTGACAATTGCTTAGGGGTGAGTATAGCCATAGGAAACCATTTGTTTGTTTGTTTGTTTGTTTATGTAAATTGGTAGGCTGGATGCCAGGTTCATGATTACCCCTACAAGTGGGGTTGAATGAACTCAGACATTAAGGTTGGGGAATATGGGAGAGAGGGGATTCACGGAGAATGTTTGAAATTTTGTGCTTTGGAAAGCAGGAAAAAGCTTTCTGTTCCCAACTCTGATCTCTGAATTCAGTCTCCCTCTCCCTTCCACTCCCCTCCATCTCCCCCCTCCTTCCCTCTCTTTCTCCCTCCCTCCCTCTCTGTTTGCCTATCTCTCCCCTTTCTGTCTGTCTCTTTCATTCTTTCTCTCTCTCCCTTTCTCCCACCCTCCCTCCCTTCCTCCCTCCCTTTCTTTTTCTTTTCTTTCTGACAAGTTCTCTCTAGGTAGACCAGGCTGTCTCAGATCTCCCCATGTAGATCAGGCTGCTTCAACTCACATAGACCCTCCTCCCTCCACCTCCTAAATGCTGGGATTAAAGGGAGGCACCACCACATCTGGCTTCAGCTCAGTAATGTTTTGCGCTTTTGTTGATTACAAAGTAACAAAGCTCATTGTGCAAATATCCAAGCACAGTGGCTGAGAGGCCCGGACTCCGCCTTCCAGGCTCTCAACTCTGCATCCCTCTTGGGGATGACCATCGGGTCCGGTTTCATCTGGGGTCCGGTTTCCTCTGGATGGTGAACATCTTTAGCCATTGTCACTATCTGCATCTGAGACGGGGAGCTATGTAAGGCGAACTAATACATGGGTGTCGTTATCGAAGAATAGCGAGGCAGAGCAAACCAATGCTCAGTGCTCGTCTCCCACGGTCTGTGGGGTCATAGTTACACTCCTTCATCACGGGTCCTTTCACATGTCTGCTGTATCCAAATGTCCTTTCACCTGTGTCTGCTTCAGGAAAATATTCTTTCATGTGTGTGCTTTAGCAAGACATCCTTCCACCTGTGTGCCCCAGCAAACCATCATTGGACATAACTAACTTTCCAAAGAAACTAGAAGTGTATGAACCTTACTGAAGCCTGTGTGGTTAACTCCATCACCGAATCAAGTCATGTGATAAGCACTAGCTGTATGGAGCTCCTGCTGGCTTAACAGGGCACACTGTTTTACAGAAAACTTAAAAAAAAAAGTAAGTAGAAAGGTGTACCCTCTCTTAGGGTTCTGTTGCTTTGAAGAGAAACCATGCCCACAGCAACTCTTATAAAGAAGAATTTTTCATTGGGGCTGGCTTACAGTTAGAGGTTTAGTCCATTATCATCATGTCGAGAGTGTGGTGGCCTGCAGGCAGACGTGGCCCTAGAGAAGGAGTTGAGAGTTCTACATTTTGATGCGCGGGCAGCAGAAAGAGACCATGTGCCACACTGGGTGTAGCTTGCACATAGGAGACCTAAAAGCCCTCCCCAACTGTGACACACTTCCTGCAACAAAGTCACACCTCCTGATAGTGCCACCCGCTATGGGCCAAGCATTCGAACACAGGAGTCTACGGGAGCCATTCCTGTTCACACCACCACACACCCTAAGATGATCAACAACGCAGCACACGCGTTGCATAAGTCAGTTACATACTTATCTGTTATCACTATTATTCTGCCTTGATGGTTTTGAGGCGGGGTCTCGTGTAGCCCAGGTTGGCCTCAAATCGCTAGGTAGCCGAGGATGACCTCGAACTCCTGACTTCCGGCTTTCATCCCTTCAGGGCTGGGATCACAACCTACATCACCATGTCTAGTTCATGGGATCAAAGCCAGGGCTTCAGGGATGTAGGCGAGCATTCCACCCCTGAGCCCCGCCCACCCCCCCCATGTATTGTACTCTGCACATATCCAATGCAACTGTACACACCTGATAGTGCAGCACACCAGGACTGTTCACACCAGGACTACCACACATACGGGCTGGACTGTGCTATTTTGTCATGGCGGCCCCCAGCCCACTGCGTGATGTGTGTGACCTGGCTCCATTATCACCTGATGATTAAAGCGCCGAGACACGGCCTGTGACTGTCTCAGATAGACAGGAGGAGGAAAAAGAAGGGACAGGGAGAAAAAAAAAATAAAAGAAGCATCCCAGAGATGTGTTGTCAGTTGCAGAAATTGTTGACCCCATTCCAGGGTTTCTGCCCCGCCTTAGAGCATTCAGTTCCCGGATAAAAGACTCACAACTCTTATTATTATTTACAATAAGCCTTAAGCAGCACAAGATCTGAGCAGGTGTTAGAATCTATTATCCCAATTTATTACTTATTATGTTTTTATTTATTTAATTTTTAAAGATTTATTTATTTATAAATGTAAGTACACTGTGGCTGTCTTCAGACACACCAGAAGAGGGCGTCAGATCTCATCACGAATGGTTGGAGACACCATGTAGTTGCTGGGATTTGAACTCAGGACCTTTGGAAGAGCAGTCAGTGCTCTTAACCGCTGAGCCCTCTCTCCAGCCCAACTTATTATGCTTCGTCTGGGCTGCTCTTAACTCAGTTGGTCAGCCCACATGGCCACGTTTTCTTGACCCCCTAACTCATGGCATCTCTCTCTTCCCCCCTTACTTTTTCTCCCTCCCTATCTTAATTCTGCCCAGCTCTAGGCTGTAGGCATCCTTATTTAACCAATCAGAAATAACTTGGGGTCAAGGTCACAATCACTTGGGTCTATATGCAGCTCTCTCATCTCTGGGGTAACCAGGTCTTGGGGGTCCCACACTTAGCATTACAGTACAAAGCAAAAAACCAAACCTCAACAGTCAGTGATACCTTCCAAGACTCGGTTCACTGCAGAAGTAATGCCTGTCAGTCAGTCAAGGGGATGGAGAACCAAAGGGGTTGGTTGTAAGATGTGGGTTGTTTGTAAGATGTGGAGGACCATTCCACTGTAACTTCTGTGATCCCCACCTCTGTGCTCACACCCTTGTGTGACCCCCTCCCCACTAGTGTGACTGGTATCTGTTGCTTGCTTCTCGCTGGGAGACTGAGAGTGCGGTTGTTTCTGGTATTATACCATAGTCGACTGTCATTGTCTGTCTTGCTGAGAGAGTCTCATTTTTGCTCCGTGCACGGGGCTACATGACAGAACTTGGCCTCCATTGACAGAGAAAAACCAACTACTCGTGGAGAGTTCAAGGAGCTAAATGCTGCCAGCGTTTACACAGGCTCAAAGCAAGTCCTTCCCAGTCACTTGCCGACACAAAACACCAGCTCCACATTGGTTAGGGCTTTGCAGAGAATCCATCAAAACCATAAAATAACAAGCATTTTTAATAGAATTTTAATCTTAGTGGTTTTGTTGTTTTTGTTGTTCGTTTTCCAAGACAGGATTTCTCTGTGTAGCTTTGGCTGTCCTGGAACTCACTCTGTAGACCAGGCTGGCCTCGAACTCACAGAGATTCTCTTGCCTCTGCCTCTCGAGTGCTGAGATTAAAGGCGTGCACCACCAGCACCCACCCAGCAATTTCGGTGTTTTAAGTTATATATATATAGGCGTGTGCAGGTGCTGTGCAGGCCAGATGAGCTGGTGAGGTCTGCAGCTGGAGTTAACAGGAGATTGGGAGCAACCCAGTGTGGGTGCCCGGATTCCACTCAGGTCCTCTGGAAGAGCAGCAAGTGCTCCTAACTGATGAGCCCTCTTGCCAGTCCCTGCACCGGATGTGTTATATGTCAGTGGCAACATTATACCACACACAGTGACTGACACAGACAAACCTGACAGGTGCTCAAATCACTTGTTACAGTTGCCCTCATTGTATTGGCTTGTATTGTTGAATAGAGAGACACTAGGGTAACTCAGAAAACAATGACTAAACACATTACCAGGAAAGACAGACCTCCAAGGCTGTCATTGAAAGGCTGAAATAAATATTTTTTTCTTCTCTTCTCTTCTCTTCTCTTCTCTTCTCTTCTCTTCTCTTCTCTTCTCTTCTCTTCTCTTCTCTTCTCTTCTCTTCTCTTCTCTTCTCTTCCCTTCCCTTCCCTTCCCTTCCCTTCCCTTCCCCTCCCCTCCCCTCCCCTCCCCTCCCCTCCCCTCCCCTCCCCTCCCCTCCCTCCCTCCCTCCCTCTCCTCCTCCTCCTCCTCCTCCTCCTCCTCCTCCTCCTCCTCCTCCTTCTTCTTCTTCTTCTTTTTAACTTCTGGCATCCCATTCACCCAGCAGCTGAGGTACCTTTTAGAGGTGACCCTAGCTCATTTACAATTACTTAATGGCCTGCATCTTAAATGATATTGCTACTATCTCCTGTCTCTGACCACACTCTGGGAGGCTTAAACAATGTAAAAATGTTACCTTTTTAAAAAAAAAAGATTTATTTATTATATATAAGTACTCTCTCCCTGTCTTCAGACACACCAGAAGAGGGCATTACAGACGGTTATGAGTCACCATGTGATTGCTGGGAATTGAACTCAGGACCTCTGGAAGAGCAGCCAGTGCTCTTAACCGCTGAGCCATCTCTCTAGCACGATGTAAATATTTTCAATCGCAATGATTTCTTGTTCCTTAAATAATCCTGGTTAGGCAGGGTGGTGGGGTGGTGGGGAAGGCTGGTAGCGAATCTCGGGTGTATTACCTCTCTGTGCTGGACGTGGTTTTTACTCCGCAAAGCAAGGGAGCAGATGGTTGTGCTATTGAAGGTGCAATGACCTCTATTTTTCAAAGACTGCTTATTTAGACCCTGCTAATGGGGAAGAGAGAGCAAAGTGGGTGGCAAGAGCAATCATCTTCCAACCACGGCACCCCTGAGCAAGACGTTTTAGTTCTGAAAATATGCCAAGCGCACCGTTTCAGACAGCAATGTCTCACCGGTTGTGGGAAATCTCTGTACCCGGAGAAATTGGTCGCATTAAGTCGTCATCTCGATTTTTGTCTCTGCCGTGCATAAAGCATGCCGATACAGCCATTCATTGTTCGCTCTTAAGAGTTTCATCTGAAGCACCGTGGGGGCTCACAGATCAATTCTCTGCTCCTCTCTTATTTCCTGTGTCGAAGTGGCCTGAAGTCCTCCAGCTGAGCCTCACCCATTTCCCCTGCTTGAATCTCCAGAATTTATCTCAGCTTGTAGGTGGTCCGTGTCTACGCACTGTGAAATAAAATATCCTTGGCAATCTCTGTGGTTCAAATATAAAATCTTAAAGGATTTGGAGCCTTCTGCTGCTCATCTTTTGTCAACAGAACTGCTCTGGAGGAAGAGGCTAAGACTCAAAAATGATAATGATAATATTATTATTATTATTATTATTATTATTATTGTTGTTGTTGTTGTTAAAGGGTCAGGCTAGAGAGATAGCATAGTGGTTAAGAGGACTGACTGTTCTTCCAGAGGTCCTGAGTTCAATTCCCAGCAACCACATGGTGGCTCACAGTCATCTGTAATGGGATCTGACGCCCTCTTCTGCTGTGTCTGAAGACAGCCACAGTGTACTCATATAAATAAAAATAAATCTTTTTTTTTAAAAAAGGGCCATGTTCCAAAGAAAGAAATAATAGTCATGAGGTCACCCCTTCATTAAGAAAGAACAAGAGGGGGCAGAGGAGACGTGGTCAAGCCCTTGCCTAACACATTCCGGGACCCACGTTGCCTCTCTAGAACCCACATACCATGTAAAAGCAGTGATGGCGGGGGTTTGTAGTCTCAGTGCTGGGGAGGCAGAGACGGGAAGATCTCTGGGAGGCAGCTGGGTAGCCAGCCTCTACTTGGCAGAGTTCCAGATCAACGAGGGACACCGTTCCAAACAGAAAGCGGAAGGCAGGAGGCAAGACTGCTGGATGGGCAGAAGCCCCCGCTGCATCTGCTGGTTTAAATGGGAAACGTCTCTCACAGTCTCCTGGGTGTGAACACTTGATCCCCAGTTGGGGAATTGCTACAGAATGTTTTGGTGGTGTAACCTGCCTGGGAGAAATATGTCTACTGGGGTGAGCTTTGACCTTTTATAACTAGATTTCTCTCTTCTCTTCTCTTCTTCTTCTTCTTCTTCTTCTTCTTCTTCTTCTTCTTCTTCTTCTTCTTCCTCTCTCTCTCTCTCTCTCTCTCTCTCTCTCTCTCTCTCTCTCTCTCTCTCCCCCTCCCACCCTCTTTCCCTCCCTCCCTTACCTGGCAGGCAGGCCTCACACTCCGGCTACCTTGTCTTCTCATGTAAGACTCATCTCTCCGATCTGTAAACAGAAATAAACCCTTTCCTTCCGAACTTGCTTTGTGATCACGGTATTCTATCACAGCAAAAGAAGAGTAACTACTACACCACACAAACCTGTCAACCCATGGTCAATCCCTAGAACCAAGGTGGAAGAAAAGGAACAACTCCTTCAAATTGTCCTCTGACCTCCAAATGCCCCTTGTTGTGTGTGTATATGCATGTACACACACACACACACACACACACACACACACACACACCATGGGATCAGGATGCAGCTCAGTTGTTTGTGCATGCATATCATACACTTTGTCCCTGGGTGGATCCCAGCCCCCAAACCGCAACAATAAACTATTGATATATATATATATTTTACATCACCCCACAGGAAGCCTTTTTTAGAGACTGAAGGTTCCTGGTAGCAGAAACTCACTGCTTTGTGGAGTCATTGCTGTCTGCCACAGAATTGAGGGACTCTGAGTTTATGTTCTCAGCTGATCTAATAACTTGATTTTTTTTTCCCCAAATAAGTTTATTCTCTGTGTCTCAGTCTCTGCCCACCTTCCTCCTAAACACTAAATTTGGTCAGTTTCTTAATTGCATCTCATTCCCCTCCCACCTTCATTGAGACATAATTAGCACGCAATAAAATGCAACACCGTGGGGCCGTATTTAGATAAGGATACACTTAGATACATTGTTTCTTTTCGAGCCTGAGTCTTGCAATATTTGTTGGTGTGGGTTCTGGAGTCTCTTGCTTCAGCTTCTTGCCTGCTGGGATTACAGGCGGGCATCACCACACCTGCTCATTAAGATACAGCTTTACAAAGCTATATACCCGGAGCCACTCTTCTGTGCGGAAGCGCAGCGGCCATAGCTTTACTTAGGCCTGGAGGTCTGTTCCCAGCGTGCCAGGTGGCTCAAAACAGCCTCTGACTCTAGCTGGAGCTGTTGGATACCCTCTTCTGGTCTTCATGGGCACTGCACTCTTGTGCATTTCACTTTCAAACAGTCATAATTTAAAAAATAAGAAGATTCTCGCTAAGCCCCAACTGTCTCCTCATACCGTTAAAATTATTGGTCTTCCTTCTCATCTCCCCTTGCTTTAATTTCCCCCCTCGTTAAACTATTATATAAATCCATCTGTACAGCCCGCACCCTTTTATGCCTGACTTCTTTTGCTTAGCGTGACACCTCACATCGTTGCTGGTCTCAACTGCGCATGTCTTACTGCAGAGTTGACTCCTACTCCAAGGACAGGCCTCCGATTTGTTTCTCTTGCTTTTCTGTTTCTAGGTTGATGTGGGATGAAAAGGAATCCCTGGACCGCTGTCTGTGCTGTGTCTTGCTTTAGTGTTTATAGTCAGCATTCACAGCTTTCCTTGTGTGAACCCCGATCTTTTCTTGTTCCTTTTATTTATAGGACGTTGGTAGTGTCTAGTGCACTTATTTCTTCTTAGTTTTACCTCAGTAGTTGGTGCTGTAGAATGGAAAGCCACTGGTTATTATTCTTTGGGCTTTCGTCTTATGTTTGATTATCTCTCGGGAGTTTTGCTGGTTTTTAATAATTTCTTTTTAGTGTGTCTCTTAGAGCTGTTCACCTTGTCGTTCCATCAGCTGTAAAGAATCACTTGATTCCTTTTTAATTGCTTTTGTAATGTTGGAGGGAAAGGAGAAAAACGGAAAGAATACAGGTGGGGTGTGGGGTTGGAAGGACACAAAGAGGGGATAAAATATGGTCACCCAAGCTCTCTGCACCGGGGATGGGAATGAAGACAGTGGGTATCTTGGAATCTATCTGGGGTATGAGTGGAAGGGAAGGGAGTACCCAGAAAAGAGACCAGGGACCCACTTCCTACTTCAGAAAAGTATATAGAGTATGGTTTTCTCCCCCTGTGATGGTTTGTATATGCTTGGTCCAGGGAGTGGCACTCTTAGAGGTGTGGCCTTGTTGGAGTGGGTGTGTCACTGTGGGTGTGGGATTTAAGACCCTCATCCTAGCTGCCTGTAAGTCAGTCTTCTCCTAGCAGCCTTCAGATGAAGATGCAGAACTCTCAGCTCCTCCTGCACCATGCCTGCCTGGATGTCGCCATGCTCCCACCTTGATGATAATGGACTGAACCTCTGAACCTGTAAACCAGCCCCAATTAAATGTTGTCCTTTATAAGAGTTGCCTTGGGCCAGACAGTGGTGGCGCACGCCTTTAATTCCAGCACTTGGGATGCAGAGGCAGGAAGATTTCTGAGTTCAAGGCCAGCCTGGTCTACAGAATGAGTTCCAGGACCCTCAGGACTGCACAGAGAAACCCTGTCTCAACACCCCCCCCCAAAAAAAGAATTGCCTTGGTCATGGTATCTGTTCATGGCAGTAAAACCCTAATTTTAGCTTCTGCTGTAAATGTCAGAGGAACTTTAAATCAAAGGGAGCCATCGTAAAAGAGCAGACCACTCCCCTGGACAGTTCCTCCTCCTCATTTCAATGCCCCATGCCCAGTTTGTTGGGAATGTTTTTATTTTTGTTGTTGTTTTGTTTTTGTTTACAGACATGTTCTCTCTATGTAGCCCTGACTGTCCTGAACTTCTCTATTTAGTCCAGGCTGGCCTTGAATCTCGGATCATCCTGCCTCCACCTCCAGGGTACTGGGGCTATTGGCATGTGCTATCATGCCTGTTTTATAGGGTAATGGTATTCAAACTTAGGACCTGCATGCTAGGAGGGTATTTTGCCAACTGAATCTCATTCCCCCACAGTTGAGATGTCTTTTGAGGTTAGAAAGGGAATGGGTGAAGGAGGTGATTGGAAGAAAATAAAATAATTTCTTGGATAGACTGTCTATCAAAATGTCACCCGTGTCTCTATTCCTATTTTAGGAAGGAGCCATTATGAGAACACGGGAGAAGTCCTTGTCATTTGAGGTGAGAGCCTGCCTATCTATCTATCTATCTATCTATCTATCTATCTATCTATCTATCTATCTATCTATCTATCTATCTATGCAGCAGACTTAGACCGCCGAAACCTTTCGTGGCTCCAACTGATGGATGACAAGGTATAATGTACTGATCAAGCACCCTCTGGGGACCCATACCGGGAAGAGAGGGTTGCCCCTGCAGATACTTGCTCCGGCCACTAGAGAGCGCTTCTGTTTTGGTGAGGCAAAACCACAAGAAAGCAATGGCGCTTCTGGAGGTCTGACTAGGCGGAAGCCCAAAGGCTGGAGAAGCACAGGTGTACGTTCCCCATCGTGGGATGCAGAGAAACCCCCGCGTTTCAAAGGAGACAAAGGTTATTACTAAACAAGGAAGCTAAAATTATACAAGGGGGCGTGTGCGTGGCCAATACAGAAAGACAGAAGTTTAGACATTTTAAAAACGAAGTGGGCACAGTCAGATAGCATCTCACGCCGCGAGAATGGCTACTAGATATTTTAAGATCTGGAGACCAAGTAACGTAGGTGAGGGTTATGGAGACACTGGAGTCTTGCTTCATAACTGCTGGTAACTTTAAAAGGCGTGGCCACTGTGGAAAACCGTTTGCTGTTCTTCAAAATGTTAAAGATAGATTTAGTGTAAGACCCAGCAATCCTTTCCTAGTCACAAGTCCCAAAGAACGGGAAGCAGGGCCTGGGGTGTGTGTGTGTGTGTGTGTGTGTGTGTGTGTATGTGTGTGTGTAAACGCCTTTAAGCCCAGCACTCAAGAGACAGAGGCAGGTGGGTCTCTGTGTGTTCAAGGCCAGCCTGGTCTACACAGAGAGTTCCAGGCCAGCCAAGGCTATACAGTTAGACCCTGTCTCAGAGAAACAGGAATGGGAGCAGAGAGTTAAACAGATACATGGACACCAGCCCTCATTCAGGAAGTGGAGATGGGGTTGGGGAGGTGGCTCAGTGGTTTGACTGTCTACTGCTCTTCCAGAGGACCAGAGTTTCCTTCCCAGCTCCATGTTGGACAGGTCACAACAGCGTGTAACTCCAGATCCAGGGGATTCCATGTCTTCCTCTGGCCGCTGTGGCCATTGCATGCTTCTGTCTCCTCTCTGTCTGTCACACACACACACACACACACGCACACACACACACACACGCACGCACTGTCTCATACACACACACACGCACACACACACACACACACACACACACACACAGATATTTAGAAAGAAAAAAAATCCTCAGGGCTGGAGAGATGGCTCAGTGGTTAAGAGCACTGACTGCTCTTCCAGAGGTCCTGAGCTCAATTCCCAGCAATTGTGAGCATGGTGGCTCACAATCATCTGCAATGGGGTCTCATGCCCTCTTCTGGTGTGTCTGAAGAGAGCAATGGTGTACTCATATACATAAAATAAATAAACAAATCATTTAAAAAAATCCTCAAAAGTTGAAACATTATAGATGTCAATCAACATATGGATGTTTAGAAAGAGAAGAAAAAAAAGTCCCCAAAGGTAGAAACATCACAGCTGTCAATCACCAGCTGCATTCATTTGTAAGCATCTAGTAGAGGGCTATGTATAACAGTAAGCATCTTCAGTTCCAGCACTCAGGATCCCAAGGCAGAAGGATCTCAGGGAGTTTGAGGCCTGGTCTACAAAGAGAGGTCCAGGCCAACGCCGAGTTACACAGAGAAACCCTGTCTCAAACAAACAGATAGATGGACAGACAGACAAAAAAGCAAAACGTGATATTGGGCCAGCAAGATGACTCATCAGGGACAGGCGTTTGCCTCTAGTTAATGACTGGACTGAGACCCCACCCACATGGTGGGGGAGAGCACTGACTCCTGCAGGTTGTCCTAGGACTGCCACATGGACATTCCGGCATCTCATGGCATGGGTTTGCAAACACACACACACACGCACACGCACACACATCCACACATAGAATCATACATACTCACACATAGAATCATAAAAAAATACACACACAGAATCATACACACACAAAGACTCACACACAGAGAATCATACATACATTCAGAATCATACACACACATAGAATCATACACACAAACACACACATATATACAATCACATGTGTACACACACACACAATCATCATATAAAGATATAAACATGGTATGTACACCACAGGATACTTTTCATAACATGGAACGAAATTTGACAAAACCAAAGCTAAGTGTGCAAACAAGCTAAGGGAGACCCTCCGGACACAACAGACTCTGTGTTGTTTGCTCCCACCGACATGCGGTACCTCAAGTAGATAAAGTCTTTGAGGAAGTACATTGAAGCCTAAGGAAGCAGCAAGCCGTTTCTCAGGAGTTGAAAAGAGGGGAGAGAAGTGCGTGCGTGCGTGTGTGTGTGTGTGTGTGTGTGTGTGTGTGTGGTTATTTAGTCAGTAAAGAATTTGTTAGGGGGCAGTGGTGGCGCACACCTTTAATCCCAGCATTTGGGAGGCAGAGGCATGCAGATTTCCGAGTTCGAGACCAGCCTGGTCTACAGAATGAGTTCCAGGACAGCCAGGGCTCTCTAGCCTAACATTGTGTGTAACCCCTGGACTCAAACTTCAAAATGCTTCAGAGATTGCTCTCTGGGTGCCGAGCACACACCTGTAACCCTAGCAGAGGATCTCGCATTGTTGGGCTAAATGAGGCCCAATCTTAAAAAAAGAACGATAAAAAGCTCTCAGTGGTAGATCAGAGCATATGGTCAGAGTTTGTGAGCCCTGGGGTCCCCCACCAGCTCGCCTTGCTTCCAGAAGCCTATCGTGACAGACCATCATGACTTTTCAAAATGTAAAAGCAACTCAACCTAAACAGTACTTCCCTATCTACCTGGCTGGCAAAGACAACATTTGGGTTGTAGTCTAGAGACACGGTCTCATATATCCCAGGTTGAACTCACTATATAGCCCATGATGACCTTGAACCCGTGATTCTCCCGCCCCCTCCCCTCTATGTGCTGGGACCCTCATTTGGGTCATCATGCCTGATTTACGTGGTGCTGAGGATTAACCCAGACCTTCAAGAACCTTAGGCAAGCATTCTATCAACAGAATCACATCCTTTAGGTCTATCTACCTTTTATTTTTTAAGAAAGGTTCTCACATTGTAGCCCCAGCTGGCTTTGAACTCTTGGCAGCCCTCCTGCCTTAAGTGTTTTGAATACAGGCTTGAGGCAACATACTCTGCTATAGATAAGATATTTTACTAACACACTGTGTCAGAAAAGGTGACTCGGGGCACAGCTGTGAATTTCTAGAACCATATGACAGTCCCGCTGCACTTTAATGAGTCTCTCAAACTACACTAAGCAGTTCCTTCAACTGGATTCAATTGGAAATTTATCCTAGAGATAAACTTGTCTGGGGTGGAGTGATACACTCAAAGGCTTTTTTTTTATTTTTGTGTTTTTTTCAGCATTGCTGGACAGAGTGGCACATCAGAGACAGCTTTAAGATGGCCTCATTTAGAGACTGATGAAAGTCTGCAGCAACTGTTTGGTGGAATATTATATAGCCATAAAAAGTAGCAAGGAGTTTTTTTTTGTTGTTGTTTTGTTTAAGATTTATTTATTTATTATATGAGAGTACACTGTAGCTGTCTTCAGACCCCTCAGAAGAGGGCATCAGATCTCATTACAAATGGTTGTGGGCCACCATGTGGTTGCTGGGATTTGAACTCAGGACCTTCGGAAGAGCAGTCAGTGTTCTTAACCTCTGAGCCATCTCTCCAGTTAGCAAGGAGATTCTTTGTTTGCTAATATGATTGCCATCTCTCCATCCCTAATTTTTTTATTTTTGTTTTTTTGAGACAGGGTTTTTTTTTTCTGTGTAGCTCCAGCTGTTTTGAAACTCACTCTGTAGACCAGGCTGGCCTCGAACTCAGAGATCTGCCTGCCCCTGCCTCCCAAGTGCTGAGATTAAAGACCAGCGGCATCACCTCCAGCTCATTGCTAATTTTTTTATATTGCACTTTATTTCTTTGTGTGCAGAAGGTGCGCACGTATTCCACAGAGCACGTGGGGAGGTCAGAGGACGACTTGTGGGAATCAGCTTGCTTTTTCTACCGTGTGGGTCACGGGCATCAAACTCACTGAGTTTGGTGGTAGGTGCAGAGAGTCAATCCCCTAACCTCCCCGGAAGGTTTTGGAGGATTCATTGGATCCTGAGGGTTTTATCTTCATGAATGGATGAATCTATTGATGGATTCAACAAATGAATGGCCTGCTGGGAGGTGGAAGCCTTGTGGAAGGTAGGGCCTAATTAAGGAGAGCGGGTCATGGAAATCATCCTCTAAAAGGACATGCCTTGTCCTGGCCTCGTCCTGTGATGATCCCTGCTTCCTGGCCACCATGAGGCTGGAAGCTTCTGCCAACAGGATCCTGTCACACTTCAGGGCCATAGTAACAGGTGCAGCAGGAATCTCTGAAATCACTGGCCCTCGATAAGTTTTTCTTTTTCATCAGACTGAGGTGTTTGTCACAGTGATGAGATACATGATTGAAACATAGGTCCCTCACAGAGGATTCTACCTGAGTGTGTGTGTGTGTGTGTGTGTGTGTGTGTGTGTGTATGTGTGTATGTGTGTATGCTAATTTATGTAGGAAAAAAGTTTTGGGCAAAATGAATATGAGATGGAATTATTATCTCTAAATTAAATCACCTGTATCCTTATACAAAGAAAGCAGAGGGAAATTGGGTAACATACAGTTACCACAACACCTGCCCCTAGATACTTTATAAGACACTGGCACACCCACTGATCCACCGGGAAAAGTTAGAGGCTGTGGATAAGGACCGCCATTTAACCACCAGTCAGGACTCTCTGGATGCGTGAAGAGAGCCAGTTTGAAACAGAGGGTTGGCAGTGGCCCAACAGCGGGGACTCTCTGGGCAACATCTGGGTCAAAACAGACCACCAGTGTTTAAAACAATGTTGTTCTCAGTGCACAAGCTGGCCAAGAAGGCGTGCCTGGGATTTCTCTTGCTATCCTTTTTCTCAGTAACTCTTCCTCAGCGGTGCTGGCTGTGGAGGTCAAGCAACGGGGTCCACATCCTGGAGCCCAAGGACCGCCTTGATGATGTTACAGGAGGGTGGAGGGAGAAGGGAGGGGAAGCAGGAGGGAGGGAGAGGGATGCTAAGGAGGAGAGGAGAGGCTGCGCTTGCTACCTTGGTGATTTTTAATTTTTTTAATTAAAAAAATTAAGATTTAGTTTTTTTTTTTTTTTTTTGGTTTTTCGAGACAGGGTTTCTCTGTGTAGCCTTGGCTGTCCTGGAACTCACTTTGTAGACCAGGCTGGCCTCGAACTCAGAAATCCTCCTGCCTCTGCCTCCCAAGTGCTGGGATTAAAGGCGTGCGCCACCACCGCCCAGCGATTTAGTTATTTTTATTTTATGTGTATGGATGTTTTCCCGGCATGTGCATATACGGACCACTTATGTGCAGTGTCTGCTGGGGCCAGAAGAGGGCGCCAGATCCTCTGAGCCGGGAATGGGTGCTGGGACTCAAACCTGGGTCCTCTGGAAGAGCAACCCGTGCTCTTAACCACCCAGGCAGCTCTTCAGCCCCAAACCTGCTGATTCTGAGGATAGAGAAAGAAACCATGGGTTATCAAATACTTAAATGTCTTCCTTGGAAAGCACATGGAGAGAAGGAGAGAACCAACTCTCGCAAATCGGCCGCTGATCTCCTCACGCATGCGCACACATACTCAGAAAAAGACTGACAATAAAACTTAAAAGGGGCCATGAGTCAAAGACCATGAGTGGCTTCTGAAAGATAAAATGGCCGGGAAATGGATGCTTCCGGAACGAACTTGTCAACCAGCACTGGCTGTCGCCAGTCTTCAGACACCTGACACTTAAAGAGAAAGTATTATATTAAGCAGTTGTGGGAAGCGAATGAGTCGGACTCCATGCTGCTTCTCCGCCCCCCCCCCCCCCCGACCCCACAGGCTCTCTCCTCCCTCAAGGCTCGGTCTGTACCGTGTCTGTGTCTCATAGTGCGGTGTTCCACGTCCTCCTGTTCTGTGTAGTCATCCGTGGACAACGCCTTCCCCCCAACACCCCCCTCCCCGCCTAAACCCCCCCACCCCCTGCAACTCCTGTGCGCTTTGATCCTGATGCCTGAGGACTCTTCCCAGCTACCTGTGAGTTTTCCCTATATGGGGTTGGGGTGGGGGTTTCTTGTAGAATGTCACGCTCTCAACACCGCTGTCCCTGGACACCTAACTGACAATTGGGGCAAGGGGGGGGGGTGGAATTCTCTCCGCCCCGACCCCAGACCCTGTGAACCTTCCTCGTGGTTCATTTTTCTCTGTGGCACATTTACTGACTGATCTTGATTATTGTTTGGAATAAGAGTGATTCAGTCCCGGACTGTTTCCTAGGTGGGCGTCCATAGCTTGTGCCTACTGGACAAGCGCTCTACCACTGAACCGTACACACGGGCTGATCAGGGGTGTTTGGTCCCTTTGTCTCCTGCTGTTCTAACACCTAAACCGGTATCAGCAAATAGTAGACATCTGAATGGGGTGTGTGTGTGTGTGTGTGTGTGTTAACAAACTTGTGATAAGCTGGGCAGATGTGGTGCACGATTTTAATCCCAGCACTTGGAAGGCAGAGGCAGGCAGATTTCTGAGTTTGAGGCCAGCCTGGTCTACAGAGTGAGTTCCAGGACAGCCAGGGCTACACGGAGAAACCCTGTCTCAAAAACAAACAACAAACAAAAACAACAAACAAACAAACAAACAAAACCCTTGTGATGTCTGATGAGATCTTCATAGTCCCCCAACTCAAGACGTAATGAAATTATTTTAGTCACTGAACTTTTTATCTTCTGGTTCTTGGTTTATTTGTTTCTGCTCCATTTTATTAGGAGATGGAGTCTTGCTGTGTAGCCCAGGCTAGCCTTAACCTTGCAATCCTTCTGTCTCTGCCTCCCAGGTACTGGGGTCATTGTGTGCACTCCTGTACTCGACTTCTCTCTCTCTCTCTCTCTCTCTCTCTCTCTCTCTCTCTCTCTCTCTCTCTCTCTCTCTTTGGCTTTTCAAGACAGGGTTTCTCCGTGTAGCCCTGGTTGTCCTGGAACTCACTCTGTAGACCAGGCTGGCCTCAAACTCAGAAATCTACCTGCCTCTGCCTCCCAAGTGCTGGGATTAAAGGCTTGTGCCACCACTGCCTGGCTATCTATTTCTTTTTCTTTTTTTTTCTTGGTTTTTCGAGACAGAGTTTCTCTGTGTAGCCCTGGCTGTCCTGGAACTCACTTTGTAGACCAAGCTGGCCTCGAACTCAGAAATCCTCTGCTGGGATTAAAGGCGTGTGCCACCACCGCCCAGCTCTATTTCTTAAGTGGCTTTTGCCGGCATCCTCCGCTGTTCAGCCAGTACAAACTCATTGAGGGCTTACTAAGAGCCAGGCACTGTGCAGACTCTGGGGGACGGCTGCCTGGAGCAAGACGGACACCGTCCTAGCATTGTGGGTGGGCACAGGGGGAAGGTTTAAAAATGAATAGTAGGTTGACAAGAAAGGTGGAATTCGGTCTTATTAAACATCACTATTATATACAGGCTTAAGACGAGCCCGGCTGAAAGGTATGGAGCGGATTTAATCATAATTCCAGGTCTGGGTGTTTGTCTTCTTGGAGCTTGGCCAAGGCGCACGACGCAGGCAGCCCATAGTCAGTGTGTGCTTTTCATCAGCGCTGAGAGATTGACATTCATCTAGTCTCTGTCACGCACAGGTTTCTGGTCTATCGTCAGTAATAATTATGCTAAGGATCCAGAAAAAGAAGACCTGGGCCGCTGCAGGGATTTAATGACATTTTTTCCCCCAGTTGCCCTCAGAGAAAAGTTGATGTGAGTTTTATGTGCTTGAACGTCTTGTAATGAATTGGGGATTGTGACACTACCCTGAAGCCAGCAGGCTGAAGGAATTTTTCATTTTATTATTTTATTTTTTTCTTGAGACACAGTCTCCTGACGTAGTACTGACTTGCCTGGAACTTACCATGAAAACCAGGCTGGCCTCAAATCCCCAATGATTGGCCTGTTTCTGCCTCTCAAGTGCTGGGATACAAGGCGTGCACCACCATGCTAGACGGGACTGGTTTTTTTTTTTTTTTTTTTTTGGTTTTTTTGAAGACAGGGTTTCTCTGTGTAGCCCTGGCTGTCCTGGAACTCACTCTGTAGACCAGGCTGGCCTCGAACTCAGAAATCCGCCTGCCTCTGCCTCCCAAGTGCTGGGACTAAAGGCGTGCGCCACCACCGCCTGGCTTGGACTGTTTTTTATAGTTTGTAACATTGTGTGTGTGTGTGTGTCTGTCTGTCTGTCTGTCAGACAGAGGTTGACCTCATGTGTCCTTCTCACTTGCTCCTCCACATTATTTTTGTGGGGGACAGGGTCTCTCCATCTCAGTAATTCAGTCACACTTGTTGGCCACCAAGCCCCAGCCTGGCCTCCTGCCTCTGCCTCCACAGTCTCTTGCCCCTGGCTCTCCACTCGGTCCTAGAGGCTGATTGCAGCTTCTCACATTTAGATGGCCGGCGCTTTTCCAACTAAGCCACCCCTACCCACCCCCCCCCCCAGCCCTCTTCTTGCTGTTGGTTGAGACAGGATCTCACGCTGTATCAGCCCAACCTACAACTCACCGTGAAGCCCAGGCTGACCCCTGCTTAGGGCAATGCATTTCTCTTGCGGGGTTACAGGTATGAGCCGTGCCCAGATGCCAGAAGCTTCACTGAAGAAACAGATCTAGCTGAAAAGTCAGAGCATCGTAGGAAATTAGCTACAATCAAGTAGCAGAGAAGCCAGTTGCCACTTAGTTATGTTTTGAAAATCTGTCTTTCCTCCCTAGGCTAGAATTTTTTTTTTTTTAATCTATGGTTTAGGAAGGAAAACATAGATTGAGAAATACCCAAACACAGAGAAGGCATTTGGAAAGTGTCAGGCTCAGAGAGACGGTGTAACAATCCATCAAGGTTGTTATCCGGGAGCCGGGCGGTGGTGGCGCACGCCTTTAATCCCAGCCCTTGGGAGGCAGAGGCAGGTGGATTTCTGAGTTCGAGGCCAGCCTGGTCTTAAAAAGATTATCATCAGGGTTAAAATTTAGAAAATGTATTTTGTTTTTTTAGTTAGCTTGTAAATTCTACTAGTTTAAATAAATTACATTTCATGTATTCAGTGGGAATTTTCACAGCATACACCTCTGACAGGTTAGTTCTCAGGCCTAGGTAAGTTTTGTCTAGTAGGGGACATGTGGAACACAGAGGACTTTTAGGACTGTGAAACTATTCTCTATGATATTGTTAAGTGGCTACACACTACCTATCATACATTGTCCAAACCCACAGGACAGAGTGGGACATAGGGTGACTACAGAATAAACCTCACCCCAGATATGTACCCCAAAGAAATGGAAGATTCTCCATGTATTCCTGACAAATTATTCCACAGCCAGAGTGTGAACCCCCAGCACAAATTACGGATTTTCCATTGTCGGTTGCAATGTACCCCTGTGATGGAGGATGTCACTGATGGGTGGGGCAGACTTCTCTCTGCAGCTTCTGCCTGGAACCTAAATCTTCTCTTAAAAGTTAAGTCTAGCCGGGCAGTGGTGGCGCACGCCTTTAACCCCAGCACTTGGGAGGCAGAGGCAGGCGGATTTCTGAGTTCGAGGCCAGCCTGGTGTACAGAGTGAGTTCCAGGACAGCCAGGGCTACACAGAGAAACCCTGTGTCAGTGAACTCATGTCGCCACGGAAGGTTCGAGCTCCTAGCTTCCGGCTCTGGCTGCCATTTCTCTCAGCCGCGGTGGGTCCTTTTCCCTCTGGACCCATAGGCTCAGATAAGTTCTTCTTTCTATTAGTTGCTCCTGGCTTGGTGTTTGATCGTGGCCACAGAAAAGTGACTGCTCTTGCAGAGGACCTTGGCCCAGCTGCTGTGTAGTGTCAGGAAAATATTAGCAGTACCCAAAAAAACCAGACAGGAGCTGTCTTAGTCAGGGTTTCTATTCCTGCACAAACATCATGACCAAGAAACAAGTTGGGGAGGAAAGGGTTTATTCAGCTTACACTTCCACACTGCTGTTCATCACCAAAGGAAGTCAGGACTGGAACTCAAGCAGGTCAGGAAGCAGGAGCTGATGCAGAGGCCATGGAGAGATGTTCCTTACTGGCTTGCTTCCCCTGTCTTGCTCAGCCTGCTTTCTTATAGAAGCCAAGACCACCAGCCCAGGGATGGCCCCGCCCACAATGGGCCCTCCCACCCTTGATCGCCAATTGAGAAAATGCCTTACAGTTGGATCTAATGGAGGCATTTCTTCCCCTGAAGCTCCTTTCTCCGTGATATCTCCAGCTTGTGTCAAGTTGACACACAAAACCAGCCAGCACAGGAGCCTATCGGATGCAATCAGGGTAGGGCCTTTTTATTCAAGCGAGCTCGGAGCTCCTCAGCGCACAGCTGTCACACAGGATGGTTTTGGTGATGAGGAGCCCCAAATATCTATCGGGGCAAGGGGCAAGGCTGTATACGAAGCAGCAAGCAGGGAATATGTATGCAAGGATCTAATTGGAGAGCTATTGTGGCCTTTAACACAGTCGGCTGGTGCTGGGAGTCATATCATAAACTCAATTTCTGCTTCCCTCTGCATGGGTGGTCATTAGGCAGGGAGTGGGCTTGTAACCTGGGGGTGCAGGTTTGTTGGGGTAATAACCTGGAGATGCTAGTCTTGTTGGCGGTAAGCCTAGACACAGGAGGTAGGTTCAGGTTTTGTTGGGTGGTTAACTTGGAAACTAAGGCTGGGTACCGGCTTGTTTACCTGAGTTCAAACTTAGGTCAGGTTCTCTAAAATGGAGTCTGAATGTAAAAGATTTGGCCTCTCAGCAGTACCCAGATGGCAGCTCCCAACCACCTGTCACTCGGGTTCCAGGAGATCCGGCATCTAAGTTCTGGAACTCCCTTTGTAGATCAGGGCTGGCCTTGAACTCAGAAATCTGCTTCTCTCCCATCTCCAGAATGTTGGAATTAAAGGTGTGCACTGCTTACTATGGTGCTGAAGGTCAGACCCAGAGCTTGGCTCACATTTGATGAGCACTGACGACAGACATCATGGAGCTATAGTCTGATCTCCTGGTTCCTTAAATTACCTGGCCATCCCCTTCCCCTGATTTCATCATAGCGGGGTCCCAGGGCAGGAGCTAGGACACTTGAAGTATTTAGGTAATTTTGCAACTGAGCTAGCTTTAGAGTAGGTTCTCACTGTAGAGAAGACTGTCCATAATGAAGATGGAGGATGACGCCTGATTGTCAGGGTATTAATTTACAGTGAGTCTGCGACGGAGCATGCTTACCAAGCACGGACTCCTTGCTTCTTTATCACTGCACAGACAAACAGATTGCAACATCTCCTGCTGTCTGGCTAGCAGCACATCTGCTCTCTGGATGGCTGCACGTTACACAGTGGAGACACTTAGGGGGCTTTTAAAACACCCCAAGTCTAGATCCTAGAATAGGGAAATGAGCTGAGAGCAGGGGAGGCCCATGGGTCAGTATTCGTTTCGTTTTACATTTTAACTTGCATTTGCGTCTTTCAGTGTGTACAAGCACACACAGGGGAGTGTGGCATGCACTAGAGATCAGAGGAGGACTGGTGAGAACTGGTTTTCTATTCCCCCAGGAGGGTCCTGAGGATTGAACTCAGTTCATCAGGCTTGGCTGCAGACGCCTTTACAAGCTCAGCCATCTCGCTGGCCCACCTGTGAGTAGTTTTCAAACCTCCTCTGGTGGTCGCAGTGTGCACACCGATGCTCTAGGTCTATCTATACGAGAAACCCAAATTGTAATCAGACAAGCATGCTGTTACAGTCTGTTTTGTTTTGTTTTGTTTTTTTTTTGTCTGAACATTTTCATAAATATCTATTCTGTGCTAGGGGCTGGGATAGAGAAAAGTAGAAGTCACTACAATTTAGTGGTTATAAAAATGGGCTTTAGAGCCAGGCCTTGGTGTCATAGCCAAAATCCCCGCACCCAGGAGGCTGGGGCAGTCATATCTCAGAGTTAAAAGGTCAGTTGATTATGGAGTTCCAGGACAGTGAAAGTCTGTCTTCAAAACTACATTCATACACACATACATACATATACACACACACATACATATACATACATACATACATACATACTTTTGAAAGAGCCCAGTTCAAATCATAACACAGCACTTACTGGTGTATGACTCAGTTTCCCTCCCTTTTTTGTTTCAAAAATCAGCCCCTCTCCCACCTCTACACCCAATCCCTCCCCCAAAACATCTATCTATATTCCCATTGGGTCAAGAAAAAGGTCACTTTTTTCTTTCTCATGGTCCCCTCAAAAGCCTCCATCCTGGCTCCAGTCGCCTCGTTTCCTGGCTTTGCTGTCTTGACTTTTTTTTTTTTTTCCAGACAGGTTTTCTCTGTGTAGCCCTGGCTGTCCTGGAACTCACTCTGTAGAACAGGCTGGCCTCGAACTCAGCAATCAGCCTGCCTCTGCCTCCCAAGTGCTGGGATTAAAGGCGTGCACCATCACTGCCTGGTTCACTGTCTTGATTTTTTACACCTGTGTCTTTTAAGTGTGTGTGTGTGTGTGTGTCTGTCTGTGTGTGGATAGGTGCACGTGCCTGCAGAGGCCAGAAAAGATCATGTGATCCTTTGGAACGTGAGTTAAAGGGAGTTGTGAGGGGTTTGAGGTGCATGCTGGGAACCAAGGGAAGGTCCCCTGATAGAGTCGCAGAGCCACCTCTCCAGCTTTTGCCTTTTCCCGGTGTGTGGTGTGTTAGACAATACTATTTTGAGCTTGCTCTCTTGTCTGCGTTTCACGGTTACATAATTTAGGAAAGCCATCCCTTGTAGTCATAGAGTGCAGAGAGCCTCAGTGTTAGCAAATACTACACTCCTTTTCAGAGACTGCCCCTTCACAGGTCAGTTTACACTCTACCCGTGTGAATGTAAACAAAGCCGCCTCTTCACAAACACCTCCCCCCCATTGCTAACGAGGCTGGGCACTTTCCATACACTGATGGCCACTGGGCTTTCTCATTGGGAGATGAGGGCGGTTTGGTGATCCTGGCTTAAATTTACTTGAATATATCTTTGTGGTGAGATCTTCACGAGCTTGCTGCGGCTCAACCCAGAGGTACAAGACAGGCAAGCTGCAGTGGGTTCCGAACACTCCCCTGCCTCTGCTGTACCACACAGCCTCCTGATGGCTTCCCGTAAGCCGGGTACGAGAGGCGTGGGCGATGGCTCCGTTGAGTGCATTCCTGCCGGGGGCTGGAGTTCGGCTCCTAGCATCCTTCTCTGAGGCGGGCAGTCCGGGCAGAGTTTCCCCGCAGGAGCTCGGACAGCAAAGGTCAGCACCCCAGACTCCACAGGGGCCCCCCATCTCCAAACACAGCATCCTGCAAACCGCCAATTTCAAACTTCCCAGCCCAGCCCCGCCTGAACTCCCTTGCCCTCTTCCTATTGGTCGCCAGTCAAAGGAAGAAACAATGTGATTGGCTTTCCCATTTCACTTCCTCTAGCCCTCCAAGATCTGGGCGGGTCCTGGAGGAGACCCCCGCTGTCCATCAGCGGATGGCGGGCGCTGATTGGTTTAGGCACGACCGAGACCTGCCCACGTCGTTTCCTTCAAACGCTGGGGCGGGAGACTCAGGGTGGAGGAGCGGAGCCGGGCGAGTGTAAGCCGGGGGGAGGAGGGGGGTCTGCGGAGTGTGAGTCCGGGTTGTGTGCTGGGGTGTTGGGGGATTGGAGAGGTTCGGGAGGGGAGTCCCCTTTCCCGGGTCTCCCCGGCCTGCCTCGTCCATACCGATGCCAACGCTCCCACCCAAGGCCTCAGGATAGCGGGGGAGCCCGAGGGTCTGCTGCGACTGCAGCCTGGGGTGCCCTGGGGTAGCCCGGGGTTTGTGGGTGCAGCCCTTGGGGTGGGGGTGGAATGTGTTCAACCCTGTGTCTGTGGTGCAGCTTTGGGGTGTCCTGGGGCCTGGGGTCTGGGGCGGGGGTGTGTGTATCCCGGGGTGTGCTGCTGGAGGCCCCAGGGCTTCTTAGAGAGGATTGAATTCCCTGTAGACCAGTCTCTGCCTCCTGAAATCCTTACCTGCATTCTTGCCCGTGGCACTTCCCATTATCTGCGTGATCTAAACTCACTCGCTCAACCTCTCTGTTCCAGTGTCTTCATTCTATTCCATGCCTAACCCAGCGCCTCCTTCTTGTGTCTTCCTGTTGTAGCCCGCTCTAGCCTCTCTGGTCAGTCAGGCGACCGACCTTCCTCGGGACCATCGACCTCTGTACCCTCCCATAGTAGTGCACCTTCCTTTCCCCGGGATAGTCTTCAAGGCTCCCTGACCATCCCCTTCAGGCCTTGGTTCACAGGTTACATCTGTTTACCAGTGAGGCATCAGATATTTGTATTCCTTGGGGTTCTCTAGGGGAACAGAACCAATAGAGACATTTATTAGCGTGCCTTACAGGCTGCAGTCTGCTAGTCCTCCAATGGCTGTTAGCTCTTTCGAAAATGATTTATTTCTATTCCTTATGTGTATGAATATTTTTGCCTTCATGTGGCTATGCCCCATGTGCCTGTCAACCCCTGTGGTGGAGGCTGGAAGTGGCCTCCTCATCCCGATCTCTTTAGGGAGACACGACTCTGCCAAGCCCTTCCTGCCTTAAATGTCAGCACCCACTTGACTTTTCCCAATGTTCCTTCAGCGTTGGCAGAGAGATGTTGAAGTTCAAGTATGGCGTTCGGAACCCGTCGGAGGCCAGTGCCTCTGAGCCCATTGCCAGCCGCGCCTCCAGGCTAAATCTCTTCTTCCAGGTAAGAAACTGCCTGCCAACGATGCACGCTTGTGTCTGCTGTGCATCATTGCTGTGTGTTACAAATGGAGACTAGTATCTTCAGGGCAGTCCCGTTTGTTCTTTTACATGTCCTGCCTGAGCGTTCAGAGGTGCCACTGTGCTGATGGTCATGTGACACCCCCCCGCCCCCCCAGGGTTTCTCTGTGTAGCCCTGGCTGTCCTGGAACTCACTCTGTAGACCAGGCCGACCTCGAACTCAGAAATCTGCCTGCCTCTGCCTCCCAAGTGCTGGGATTAAAGGCGTGCGCCACCACTGCCTGGCATCCCCTCATTTCTTACACTTCACACTTCTTTTATTTAATTAGTTTATACATATGAGTACACCACCATTGCTCTCTTCAGACACACCAGAAGAGGGTACCAGACCGCAGTATTACAGATGGTTGTGAGCCACCATGTGGTTGCTGGGATTTGACTCAGGACCTCTGGAAGAAAGAGTCAGTGCTCTTAACCGCTGAGCCATCTCTCCAGTTTCTAAACTTTGTTTCTTTCAGTTGAAGAAACCAAAATTGTCTCTGGGGTGTGTGTGTGTGCGCGCGCGTGTGCGTGTGCGTGTGCACATGTGTATGTGTATGTCTTTCTGTCTCTATCTTTCTGTCTGTCTGTCTGTGTTGTGTCTGGGTACCCAGAGAGGCTAGAAACTAGCTTTGGATCCTGTGGTTGTGGGAGCTGGTGTTACAGGTGTTTGTGAGCTGCCTGTGTGAACCTTGAGATCCAGACGGTGTTCCCCTGACAGAGCAGTGAACACTCTTAACCATGAGCCATCTCTTCAGCCCCAATGTAATCTTATTTCGTAAAAGGGATATCTGTTCTTTTTTTTTTTTATTTCCTTTTGAGACAAGTTCTCTCTTACATAGCTCTGGCTGTCCTAGCACTCAATATGTAGACCAGGTTGGCCTCCAAGTCACAGAGCTCCATCTGCCTCTGCCTCCCCAGAGCTGGGGCTAAAGGCGTGTGCCAGCCACCACGCCTGGTAGCTCTCTTTCTCTTTAGATTAAATACCACACCTACATTCCTCATGCAGGGCCTAACAGTTCCTTCTTTTATAAGGACCAATGTCCTGAAAGTATTTCCAGACAGTTTTCTAGTTCATTTCCGCTCTGACTTGCTTTCACGACGACGACGGGCAGTAATTTGTAAACTGAAATTAACCCTTTCCTGCCCAAGCTGCTTTTGGTAACGACAAAAGAAAACAAGCCAGGACATTTCCATTACATCCCCTTTTTAATGTGGAGTGCCCTTAGTTGGTTTTATATTGCGATAACAACATGCCAGAGGGTGTATGCTTTTATAAACAAAAGAGGTTTCCGTAGATCACAGTTCTGCACACCCAGGTACAATGACTTCTATTTGACTATGCTCAGGGCCTGGTTACAATGTTGCCATACTGGCCAGGCGAATGTGCAAAGATCACATGGGCCAGATAGGAAGTAAGAGACCAGGCCCTACTCCCTTTCCAACACCCTGCTCTCAGCTCCTAAGGTTAAGAAAAGCATTTTGTTTCTTGGAGACCAGATAACCTCCCACATTGTCTCAACTCCCACCTTTTAAAGGTGCTACAACTTTGACCCTGGGTTCCGAGCTTGCAGCACAGGAACCCTTGGAGGGTAAACCACAGGCGGATGGTAGCACTGGGTGCCTCCTGCACGAGGAAATGGGTTGTGGCGAAGTGTCCTGGCACCCCTGACGTCGGCCTCATGTTCCAGCCAGCCTGCTGTGCTGCTGCCCTGCGGGGCTGTCACCCTGAGGGTCAGTTGTAGTGGCTGGTTCGTTTCTACTGAGGCGTGTCTCCCTCCGACTCAGGACACTTGTGTTTTGGGGCTTGGCAGACCTCCAGAGCCCCAGAAATCTCACAAATCTCCAGGCAGCCAAGGCTTTGCCGGCTTTTTATTTTGCCAAGCAAGGATGTGGAAAACAAATGAGAGGGGGGAAAAGCTATTACTTTCTGGTCCTTTCATTTCCTAAAGAAAGGGCATTTTAAGAACCATGGAGAGAGTAAGAAAACGAAGAACCATTTTCAAGGTTGAGTCCCCTGGGGCTTTTGAGGGTGCTATGGGGTGCTCTGAGCCCAAGCCTCCTCGAGTCTCTGGGACCCCCTCAACTACTTGGGTTAACTCTCAAGTGAACAGAGAAGGAAGCGGGGCTCATCTTCCAGGGTTAGAGGCAACCAAAGGGACAGGCTTGGCGGCTCCCAAGCTTGACTGAGTTTCAAGGGGGAGTTTGTTAAAATCGGTTCTAAGCCGCAACCCAGAAGAGTTTAATTCGGGAGGTTGGTAATGGGGCCAGAGAATCTGTTCTTTTGTGTTTCTCTAGTGATTCACACACAGCTGCTCTTTTTTGCTACCCAGTGTTGTGTAACAAACCCTTACCAAGGCTTAAAGGAGCAATGGCTTCCCTTCCCAGGATTCTGCAGGCCACCCCGTGGGTCCGGAAGTACACCCCTGTAATCCCAGCTCTCGGGAGGCAGAGGCAGGTGGATCTCTGTGAGTTGGAGGCCGGCCTGGTTTATATAGCAAGTTCTAGGACAGTCAGGGCTACAAAGAAAACAAACAAAAATAAAAGCAAAATAAGACCCTGTCTCAAAACAAGCAAACAAACCCACCCCATTAGGTTGGTTGTACTTCAGTGGGTGGCTCTGCTGTGGCGTGGGTGTGGCGTGTGCATGGCGTGGGCATGTGTGTATGCCATGGCATGTGTGTGGATATCAGGTTGGGACTTTCAGGAGTCTAGCATCCTCTCACCGTATTCTGAGGCAGGGGCTCTCCTATTTTTGTCCACACTAACTTCCTGGCCGGCGGGCCTACAGACTTCCGGAGATTTCCCTGCCTCCACCTCTCATCTTCCATTAGGAGTGCTAGGGTTACAGATGTGCCTCCACATCTGGCTTGTTATGTGGACTCCAGGCATCAAACTCAGGCCATCAGGCTTCCCGGCAAACTCGTGGCAAACACCTTTACCAGCTGATCCGTTTCCCCGCCTATGTGGCCTCTCTATGCTTTTATTTATTAGTCATTTCCTAGGGTACCATTTTTTTTCTCTCCTTTTTTTCCTTTTTTATTACTGTTTTGCAAATAATATAAAATTTTCCATTCTGTGGGTCATTGGTGGCAGTTATTCAACTTGGCCACTGTAGGGCACCTAGTGTGTCCCGAGCGATATGTAAATGAGTGGGCGTGGCTGAGTGGGCGTGGTTGCGTTCAGGCAGCGGGCCTTGTTTGGCTCAGGGGCTGCTGTATGCCAACCCTTAACGTGCGTCTTAAACTTCTGTGCACCGCAGCCGCCTTCCCACAAAGGCTGTTCAGCTCTACCCTCAACCAGCACAGCAGCGCCGTTTGGGTTTCTCTCTGCTGTTTAAATGAGTCTCAGGGATGGCATCTGTGCATGGAGACTGTAGGCACTGAAGGGAGACGTGGCATGTGAGAAAGAGTCTGCCACTGGGTTTCTTTTGAACTCGTAATCCCCCTGCCTCAGCCTCCCATGCGATAGGGTTATAGGCGTGTGTCCCCAAGTCTGGCTGCACTGAAATTGTGTGTGTGTGGGGGGGGGGGCAGCTGTAGACACTGACTGTTTCCTTGGTTGATCTCCACTGTAATATTTTGAGACGGGATCTCTCACTGAAGCTGATCCATCAATTCAGGTAGATGAACTGGACAATGATCTTCAGGGATCCACATCCCACACTCCATTGTTGGGGTGATGGGCACTTGCCACTATGCCTAGATATTTTACTGGGGTTTTGGGGATTCGAACTCAGGTCCTTATTCTTGTACGATAGACATTTTGCCCCAGTCCCTGAAATCATAAAAATCTACCTTCTGTGCCTCCCTCCTACAGCTGTTTTTATTTTAACAGAGATTTTGCCCACAGTCTACGGTCTCCCTTGGGAATCATTGCTCCAAATTCGGGTTCCCAGCTTGGGTGTTGAGAGGCCAGACGGTGGGCATAAATGGATCGAGTTGGTCAGACAGAAGACAGGAAGTCAAGTCTGCAGTGACCCTTGTCGATCATCAAGAGGGGGACCTCAGCTCCTGTTGTGTCATGATCTAGCCAAACAGAGGGCAGTATTGCCAGATCTGCTAGAGTTTCAGGAAAAGAGAGACATTCTGGCGCCTGTGTGTGTGTGTGTGTGTGTGTGTGTGTGTGTGTGTGTGTGTGTGTAATATCTACTGATTTAAAAATATTGGCAGATAATTCAAATTATTTTAAATACTTGGAGCCAAACACAACATGTTTGTGGGGTAGACACAGTCTGCCAATCTGTAACCGGTCCCGCAGATCATGAATAAATTAGGCTTCGCGGTAGGCATCCATTCTTACTTCTTGACTTGAATTAAAGAGGGACGAAGGAATTTCCCGTTGACAGGGACGGTGCTGTTGGGACAATTTTTTAACCCCTCCAGAATCAGGTGAATTATCACCAGCAGCGGATCCGCGCAGATAATCACTTAACGGCCGCAGAATCAGTGCCAGTATTGCCGCAAGCAGTTAAATGGAGTCGGTCGGTTGCGATTTACTCCGTGTGGATGCTATTGATCAGAACTTTCCATTATTGACAGAATCCCCATCTGCTGTTTGCCGTGTTTTTTTTAGGGGAAACCACCCCTCGTAACTCAACAGCAGATGTCGGCTCTTTCCCGGGAAGGGATGTTAGATGCCCTGTTCGTTCTCTTCGAAGAGTGCAGCCAGCCCGCCCTGATGAAGATGAAGCATGTGAACAGCTTCGTGCGAAAGTGTAAGTCCGCCCGGGCGATGCTGCGTCCTCTGCGCCGAGAGCGTGGCGGTTCTCAACCCCTCTGGGGGTCGGACGGGCACTTTCTCAAGGGTTGCATATCAGATATCCTCCTTATCAGCTACTTACGGTTCATAACAGCGGCGAGATTACAGCTATGAAGTAGCAATGAAATGATTTCATGCTGGGGGGGGTTGTCCACAGCATGAGGGACTGTGTTAACGGGGCGGAAGCATTAGGGAGGTCGCGGACCACTGCTGTAGAGGAAGCCAGGGTGCTGGAGGTGGAAGGCATTGGTTGTAGTTCCAGAAAACCATGGTCTGCATAATGAAGCTGACCAGGGGTATGTACTGATCTGACGGTTGTAGTCTGGAGACCGGAATTAAGTGAGGCTTTTCACTGCAAGTGACAGAAATTCAGTCACAAAAAGGAAACAAGTTGACTCATGGGACAAATCCAAGGATGCTTCAGGCATGGCTGGTGCCAGGGACTTCAGTGATGGGGATGCTGCCCTCTGATGCTGTCCTTACACTCCGAACTAACCCGTCCTGCCTCGGTGTTTTTGTTTTAGGCATCATTGTGTTTACATTCATCAGGATACTTTGTTTCAGTTGCTTAATTTTAAAATCCTGATAATAGGTGAATGCAGTAATGATTCTGAATCTGGTGTCTCTTCCACCCTCTCCTCTCCATCCTCCCTCTCCTCTTCCTTCCTCTTTTCTTCCCTCTCCTTCCTCTTTTCTTCCCTCTCCTCCCTCCTCCTCCTCTCTTTCCCTTCTCCTGTCTCCCCCTTCCTCCTCCTTCCTCTCCTCCTCCTTTTCCTCCCTCTCCTCCTCCTCCCCTCCTTCTCCTTCCCTCCTCTCTCCTCCCTTCCTCCTCTCTCTTTCCCTCCCTCCTCCTTTTTCTCCTCCCTCCTCTCCCTCCTCCCTCCCTCCCTCCTCTTCCTTTCTCCGCCTCCTTCATGGTAAGCGTTGCCAGCGACCTACAGCCCTAGCAGAGTGACTTGTTTTATTTATACCTCCAATGTTGTAAGATGTAATTCTCATTTTTTCTTAAATGGAGAGGCGACTGATGACAGCAAAGCGACCTAGGGCCTGTGAACGTCACGGGTCTGCTGACTTTAACTGCCGACTTAATATTCTTCAGTTTTGCTCCACTCCAACGTGGCGGGGTGATTGGTGCCACATCTTCTAGTATTTTCTGCTACTGTTTTCAGTCGGTGGGTGTTCCAGCATCTCTTGGAGAAACACTGAGAGGCCTTTTGGGTTGTCACAGCTAGGGGCTCGGGAGGGTGTTTGTTATTGGGTGAGCCTCAGTCCCACCAGGCATCCAGAGCACACAGGACCATAGAGTCAATTGTGCCACATTTGTGAAACTGTCCCGTCTAAGATGGCCGTCTAACCGAGCACTGTAAACCTGTCAAAGCTGAAAACGATAGCTTTGTGACCCTTCTTCAGGTCAGCATCTGTAGCCCTGGCTGGAGAGCTGAGCTCCATTGTGATTTTGGATGAAAGGGGTCTCAGTTTGTCAGTCAGTGTCTGTCTCTCTCATGGAGATCAGGGTCTTGTACTCTGTCTGTGGCTTCTCTATGTGAGGGGCCAGGAAACTGTAACTGTCTATGTATAGGCAAAGCTTTCCTGGAACCGGCCACACCCGTGTGCTTCAGTCCCACATTAGGACACTTGGAACAGAGATCGTGTGACCTCCCCCAGGCCTAAACTGTTTCATACCTGAGCTCTAAGAGCTGCAGCTCGGAAGCCAGATGTCCCCCCCATGGCCCTGAGTGTCCAACAGTGCTGAGGTGGAGGCTGTCTTATCGAGCACGGGTGACCTCTGGCTGTTGTCACTCAGCTTTCTGTTACTGTAATAAACCACCCGGGACAGTTGCCAGGTGCCGGGGTGGGGCCTGTGACTGGGCAACAAATCGTGGTAAGAGGGTGTGGTGTTTACCTCAGTGCTGGGACTGAGCAGGGGTGAGGGAGAGGAGTCAGGGTCTCACTAGCCCTTTTCAAAGGCACACTCTTGGGAACTTCCCAGGGGGCCTCTCTCTTGCCTGGAGGTAGGCTCGTGCCCGCCCGTGGGACAGCTCTGTGGTCTCCATCCACCAGGGGTTGGGAGAACGCAGTCAGAGAAGCACCACCGAAACTTTGTTCTGGGAGGTTCCCTGCCTCAGTAGTACCGTGCTAGGGCTCACCTGGGCCTCTGCATTCTGTGTGTGAAGAAACTGCACAGGATGTGAATCCCGTTACATTCACCAGAAACTAGTTCCAGAGACCAGATACCACCTCCTGCCTACTTAGATGTGTTAGTTTACTTTTTAAAGACAGGATCTCGCCGGGTAGCCCTGGCTGGCCTGGAACTCACTAAGTAGACCAGGCTGGTCTTGAACTCACAGAGATCACCCCTCCTCTGTCTTCCCAGGGCTGGGTTTTAAGCAGGTGCGTCACCAGGCCTGGTGCTAGGTGGTTGGTTTTACACGGCCCCAGATGCTGACTGGTTCTGCTCTGAGTCACTCTCAGGAGGATGTGCTGATCATCCTTGTCTGCATCCACAAAGGAGTTGGAGCATTGATTACCAGGGCCTCCTAGAGCGGACTAAGCAGCCATTACTCAGAGGCCCCAGGGGTGCTGAGTAACCAAAACTGCCCTCGTGACAGAGTAGCTGAGAGCAGCAGGCTGAGAGGAGAGAGATTTGTTTTGGCTCACGGTTTGAGAGCGTGGTTTGAGAGCGCGGTTTGAGAGCGCTCGTGGCAGAGAAGGGGGTGGTGGCAGAGGCATGCGACAGCCCCTTGCTGACCAGGAAGCCGAGCGCTTGGGCAGGAGAAGGCGATGAGCCTCAAGGTTCACCCTCCAGCCACCCCTATCCTTGCCTGTACCTCCTGAACGGTCCACAGCCCGCCCAAACAGTGCCACCCGTTGGGGACCAAATGTTCAAGTCCGGGAGCCCGTGGGGGCCATTTCCCATCCAAACCATTGACAAGGGCTTCACTGATTGCTTGTACCTAGTCTGTTCTCAGTTTCCTCCTCTGTGAAAAGAAGCCGTGTGTAGCTAACAGGGCCCAGAGGAGTTAGTAGGGCTCGCCATGATGACTGGTCTAGCTCTCAACTCTTAAGCTCCAGGCTTGCTGGAGAAAATTGTCCTCATTAGGTTAATTAAGAAAGGGAGACCCACTGTGATTACACCATTTCCTGTAGGGAGACCCGCCCACTCTGCTTGCATCACTTCCTGGACTAGGACCAAGAAAAAGGAAATAAATGAGTACATTTACTGCTCCCCAATTCTTCAGTGTGGGTGCCCTGTGACCAGCTGCTGGGGCCTCCTGCTGTCTTGACTGTCCCACCATGAGGGAACGCACCCTGGGCCTGGGAGCCAACTTAAGCTTGCCCTCCCCTAGTTGTTTCGAGGGTATTTTATCACAGCAACAGAAAACTTCCTAGGTCAACCAGGCTTGTCAACATATAATCCTTGTTAACCACCGGCATCACCCATGATTAACCAATATAGTGTGCATCTTTAAAATGTCCTTGAGGTATTTACTCATCACCCCTGCATGTGTTTAAATATTCCTCCATCTTTTGAATATGTAAATTATCAAGTAGGCAGCGGGAGGGGGTGGAACTTGGAGGACCCGCTCTCCAGTCCCCTCCTCAGGTTTGAGACCCCAGGGATGCTTCAAAGCCGTCAGTCATAGGAAGCTGTGTGTAATCAGGTCCTGTGTCTGTGGAGTGGAGCTCTTCCGGGAGGCTCGTTCATGCTTTCTCAAGAGGCTTCCCGAAGAGGACCCTGAAGAGCTCGTGATTGAAATCCAGCGGCTGGTGGATTGAAATCTCCACCCCCAAGTCCACCTCCACCCTGACCTGCTCTGAGTTCTGTTTCAGACTGAGGAGCAGGGTCCGTTGGCTGCCACTGTTCATGTTTGTGGGAGTGGAGGTTTCCTCTGAGCTGCTGGAGGAAATGGACGAGGATGACTGTTTGAAGCAGTGTCTCTCACAAATGTACCCTGTCCTCGAGCCCGTGGAGGGCAGGCGATGGGCATCTGGGTACAGGGGAGTAACTTATCTTCACCAATTGCAGTACAGCATTGATTAACGATGGGCACACGTTCTGGTTGTATCATTAGATGATTTTGTGGTTGTGTGGCCGTTACAAGATGCATACGCAAACCCTGCTGGCATAGGCATAGCTTTATTTAGCTGCTATTTCTCTCTCTCTCTCTCTCTCTCAAATGAGGTCTTATTATCTAGTCCTGGCTGTCCTGGAACTCATTATTTAGACAAGACTGACCTTGAATTCAGAGATCCGCCTGCCTCTCATTTCCCAGGTGCTAGGATGACAGGAGTGCCACACCTTGCCTGTGAATTTTAAAGAGTATTCTCTCTTGGGGCTGGAGAGATGGCTTAGCCATTAGGAGCATTTGCTTCTATTACAGAGGACCTAGGTTTAGTTCCCAGCATCCTCATGACAGCTTACAACTTCTGTAATTCCAGTTAAGGGGATCTGGTGCCCTCTTACATAAAATACATGCTTAAGTAATTTATATATTTATATAATTCCTTACATTTTAAGTGACACCTACATTTGTATAGATTTGAGAAATACTGTGATGTTTCAATACCTGCTTATTTATCTAATTATTTATAATTTATTTATTTATTAAAGAGATATTTTTCTGGGTGTGGCGGCACATGTCTTAAAAAAAAAAAAGACCAAACTAAACCGAAACACACCTGTTTATTTTTACATGGGTCACGTGACACGTTTGCCACTTATTCTTCTTCAGTTTTTAAAGGATTTGATGTGTAGTTGCCTGCGTGTGCACCGCACAGACTTGAGCTCAGGTCAGCCTGTTGCCACTCCCTCTGTTACCGAAGCACGACACTCACTCAGCCTATACGTTGTGGAGCCGATACCTGTCAGGTGCCTGATGTACCGCCCAGACACAAGGACACAGCTGAGTATCACACCTCAGTGTTCAGAGACTGTTGTCTCTGTCTTCTGTTGGCACTGGTGTGATCCAGGTCCAAAAGGTGTGTGTAACTGTGGCCATCCTGACTTACAGCGCCACGCGTTCCAGACAGATTTAAGACAGTGCTGTCCTAAAGAAACCCACTCTCCCGGGCGGTGGTGGCGCACGCCTTTAATCCCAGCACTTGGGAGGCAGAGGCAGGAGGATTTCTGAGTTCGAGGCCAGCCTGGTCTACAAAGTGAGTTCCAGGACAGCCAGGGCTACACAGAGAAACCCTGTCTCAAAAAACAAAAAACAAAAAACAAAACAAAAAAACAAACAAACAAACAAAAAACAAAAAAAAAAACCAAAAAAGAAACCCACTCTGCCGATGGTCCCACGAGGGCATCCCGTGCACCACCCAGCAGTGGTAATAAGTGGCTACCCTTCTGTTTAATGTGTTTGCTGTCCTATCCTGTATCATGTTGGTCCATCATCTCAGTCTGTGCCCACTTATCAGGTAAGTGTAAAAGAGTGTGCCCGGCCCCCCCATCCCCAGCAGCCTCAGACGTGTCTTGAAGTCAGAAGGCTACCCTGATAGGATTTTTGACAGTTGGTTGAACAAAGAAATGAGATAAATGCTCAATGAGATGGGAGACCTAGTTACAACAATGTAACCGTCACGCAATAAATGTAAGCAGGTGTTGGGCTGGCGAGAGGGCTCAGCAGTTAAGAGGATTGGAGTTCAGTTCCCAGCACCCACACGGAGGTTCACAACCACGTGTAGCTTCCTGTTTGAGGTGAACCATCGTCATCTTCTGGCCTCCAAGGACACTGCATGCACATGATACATGTATACATGCAGACAAAACACACATAAATTTTTTTTTTCTGAGACAGTGCCTTTCTGCATAGCCCTGGCTGACCTGAAGTTCCTGCCTCTGTGGGTTGATCTCTAGATTGTTTCCACGTGGGCGTTCGTGGGGGTCTAGGGACACTCAGTTTCCATCTTGTCCCAGAGCGCGTTCTGTGAAGGATGGATTCCTTAGTCTTTGGAAGGCTGGACGGAATCTCAGGGAAGGAAGCTGCCGGTTGATTTTGCCTGGTTAGCTCTGGCCGCCCTTGTGCCCACAGGTCCAGTCATCTGTGTAACGAAGCCACAACCTGGGCTGTGTCCTCCTCACAGCACCCCGTGTCACAGCACCCCGTGTTACAGCGCCCCGTGTCGTTTGGTCAGCCTCCGTCTTCAGTACGCCCCCAGGACCCATAAGCACTAATGGAGTGTTCACAGAGATGGCCACTCCATGTGGTTTTGGGGTCACAGACGCGGCTGGTGTGGGAGAGGTTGTGAAGGGCTCCCCACCCCGTTCTCTCTTAAAATAGCCAGGGCCTTGGTTTTAGCATCTCACCTGTTCACCTTAATAATGCAGAACGCCTTTGGGGGAAAAGTTAGAGATTTGGAATGCTTCTCTGCAGTTCTGAAGGTGCCACGGTTTTCGCCCACAAAGCAGTTTGTCTAACGTGTGTGTGATTTAGATGCCTGATTGTCCCCAGTGATGGGCCCGGAGTTACTGAGTTGGGCAACGTCGTAAGCAGTTTTAGAGCCCGAGGCCTGAAAGGAAATGAAGAGAGACTGGCCGGAGTACAGCCAAGGGAAAGTCAGGTTCAACTCAGAAATCTGCAAGCCAGTGCATTTGGCTAATTGTAATTCAGTACTCAAACACTTGGCAGGAAGGGAAGCCCAGGAAGGCGTGGAGACGGAGGGTAGCCTGGACTCGGCATGGTGGTGCCCCTGGTGGGTCAGCATGTCCTGTGGCTTTACCCACCGAGCCATCTCCCTGATCCTGCATCCACTTTTAAAACAGTGCTCACAATGAACACTTATAGAGCCACATACCACTCTAGGTTGGTCCCCAGGGCATCCAGGAAACTTTTGGTGTGACTTGGCCACCATGAGAACGGGGTTCAGAGGACTGGGGTCATAGGTTATAGGCATGTGCCACCATGCCTGGCCTTTTATGTGGGTGTTGGAGATTTGAATGCAGGTCTTCATTTGTAGAGCAAATGTTCTTATTTACTGAATTCTCTCCCCAGGCCTTGTCTTAGCTTTCAATGTAAATGGGATTCTCCAGGGTAAGGTTTTTTTTTTTGGTTCTGGTACTGGGATTTGAACCTAGGACCTCCTGCATGCTGAGTACATGCTCCACTACTGAGCTGCACCCTGAGCCTAAGATAATTTGGACTGTAGGTCTTTCTTGCCTTCCTTTGATTGTAACCCCAATTTCTGATGCAGCTCCTCCATTAGTCACAGGATTCCATTTTTTAGGCCATCACTGCCCTTCCTTATGTTCTTATAAGTCCCTGGTCATCTAGAGATGTCTCAGAGTGCGAGATTCCCACAGTATCCCCGCTTAGCCCAGTACCCTCTACCCTGATCTCAGCCTGGGTGACTGGACTAGGGAAAGGAATAAGATCATGTCAAGCAAGTGAGGGCCCATCCAGATGTGTGCCTATCAACCCTGCCCAGCAGATGTCAGGGCTCCGTTTGGGCCTTGGGGCTAACCCCGTACCCTTCTCAAGCACTGTCCTGGACTAAGCCAGGGAAAGGACTACTGTGAAATATTGTAAGGGCCGGTGGTACAAACGAAGGCAGAGCACAGGTAGCTAGGACGGAATAATCCAGGAATGATCCAGAATCCGCTGCAAAGCTGAGGGAAGAACGGGGTCTTGTGGCTCGTTACAGTGTAACGCCCCTCGGAATGCTGTCTGGCTTGTTACATTCTAACGCCCCTCAGAATGCTATCTGGCTTGTTTGACACCCCCTCCCCCCCTTCCCCCCCTTGCACTGCCCTGCAGCCCTCTGAGGGGAAGAAAAGCATGGCTGTGTGCTGCCTTCCTATTTTCTAAGTCTACAGGACTCGAATTTTAGCTACCATGGAAACCGCACTTTGGAATTTCTGGAGCCCTTAATTTTAACAGATAAAAAACACTTTGGTGCCGATCTTATAATTGTTCATGATAGATGAGATGTGACTAAACGTCTTCTGAAGGGGAAGAAAGGCAGAACACATTTTTCTTTCTTTTTTTTTTCCACCTTTGCAAGATGTGTGCACCTGAAGTGTGTCTTGCCATCCGGGTGTGACTCTTGCATCTTCTACAGATTCCGACACCATAGCCGAGTTCCGGGAGCTCCAGCCGTCGGTGAGAGACTTCGAAGTGCGAAGTCTTGTGGGCTGTGGTCACTTCGCTGAAGTACAGGTGGTCAGAGAGAAGGCGACTGGGGACGTCTATGCCATGAAAATCATGAAGAAGAAGGCTTTGCTCGCCCAGGAGCAGGTAGGAGCGCGTTCGGACCTCAGGTCTTGCCTCTGTCTGTACCAAACGTCCATCACAGGGACGAATAGCCTGCTAATTTGATGTCTAGGATCCAGCAAGTTGTTAATTACGAGTGCACGAGCAAAAAGGGCCTCTCCTGTCCTTAGGTCCCCTCAACCCGATGTTGATGAGTTCTGCAGCATCAGAAATTTCCATCGATTCCTTTGTCATGACTCTGCAGCTGCATTTTAGTTAGAGCCACATCGGACTTTTACACTAACGCTGGTAACTAACATGACCCCCAGGGCTGTGAGCTGGGTCTTAGGGACGTGCCTCACGACACGGTAAATCAGGCAGCAGCCGTACCTGTGCATGCTGAGGTTCCTATTGTGGGCACACGCGGTTAATTTAGAGCAGGCCTTTGCAGAAGTCCAAGTAAAATTGTGCTGCCTGGCTTGCGAGTCGTCGCCTGTCTGAGAACAGGGTACGAAGCTATCTTTTTAAGCTGTATTTGTTTTTCTTCCTTTGAAGACAGTTTGCTCTCTCCAGACATACTGATTCATGGGCTGTGTTTTCAAGAGACAGCCATCAGCCTTGGAGTTCAGAGAGTAATTCGTTAGTTACAAGCACTCTAGTGCACATCACGAGTAGTCGGATAACGTGTCCCGTTCCGTGGGAAGCCTGCAAAAGGAACTGAGGTCCCACAGCTGCTCCTTGCAGGGATGAACCGCAGTCCCCAGAGGTGGAGGGAGACTGCAGTTCTGCAAAGCACCACGGAGGGGGAGAAAATTAGCAGAGTCATTAGGGGTGATGAGGGCGATGTCACGGGTGAACCGAGGGCAGTCAGGACGAGAGGGAATGGAGGCTGGGGAGAGAAGCGATGGGAGCTGCCAGGGAGACAAGTGGCCGGGGTCACATCCTGGGGGTGTGAGGTCTGGGGTTCTGTTCAGGTGTGTGTGTGTGTGTGTGTATGCGTGTCTGTGAATGTGTATGTGTTTGTATGCATGTATGCACATGTGTGTGTGTCTGTATGTGTGTCTGTGCATGTGTGTATGTCTGTGTATGTCTGTGCATGTCTGTGCATGTGTGCATGTCTATGCATGTGTGTGTGTCTGCATGTGTGCCTGTCTGTGTACATGTATGCACGTGTGCTGTACGTGCACGTATGTGTGTGTGTGAGAGAGAGAGGGGGGAGTAGAGGGAGAGGGGAGAGACAGGAGTTTGGTGCTTGAGAATGAACTGAGAAATGAAGACATTTGGGTGGGCAGTTGAGGGGAAGTCTTAACAACTATAGTTTTTCACTGTGTTAAACTGTGTGATGTAACACACGCCACATCAGCCATTTTTACCGTAGGACTAAGTGGCCTTAGGAGGTTCCCCTGTGCTGTCAACCAGGTCCGCCAGTGACAAAGGTCCTGAGAGAAACCAACTTAGAGGGGAAGATGCTTTGCTTTGGCTAACGGTGTCAGAGTTTTCACTTCTCGGGCAGCTGCCTTCCCTACTTCAGGCCTGTAGTGAGGCAGAGTGTCATGGTAGAGGGCACGTGTTCATGGAGAAGAGATAAGGGATGGGAAGGAAGGAGGGGAGGGACCCGCCCTGGGACAAGACAGGGCACGCCCATCAGTAGCCAACTTTGCCGCCTCCTACAGCCCTCTGTTTCCCAGTAGCCCATACTGATTGATCTATGAACAGAGTCACCCACTGATGATGTCACAGCCTCCGTGAGCCAGTCATTTCCCGAGGGCCCCCATCTCTGCACATAACCGCGTCAGGAACCAGACTTTCAGTACACTAGCTTTTGGAGGACGTTTCAGATCCAAATCATAATGCTCCTAAACAAAAACTCATGATTCCCCCGCCCCCTTCTTTTTGTTGTTGTTTTCTGTCTTTTTGAGACAAATACTGCCTCAGAGGGCGGGAAGCCGCTTGTCAGAGTTGGAGCGCGGCGCTGCTTCTGTGTTTCAGAACGAAGAGTGAGCAGTGTCGCAGGGGGCGCAACATGTCCTGGGATTAGGAGGCCAGGCCGGGGTGTGCTCACTGGGCTTCCCCACCCGGGGACGCGCTGTCCGTCATCCATACTCATAGCCCAGTCTTGCAGTGCTTGCATTCGGTCAGAAACTAGTGCATGTAACCGTGGGCGTGCCACCCGCGGGCGGGCAACTGAGATCCAAGCAGGTGCATTCTCCTCCGGGGAAAGGACCTCAAGTGACCGGTGCTGAGGTGCGGGCCCGGGCCTTTAAAAACCCTATTTACATTGGAGCTAATAAACTAGCTATTGTGGTAAATATGCATTGATGGAGCGAGTCTATATAATAAAGAGAGGCAGGCCCCCTCACGGAGTCACCGTGAGGATTTGGAATTTAAGGATATGAAGAGAGAAAGGCATCATGGGAAAACTGAAGGAGTTGTCAAGAGAGGGCGTGAAGAAGTGGTGTTGTCCTCATTGCACGGGAGAGGCCAGAGTGCTGTGACAGCCAGAAATGGTCCTCAGAGACCTGTTACCATAAAGGAGCCTTCAGGGATCAGGCAGAGTCTACGGTGAGCAAGTTCGGCCTGGGCCTGTTCAGACCCAGCTCCCCGACTGACGGCCTTCCCTGCGTCAGCAAAGAAGAGATCAACCCTCCGGTGCGGTTGCTAAGTGGCTTAGATTTAGCGCTGGGGTCTCCAGGGCGACTTTCGGGACTACATGGACTAACTACTTAAAAACATTTCAGAGCCTGGGATATAGTGCAGAGGCCACAATGCTTGTGTAGCCTGCGAGAAGTCCTGGGTTTAGTCCCCAGCACCGACCTCACAAACTGGGCGTGGTGGCACATGCTCACACTCAGGACATAAAGACTCATGACAGAGGCCAGAGGAGGATGCTGTCCTGCTCTGTCATGTCCCACCACAGCCCCTTGAGTCAGGCTCCCTCACTGACCCTGAGCTAGACTGGCCCTCAGTCCTGATGTCTTCTCCTGTGGCGTTGGGGTTTGGAGCATCTGGCTGTGACCAGCCTTTTTTATATTTACTTATTTATCTGATATGTGGGCTGGGATGCCAACTCAGATCCCACTGCATGGTCCCCCGGGAGCCCAGCCTGGCCAGCTGCCACACCTTCTTGCAGGGTGAGTGCCTCCTCACCCTGATTGGGCCGGGCGCTGGTGGCCCTCTGCCTCGCTTACCTGGCCTGGACTCAACGGCACCCCAGCTAGGAAGCGAAATTGCATGCGAAGAGAAAGATATTTAAGCCCAAAAAAAGTGACTTGAGAGGTGTTAAGTACGTAACTGGGTGGGCAATGCGAGGCCCCAGGAGAGCTGAGCCAAGTAGGTTAGTAACAAAAGTTCAGAGGGTCGCACGAAGTGATTTTATTTTGATACCTGGAAAGATCAGTTTAGATTGAAAGGTGGGACAGAGGCCATTTCCCCTTCACAGTCAGTTCTATCACAATTACCTAAAGAGTTTTTCTTCCCCCCAGGTTTCATTTTTCGAGGAGGAGAGGAACATATTATCTCGGAGTACCAGCCCTTGGATCCCCCAATTACAGTACGCCTTTCAGGACAAAAATAACCTTTACCTGGTGAGTCTCCGCGTCTGTCCCTGTGGAATGTTCTGTGGCTCCGATACTTAGATACTGGGGATCGAGAACGATTCTCTCATTCTTCTCATTCAATCGGTTTTCTGACTAGACATCTCCCATTCCTTGTTCCAATGATTAAGAGCTGACCCACTTAGAAAAGGCCCACTGTACTCAGCCACAGAACGTAGCAATGAGAAGTCATTTGACTGGGAATGGTCTCTAACTACCTTTAATAGAATCTTGCTTTAATTAAATTAATTAATTTAGTTCCTGGGACAGGGACTCATTATGTAGATCTGGCTGGCTTGGAATTTGCTCTATAGACCAGGCTGGCCTGGAACTCACAGAGCATCAGTCACCAGCCTCTGCCTGCCCAGTGCTGGGATTAATGAAGAAGGTAATAATGCATGATTGATGTAAGAAAACACAGCCTGTTCTCACGTCACCTGTGGAAGCCGGACGGGTTTGTCTCCTAGAAGCAGAATAGGATGGTGGTTGCCTGGTTACCGGGGTGAAGAGAGGCAGGGAGGGATGGTTAATGGGTAGACCAGTTAGATTACCATGAGTGCATAGATAAGAGGGATAAGTTTTGGTGTCCTACAGTAGGGCAACTATCTTGAAATAACTTGTCTCACAATAACTAGAAAGTGTTGAATGGCCCCAAGATGAAGCGGATGGTAAATGTTTAGTGTGGTGAATTTGTTAATTGTTGTGATTTGACCATTGTACATTGTATAAATTTATTGAAATATCATACTGTTGGCTACTCACAGTTGTTAAAGTGTAAATTAAAAGCCCTCTAAATGCATATACTGGGCCAGTAGGATGGCCCTGCAGGTCGGACTGCCTGCTGACAAGCCTGAAGACCTGAGTTTGGTTCCCGGGACCCATGAGATGGAATCAGAATTAACTCTTGCAAGTTGTGTCCTCTGACGTACACACACGCATGCACGCACGCACGCACGCACGCACGCACGCTTGAATAAGTCTAAACATGTATTCACTGAGGATGTCCGGGGAGAGCCCTTATCCTCTGCTTTCTTTTCTTCTCTCTGGAGGAAGTACCCGCTGATGGAGGCGTCTGCTCTCTCTGACCTTAACTGTGTCTTAGTAGGGAGAAATTGAACACACTGTTGGTCATGCAACCAAAGGGCTTTTCTCTCCAGATGTGGTGGCGCACACCTTTAACCCCAGCACTCAGGAGGCAGAGGCAGGCAGATCTCTGAGTTCCAGGCCAACTGGGGCCTCAGAGTGAGATTGGTCTCAGCCATTGTTGACGTCACTACACACCGCCATCGAGGCCAGGACCCTGAACACGCCAAGCACTTGTGTTACTGAGCTGCAACCCTGGTCTCCAGGTTAGCCCTTTGGATGGTGGCAGGGTTTTCTCTCATGTCCATGCGACGTAGCTAATGGAATGCCAAAGCTCATTGTGGGGTCCTTTTCAGGTTCTTCGAGGATTAAGTTCCTAAATGTAAAACATATTCTAGAAACAACATTTGTTCTGTGTTCAGACACTCGTGCAAGACTCTCGTGTCACCTTGGGTGAGGACGAGGGGGCTCGTGAAGGGAGCAAGGAGCTACTTTTTGTTTTGAGCACCCACTGGCCTTTTTTTTTAAATGATGTTACTGCCTTTGTTTCTGATCTGGAAGAATCAGTCTATTTATCTTGGTTCCATATGAACTGAAGTTTCTGCCTGGCTCCACCCAGCCCTCCTTTGGATATGGTGGTTTGAGGTAAGGTCTTCTTAGGTATCCAGGCCGGCATTACAACTCAAGGATCCCTTAGCTGGGGTTGGAGGCGGCACTGCCATGTCTAGGTCACCGAGCTTTCGAGTGGTTCTGCGCACGTTCATGTGGGTGTGTGCACATATGCTGGAGACCAGAGCTTGGGCATCTACCCCGATCGCTCCCCACCTGATTTAGCTCTTATACAATGTCTTACTGTGTAGCCCTGGCTTTTCTGGAAGTCTCTGTGTAGAGCAGGCTGGCCTTAAGTTCACAGAGAACCACTTGGCTCCGCCTGCCAAGCGCTGCTGTTAAAGGCGTTTGCCACCACATCTGGCGCCACCACATCTGGCGAGCATCCACTCTGTTTTCAGGTTTCACCCTCAGGAAGGCCGTTTGCTTCCTGTAGGATAGAATCTCTCATTGGCCTGAAGCTCGCCGATTAGGTTAGGCTCTATCTAGCTGGTTGAAAAAAACAATTCCCATTTGCAGTGACACCCCATTGAACACCGTCGCCATTTTTCTGGTGCTCTGCAGAGGTGGCACAACTCATGCCAGTCTCTGGCCCCATCTATCAAGGCCGTGACTCTGGCCGGTGGCCCGTGAACGCGCTTCTTTGTTGATCTTACTACTACCAGCTTTTCCGTTTCCTAAGCCAGGGAGCAGAGAGAGAGAGAGAGAGAGAGAGAGAGAGAGAGAGAGACAGAGACATGAGAGAGAGAGAGAGATAGAGAGACAGAGACAGAGACATGAGAGAGAGAGAGAGAGAGAGAGAGGGAGGGAGGGAGGGAGAGAGAGGGAGACAGAGACAGAGACATGAGAGAGACAAGAGAGAGAAACAGACAAGAAAGACATGAGAGAGAGAGAGAGAGAGAGAGAGAGAGAGCGAGAGCACCTGTGCCCCTGGCCTGCCTCCTTGCTGCTTCCCCTCAGGACCCTTGGCCTGTAGGATTCTGTCACTTACAGTCAAGGTTGGTCTCCCTGCTGTGTTAACTCCCTGGAAATGTCCTCAGGTACGTCCTCACATTGCTGTATGGTGTCCTGGGCACCTCCCTGTCCAATCAGGTCAGCAGACATGTCTGATGATCTCACTGGAAGAGTGGAAGGGTGAATTTGGGGCGGCAGTTAGTGGTCCCCATAGGAGCACGGCTAGGGCTTGAAGCCAGGCTCCTGGCTCGCTCACTCCACCTCCTGAATCTCCGCTCCTTGTGCTACACAGCTGTATCCAGACGGCTCCCGATAGCAGCCTGCTTTGGTGGTGCTGTCTGAGGGCAGTTTTTCAGTCTTTCAGTTTCCAACCCACACCCGTGCAATTTGGTGGACAACGTTTCCTTTCCCGGTAGGAATGGTTTGGAAATGGCCTGTCTTGGGCCACTGACCCCAGGGCATTTGTGGACACTGGCATCTGCTACCATCGTGAGTCAGGACTGAGTTAACGCAGAGCCATTGTTTGTGCTACTACCAAGTGAAGCTTATGATAGTTTTGACAATGAGACATGTGCTGTTTTGATCTCTTGGCTAGGGTTATGTGAATTTCAGGCACGCCTCAAAAGTCACCAGGCATGTGTTTTCCTATTTCCTCTCTGGAAGCCAGGGTTTGGGAGGCTGCTGCCCGTCAGGAAACCTGGTGTTTTAAAAGGCCTGTTCTTGTTTTATTGCTGTTCCTTGTTTGAACTTCCCAGAGTCGTCCTTCTCAGCTTAAATTTTCTCACTGGTAAATAAGATTGTAACTCCTCCTCTTGGCCCCAGTTTGACGGCTTGAGCGTGTTACTGCCATCGGGTTCTTTGAGTTTGAAATAGTTGCCCTATGTCCAGCTCTTGGGTGTATTTCAGGAGAGTGCATTCAGGAGCCACAGTTGGATCTCGTGGTCTCAGTTCAAGTCTCCGATTCGGGAGGTCTGATTGTGCTGTTGGTGCTGGTTATGCAGCGTCTCTGTGAGGAGCGCTGTCTTTCCATCACAGGCCCCGTGGCTTCTGATCATTGCTCCTTCCTTCGCCTGCGCAGTGCCAGAGCGTGCACATATGAGGTCACTCTTTCTTCTGAGGCCCAGAAACGGGCTCCTTTGCACTGTCAGCCTTGGGGCCGTCCACCATCCTCCGCTCATTTCCTTTGCCGGCCTGAACCTCTCTCAGCGGCCCTTCCTTAAACTCATGTCCTGGGTTCCTTGGCTGAGTGCGCTGCTTTTTGTCCAGACCGTGTGAGTCACTGCTCTACAAGGACTTTTCCTTTTTAAAAACGCCTGAATTAGCTGGAGCTCAGAGTTTCAGAGATAGAAGCCCTTGTCTCATCGCTTCTGGACAGCAGCTCTCAACCTTCCTAATGCTTTGGCCCTTTAACGCAGTTCTCAATATTGTGGTGACCCCCAGCCATAAAATTATTTCACTGCTACTCCATAAATGTACTTTTGCTACTGTTATGAATCATAATGTAAAAAATATCTGATATGCACGATATGTGATATGTGACCCCGAAAGAGTTGTGACCCGATTTCCACCCCCCCTCCCCCCCAGGTTGAGAACCACTGTCCTGGAGGTTACCTTTACCCTTCAGACAAATAACATACGGTCTCTGTCAAGGACACTTTGCTTAAAGGATTGCAACCGTCCTCCCTGATGCCAGTGTTCGGAAGCACTGGGCAGAGCGTGGCGTGATGCTGAGGGCGCCACTGCATTTTGTGTGGCACGCGTTGAGTGTGCAAGCTTTTCAAGCTGTCCTTCCTGAGAGGCGACCTGCACAGCAGGCCACAGTGGTGCTCTGTCCTGAGTCCGCCTGCCAGAGCTGGGGCAAAAACCGAGACAGGGCAGCCTGTGAGACATGGATGTTTATTTGGGTCACGACCCTACGAGCATGTCACTGGCATCAGGACCTGGTCACAGTGTTGTTCTTGCCACATGATAACATGGTGGAGAGTGTCACATGCAAAGACAGTCAGCATTTGAGTCTGTGTCTCTCCTTATAAAACCACTAATGCTATCAACACACACACACACACACACACACACACACACACACACACACACACACACAGAGGCCATGTCTTCACCTAACCTCCCAAAGGTCGCGCCTCCAAATAGCATCGCCATAGAAATTTGGGGTTAAATAGCCAATGTGTGGACATTTTTTATCCCTATGTGTATGTTTGTGGGCACACATGTATGTGGTTATTATGCACACATATGTGTACATGCATGTGGAGGTCCAAGGGTGGTGTTGGGAATCTTCCTGGATCATTCGGCACTTAATTCATTGAGGCAGACTTTCCCTTGAACCCAGTTTGCCAGGCTGCTGTGTGGATCCCTTGTCCCTGCCTTCCAAATGCTGGGGTTACAGCAAGCGCCCCTGCCATGTCCATCTATCATTTACACGGGTTCTGGGGATCTAACCTCTGCTCCTCCCATGTGCAGCAGGTACTTTGTCCACTGAGCCATCTCCATCTCCGCGACGCCATCATGCGAACCGAGTGTGTATGTGTGTGCTGTGCCTGCCATGACACCCTTGTAGAGGTCAGTTCTCTCCTTCCACCATGTGGATTCCAGGGAGTGAACTGGATTCAGGACGTGAGACTAGGTGACAAGGGCCCTTTCCTGATGAGCTATCTCCTAACCCCAACTTGTGAACTTTTGAGGACACATTCAAACCATTAACAATACCAAATAACTGTTAAATGTTCACACCCGCCTCCCTTCATGCATGCACACGCACACAGATACGCGCACAAACACACGTTTGTCCTTCACTTTGACTTTAGCACAGTGAATGGAAATTGCCACCGTAGTCCTTGGAGTATAGATGCGAAACCCAACAGTGAAGCTTCGGCTCCTTCCAAACCCAACACATGTAAGACCTGCCCTTTAATTAGCATTTGCAGCTGCTGCAGCAGAAGGGCTCTGTCTCTGTTGGCCAGAGAGTCTTTGCTTTGAAAGAGCGAGTCCTTCACAGCTCCAAGCAGGCTCGGCTGTCGGCCGCTGTGTGGTCTCTGCCATCAGCAGGGCTGCCACATTGTTTAGACTGATTTCACCAGAGGGCTGTTTCTCCCGTCTCATCTCCCTGGCCTTTGATTGTTGCGATCTGGTGACTTCTCCATTCCTGTGCCCTGTGCCTAGTCTCTGCGTAGACCGTCTCTCTGGTCCTCCTAAGGGTGGACGGTGAGAAGACTGTTCCAGTGCCAAGGGCCTGGTTATTTTCCAGCCCTTCATTGTCTGTGATCTTGTCTTGATAATTCAGAAAGACTCCGGTAGTCACTGAAAACAAGCGTAAGCAGAAGCAATGGCTGTGTTAAAGCCAAGGTCTGCTCAAGGGCAGGCTACTGCGGAAACTCTGAATACGACAGGATTAGGAAACGGAATTGGTTCTGCAGCCTCATCAATAACGGTCCCGGTGCAGTGCCGGGTGAGCAGAGTTGGAACCAGTCCTTAAAAATGCATCCTGCAGGCCAGGGGGATGGCTCAGCCCGCAAAGGCTCTTGTCCTACGTCCTCATGACCTGAGGTCAGTCCCCGGGAATCGTGTAACGTGGGGAGGAGAGAACTGACAGCAGTCTCCTCTGACCTCTGACCTCTGTATGCATATCCCCCAGCCCACTAATAGCAAGTAAAGTAATAAATAGTTTGGGAAGGCACATTCCTTAACTGGATGTGGAAATGTGCGCCCAGGACTCAGGAGGATTGCAAGTGTGAGGTCAAGAGTGGGACCCTGCCTCAAGCAGTGCAGGTCCGTGAGCACAGATACCGGAGTTCACTCACCCTGTGAGTAGTTGGGATGAACAGGAGAAATACTCTCACGCCCCGATGTTTCTAATTGCCTTTATAAAAATAGACAGGATTTTTCTGTGTAGCCCTGGCTGTCTCGGGACTCTCCCGTAGACCAGGTTGGTCTTGAACTCACTGAGACATGTCTGCCTCTGCCTCCCAAGGGCTGGGATCAGAGGCATGCACCACCACTGCCCGGCAGTTAATTCTTTTGCATTCTGCTGAGTGCCATCTCTATAAAGACATAGGATTTTTTTTCTTTTTTCTTTTTCTTTTTTTTTTTTGCCATTTCCATTTCTGATATTTAGGACACTAACACATAATATAGACTTCCAGATATTATGGATGAAAGTCTCTTACTTAAAAAAAAAATGAACGCATTTCCTTATCTTTGAATGTGTGTGACTTCTCTGACACATTCGAGGAGATCAGAGGACAACTCGCCGGAGTCAGTTTTCTACCGTGTGGGTCTCAGGGACCAATCTCAAGGTTGTCAGACTTGGTGGCGAGCGCCTTCACCTGTTGAGCCATCTCTGTCCCATGTCACATTTTTTTTTTTTTTACAGAGCACTCCCTCCAGTAACCCTGATGGGTAAGCAGGCTTGGAAACCCTCTGTAGAGGGCGTAGAGCCTTCCTGGGTTAGCAGCCATATTTTGGGGGTAATGGGCAGATGGCGTCATCTCTACAAAGATGAGCGGTAAGAGTTGGGGACAGAGACGTGCCTGTGGACCAAACCAGGTGCTGCGTGTGGATTCTATCTAGCACATCGTAGATGGTGACTTTCTTCTTCGTTAGTTCATAATGATCTCTGGGCCTCGTCTCTGGGTCACAGCCCATCCTGAAGACGCTGCGACATTTGATGAGGACTTTAGCAGCACGGTAACCGGCTAAACCTGGGTTGCCTTTCACACACGCTGCCTCCTCCATGAGCTCCGTGTGTTCCAAATGAGACCTCATTCCGTAGTGCCGTTATAGGCTGTGGGTAATGTCTTGATCCTCGGAGTGACTCAGGGAAGGCCCAGAGCAGTGCTGGTGTACACTTGGAGAGTTTAGTATGCTAACTGGAGATTGTGTTGGTTCTTGAGGTTTGATTAGGCTGTCTGATAAAGATCCATCCTATTCAGATGTTTGTCATTTAGGGCGTCTATTTTGGCCTCGTGTCACAGAGCATTTCAGGCTGGCAGCTGTTGTAATTTTTGTGGCTTCTTTTCTCAATCAGTCCCGGCTTCAGAAGACAGGGGGAGGTTGTTTGATCCTCATAAAAGACAGTTCTAGTTTGGGTGGGTATCTTGCAAAGGAGAGCGGTGAACCTGTGTCTTTTCTCCTCTGAAAAAAGATGCTGATTTTTCTGGAAATTCCTGCTGGTTTTACCAAATAGAATCTTCAGGAACTGAAGCTATTAAATATTAAGTAGCGGTCGGGGTGTGAGCTCACCAAGTTGCCGACAGTTGCCGTAGTTTTGACTCTCTCAGCCTTAAACTTAGAAGCCGTTCTAGTTCTCACATAACAGAGCCTGTAGGTCTGTAACAGCGGCACGTCATCACAGATATGCAGTGTTCTCATTTAAAACCATCTGCATTCCCAGAGCACTGGTGCGTCTGCTATTATCTGTGAATTTCCTTTTGCTGCTCAAGACCCTCTCAATGGCAGTACAGATTTAAAGCAGACTCAGAAATTAGCATTCACCCACATCCCCATGCCTGTAGAGGAACCAGGTTGGGATGAGTGGGTGAGCTGTAGCAAGCCAGGTGGCTCCTGTGGGCTCCTGCGGGGCTGAGGTGAGGCGCTGACATCACTCGTCGGCTGTGGTTTGGAGGAAACAGTCTTACCCCTTCTAGGTGTTGCACTCCTTGCTGGCGGGCCACTTTGCTCTTAGCAGCTGAGGAACATAGGGAACGGCTTCTTGTCTTCCCAGGGCAGTTGTCCTGTGTGTGCAGAGCAAAAGAAGCCATGTGAATGGGTCGGTTCCCAGGCTATGAGAGGCTGTGCAAGTCCCCTGGATTCCCCCAGGGTATCAGCTTCTGGGCTGGCCTAGTGCTAGGTGGACTTCCTGGAGGAGGACCAGCCTGGAGCCTCTGGGGGCCTTTACAGAGGGCCTCTATCCGGCTTGTTCTAAGAACTTTCTGTTGCCTTGAGAAATACCACAAGCCAAAAGCAGCTAGGGCAGGAAAGATGTGCTTCATTTGACTATTCCAGGGCGCAGTCCGGCCCTGAAAGGAGCTCAGACAAGAGCTGAGGTAGGAATGCCTCTCGCAGGCTTGCTCTCAGGCTGACACCCAGCTACCTTCCTTCTAGAGCCCGGCCCACCTGCTTAGGGACAGTACTGCCCACCGAGAGCTGGGAATCAAGAACACGCCCTCTGCCATGCGCGCCAGCCATGGGCGGGGCATGATGGGAGTGATCCCTCGGTTGAGGGGCCTTCCTCCCAGGTGCTGGCAACCGTGGGTAGCCATCACGCTTGCCTAGAGTTGTTTCCTAAGACGCAGGAAAGGCAGCCTTGGGGAGGATCACAGAATTCACATCCCAGAACTGGCTCCTGGGATTCGGTGCTCCCTAAGATGTCACTGACTCTTCCCTCATTGCCGTGACCGAATACCTGGCATAAAGAAGCTGCAGGGAGGAAGGCTTTACTAATGGTTTAGGGTTGATCACGGGGAAGGCATGGCAGCTGGATGGTGGGGAACACTCACATAGGATCCACGGCCAGGAATCCAAAGAGACATGCAGGCGCTCACAGCCCAGGACCCCGGCCCTCGGAGCAGGGCTGCTGCCCTCGTCTGGGGCGGGTCTTTCCTGTTGAGACCCTTGCAGCTACCCTTCCCCCCAGACGTGTTTCCATGGTGATCCTAAGTGCAGTCAGGTTGACAGTTACGAGGAGCATCGCCGGGGATTTAGTGTTCCTTGGCAGAAGCGTATTGGAATGTGTCCTTTCTTGAGAGGACTGGGCAAAAGCTGACGCCGGCCAACACGGTGGCCATTAGAGCAAAGGTCAGAGACCCCCAGGAGAACTGCAGCACAGTCGAGGGAGGTGACGGAGGACTGGATCTCACGTTGGTTCCAGGCACTGAGCCAGGCTCTTTCAGGTGTTGCTCAATCCTCACGCAGTGTAGCAAGGGGATTCGTCTTATCTGAAGTTCTCAGAGGCCGACCATGAGAGGTTGAGACTTGAAGTCACCAGGTGAGTCAGACCAAGCTCACCGGCCTCCAGGTCATGCGTGGACTCGGGAACGCCTCGCCTGATTCACAGACAAAGATGGAGGGCTGCAGGTTTAGCTCGGTGCGTAGAAAGCGCTCACGTGCAGGGGTGACGGATTCAGTTCAGACCCTGAGCATCCATGAGCAGTCAGATGCAGAGTGTGGGCGTCAGTGGGCCCGGTGCTCCTTCAGGGAGGCAGGAGGCTGAAGCAGGAGGCTGTTGGGATGCTGGAGGGCCAGCTTGTCGGGCTCTGTAGTGGCAAACCACAAAGAGACCCTGACAAGATTGGAATGAAGGACTGACTGACACCTATCGTCGTCCTCTGACATCCACCTGTGTGACACGGCAGGTGTGTGCCTGTGTTCACACATGTAGAAATGCTTGTGTGTGCATATTGTACATACACGTACATACACACTCACACACCGACACACAGGCACACACACACACGCACACACACATGCATATAGACACACGTAGACACACACACACACACACACACACACACACGGTGTGTGAACGTTCACATTGATGGTTTTCACGTCCTTGGGGTAGAGTTTTCTTTTCTACCCGAGCATTTTAGCTGAGAGGTATATATTCTGATTTATTTCTTATACACACCAACAAATTAATTTTTCTTCTGGTTAAAAATGGAGGTTATTTTTTTTATCCTGTGCATAATGTCACTTTCTGTGATGTGGACAGCTTTCCACAGTAGCATGAATAGCCTGAGTCTTGTGTTCTTAATATCCGAGTCATAACCCGTGACTTAGAGGAATCAAAATGTAACCTGTCTCTTATGGACGGGGATTTGGGTGATTTCCAAGTATATTTCCCTTGTTATAAACCATTCAGTAGAGAATCTATTTACTTATGTATCTTTTATCTATGCATTGTAAGTACCAATAAAGTAAATTGTTCCGAGTGGAATAGCTAGGCCAAAGGGTATATATATTCACTGTTAAATTTTTAATAAGAGATCATCAAGTGCCTCCCGCACGGCGTGTAAGAGGGAAAGATTGCATTGTACATGTCTCCTCTACTCTGCTCTGGGCTGAGGGGACTGCCCCACGACTGTTATTGACTTTGCTGCCCTCCAGGACCACCCACCCATGCAGCGTGCCCGATCCAAGGGAGGGAACGTCTGGGGTGTCAGCGTGGGCGGATGGTGGGGGAGGAGAATCTACTTTACCCCAGCTTCTCAGGTCTGCCTTGCAAGCGTCATGCGGGGCGTTGTCTGTGGACGTTCTCTCCATTCTCTGGGGTCAGAGGCCTTACCCTGTCTCACACATCTTCGTCACCTCGTAGAGGGGTCGTGATTACATTGTCTGATGTTGTTTGAGGGTCTAATGGAGGCGTTCCCTATTTAGGGGCGTGTAAAAAAAATGAATATCTTTGGCATTCTCTGCAGGTCATGGAATATCAGCCTGGAGGGGATTTGCTGTCCCTTCTGAATAGATATGAGGACCAATTAGATGAAAACATGATTCAGTTTTACCTTGCTGAGCTGATTTTGGCTGTCCACAGCGTGCACCAGATGGGATACGTGCATCGGTAAGTGATGTTCCCAGGAACATACCGAGAACGTTTCTGAGCTCCCGCGTAGAAATGAGCGACTGAGTAACTTCCGGGTCGGAAGACATCTTCATCTGGTTTTAGCCAGCCTGTGATTGGCTAACGGCTCTCCAAAATGGCTGGCATCTTAGCATATCCATTCAACCATAGACCTAGGAACAGGAACCCCTACCCCGGGGACCTTTGGTAGGAAAACTGAGAGATGGGGAGAGGGACTGGCTCCTATCCTGGGAACAGAAGATGGTAATTAACAAAAGCAGCTAATCAGCGCTGCACCTCTGGGCCAAGTACTCACCTAGTAATTGAGAGAGGACCATTTTGGCTCACCGACACGCAGGTCTCGCTGGTCTGTTTGTCCTGTTGCTTTGGGTGTATGGCAGAAGGCTGTGGTAGATCAATGATACCCGCTCTGCGGCTGAGACACAGAGACAGGAGGAGACGGTCCTGCAGATAATTCGAATCTGAAATTTTCCTTCAGGGATCGTGTATCATGAGGCTTGAAGTGCTGGGGTCATGAGGGCTCCGACTTCATTAATGGGTTAATGTTCTGAGGGATTCACATTTCAGGGTAACCTTGGGATTTTCCACCTGAGTTCCCCAAAATAATGACTCTGAGACCTCTTATACATGAATAAATGTGTAGCCCAATAGCTTTGGCTTATTTCCGCTAGCTCGTAACTCAGTTTTCCTTTTTAAACTAGTCTAAGGCATGCCACGTGGTTAGTTGCATCTAGGTTCAATTGTCTATCTGCATCAGTGTTGGGGCAAATCTCTTGCACCTGACTATTTCCCAGAATCCTCTCTCTCTCTCTCTCCCCCCCCCCCCCGCCCCATGTCCCGCCTTCTAGTCCAGCCTCAGGTCATTGGCCGTAGGCTTCTTATTGACAGGTGATCCTTCCACACGTCCACACATGGGAAGCCTTTGAAATGTGTACCTTGTCCCTGATCTCTGGCCACTCTCTGCTTTCTGTTCACCACAAAGTGAGCCACTTTGCTTGGTAACACTCCGATGCCGTGATCGTCTGCCTGCATCACGTTCAAAGCAGCAAGGCCACCTGCTGGACTCGAACCTCTGCAGCAGGATGTGAAGGCAGAACTTTTCTCATTGATGACAAGCGTGTAAACCAGAAGGCAGGTCGCAGTGACCTGACGATTCCCCACTGCGTGCCACCATCACCCTGTCATGCCACACTGGGGTCCAAGCCGGCAACACATGGGCATTTGGAGGGCAGGTCCACACCATAGCATATATACATGCATATATGTGTGCGCGCGCACACGCGCACACACACACACACACACACACACACACAAAATGGGGATACAGAATATGGGATAAAGACTTTTCCATTTGTGAACCACATGACCTTGGGCGAGGTTTTTGATTTTTTTTGGTCTTCATTTTTGTTATGTAAAAACCCGAGCCTCCAGTAGAAATAATCCCACCTGATAACATCCCATTTGCCTTCTTTTTCTCCCTCCCTTTTAAAAAGTTAAATTTAGTTTCCAAGAAGGGGTGTTAATCATCCCTGCCAGTAGGGAAGGCCTACCTAGCATAACACAGGAGCTCAGGCCTTTGGCCGCTGTGAGGCCTGAGGCGTGTAGCTGGTGGCTGACTGACACAAACGCAATGCTAATCTAAGGCCATGACCTTCTCACAGAGACATCAAGCCGGAGAACATCCTCATCGACCGCACGGGACACATCAAGCTGGTGGATTTTGGATCAGCTGCTAAGATGAATTCAAATAAGGTGATTAGAAAGTGGAATGAGACAGCTCAGGGGTCACGCTCGGCAGAGAGCGTTCTGTGGTCCTCCTGGACCTGGCAGACATTAGCATACCATGGTGAGCAGTGCTTGGGAGCCTCATCTGCCAGGGTTCGACTCTTCTGGAGGGGCAGGGGCAGGGAGGGGAACAGCGTGTCTCCCAGATGGTTCCACCCTTATGGGAACACCTGCTAGCACCCTGCCAACTCGGAGTATTCTTGCCTTTCCTTAAAAAGAAAGGAAAACATTTGTTTTATTTTACCTTACCTTACAGAGGCTGTGTTCTGTTATGTCACCTTGCTTTACTTGAAAATATTTTGGTGAAGCACGTGACCTTCTTTTTCTTAAATGCTCTCCATATGCAGCAAAACTGAAATTAGTCACTAGCCCTAGAGATTTGGAGTTAAACATCCTGAGGCGTCGACATGCTGACGTTCAAGTATCGTTGTCAAGTCTTGGGGCTTTGGAAAAGTTAAGTCAGGTTGCACGTGCTAATAGAGAGCCTGAGAGGAGCCACTGGGATCAAGACTGAGCGAGGTTGCTTTCAAGGAAGATGGCAGAATTAGAAAGACAGAGTTAAGAATCCTCCTACTGAATGGCTCCTACTGAACTGTGAATTTGAGGTTGGCTGTGTAGGAAGGACAGGTCTGAGGGAAAAGCTTCCTTAGGCTTTGAGTCTGAGCCGCTCGCTCGGTGACTGGAGCAAATCCTCTCTAGAAGCTGTAGATTCTACTTAAAATGCATAAAACGGGAGGCTGGAGACACCGCTCTTCAGAACGCCTCCAGGTCTGAGACTTAAGTCCTTTATATGAAGGACAATATGTAAAATTACTTTTTCATCCCCAGATTCCTCTGGGAAAGGTGGATATTATTAGGTTGATATTAGGAAAAGGCTCAGAACCGTGTTAGCTCTGTGCACTTTGGAATCTGGCCTGTGTGTTCTGCCGCTCCGAGAACTTTCTTAGGTAACTTACTTAGCATTAGGCTGCTAGGCAAACAGGAGCTGACACCCCCCCCCCCCCCCCCCCCCCCCCCGGGCTGTCTAAACTCAGCATTACTTTCTTTTTATTTCAAGGTTCTATTCTTTTAAAAAGGATTCATTGTTATTAATTGTTATTACTGGGTTTCGAGACAGGGTTTCTCTGTGTAGCCCTGGCTGTCCTAGATCTCACTTTGTAGACTAGGCTGGCAACAAACTCAGAGATTCCCCCTGCCTCTGCCTCCTGAGTGCTGGGATTAATGTGTGTGTCTGTGTGTTTGTGTCTGTGTGAATATGTGCCACGTGTGTGCATGCCTGAGAAGGTCAGAAGAGGACGACAGATCTCCTAAAGCTGAAGTTACAGGGTACTGCGAGCTGCCCCGCCTCAAGTGCTGGGACTCAGAGTTGGGTCTCTAGAGCAGCAGCAAATGCTCACAGCTGAGGCAGCGTTTCAGCTGCTCAGTCTATCTTCGTATAATTTATTTACTTATTCATATTAAGAATTATATAATCAGGGGCTGGTGAGATGAGTCATTGTGTTAAGGCGCTTGCTGTCAGTTCTGATAACCTGAGTCCCATCCCTGGGCCCGCATGGTAGAAGGAAGAAAACTCAACTCACCTCCACAAACTGTCCTCTGAACCATGTGTGCACGGTGGCACCTGCACACACACACACACACACACGCATAGCAGAAAATATTGTAGAATCAAATCATTTTATGTTTTAAATTCCATAGGGAAGTATTTTATTTCATAAGCTTATAAATCCTTATATAGTATATTTTTTAAAAAAGGGTGTTGAGGGTATAGTTCAGTGGTAGGGGATACACTTTCTGTGGGTAAGGCCCTGAGACCACCCCATGGTTCCTCTCCTCCCTTCCCACCCCAAGTAATGCACCATTCAGAAATAGATACGAAAGCGCAGACATTGACTTTAGTGGAGAAATGCACAGGGAACAGATTAAATAGCATAAAACTTTCCTAGGATCCAGAAACTCACAAACTGTATTAGCGACATTAATAAACTGATGTGCTGGGGGGGGCGGGGATTACAGGGCAGGTTTACAGTCCAACAGTAAATCCTGCACCATTGCCGTCTGAGTCTGGATAGTTCTCTGTTGTGGGACCTGTGCTGTGTGTGATTGACTGGATGTTTAGGCAAGTCCCTAATCTCTCCTTGCTTTATCTGCCCACCCCGCCTGTGAGTTAGAGACCAGCCTGGTCTACATAGCAAGTTCTAGGGTAGCCTGGTCTACCTAGTGTAGACAAGGGCTAGACTCTTGTCAAAAGAGTCCCTCTCCTATCCCCCCCCACCCCGCACCTGCATCTGGAGTCCGTCTCCCCACTGCGTCCTCAGTGCACACTGCAGGGGTCGGCTCTCCAGGCGGAAGACACTCGGGTTTGTTGGTCATGGAGTCACGATGCTCAGGCACACTTGGGGGCACTACTCCCCTCCCTGTGCTGTCAGGGCCAGAATGCAAAAAGCTGATGAGGACAAATTTAGCAGATTTGTAGTGTTTCAGTGTGTGTGTGTGTGTGTGTGTGTGTGTGTGTGTGTGTGGTGTGTATGTAGGTATGAGTGTGTGCATGTATGTGTGAGTGTGTGGATGTTTGATGTGTGAGCGTGTATGTGTATATGTGTGGGTGTTCATGCATATGAGTGTGTGTATGTGTATATGTGTGGGTGTGCATGCATATATGTATGAGTGTGTGTATGCGCATGTTTGATGTGTGAGTGTGTATGTGTATATGTGTGGGTGTGCATGCATATATGTATGAGTGTGTGTATGTGCATGTTTGATGTGTGAGCGTGTATGTGTATATGTGTGGGTGTGCATGCATATATGTATGAGTGTGTGTATGCGCATGTTTGATGTGTGAGCGTGTATGTGTATATGTGTGGGTGTGCATGCATGCATATATGTATGAGTGTGTGTATGCGCAATGTTTGATGTGTGAGCGTGTATGTGTATATGTGTGGGTGTGCATGCATGCATATATGTATGAGTGTGTGTATGCGCATGTTTGATGTGTGAGCGTGTATGTGTATATGTGTGGGTGTGCATGCATGCATATATGTATGAGTGTGTGTATGCGCGAATGCATGTATGTGCGTGTGTGTGTAGGTGTGTGTGTACTTGTGTCACCTCCAGCGCCAGTCCCCTAGTTGCACCTTGTCTGATTTGGGACGTCTTTGTCGTTGCTTCTCTATATGCCAGGCTGGCGGGCCCGTGGCTTCCGGGGAGTCTTCTGTTTCCACCTGTGTCTCCCGATAGGCGTGCTAGAATGCAGGTGCTGCCGGGTTTGGCTCTCCGTCGATGCTGGCCCTAGGATTCAGGTCCCCTGGCTTACACCGCAAATACCTTACCCGCTGAGCCATCTCCCTAGTCCCTTTAGCAGTGTTTTAAATGTAAAGAAAGGTCTTTTTATTGTAGATGAATGGCAATTTATAATCTAGATTGTGTGGATTTATTTATGAGGAATTATATTGCTTTGTCTCTAATGGTGGGAGGAGAAATGAGTGTGTCCATATTGGATAGGTAGTTTATAGGCCTAACATAGGTTCTGCTTGTTTTTTGTATTATGACTATACTATAAAAATACAGTCTGGGCTGGGGAGACGACTCTTGGTAAAGTGCTGTCTTGAGAGCAGGAGGAGAGCATGGGACTGAGTTCAGTCCCGTGTGAAAAGGTTGGGCGTGATGGTGCACAGTGAAATCCAGAGCTGGGGACCCTGGGACAGGCGCCTCTCTGAGTTGGTTAGTTAGCAGCAGAAGCAGAGAGGGCTGGCAAGATGGCTCAGCAGGTTAACGGTGTTTGCGGCCAAGTCTGACTTGAGTCCTTTACCTAGGACCCACTTGCAGGAAGGGGATGTCTGATGTCTGGAAGTTGTCCTATGACCTGTACATGCTTGGCGGTGTGGTGTGTGTATGCATGTGTGTGTGCGTGTGCATTTGTGTGTGCGTGTAAGAGATTAAGATAGAGAGTGAGGAGGACACCCAGCTTGTCCTGTGGCCTCTCTTCACAAATGCACAAGCACGTTCCCCAAGTCACATGTGCTGAACTTCCTGCACGCAACCTGTAAGTCTGCGGGTCTCTGTTCATTTCCAGATGTCTGTGGGTATTTCTGAGTCTTACAGGAGTTGAGTGATTTTTTTTTCTAGCTCCTGTTGTCTTTATTTCAAGCTTCTCATTCAGAAGGCAGCATTAGTGTACTTTACCTTAGTCACAGGACTGAGGCCAGGTGACCTCAGGGCCCTCTTGGCCCTCTTCCCTTAGTGGAGTCTCAGAGAAGGGCGGGCAGCTAACGTGTCTCTTCTGGCTCTCAGGAAACTAGACGTAAAGGATTTGAAATGTAAATAAACTAGATGAGTGTGTAGTAGTAGTCAGTTCTCCAGGAGCTGGAAACCCAGAGGCAAAAATTCTTTTCACACTTATATCTTATGTAGGAGCAAAGACTTCTTCCATTCCTGTTGTTTTTCTATTCCGTGTCTTGTGTATTTATAGACAGAAGTGTGCATGTAACATAGACATAGAGAAATCACTCCTGGGGCTCTGCCCTCCCCGCTCCCTCCACCCTCTCTCTCAGGACTACACTCTGGGGTGTAGGTTTTCCCGGTCCTACAGATAGAAATTAGAGAAATGAAAATTTACTCCTACTTCTGCAGGTGTGTATACATGTGTGTGCGTGCATGTGTATGTGTATATATATGTGTGTGTGTATGTGTGCCTGTGCACATGTGTGTGTGTGTGTGTGCATGTGCACATGTGTGTATGTGTGTGCATGTGCACATGTTTGTGAGTATATGTGTGCATGCACACAAGCATGAGCGCTACAAGGAAAGATTGTTTACGTAATTTCACATCTCAGCCCTTTATGGCACTGGTTTGAGAGAAAGGATAGTCTCCTCCCGTATTTTATTTTAAAGATTTATTTAAAAATTATGTGTATGTGTGTGATGGTGCACATATGCTAGTGCAGTCCCCACAGAGTCCAGGAGGGGGCGTCTGGTTCCCCCATCCACCAAACTAGGTTCCAGGTGGTGGTGAGCCTCCTGCCGTGGCTCCTGGAAGTCAGACTGGATCCTCTCTAGGATCAGCGTGGGTGCGTGGGTGCGTGCGTGCGTGCGTGCGTGCGTGCGTTGTTCTTATTCTTCTTTTTCTTCTTCTTTTCTTCTTCCTCTTGTTGTTGTTGTTTCTTAAGACAGGGTTTCTCTGTGTAGTCCTGGCTGTCCTGGAACTCACTCTGTAGCCCAGGCTAGCCTCGAACTCAGAAATCCGCCTGCCTCTGCCTCCCGAGTGCTGGGATTAAAGGCGTGCACCGCCACTGCCGGCTTCAGCATGCTTTCCTAACCACAGGGCCGTCACTCTGGCTCCTCCATTTCATTTTAAGAATCCGATGAGTTTCCAGATGTACTCTGCTTGTCCCCCATCCCTCGCTGGCTTTCCCTTTTCTTCCTAAAACATGGCAGGTGCTCTGTCCCCTGCCCTTCTGTCTCTGTTGGGCTGGTTTTATTTTCTCTGTCAGCAGAGTAAGAATTACAGTTGAACAGACGGCTGCCTGAGCGACTAGGACACTTTGACTATCTCACCCAGGTTGGCTGCTGCATTAGGGCAGAGGAGAGGGAGAGCCTGAGGGGAAGTCCTCATGTGACCATGCGATGCTCGGTAGGTCCTCAGTGGCTAACGGGAACTCGGTAATCAATAAACCCTTTTGTCAACTGCTAACGAGCACCGGGGTTGGAGTTGCATTGAGAGCGCACTAGGGGGAAGTTTTGCCTTCATAGCTTTCTAGCACAGATTGTTAACGAAGTTTAGATACTTATTAGGCATAAATAGTTAGGATTATATAAATATGTCTTTGCATTTCTATTCTGAGATAAGAGGAGTTTCGGGATTATCTGACTTCTTTGGTCATCAGTTATAAAGGAGGTGTTGACAGTTTATACCCTTTGATTGGGTCACCCTGGCCAACGTCAGCTCGCTGGACTCGAATGAGCGGTCCTGCCCCATCGGCTGCCAGCAGAGAGGACAGAATATTCTAGAACATCTCACGTGGCAGTAAAATATAAAATAGACTCTAATTGATGCAGTTAATGTTCATTGAACAACAACATGGCCCAAGCTCTTGCGAGAGAATTAGGGATTGAATCCATTAGGCACAGGCTGCTGACATCAGGGCTGTATCCAGGGCCAACTCCTTTTGGGGTCAAGGTTAAGTCACATCGTGCTTCTGTCTAGACTGTGTTTCCCTGTGCATCTTCAGCTCTGCCTGCGGCACAGGCCTGCCTGGTTTCCCATACAACATGACTCTCAAATGGGTCCTTGTAGCGAAAGCCTGTTGTCCAGAGAGCAGTGTCAAAAATGCCTGCTTCAGTATTTCCTGTGCTGTGGTAGACTGAGGAAGGAGGTGGGGGAAAGGGACAGGAGATGGGGGAGGGCAGGAAACGGGAGATTTGCAGGATCATTTCAGCATTCCAGTGTCATACGTACACGTGTGTTCTGTGCGTCTGTAAATACATAAGGGAAAGAAGATGAAAGCTATAGGAATATTCTGATATTCCTATTATGTATCCATGTGGAAAAGGGATGGGATAATCATAGCAATGTTTAACATGTTCATATCTGTACTCGCATACACAAGTGTACACACCTACGTATACACATGAGGGAGTGAGAGATGATCCCATTCCTTGTGTAGGAGGAGGATGGACACGCTTGAAGTCATAGTTGAAGGAGCCTCATCTCACTCTGCCACTGGGGAAAGTGCCAGCCCCGAAACTTCCTCTCAAAACTCTGAAATCAAAGCAAAGCAAATTCACCATCACTCTCCTCCTCCTCCTCCTCGCCCTCCTCCTCTCCCTCCTCCTCTCCCTCCTCCTCTCCCTCCTCCTCTCCCTCCTCCTCTCCCTCCTCCTCTCCCTCCTCCTCTCCCTCCTCCTCGCCCTCCTCCTCTCCCTCCTCCTCTTCCTCCTCCTCTCCCTCCTCCTCCTCCTCACCCTCCTCCTCTTCTTCAGCAGGTCTTGCTATGCAAACCTACAACAGAACTCATGTCACCATGCCTGGCTTGAATCTGTTTTCTTGATGTAAAGTCCTGCCCTAAGGGACCTTGGCCAGAGGGCCCCCCCCCGAATCTTTGGATTCTGTTGGGGGGCACGTTTTATCCTCTAATAACAAGTTTTTCTATACCATCTAACTGCTGACCCAAGGGAAGGCCACAAATGCTGTGGTCCCAGGGCAGCGGTCAACACTCCGTATTGAAGTTCGCCGTCTCCGCTCTGATGGGCAGGAAAGACAGGCGGGTAGACAGGCGTCCTCAGACCTTCCCATCTCCTGCTCAGTAAAACTTGAAAAGCAGTTTTGAAGATCAGAGTGGTTGCCGACTTGCTGAGGGTCAGGGAGGCTAATTCTTTGATCAGCATCATTTCAAGAAACAAAGGCACTAGACAGTAAAGCAGAAACCCTTAGGAGACGGGGCCGGTCCCTGCAATGGAATATGCTTGACTCTATTGAAAGACTTCCCACAGTGTCCTGATCTGTCTTTGCCATGGGCAGTGCTGGGCGCTGGTGGGTTGGAGGGACCTGGTTTCCAAACAGTGAAGGGACCATGGGAGCAGGTAGCTGGCAATGAGGAAGGCCATCTCATTAACACGCAGCCTGGCTGGGAATCCGCTTCACACTGCCCTGCAGGCGGGCCGAAGGTGGAACTGGATCCCAAGACCTGTTTCCATTGCCCCCCAGACTTGAAATGTTGTCTGACTTCATGCTATTTTGTGTTGCCAGCTAGCCTCCAGTTTCTCCTTAATAGATTATATTATATAATCTTATATAATAATATTTTAGGGCGTAGATCCATGTTCAGGCTTCATTCTCATTTCGTTGTTCTCTCTCTGTTTCTGTCTCTGTCTCTCTGTCTTTGTCTCTCTGTCTCTGTCTCTCTCTCTCTCTGTATCTATGACATATGTGAGTATGTGCACATATGTATGTGCATGGGTGTAGGAGGTCAGAGGTCAACACAGGGTCTCTTCATCACTGAATCTGGGGTTCACCAGTTTTGCTAGCTTGGCTACCAGCTAGTCTTTGGGCCCCTCATATGAGCCTCCCTAGTGCACCCCCACCCTCAGTTTCTTATGTGGGTTTGGGGGATTCGAACTGAGGTCTCCACACTCACACCGGAAGCACTTTTCCAACAGAGTCATCTCCCCAGCGCCATTTTGCCATTTATTTATATATATATGCTTTTATACTTTTTTTTTAATTCTCTAATCTGTTTTTACAGTCTTGTCTTTATCCCCCTCCTGGTCTGCCCTCTGACTGTTCCTCATCCCATACCTCCTCCCCTCCATCTCCAAGAGGATGTCCTCACCCCTCCACACCCACTCCACCAGACCTCCTGGCTCCCTGGGGCTTTTATTTTTTTCAACAGAAGAAGTATAAGTTCTGTGGAGGTGGGAATGTAGCCCGGGCATGGGAGGAACGTCTTCTTAATCTTGCACAAGGCCCTGGGTTCGGCCCCTCAGTACTGCCGAGAAGCTCAGGCATATCAGTAGCTTGTACCGGGAAATCCACCTTACGGGAAATCCACCTTACGGGGGAATCCACCTTAAAACAGTTGTGCATTGAAACTGTTATCAACAAACCCTGCTTGCCTTTGGGTTGTGTTATGCTCGCAAACCCCCCCCCCCCCGCCGCCGCCGCCGCCGCCCCTTTAAACGTTAATAAAGCATTGGCATTTCTTGACCACTTAACACAAGGTTTAAATGCCTGGGTAGGCAGTAATCAGTGGCCAATCGGCCGGCATCTGATGCAGGCGTTGGCACCCACTGGAGGGTAATCGAGAGTGTGCCGTGTCCATTTTAATTTCTGGCTTTCCAGGTGGACGCCAAGCTCCCCATTGGGACCCCGGATTACATGGCTCCGGAAGTGTTGACCGTGATGAACGAGGACCGGAGGGGCACCTATGGCCTGGACTGTGACTGGTGGTCCGTCGGAGTGGTCGCTTATGAGATGGTTTACGGGAAGACCCCATTCACAGAGGGCACCTCCGCCCGGACCTTCAACAACATCATGAACTTCCAGGTGAAGGGTCATTAGAACTTGACACGGCGTTGACGGGCAGGGCAGAGCAGCTTGGAGTTGTCTCCTGAGGGCCAGCCATCCGGAGCGCACCTCAGCATGTTAGGTTGTACTGAAGAGGGGAATGGCTGCCATGTTAGGTTGTACTGAAGAGGGAAATGGCTGCCACCTTAGCACCATCTTTTTATTGATTTTCGAAATGCATCTTGAGTTCACGGGTGTCAAGTGTGCCTAAGTGTGAGTCTTGGCGCTGACCAGGTAGCTCCTTCACTCCCTTTGTCTTCAAACAGCCCTGGGAATTCAGTCCAACTGGTGAGGAGACTGACCCAGAGAGACTGAGGGATGGTGGCCTGAAGTGGTTCGGGCTGTCAGATTCTGAAGCGGGGGCAGAGTGAGCAGAGGAGTTAGGATTGCAGTCACATATGTCTGTGTGTACACACAAGTACGTCTGGAGTAGAAGTAAAACCATCCTCTAATGTGTAGACTCCGTTAAGCCCGTTTCTAAAGGCTGTGATCAACCTGTTTTTTTTAGCTTCAGCTTAAAGGAGTAAAGAGACCTCATTCCCTCAAATTCTGCAGCACCCAATTTTCATTTCCCTGGAATGGTTGATGTGTTTTTCTTTTTTTTTTTTTTTAATGTGCAAACACTGTTACTGAGGCTTCTCTTGAGTTGAAGTTTCTCTCTAGATAACCCTTGGAGCTAGTTCCCATCCTCCACCCAGTCTGCTCAGTCAGTAACCCAGGCCTAGCGCTAGGTACCACTGGGGACCAGGTGATCAGCTGCGAGCAGGGAGCCAGCTCCACCTTCCCTCCAAAACCACGCAGCACGTCATGTCCGTACAGAGCTGGAACACAAGTGGGTGGGTGGTGGCAGTTGGGTCAGGAGTTCAAGCCCCGCTTCTCCCCCTCCCACTACATTTTGAGTTTGAGGCCAGCCTGCGCTATAAAACACCCTGTTCCGAAAAAACCAAATGCACAAAGGCGTGGCGTGCATCGGGAAGCATGCAGGAGGGAATGGCAGGCTCCGGGGTGGTGGCTGGTTCTAGGCCGAGAACAGCATGAGACGTTACAGGGAGCTCGAAATAGCTCATCGCTGTCGGACGACAGAGCAAGAGGCAGGGAGCGCATAAGTTTAGATGGGAGAGCAATGCACAGGTCAAGTCACAAAGGACGTTGAACCCCAACAAAAGGACTGGGTCCATTGATGTGAGCAGGCCACTTATTTCCGGAACATGCCTTTGGTCTAAAGTTATGAGAGCACAAAACTTTATTTAAAAAAAAAAAGAAAAGAAAAGAATCTGCACGTATGAGAAATTCCCCCCCCCCCCCCACTTCAGCACACGAACCGAGTCACGGCCAAGGAAATCTTCATTTTTTTTTCTTTTTTGAATAGCGGTTTTTGAAGTTCCCGGATGACCCCAAAGTTAGCAGTGAGCTCCTTGATCTGCTTCAGAGTTTGCTGTGTGTCCAGAAAGAGAGACTGAAGTTCGAGGGTCTCTGCTGCCACCCTTTCTTTGCCAGAACCGACTGGAATAACATCCGTAGCTGTAAGTAGAGAGCGCTCGCTCCTTCAGTTGGGGTTTGGGGCTGGAAGACTATTACAAGGCTGCCTGAGACTGACATAAATAAGACCTTCCATTATTTAGCCGCAGAAAGAGCTAATGACGCAGCTGTCTCAGTTCAATGATCGCCTTCACAGAAGCGGGTTGTTTACCAAGCTCTGTTTCCCCGTGGCCGTCAGAACATTTCTCGGAGTTAGCAGCGCAAGCGGCAGAGTTCAAAGGTCGTCCCTGGGCCTGCCAGTTTCTTCCAAGAGCCTGGTTATTTCATCTTCCTGAGAGGGGGGTGCGGAGAGGCAGAGGGCGACAGCTGAGGCTCTGCCCGGGGCCAAGCCTGTGATGAGACCGTGAACACCCGGCTGTGTTGACGCGATTCCTCTGCGGTGCTTCTCTCCGCTCAGAAGCATGTAGAATGTGCACCGCATACATCCAGGGACTCAGTCACACCTCACTGTGTAATCAGTATAAACTGAATCAGTTCATTAAGAGCAAGAATCTGATTTACCATCCACAACACCAAGAGCCGCCCGCGTCTGCTTAATTTATCTTTATGAGTCGGTGATTTTGTTCCGAAGACTTTTTTTTTCTTTTTTAAGCGTGTCGTTGATTGAAGGTGACCCCATGACCTGGCCCAGTGATCAGCACAGAGTAAAGTGTTGGCTGTCCTGTTGCCTGTTTATTTTTGGTGCTGATGGGAGGCAAGGGAAATGGAAGCTGTTTTTAGGTGTCAAGTCTGAGCTTCTAATTGGAGCTGTGATTACAGGTTGAAAGTCCCTAATCAAAAGAAAAGGAAAAAAAAAAACTCCAAAATCTGAAAGTTCTGAGCATCTATATGATATCCCAAGTGGAAAATTTCCTCACGAGCGTTTGCATTGAATATATAAAATTACCTCTGGCTGCGTATGTGGGACATTCATGAGATCTGTGCTTAGACATGGTTCCCAATGTCTATCTCATTTTATCTAGATGTAAATGTTCTAAATTCAGAGGAAAAAAAAATGTGTCCCAATTGTTTAGAATGAGGGACTGTGTTAACTAACCTCTTACGCCTTCAGTTGAGGCGTAAGAGTGGCTGGCGTCTTGAGTTTTTCCTGTTGCTGTGGTAAGGTGCGCTGACCACTGACAGAGGCAACTTCAAGGATCAAGGGTCTATTGTGCTCACAGTTCAAGGGTAAAGACCAGCTTGGTGACAAAGTCAGAGTGACAAGAGCTTGAAACAGCTGGCGGCTCATATCTGCAAGCAGGAAGCGGAGCGCTAGCGGAGAGCTAGCTGCTCAGCTCAGCTCTGCTCCTCTCTCAGCCCAGGCTCCCACCCAGGGGATGGTGCTGCCCACAGTGGGTATGGGTGGCTCTTAACCACTTTAATGCAAGCAAGGGAACCTGCCACAGGTGTCCCATTTCTTAAGCAAGTCTAGGTTTTGTCCAATTGATAACAGTATCGCTGTTGGGTTCTAGTATTTTGAGCTAAAGGCCTTTTTGATTTTTCTCTAACCACCTGCTGAGGTATTTCAGCAGACTGTATTTCTTTCTATAGCGCCTTTCTGACAGCTTTCCTTCTGTGTGTTAGCCTTCTGCAGCTGTGGTAAAATATCTAAGGAAAATCAACCCGAAGCGAGAGACAGTTGATTAGGGCTAATGGTCTTCTGAGGTTTCAGCCCGTGACCTCTGGGCTCGTGGTGGCTTAGTGCTCCACAGTGGGAGCACGAAGTGGGAGGCCCATCTACTTCATGGAGGGTGGGAAGCACAAAGGAAGGACCTGTACCTCAATATCCCCTTTCTGGTCCTGCAGTGACCTCACCCACCCACCAGGCCCGACCTGCAAAGGTGCTACCACCTCCCACCTCCCAGTTGTATGATGACCAAGCTTTCAACCCATGGCCTTTAAAGTCCTCAGCCATAGTAGCACGGGGCAGACACACTGGTTCATTTTTCTAAGATTCAGATAACTCCCCCCCCCTCCACCCCCCAGTTTTCCAAGGTGAGACTTTTTAATCAGTAATATATTTTCATTCTCTCCGTCAACGCTCGAAGAAAGATTTGATAGACTATCCTTTAGATGCTATTCAAGTCCTTAATCTTTCCTTGTCTTGCCTTTTTATCTCATCTTCTTGAACAAGCAATTAATGTTTTTATGCATGAGCTTGCTAAATTATCCCTAACGACGCACTTCCACTTAGGTGAGTCGGTGAATGGTGGATAATTATCTGAGTAACTTTATTTTGTGTTTTGGTAGGACTCCATGTTGGTTTTTGCCAGGAGAGTTGGCCCCTCCCTTTTGGGAGGGGGGTTGGTCCCAGGGACAAGACAATGCCCCTCCCTCTTGGATCCCCAAATGCGAGGCTGCCCGAGCTCGTCTGTATACAAAATGGCACATTGGTTGCATGTACGGGGCAAATATCTTCCTGTCTACTTTCAGTTACATCTGATAGACCTGCCTCAACCCTTGATACAGAAGCGTCCCGAGCAGTCATTGTGAGGTCTGGCTTAGGGAATGGGGGCCAGAAACAGCAGCAGGAGGTGCTCAGCATAGACTCGGTTTCCCTCCAGTCCTTTTAAAGAAGGATTTTATTTCATTTATAGTTCTGGGTTTCTGGCAGGGGTGTGCACATCTGAGTGCAGTGGCCTTCAGAGGCCATAGAGGACCAGATGGCAGTGGAGAAAGGACTGCAGAGGCGGCTCACTAGTTAAGAGCGCCTGCTGCTCTTCCAGAGGGCCAGAGTTTGGTTCCCAGCACGCACATGTGCACACCCGCGCACACCAACACAAACCCATAAAAGACCTTGCTGACTTTTATTGGCTGCTGGCTCCTGGGGTAGTTAGTGGCTCCAAGGACTCACAAAATAGGTTTGCTTAAAGAAATTCTTTTAAGGGCTGGAGAGATGGCTCAGTGGTTAAGAGCACTGACTGCTCTTCTGGAGGTCATGAGTTCAAATCCCAGCAACCACATGGTGGCTCACAACCATCTATAATGAGAAACAAAAAAACCTATGGGCTGGAGAGAGTGGGCCGGAGCAAGAGGGAGAAAGGAAGGGGAAAAAAAAAGAATCCCTCATTAAAAAAAAAAGAAAAGAAAGAAATTATTTTAATTTCAATCAACCTTGTATTTTGTCCTATCAGACTTTCAGAAAAGTTGCAGAGTTGACACAGTACCTCTGGACCTTTTGCTTCCTCGGGATAGCTCTGACAGAACAGCTCCTCCCTTGTCAAAACTCAGACGAATATTTCCTTATAATATTCTTCTGTGTGAGCGAGAGACTTTTCATGGATTTCACCAGTTTTTACAATGCGGGTCCCTCTCCCGTCGTAGACCAGATCACGTAGCGTTAGATCACGTAGCGTTAGATCACGTAGCGTTTGCTTCAATGTGGCTCTTTACAGTCTAGGGTAGCTCAGCCGAGGCTGGAAACTGTTGTCTCTGAGGACTGGTAGGTGCCCAGTGAGCCCTGACCACGCGGAGAGGTGCGGTATTCACCCAGCGCCTGCTAACGGGTGCTTCTCCTTTTTCTTTGTGTGTTTGCAATCAGAGCACCGCTGCACTCGAGATTTCAGCTGTTTTCTAACATAAATTATGCCTTTGTCCAGCTCAGTTTCTCACAAACACACTTGCAGTGACTCTTATCAGCCCAGAAACCTTGCAGTCATCAGGCTTCCCAAGTTCACGGCCAGCGCGTCAATGCCTTGTGATTCTCGGCCGCCGAACACTTCCGTTTCCCACAACAAGATATTGTCCCCCGTGAAAGCAACATTAGCCTCTTTGATGTCTCACCCCTAATTTGTCTTTTTCTTGTTGTAACCAACATAAGGAAGTCCTGCTTAACACAGCAGGTAATAATCGTCGGAAACGCATTATCTCGAGAAGTGGTCCTGGCGGGATGCAGACATGCAATTTAAGAAGGGGCCAGGCAGGTTGATTGACACCTCGTGGGGAGGGGATGTGGTAGCAGGGGAGGGGACTGACTTCTGCTTCTGCTCAGGTGCAGGCAGAGCATCCTTGCCCTCCTAGGTTCTGCCCCTTGGAGTGGTCATGGGTAATAGCCCATGAGCCAGCACCTGGCCAGTTCAAGTGTTTTTATTCTTCCAGTGAGGCAGAGACTCTGAGGGGTTACTGCCACACAGGTGTGTGTTCAGGCACCCATCGCTCAGATGCGTGTTCCCAGCCTCATGTGACAGTATGTTCTCCACCTCTTGCTAGTGGCATTATGGCATTATTTCGGGGCTGAGCTCCAGGTCTCAGTAGGGACTCCTTAACCCAGCCGCTGCCCTGGGCTGTGCGATGCTGCCCCAGTGTTTCAGATTCTTTTTAACCTGGCGTGATTTCCTGGGAGCCAGTCCGAGCTCTCGGCTTTCATACTTTGGGGGGTTTCCTGGCACCTCTCTGCTGCTGTCAGTGCGAAGGCTTCGCCGTCTGGCACTTCCCCAGAGCACATCTTTTAAAATGTTTTCTCCCAACGGAACTGGCACACTTACACCTTTCCCCCCCAAGGCCTCCGTGTCTCAAGGATGACAAAGGTGCAAATGCGGGAGGTGACCGTGAAGACGCTCCTCGAGCGCCTCTGGCGAGTGTCCTGGAGCTTTCACTCCTGACACGGTCCTCTCAGTGTTCTCACCATGAGGCAGTTCTTGCCAAACTCTTCTGGTTTTCCCGGTCCCGAGTGTTTGTTAGCAGAGAGTATGTTTGGTTTTGATCCAGCCACAGTGACTCAGTGGCGAGGCCATGCTGATGGCACGTTGAGCTCTTTTTCCAAATAGATGTCACTTTCCCTGCTCTCCCTGGCCTGGGCAGGTGGGAGCTGCTCACACAACTGTAAACCTTCGGGGCGGGTGGGCGCATCCGGCTGAAGAGGAGGTCCTGTTGCCGAGGGACAGCCTTGAAAACCTTGTGTATAAAGTAAGCACTACCGTATAGCTTTCTGTTTTTAAAAGCGCAGACCTTTAGCAGTGCGGGCTGTGTCTATTTCATCCCACTATAAGATATTCTAATAGGTCACATGGTATTGCTTCAAAACCCTTCAAAATCCATTGTACAGATGCGGATAATACTTTAACTCGCTCAGGATCCTGTGGAGAACAAGTGTGGTTTTGAGTCACATGGCTTGTTAGACGGAAGGTTTCCTGCTCTGTGGGCTCTCTCACTGGGTTACTGACTTAACACATGCCTGACCTCAAACAAAATGCAGACCGCAGACTCCGACCTGGAGACCCGTCTCCACTCGAGCATCTGCCCTTGTGATCCTTCCTGTCTGAGCTGACTTGGGAAAGGACATTGGGTTGGTGTCATGCCTTAAAAATCTGTATCTGTAGCCCCAGGGGCATGGCCCAGACTGTCCTGTTTATTTAGAGCAGGGAGGGTCTCCTAACTTTGGCACTGCTCACGTTTGAGGATAGACAGTTCTTGGTCGTGGGGCTGCCGTATGAACCGCAGTGAACCTCTCAGCATCCCTGGCTTCTACCCACAATGCCATTTAGCATCGATTCCCCCTTCTGTAGTTGTGAGACTCAAAAAAAAAAAAAAGTCTCCAGACATTGCTGTTGGTCTCTTGACGGGGAAACTCAAGGGATTCAATTGTACCCCATGGAGAATTTTGTGAGGAAGATCAACATTCCAGTCATGTTAATTCCCCAAGACTGCTATTGCTAACGAGCCCTGGAACTGTTGCCAGAGGTCAGTAGGACGTCTCTACCCAGATTGTGGGTTTCTACTCAGATTCCGTGGACCAGTAGGACTGTCATCACCTGGGAGCTTGTTAGAGACGCAGCGGCTCGGTCCTAAGTCGGAAGCTGTGTTTTAATAAGATCCCTCGGTGATCCCTGTGCATATGAGAGTTTACAAAGCTACACGGGAGGAGAAAATCAGATGTGTCAGGCCTAGCGTTTCTTCTTGCTCATCTTTGAGGGTCTTCCTCGTTTTGACTTGTAGGCTCTGCATAGGAAGATGATGTTTTTTGGCTAAGGACTCCGTGGGTGGGTGTAACTGCTAAGAATTGTTGACTTAATTTTAAAATTTTTCATTTATTTGTTTATAAGTGGTGTGTGTGTATGTGTGTGAGTATGTGTGTGAGCATGTGTGCATATGGGTGTGAGCATATGTGTGTGTGTGTGAGCATGTGTGTATATGGGTGTGAGCAGGTGTGTATATGGGTGTGAGCATATGTATGTGCGTGTGAGTGTATATGTGTGAGCATGTGTATATCTGAGCATATGTGTTTATGTGTGTGGGTGTATGTGTGTGTGAGAGAGATACAGAGAATGTGTGTGTGTGTGTGTGTGTGGTTTTGGGGGGTGTACACATGTGCCTTGGCAGTATGAGTATGGAGGTCCATGGGCAACTTGCAGGAGTTGGTTCCCTCCTTTCACCATGTAGGTCCTGGGAATCGAACTCATGTCATCAACTTGGCAGCAAGCACCTTCACCTGCTAAGTCTGCTCACCGACCCAGAATTGTCGGATTTTTATGCTATACTTCCGAGGAATGTAAGGCTTTTCTCTCAGATATGTGGTGCATCCCTCAAGACGATGCTGTGACCTCCTCTTCCTTTGATAGCCAAAGGGAATTGACTTCTCTCTCTCAGTTCCCACTTAACTGTTGTCTCTCTTCCTGTCGGTGAAGGATCTGCGAAGCATCCTTCATTAATACCGCTTAGGCAAGTATTATACTGGAATGCTAAGCACCTACTATGTGCCAGGGCTCTGCTAAGCATCTTGCCCCCTTTGTTCCTCCCCAGACTCCCAGTGAGTCCATGCCTAGAACGAGTCCACAGTGTAAAAGACGACACTGGGGGTTGACGTCGTGAGCTCTCAATGAAGCTCACCGGTGCAGTAGTTGCCGGTGCCAGGCATGGGTTTATCTTATCGTTTTGTGTTTTAAAGATACGGTCTTGTCATGTAGCCTGTGCTGTTCTCAAATTTATGATCCTCCTGCCTTAGCCTCTCAAGTGCTGGGATTGTACGTGTGTATACAACCATACTATCTAAAATACTACTAGCTTAAACTTATCTCTTTAGGTGTTATTTCTTTGGAGACTGCTGGAATGGTAGAAGTTGTGAGTGATACAAGGAGCTGGGAGTACGGCTCAGCAGTTAGCGCGTACACTCCTGTGCCTACACAGTAGCTCGGAATGGTCTCTAACCCAAGTTCAGTTCCAGGAAATTCACTTCCTCTTCCTACCTCCTTGGATATCAGGCATGCATGCATACATACATACATATAATACATGCAGGTAAAACCCATGAACACACAAAAATGACTCCTAAAAAAAAAAAAAGAAAAATCTTAAAAACCTAAGTGATAGAGACATTTGTAGAGTTGGAAATGTCTCCCATCCCATTTACAGTCCCTCCTTTTATGAGTTTCCCGTTTAACTTTCTGGAATATTCTATGCCAATATACAATACCATCACCACCTGTACTTCAGAGTGCGTCTTTGTCCTGCCTCTTGATAGCTTAGATGGTTTATTGGCAGTCCATTTATGTGCATCATGGAAAAGAATAAAGCCAAGGCCTCGTAAGACCCTGCTTCTCCCAACGACTGTTCCTATGGACATCATCTGTCTCTCTCCCAAACAAGACTCCCTTAGAGTGGTAACACCTGCCTTCCGTTTCTGTACTTGAGCGTTTCGCCCATAGCACAGCGGCGTGGTGTGGTGTGGTCACTCACTCGGTCTTAGCCTCTTTCAAAGCTGCTAGGTTCAGAGCTCCCATTGCCTGGCCAGGTCTCTGGAAATGCTTTGTTTTTTTCAGCTACTGTGAAGAGGATACAGGTGAGCCTCTTTATGACTCGGCTGGCCTGATGTGTCTGTCTCTCTGCCAGTCTCCTGGTCAGCGTAGGGACAAGAGATGGCAAGGAAGAGGCACTGAGGGCCCCTGGGTATCAGCAGCCGGGAGCAGGAGGCCAAGGATATAGAGCACGCAGGAACTTCAGGCCAGAATGTGGCAAAGGAATGACAGAGAGACGCAGGCAGGACTGACTTGGTAGCCTCTTAGGGAATATGTAGGAGATATTTATGCGTCTCTTGTGGGCTGTTCTGTTTTTACAGAGTAAGTGATGAAGAGGAGAAATAGGCTAAAAGGAGCTAACTGCTTATGAATTAGGATTATAGGCCTTTTCTCCTCCAGCGTGAGTTTGGAGGCCACATCCAGTGATATTAAAAGTATATATCCTACATTATAAATGGCGACAAGTTATTCTAGAGAAGACTGCAGTGTTAAGATGTAGGAGTGTTGTGCGATCTGGGTGAAGGGTATTTCTGGTTCAGGAAATAAATGACTGCTTCCGAGTCAAAACAAGGGAATCTTAGTCTGTTGCTGGAGGAAGGGTGATCTGGGAATCTTGGTTTCCTGGTGGACTTAGTGAGAGGAGTCCCACGGACCATTAAGGGAGTCATGGTTCATGAATGGTCGAGGTCTAGCAGTGTTTGTTCTCGAAAGACTTGGTTTTCTACATACTGACTTAGGGAATTCCTTTACTGTATTTTCCATCACTAAGGGCCCTCGTGACATGATGGGCTGTGTCCCTCTACGTGTGCCCCTCCATGGGCCTGCTTTTGTCCTGAGCCCCTCAGTCCGAGCCAGTGGTCCAGTCCCAGATTTCAACTGGCTCAGTTCTGAATGAGATAAGAAAATGCTTTTCCATGGAGAAGATGGGTGATGGGAAAAGAGTCAGGGAACCCAGAAATTCAAGTCCCCCCCGCCCCCCACACACACCATTCAGCTCTCACTTGCTGAAAGCCCTTTCATAAACAAGCAGGCATGGAGATGATTTGGCCAGCGATTCCAAATTATATTAAACATCTGGGACTCTCTGTTCAGCAGCCAACTCTCCAATCAATGCTATGAAGAGTGTTGATTGCATCCTCATTTTCAGAGGGTGAAGGTTGGCTGGAACCGGAGGGGACTGTCGGGGGAGTCACAGGGACGACAGCCTAAGGACAGGTGGTCAGTGGCCAAGGGGTGGCAGTGGTTTCCAGTGTGTTACTTCAGAGACAGTGGACACCTCCAGTGTTGTGCACCCCGGTGGCAGATACCCGACTGCAGCACTCACAGTTGGAGACCTGAGGCAACCCTTCCTGACAAAGACTGGCCGGCCCCTCGGTGGGAGTGTTCAGTACCTTTGAGGCTGATAAATCTTCCGTCCTACAGAAGACCGTTAAACTTTGCTTCATAGGCAGGTTGGCCTCTTGCCGCAGTGGCTTCTGGGAGCAAGGGCAAGAGCCAGCTGACATCAGGAAGAGGAGGTGCTGTGCTGGGACCTTAAAAGGCACACAGCCCTACCTCCTGGTACAGCATGGCCAGCGATCACTCAGCTCCGAGGAGCGCAGCGAGCTCATTCCCTTGGAAGGGGCGAGTGAGGAGGAGGCAGGTGTGTTGGTCTGATTCTCCCGCCTCGAAGGAAGGAGGAGGCAGAGCCGTTGCTCCTCAGCCAGGACGGGACAGAGAATAAAATATCTCCCCCGCCCCCCAGCCGTGGAACACAGCTCTGTTGAGGAATGAGAGACATACAAGGTCCATGTGTACAATTTAAACTTAGCTATGAATGTAGACATGCGAAGTCACCACCAGCCTTAAGAAGACAGACAAGCCCACCACCCCCAAAACATAAGAATTAGGAGTATAGACCTCTTCTCTTCTAGCCCCATGACCCTCCCTTTTGTCCTTCCTCATCCCTTCCTTTGTCCCTAGCAACAACACAACTGTCTCCGAGCATGGTGGGTAGAAGGTCAGCTTGTATTCCTAGAGCTCACGGAACTGAATCACAGTGTGTCCTGGCTGCCTTCCCTTACTCCACACTGTTCCCACGCTCCTCCTGCTGAGGCATGGCTCGCGGATCACTGCTTTTTATCGTTGGGTTGGGGTCCCTTGTTTAGCTCATCACCTGCCAGTAGACATCTGGGTGGTCTCCAGTTTTGGGCCCCTGAAATATGATTGCTCTTAGCACATGGGCATCGGTCTGCAGACACAGGCATTCATTTCTTTCTCTGGTCTGAACAGGGACGGACTGGTCAGACCAAATGGTACACATGTTTACCTTTCAAAGAGGACACCAACCTCTTCCACAGCGGTTGCTCTGTTTTACACCCCCAGCCACAGTGCCTGGGGACTCACTAACACTCTGCACGGTTGGACCCAGAGCCATCTCTATCCCGGGATATAGTCAGCTTGGAGATAGGGCTGTCTATCTAAATTGTCTCCCCTATGATCCCGATGTAAGCTGTTAGACTTCTGGGGTGATATGTGCGAGGCAAGCAGGATGGCCTGAGTGTAGACCCCAACTTGATGTAAAAAGCCAGACTTGGCTTGCTCCTGTGAGTGATCCCAGTGCTGGGGAGGTGGGGCTGCGAGGATCGCCAGAGTATGTAGGCCAGCGAGTCCAGTCAAATTGGTAGTGAGCATCAGGGTTAGTGATAGACTCTGCTTCAGAAACCGAGGTGGAGCGTGATTAAGGAAGATGCTGGACACTGAATGCACATGCACACACACCTGTACCCACAATTACATATACCCGAATACAACACACACATGAGCTCTTCTGAACATTTATATATACATGGTCACACATGCACACACAGTTAGGACATTTGACTTGGTAAAGAAACGATGTCATTATCCCTTAGAACACGCCCACCTTCTGGATTTGTCCCCCTCACCTCAGCCGGGCTGGGGGGCGGGGGGTTGGTGCTCACTCTTCTGACTCCTGTGAACTGCAAAGTTCGCTCCGCTGGCCTAGCAGGGAACAGTGAAAAACACCGCAGTGTCTCAAAACACACCAAACACATGCAGATGTAGGAGCGCACACCGATTCCAGGAAGACGTGTCGTTGGTCATCCTCAAGGAGCTGAGGCTCCAACTTCACAACCCTGACATTGTTAATCCGGCGTCACCCTGTCTTCCTCTTTGAGTGTGTGCCAGGGTAACCAGATTAAGTGTGAGGTAAAGGGGAGTGTCTGAAGACCGCCTACTGCCAGCCACTTAGGAAGGGAACGGCTCAGAGATAGTGACCGCCATGGTGTGGAGCCCCTCAGGAGGAAGACTGGAGAGAAAGTGCTGGCGGGGGATCTGGGTGACATCAAACTCATGGACCAATTTTCACATCACAAGAAGTGAGGTCAGGGGCTGGAGAGATGGCTCAGTGGTTAAGAGCACTGACTGCTCTTCCGAAGGTCCTGAGTTCAAATCCCAGCAACCACATGGTGGTTCATAACCATCGTAATGAGATCCGACGCCCTCTTCCTGGTGCGTCAGAAGACAGCTACAGGGTACTTAGATATAACAATAAATAAATCTTAAAAAAAAAAAAAAAAGAAGTGAGGTCAGGGGCTCTGTGCTCATGTGACAGCGAGTTGACAACCCATCCTTGGCGATGCTCACAGAAAAAAAAAAGTGCACATGGACACCCAGAAGGCTCTGGGTTCTTCTGCCAATCAACAAGAAACACAGGGGACAGACACCTTACGCAATGCTCCAGGGAAGCCAGCCGCCAGGTCGAGAATGTGAGAAATTCTGCAAGGCTCCTTAGACAAATCCGCCCCTCCTCCTCTTAAGGAAGAAGAGTGTTCAGGCTAAAAGAGACGTCAAACAAACCAGCACTTGAGCCGCTGGCTCCCGAGTTACACAAAGAGGCCTCTTTTGAAACTCGTGGGGAAAACTGAGCATAGGGTCAGGTGTGGGGTGGACACTCTGTCACGGCAGGTGTGGTAGAGGCTCTGCCGTTTTGTGTCTTGCTTTTTTTTTTTTCCTTTAAGCACTTTAATACATTTATGTACGTGTATCTGTGTATGTGTGTATGTGCATATGTGTGTGTCCCATGCTGCATGTGTAGAGGTCAAAGGACAGCTTTTGAGAGTTGGGCTTTCTTATTCACCCACGAGGGGCCTGGCCATCACTTAGGGCTTTGACTCTCCAGGTGAGACTCCTCACAGGTCCTAGATACGTTTCTTCTAAGGTCTTTCTCTAGGACTGGTGAAACGGCTTAGCAGTTTAAAAAAACGCTCCCTGGGGCATACATGGTAGAAGGAAGAAATGGACTCCGGAGAGTGGTCCTCTGATCTCCACCTCCACGCCGTTATGCGCCCAACGCCACACAGTCATGTGCTTGGAACTGGGACGGCAACAATGGCAATAGTTTTAAGAAGTTCTTATCTGTAGTAGTGGTTCTCAGTTAGTAGTGGACACGGCAGTATTCAAGGTATTTTTGATAGGTTGGGGGTGCCGTTGTGGGTGGGGATCAAGGCTATGTGTAATTCTGCAAACCCCACCAAGGACTTTCCCAGTCTTTAATGCCAAGATGCCACTGACAGGGAAACCCTGGACTGGAACATCCTTCTGCAGCAGCAGTGGGTGCGTGGCCACGCCTGTGTCAGCAGGAAGGGACGGGAGCTGCCAAGGTCAGAGCTAGGCGATGGCCATCTTCTTAGATATCTCAGGGTGTGAAAGTTTGGTTTTTCATAAACATTTAAGAGTAAAAAGCTTTAGCCACATGTGGTGGCACATACCTTTAATCCCAGCACCCAGGAAGGCGATGAGGCAGCCACTGAGTTCAAGACCAGCCAAGGTTACATACCCAGTCTCCAAGGGAAAAAAAAAGGCAAAACTTTACGTGTTGGAGACTCAGGCACCGAGATGAAGAGAACTAGAAAGGACGGAGCCGCTCCACACTGTGCTCGTGGATGCTTGTGACTCAGGGGAGAAGCATTGGAAATGAATGGGGTCTGGGAGCAGATCCAGGGGGCACAGGGATAGGGAAGGGACTCACCGTCCTGCCTCCTGCTGAAAGATGTCCCAAGGGACATCACCTGCCAGAAACCCTCCAAACCCAGACCGGCAGAGAAGCGCAGTTATGACTCTTTTTGCAACTGGAAATGTTCCTCTTTTGAGTATTTCTAGCCTGATGTAGGTGGCTCACAGATTGCTGAATACCTAGCCAAGGGGGAGGAAGGAAAAGTCGATCCCTGGTGGAGAAATCTAATCTGGTTCCATTGCAGCCCAGAGGCGCGCGTGCGGGGGGGGGGGGGGGGGACGACGACACTCTTGAGTGTATAAGACTTTGGGGGGGAAATGTACTTCAATCCCAAAGTACTTAATATGTTTAAAGATTTATTTGGTTTTAAAATAGTTTCTTTTTGTGTGTCAAGGTGTGTACTGGCTGGTTTTGTGTGTCAACTTGACACAGGCTGCAGTTATCACAGAGAAAGGAGCTCAGTTGGGGAAATGCCTCCATGAGATCCAACTGTAAGGCATTTTCTCAATTAGTGATCAAGAGGGGGGCCACGCCCATTATGGGCAGGGCCAGCCATTGTGGATGGTGCCAACTCTGGGCTGGTGGTCTTGGGTTCTATAAGCAAGCAAGCTGAGCAAGCCAGGGGAAGCAAGCCAGTAAGAAACATCCCTCCATGGCCTCTACATCAGCTCCTGCTTCCTGACCTGCTTGAGTTCCAGTCCTGACTTCCTTTAGTGATGAACAGCAGTGTGGAAGTGTAAGCTGAATAAACCCTTTCCTCACCAACTTGCTTCTTGGCCATGATGTTTGTGCAGGAATAGAAACCCTGACTAAGACAGGATGTTTTCTTTGCATGGATGTCTATGCACCACATGCTTCTCTGGTGCCCTTGGAGGTGAAAAGAGCGTCGTGTCTCCTGGGACTGGAGTCGCAGATGGTTGTAAACTTCGATGTGGGTGTTAGGGATTGAACCCGGGTCCTCTGGAAGAATAACCTTGTCTGCTGAGCCTGATTTTTTTTTTTAATTTTAACTATGTGTATGCGCACATTTATTTGCGTTGGTATGTGCCCATGTGAGTGTAGGTGCCTATAGAGGCCAGGAGAGGGCGGCAGATCCTCTAGAGCACAGGGGGGTTGTGAGGCACTAAATGTATGCGCTTGAAGCCAGACTGTGGTCCTTTGGAAGAACCACGAGTTCTTCACAGCTCTTCCTCGCTCCAGCCCCTAAGCACTTAATATTATGGAGTCACACGGAGGAGGAACGTGGCCTTGGGCTAAAGGAGGTCAGGACACTCAAATCCTGAGGTCCTTGGCGATCACCACCTGAGGGAATATTGGCCTCGTTGTTAGCCGACAGGTGCCAGCAGTCATTAGGTTGATTAATTGATTGAAGCAAATTTTCCTATGCTAACTTCCTTATTTATCTCAAAGACAGCATGGTGAAAATTGATCACCCAAACAGTGTTACCTTAAAGTCTATTTCTGGCCCTCTGGGGAGTCAAAGGGACAAGGTCTTTCTGTCACAAACTGGTCGTTGTGCTCGGTCGGATTCTTGAATCTTGTATAATGTGAGGCTGGGTGGGTCATGTTATTCTCACCACTCTGTACCCCAAAGAGAGGAATCGGGGTGGGCCTGAGGCTCTGGGCAAGGGAGCCTCTTCTCATGGGCTGAATTACTCATGTCTATTTGTGAAGTGGTTTTGTCTGCCCATCCCATGACTTAACTTCCTTGCCCGCATTGTCCCCGTGAGACCTCAGATAAAGCTGTCTTTCCCATCTCTCCACTCCAGCCCTTGTCTCGTAGGAAGAACCAGTCCCTGTTCACCACATCCTCCCTCTTGGAGTTCGTCGTCACTCACCTCCCAAGTGTGGCCTGGGTGTGCAAGCTGGTCACACTGACTGTTACAGACCTGACCATCTTGGGCAAATTCTAGCACCAACCCTTCCGGCCATGAAAGATTGCATCTGTGCAGTCCGCTAAGACTCCCCCTGATAGCATCTTCAGTGGCATTAAGTGCAGGGCTCCCTCTTCAAGGTCAGCCTTACCCATAGCTCTCTCGGGCCTCCACTCCACCTACTGGCTTTTTAAAGCACCTCTCTTCTCCACTCCAGTTCATGAAGGTAGCTGTTAGCCAGCTCTCGAGATTCCATCCCCTCTGTGCTACTAGCTTTGCGGAATATTCAGAAACCCTATTATACCTCTGTTTTCCACACCCTTAGTGATGCAGACGGCTTCCTCACCAGTTCAGAGCTTCCTTTATCTTGTAGGTAAGGAAGCCTTTTTTTTTCTTTTAAAATCTTCCTTCCTATTTAAGCACAGCGTCTACTTTGTCCATCAAGGGGCAGGGCGTCATGTAGCTCAGATGAATCGAAAGCGCCTTCGACTGCATGTAGCGCCATCAGTTGAACATTTTCAAGTGCTCGCTACCATCCAGAAACAGATGTGTGATGTCACCACACCCTTTACTCAGACCTTTGTCCTTTGTGCCGAGGCGTGGTGCTCACGCTCACGGCTTCTGCCACATGCAATTCGGTACAATATCTGTCAGTCAGATGGGTGATTAAGAGTTCAGAAGTAGACTTAGACCCCCCTCCCCCGTCCCCTTCCCCTCCCCCTCTCCCTTCCTCTCTCCTCTTCCCTCCCCTCCTCCTCTCCCTCTCTCCTCCTCCCTCCCCTTCCCCTCCGCCTCCCCATCCCCTTCCACTCCCCCCTCCCCCTCCCTCTCTCTCCTTTTGGAGACTGTCTTGCTGTGTCGTCCTCCTCAGCTTTGTAACTCTTGGCCCCCCTGCCTTAGCCCCCTAAATCGTGGGAGCCACCACGCCTGGCTTTTCCTCTTTCATCCTTTCTTGGAAGGTGCCGGTTCTTCGTGCCCAGATGAGCGCTCCGAAGCACATCGCGACTTGAGTTCCACACAAGTGGCATGTTGCACAGAGTGACACGTGAAGTCTGAGAGATGAGCCCACACCCAGGTTCTTGTCACGCGTCCTCCAACAGAATCCATATTAAACACCAAGTGTGGCGGGTGATGGTCTGATAGGAGTTCAGCAGTGTGTGAGTTTCAGCTCTTCCACAGCAGAAGGGAGATCCCCCCCCCCCCGCCCCAGCAGAGAGCTAGGAACAGTAGGCCGAACCAAGACAGGCTCGTGTAGAAAAACTAAAGGCGGAAGGGAGACCTCGGCAGGAGGGCAAGGGCAGCGCCTACTGTTAAAAAGAAAACATGTTTGAAGACAACACAATTTCCCTCTAAAGCTTTTAATGAATGTCAGGATTAGAGAGAGGAGAAGGGACTGAGAGATATGAGAGAGAGAGAGACAGAGAGAGAGAGAGAGAGAGAGAGAGGTTTATGAAGAGAAATTAACTAGAGTTTTTAAAATAGCCTTTGTTTCTGAGAGCCTTGCTCTATCTTATAACTGGGGGTGAGGTGGGGCTTCCCTCAAAGTTGCCTCTGCCACTAAGGGGTACATGCCACGCCACCACCTCAAACATGTTGGATTATTTTTTAAAACAGAGGGAATCCCCCCCCCCCGTTTTTCTTCCGTGTTTTACACTGAGCAAAGAGCTTAATGTATGTGTTCGTCATTCGTCGTCAGTGTGGTAGGCCTGTCGAGTGAGGAGAGCCTGGGACACCATGACAGTGGACAGGAAAATGTTCGCATAGGTACTCATTAACATACTTTTCAGACAGAACATTCTCGGCTTTAAAGCCGTTTCATTCCATCCAAACGTCAGGCGCTCCCTCTGGCAAGGTCCTCACTCAGGCCATCCAGACACTTGTCTGCTCATGAAACTTTCACTGAGGACCTGCTACACACAGGGCAGCATCGCCGTGCGCTGGGTCAGCGTAAACTTAACACTGATCATCAAGATTTCAGTGAGATACTACTTTTTTTTAAAAGCCAATGGGAAAATACAGTTTCATTTATTTATACGTGTGCGTAGTGTGGGTGCCACTACATGTGCTGCTGCGTGCACATGTGGAAGTCGCAGAGCCACCTTCTACAGTCGGTTCTCAGCGGTTTACGACCTTTTGAGGCAGGATCTCTCTGGCTCTCGCTGCCGTGCCGCATCCTGCAGGCCGCCTCGCCTGTGAGCTGGTAGGCATTCTCTGGTCTCCATCTCTCACTCCATCATAGGAGAGCTGAGAGCATATACGTGTTCCCGGAATCTGAACTCGGGTTGTTAGGTTTGCGCGGCATCATTTTTACCCACTGAGCTCCGCCCAGCCTCATCCTCCCCTCCCAGATTGTATAAAGGCCAACAAAACAAAACAAACATTTCCACGTGGCATAAGACATCCAAGAACTATTCCCGGCTTCCTGACTCTCCCATCAGTGTGGTGTCAGACGCGTAGGTTTGGGGCTTGGGGGGGGGTTGTTTTTTTGTTTGTATACATATCAGAAGGGAAGCAGTTCACTGAGGGGAGATGCAGAGGGGACTGGGGTATGCCACACCTCTCCTTTGGCTTGGCTCCAAGAGGGCAAGGAGGAACACAGAGGCTGAGGTGAGGTTGCCGGGCGACCTCTGTGGGAGTGCTCTCTTGCCTGATTGAAGCCCATGGGGTCGGAGGGCTGCCACCCTGTCCCCTTCCGTGTGCTGCTCTCTGGGATTCCGTCCCTCCCGATGAGAGCTGTGGTCCTCAAACTGTTCCCTGGGTGCCAGAGGTCGATGGATCGGCGGTCGTCTTACGTGCTGACAATGGGCATAGTCCCCACCTAAGAGGGGCCACTAGGCTCTCTCCCCATCCCAGCTAATGAACTTGTCCTGCCCCTACAGGGTTGTTTTAAGATGAGGTATCCAGGTATTTAACTTTTTCATTCTGTGTGGGTTTCAGAGCTCCCGTGCCTTCCGTCGCCTTGCCCCCGTGGGGTGGTCTACAGGAGCTCCCTGAGCTGGGTGCTTGTGAGTTGCCTAGGGTGGGGCTGGGCCGGGGACTCTGCATTTCTAGCTGACCGGCCTGGCTGACCCCTGCCCCTACAGAGCATAGTCCTTGGGTCGCCGGGCTTTCCTTCCGCTCCGTTTAACCTGCTGACCTGGTTTCCTTCCCATTGCTGTGATACATACCTGGACAGTAGCGGCTTTAAGGGAGGGAAGGTTTCACTCAGCTCACACTTCCACCTTAAGGTCTACTGCCGCAGGGACGGCGAAGCATGAACTTAGAGTAGCCAGTCACATCACGTCCACAGTCACACGCAGAGAAAATGCGCGCGTGCACGCTGTTGCTCAGCTCAGTTCTCTTATACAGCTAAGGGCTCAGACCCAGGGGCTCAGGCCATCCATTTTAGGCTGGGACTCCTCGCATCCATCAGCAGTGAACATAATCATGAGAACCCCTTTGGCCAATCCGATCCGGACAGTCTCTCTCTCACTGGGTCTCTTCCCAGATGATTCTAAATTGTGTGACGCTGACAGTCCATTAGATCTGCGTTTAACATTGAGTGGGTTTTCAACTTCACTCCCTTTTTAAAACATTCATTTTATCATTTGTGCGTCTGTGTGTGTGAGCATGCCTGCAGGCCTCCCGCAGGGAGTTAGAGGTGGTTATGAGCCGCCTGCTGTGGGTATGGGATGGCGTCGGCACCTCTGCAAGAGCAGCAAGTGCTAACTCGCTAACCCCTGAGCCATCTCTCCAGCCCCGCGTGCGTTTTAAACACTAAATTCGGTTCCTCATTCTCGGGTTAGAATATCGACTTGCTTCTGTGATGAAGCAGTCGACTCGGTTCCGGGCTTTGACAGAGTCTCACTGCATAGCCTAGACTCACATTGAACTCACGATTTCCTTGTCCTAGCTAGGTTTCTGGTGTGTGCCATTATGACTGCTTCTCCTGTCCCTTCGGGTCACTTTCCTCTTCATCTTGTTGGCGTGCAGCCTTGGCATGTTCCCAGGATGCTCTAGAACTCCTGGTCTGCAGACTGTGGGGATGTGCCAGTGCACCTGGCTTAGCTTGCTCTTTTCTTAGGCCTCAGGGAGCTGGCTGTCTCACCTCAGTCTCAGTTCACTCTCTATGGAAGAAGGGCAGTCCTCCTGCAGGTCCTGGGCTCTCTCTGTCCATGTTCATTTCCCATGCTTCCGGCTCCCGGGGCACCACGCGTGTAGCCAGGCTGCCCAGCTGCCACCATAGATAGCTCTTCCGTTCTAAAGGGCCCAGATAAGGGGTGTGTATCCTCACCCTTCTCGGGGAGTTGACTCATTTCTGGGCCGCTTCCTTTGGCTTTGAGGCCGCAGCTTTTCACAATGTGTGAACGCGGCCTCTCGAAATCCTTGTTTGCAGAGGACCCTGTTCTGAACTCGCTCCCTGGCACGAGGTTGACGTCTCTAGCGGTTAATCTGTGCTGTGAGTTCTCCCTTCTCTCAAACTTGAGTATTGTCTGACTTCTTTCTTTATACATTCCCCCCCCCTCGGTGCTGGGGATTGAACTCAGGGTCTTGCCCATGCTAGGTAGCATTCTACCACTGCACTATGTTCTCAGCCTCGTGTGTGTGTGTGTGTGTGTGTGTGTGTGTATATGTATGTGCATGTGCGTGTGTGTGTATGTGCGTGCGTGTGTCTGTGTGTGTGTGTGCATGCAGATGTGTGCTTCTGCATGTGGAGGCCAATGGACGATCTCAGGTATCGTTTCTTAGGTACCATTCGCCTTTAAAAAATGAAAACGGTATTTTCTGTATATGGTTTTGTATGTGCCTGGTGCTGGTGGAGGCCAAAAGAGGGCATCAGCTCTCGGGAGCTGGAGATCCGGATGGTAGGAATTGAACCCTCACCCTGGAAGAGCAAAAGACGCCCCTTAGCCACGGAGTCACCTCTTTAGCCTCTCTCCGTTCTCTTTCTGAGACATGATCTCACCCTAGCCTTGAACTCCAGGCTGACTGGCCATGGAATGCCAGAGATCCTCCAGTCTCTACCACTCAGCTCAGCTGATGATGAGTCTGTGTCTTCCTGCTTGGCTTTACTTATTTGTAACCTGTGGGTCTAGAACTCAGCCCCTTATGTTTGCTGAGCAAGCACTTGCCAGCTGACTCAACTCCCCGACCTCCCCACACCACCCAGAGACCGAGTCTTGCTATGTTCCTTGAGCTCATCACCCGTAGCCCAGGTAGGCCCTCCTCCTATGATCCCCCTGCCTCAGCCTCCTGAGTGATTGGGTGATAGGCCTGTACTGGCAGCCCGAGCCTCTCTTCTAATCTTGACCACATTAATGCTTTGAGCATGGCAGAGTTTTACAGATGAGCCTTATTTTATAGTACAGAAATTCAGAAATCATAATTACTTCACCGAGGGTGGCTCCTACCTCTCTATTAATCATCCTCCTCACACAGAAATGGAATTCTATTTTTGTCTTCTACAGATAAATTAGTATATAGTGGAAAGGGATTCAACTTCTGTGAGAAATTAAATGCTATGGTAGAATTAACACAAACATTCACCTTGGTGTGTCTGGGCTTGGTATAGCAGAGACTGACTACCCAACGCAGATGCAGCGCTGTCTCACTGGAGAGAGGAGGTCTGCCACAACACGCACTGTACGCCAGCAGTGACAACGGCCACAGGTCACCTACATGGGCGTTTACTGTGTGCGAGAAGCCACGCTAAGCACTTTGCATAGGTTCACCTAACAGGTGCGGGGGGGGGGGGTGCCCCTGAAAGCCTGATGCCCTGGAATCAGAGGCAAGAGAATCCCAAGTTTGAGGCCAGCCTCCACTGCTTAGGGACGCTCTTTCAGACTCAGACATGACCTCGAGCTGCCTGTGATGCCTACAGAGCTTGAGTGTCTTTCTCAGGGTCACGGAGCTGGAGTGGGCGGAATTGGGAGCCATTAGCCACCATGCCACGTTTCTGTATACAAGTCACCTACGTATTTCCATCAGTGAGTTTCCCGTCATTATCTGGCTTTCCTTATCTTGGGTTAGAAAGCACTTCCTTTTGATCATCATTCATCGTAATTTCTGTTATTTCAATTTTAATCTTTTACTTCCAAAGGAACCACTGGTCGAGCTCAGTCAGATCGGGTTTGCACCCCTATTAGGACTGCACCCGGCCTATGGGCGTGCACACGGGATTCGAACCCCTGCTTTCAGCCCCAGTTCCCTTCCCATAAGCTGATGCTTAAAGCATTAAGCCTGGAGCTTCTGACTCCAGCAGGGAAGACTGAGTTGCTCCCCAGAGAGCTTGGAGGTGTTAGGTAATTCTCTGCTAGTGCACATTTTACATTCCCTGATCTTCTCTTTCCTACCTCACCTCGGTGCACTTGAAGCTCTGAGACTGTTCTTTTGCATCTCCCAGAAGCACCCGCCCCTCCGTGTTCACCTCTCTCTCCTCTGCACCCCTCCATCACTCTGGTTACTCTGCCTGGCACCGACCGCTTTGACTGCCGTCCTTGGGGACGCTTCCGCAACAGCCTGATCCCTTTGAGTCTGTGGGTTGCAGATGTGCCTGCTGCTCACTTAACCCAGCACAGAGCTCTGTCCGGAAAACAAGAGGTTAAAAAAGAAGTCTGGACCGTGAAGGGCTGTGACAACTGTCCTAGGGGGAGCTCTAGCGAGCCCTGGTGGGCAGTGACTCATGCTGCTCCGTCACTCAGATCGGCACTGGCCCCTGCCACGCAGGCGGCCAGGTGGGGTTACCGCCAGAGCTCGCCCCGCAGAGTGGGGAGGTGGGAGCATGCAGCCTGCACTGCGGGGGATGTGATGCCGGCTCGCCAACTTCCCCCTGCCTGGTCCACTGCGGACGCCCCAGCCTGCAACCATGGTAACACTTCTGACTGGAAATGCCCCTGGGAGCCCCCCACGATGGGCAGCCTCCTGGTGACGGACAGACAGCCACTCACGCGCCTGAGTGAGAGAGCCTAGTAGGTCTGCAGGCAGCAGAGACGATGTGATTCCACCCCCCCTCCCCAGCTGGGAGTCATGCCATAAGGAGGTAGGAGCCTCACCACAGATGTGCATCTGTGGGTCTCTGTGTCCCCACACCGGTGCTGGGTGCTGTAAATCACTGCAACTTTATCTGGCTGTCTTTTGATTATGCTGGTCAAACTGCGGCGGATTCGATGGGCAGGATTGTGTTGGGGAGGGTATGTGTGTGGGGGGAGATAATGAACTAAAAAAAAGTGGTTAATAGGATCTTGAGTAGACTCATCTGGCTATGAATGAACCAGACTGCAGTGGTGACCCAACAGCGGTTGTACGGCTTCCCAAGCCCACCGGCCTGTGCCCTCCCTTCGTTCGGGCTAAGTCATGAGACATGCATGTCTTCCATCTGACAGCCGTGCACATCACCAATTATTAGTCGTTTAGACCTGTCAGGAAGAGGGGCTCCATAGGCTTAGGTCATCCGGCACCCTGACACTCCAACTGTCAAGGGGCGGAAGCCTGCTGGAAATTTAACGAGGCGGGAGCTGCCTGCCCCAGTGAGATTACCCAAGCGCCTCAGTAGCATCCAAGTGACCTGTCTGAGTTTATCTTTTCACCTCACCCACTGCCCGGAGAGGCAAGCTGTCTGCGGGTTGGTGGCCATGTTGGCAGCGAAGGGGTTAATCTCTTGTTGCTGTAGGAGCCGAGGCTGGGTCTGCCTGCGCTTGGGTTGAAAGCAGGCGCTGCAGTGCTGTCTTCAAACGCTGCCGAAGGAGTAAGGCGCTTCCCCCCCCTCTGCAACAGTGTGGAATTCATCTGAATCTTTCTCTTCCCCCCCTTCTTGTTTTTCTTTTTACCAGCTCCTCCCCCCTTCGTTCCCACCCTCAAGTCTGACGATGACACCTCCAATTTTGATGAACCAGAGAAGAATTCGTGGGTTTCATCCTCTCCGTGCCAGCTGAGCCCCTCGGGCTTCTCGGGCGAAGAACTGCCGTTTGTGGGGTTTTCATACAGCAAGGCACTGGGGTATCTTGGTAGATCTGAGTAAGTGACGGTGACTCTCTGGGGGACTTGCATGGATGCCCAGCACGGCATGGCACGGCACCCAGAGCCAAAGGTGGTGGTGTGCTGTGCTGTGCTGTGCTGTGCTGGTGGGAGGGTTGGGGGAGTGCGTCGGAGGGAAGCCTCTGGGCTGCCCGCCTGGGGCTCGGAGGGCTAGACTGTGATATTCAGTTCTGCATGGTGTGTTAGGTGCCTGTTCCTGTCCGTGGCATCCGAATGGTCAGCTGGCTACTTTGGTTTAGTTTTTCCATCTTTAGTCTTATTTAGAGGGAGGAGAGAGTGGGAGATTTCTAGCAGTGCAGATACCTGGTTAAAGGGGAACCTTGGACGAGTTAAACTGAGCTGTCTGTCCATCCATCTCAAGGGAGCGGACGGCTGGGATCCTGGCTGTATCGGAAGGATCCTAAGCACCGTATCTCCCCAGCCTGAAGGGTTTCCTCGCGGGTTTAACTGAGCTGCAAGCGGCAGAACTGGAGCTCTAGCTGATGCTCTCTCGGCCCCCGTCCAACTATGCTGCAAGATCAGGGCTCTGGCAGCTCAGCCGCTCTGAGTAGGGAGAGAGCACTGGCGGCCAGAAGAAGCCCCGCTCCTTCCCTCGAGCCCCCGGGAGGAAGTGTGATACTGCCGGTTACTGAAACCCGAAACAAACTGGGCAGCTAGAATGAGAGACAGAGACATTCTGTAACCCTCTTGACCTGGAAATCATTCTCTCGTCTGATAGGAAGCATTCAGGAGATGGGGCAACCGGGGCTTGCTTGAAGGGTCCTGATTTCCAGTCTCCTAGAATCTATATAACAAACAGCTGCCTTGGGATGTAGGAGCCCGACAACATTCTGTTTTCGGGGGAACAGTTTCCCCTAGGAAGGTCTTAGACCAGCTATGTTGTTCTCCAGATCCCTTGGCTCCCACACTCTGAGGCTCTTGGGGGAAATGCTGGGTAACTAGTTGCTGCCCACTTAGGAGAACACATTTTTTTTTTAAATTCCCATTGGTAGATTCATTACCTGTTTGGTGGGTTTGTAGCTTAGATATTGATTGGAAGGGATATGGTATTGGTTCCTGGACGGTGTCCCCCCACAGGTACAATTCTGAGGTTCTTAAAAGATAGTAGATTTTCACAGAGAATTGAGCGTTTGATATAAGCTTGGGAGAGTGTGGGCCGTTCTTGATTTTTGACAGGGGCTTTTACAATGAGAGATGCCAGGGTAGGATTGCTTTCTTACCTTGCCTGAGGTCTGGGTTTAAAATCCAGGTGGATGTTGGCACTAATAGGTCTGCCTTTCTTGCCGATCTTACCACCAAACGCAGCCCGGAGAATGGCAGGAGAGGCAAAAATCTAACTGACTGTGGAATGTGCTATCCAGTCAGAACTGCAGTGGTCCAAGCCAGGCTCGGAGGTTTGGCGTTGTTGTCAAGGACCCAGGCAGGAGTGGAGGCCCAGTGGAGGAGGATACATACTCAGTGGGCAGTGTAACCTTGACACAGTAGGCACACTGAAGGTCATAGATCCGGACTTGGAGGAGATGTGCGGGGAGTTTCTGGTCTGGTTAGCAGGGGGCTTAAGTGTGTTGAGAGGAAGCTGTCTGATGATATTGATCAGTGATCTCAAAAACCTGGAAGGCCAGGCCTGGGTTGGGGAGTGAGGTTTCAGAAGCAAATGTGGGGAGGTAACGTGAGGGAGCCCAGGCACCACGGCTACTCTGAGACAGAGTGTGATTAATTGCTTGCTGTTCAGGAAGACTCTAATTGCATCTTTCTGCTTCTCAGAAGAAAGCTGAGTAAAGGGAGGTCTGTCACAGGGACATCTCAGCGTCGGGGCCCGTGCACCGGATAAATGTTTGCTGACTGGATTTACCCCTGAGCCTCTCCCTTGGAATGTGTTTGTGTTGATTTCCGATTTGGAAGGTTTGCAGTTTCACCTTTTTGGCTGCCCCCCCCCCAAAAAAAAAAACCCGTTTCTAATGCATCAAACGAGCTTCTGTTTGTGCCCCGGCAGAATGTTTAATAAGATCCTCATAAAAATGAAATTCCTCATAACCAAGCCGTGTGCTTGTTATCTGGAAGACGTAACTGGAGGCATCTTATCTTTGGGGAACTTGATGCTTTTTCCACGGCAATCCAGGGCTGGAATCAGCAGCTCTCCCTCTGTCATGCCTGTCGGTGTTGCTGTTGGACCTGGCTTCTCTGCCAGGGATGGCTTGGTGGGTGAAACCTGCAGCCGCAGTCTAGAAACCCTGTCCACCTGTTGGTTGTAGGTGACCCCCGGGCACGTTAATTGGGAGCCAATAGAAGAGGCTCAGAGATGAGGCTGTGCAGGAGCTCCTGCAGGCTCACAGGCGGAGGTGGTGGCGTGGTCTCTGGGTACCACCTTTGCCTTGTGCTGACCGGCTCTCTCCCTGCGTTTCCCTCCTCTGGCTTCTTGCTTCTGTCACCACAGGCTTTTATTTACACCACAGTTACTCGCTCTTCACACCACCGGAGGAAGCTGCAAAACTGCAGATCCTACTTCGGCCACCTTGCCAGGGAAATTGACCCCAGATTTGTTAGCAGGGAACCGAATGAGAGGTGGGGCCGAATGAGCCAGGGCTTTGCACGGAGCCCGGGGCCTCAGGAGTGATTCGTGTCTCTATGCTCCGCTCGCCCCTCGCATTTCAGGATCTTTCTCTTTTCGCACAGGGACCCCAGACTGTTTCTAAGCCAGCCATTTAACACATTGCTAAGTTCCAGTTCAGCGAGACACCCAGTCTCAGTGTGTTGGTGAATGAGGCATCGGGAGAGTCCCTGGTGGGGAGCAGGGGAGCTTGGTGAGAAGCAGAATTGTTTGGTTGATTGTCTTTGGTGAAGTTAGCTCTGGAGAGCATCCAGTGACTCTTTTCCTGTCCCCCCACCCTACTCCCAAGCCGTGCCAGGCATTGAACCAAAGGCCTTGTGTGTGCTAAGCGAGCACTCCACCACTGTGCCCATTGAGCCACACCCCATCCCAACCCTTTTATGTTTTGCTCAACAAGAACCCAGATCCATTCCCATGCTTTGAGGGCCCCGAACCCCTATTTGCCCGAACTGTACTGGAGTAGGGGAGAAGCAGAAATTCGTACGTGGAAGGTTTAAAAATACCATGGATCCCAGCATCGTGGATCCCAGCACCCCCCCCCAGCCCCAGCCGTCAGCACATAAAGACATCTTTATGTCCGTCTTTCTTCCTGGACTGCCTCATTATGTCTCGGGTCAAGTCAGGGTGTTTCTCCAAGGTGATGTGACCTCGATGAGGCTGACTTTGTGAGTTTGAGGGGTCTGAGTGAGCCGTGTGAGGAAGGACTCTCTCTTCCTTCCACCATCTGGGCACTTTCCTTCGAGTGGATCTAGAGATCCCGGGATTGAACCATCCCTTCAGACATGGCGGAAGATCGGATGACCAATGTTCAGTACCCCTTCCTTTCAGGATTGGGAGTCATTTGCATGCTAACATCCCCAGGGGTAACGTGGAAACCAGCATGCCTTTCTAAAGGGCTTCTAGAAGGACGGACCAAAACATAAAACATTTACTCTAACGCCTGGTACAGGAAAAGGCCTAGCAGCGACCGTCTCCTGTCCTGTTTCTTGCTATTTCTAACACACCAGTCTATGTTTACGTAGAACTCTCCCATATGTCCTAAGACACTGTGACAAGGACTCAACACTAATTAGGGACTTCTAGCTCTCTGGGTCTTGGGAGTTTTTCTCCTGGAAATGCTTAAATGTTCTGGCCAACTATAAGAGCTAACGTTCTGTTGACAAGTGGTATTCTTTGTAGAAAAGTAGATTAGAAGACAGAAGGACAAGATTACATCCCAGATGGGCACCTCCCCATCAAGTCGACTACATCAAGGCAGACTTGTTGAACTAGTTCAGAGCGCTGAGCGGGCACGTTAGCTGTGGAATAGCAGGATGCATGGACAAGACGGAGGCTCAAGGAGTACTTGAGGAGTGAAGCCACTCGCGCTTTCTTACTAAATGAGCAGCGATGCTCTTTCTTGGAATGCCCGTCCATCGCCCCATGCGGGCTGGGTCTCCCTGGTCCTCGAGGTCCTGGCACAGGAAGCTGCGGTGGGCCCTTGGTGGGTATGCCTGCTTGAACTGAGCTCACCCGTGTGCCAATGGGGGATGGGTGCGAGGGCTCAGCTCTGTAAGAAACGGTGGATTCTGGTCAGAGAGGAAGATAGAGAGGGGCAGAGGGTTCTCATAGCCTGGACTCGCAGGGTATCCACCCTCGGCTTTCACTCTCAACCCTGCCCACGGATCAGCTCGCTTAGCACAGCAGCCCGAGAGGAAGCACCCTTTACCTGTGGGGAAACCGAGGCACGGAGAGCGTGGGCTTGTCCGGGGGCTTCAGAGTCTCTTGACCACGGTACTGTGATGCAGCGCCATAGAAACGCCACACGTGGGAGAACTTAGGCCCACATGCTCGGCCAAAGTGGACTCCGTTCGTTTGGGGGAAGGAAGGGCCATGAAGCTGGGGTGGGTGTGAAGAGAGGTGGCGTGCAGGTCAAAATGTCGCTTTTGGGTTTGGCCTTTATGGGTTTTGTTGAGTAGGTGGCCTAACTTAGCTGCCGTGTGTGTGTGTGTGTGTGTGTGTGTGTGTGTGTGTGTGTGTGTGTGTGCGTGTGCGCGTGTGTGTGCGTGTATGTGTGTGTGTGTGTGTGTCTGTGCATGTATGTGCGTGTGTGTGTGTGTGTCTGTGCATGTATGTGCGTGTGTGTGTGTGTATGCTTGTGTATGTGTATGCTTGTGTATGTATGTTTGTATGCCTGTGTGTATGCTTGTGTATGTGTATGCTTGTATATGTATGTTTGTATGCCTGTGTTTTGTGTGTGTGTGTATGTGTGTTTATATGTGTGTATGTATGTATGCCTGTGTTTTATGTGTGTATGTGTGTTTGTGTATATGTGTGTGTATGCTTGTATGTGTATGTATGTATGCCTATGTTTTGTGTGTGTGTGTGTGTATTTGTATGTGTGTATGTGTGTGTATGCTTGTGTTTTGTGTGTATGTGTGTATGTGTGCGTATGCTTGTGTTTTGTATGTATGTATATATTTGTGTATGCTTGTGTTTTGTGTGTATGTCTCTGTGTGTGTGTGTGTCTGCACACATGTGCACATACATTTGTAACAGCTCACATTCGTACTTGCTAGAACAGTAGTTCACTGAGAACAGGAAATGGCATTGACCTTGGTCTGTACCCTTTCTTCAGGCTGATTACTTATAAGCTGCACAATAAATATCTCATAGAGTGCTTCAAGCTGTCTCCCCTTCTTTTCTTCTATAATAGTGTCTTCTGTGTAGCCCAGGCTCAGCCTCCTGAGGGCTGGGAGTATTGGTGTGCACAGCCAGATCACTCTCACAGCTGCCAGTGATGACTCTGATTGTGTCCCTTCAGATTTCCCTGATGGTACTTCCAGTTGCCTCCCATCTAGCCCCCCAGTGACTTACTCCAGAGAGGGGAGGGGAGGGGAGGGAGCATTCGCCCATCAGCCCTACTTTTATTAAGCTACTTAAGAGCAGTGTGAGTGGGGGCGGGTCTTCTTTTAAAAACTGTTTTTCCTAAAACTGCTGAAAAGGCAGATCTAGTGTACGTCACATGAGTGTAGTGTAGGTCTATACGATAGTGTACGTCACATGAGTGTAGTGTAGGTCTATACGATAATGTACGTCACGTGAGTGTAGTGTAGATCTATACGATAATGTACATCACATGAGTGTAGCGTAGGTCTATATGATAGATAGTGTATGTCACGTGAGTATAGCATAGGTCTGTACTCACGGTGCCTCTGCCACCGCAGTGCCCCTGTGCTGAGATGGAAAGTCTCTGTGGGCTGGGGCAGTAGAGAACCCGGCCCACTCAGTGGCAAACTCAAGGCCGTGTCTCAAACACGGTAGAAGGTGAGGACCAACACCCATGACTGCCATCCGACCTCCATGTACATCCTGTGGCTGCATGTACAAACCAGCACTCAGACGTGTGAACACACACAGGGGCAGAGAGACAGACAGACAAGAAATTGTTTCCTTCTGTGTCCGGCCAAATGCTCCTTGGCCTTGTGCTTCCTACCCACATCCCTATTGCAAGGAGTCTCATCTGTGATTTTTTTTTTTAAATAGCTAACAATGACAGCCCCTCCTCATCCTTCCTAAAGTCACCTATCCACTGTATTCAAGAGACGTAATGGTACCCGCCCTCAAGTGCCTGTTGTCCCCTACCCTTCACTGGATCTCAGGCTGGTCCCTTGCCTCTGGGTGTTGTCTTGGGTTTTCTCTTCTCCTCTCGCTCATTCGGTTCTATTCTGTCAAGCACACCTTGTCCTCCAGTTCCTCTTACCCCCTTCTCTTACCCTGTTTAGACCGAGCGTGTGCCTGCCTCTAGGCCTTGGCAGGACCATCCCACCATCTTCTCATTTGTCTTAAAGATACCCTTAGGATCTCAGATCCAAACAGTCCTGTCCCAGGCCTGCAGATCAGGTGCTGGAAGATCTGTCACGCGTGTGCTTTGGTGGCCCCCACAGACGAGTCCACATGTTTATTTGGGTCCCATCAGAAGGTAGTCATTGACTAAGCGCGTTTCATGTTCCCAAGCTTGACTTCCGGTTGGCATGTCTTCCTTCTCCTGAGTAAACCCCTCTTGACTCTCTCTGCTTTGCCCTTTGCCTCCTGGTCTCTCTCCGATGGACCCTCCTGAAGGAATCGTGTGTGTTAAGTGGCTCTTCCCGCCCCCCCCCCAATCCATACTGTACAAGGACCATCTCAAAAGCTATTGGCTTCCTTCAGCTAGCGACGCAAGCGCCTGGACTCTTGTCAGCCCATAGCTGGACAGCTTTCTCCTTTGCTGTCTTCAGTATCTCTTTAGGCCCCTGGAACCTGCATACCACCACCTGCTGTCCCATTCAGTTCTTGACCTTACCTCCTCACTTCCCCACCCCTCTCTCCTCTTCCTCACATGAGAAACCACCACTCCCCCTACCCTTCTAGGCAAGGAACTGACGGTGCCTGACACGCTCCTCCAGCTCTTTGGTGACACTTGTACCTGTGCCACTGTTCTGCCCCACCCCCATCCCCACCCCCCATCATCCCAATGGACACTTGCTTCAGGCTGGTGCAGTAGGCTCCCAATGAGCCCTCCGCCTCTGGTTCTCCTGGCCGTCGTCCATTCTCCAGAGTAAAATTCCTCCAGAGCCAAGGCTGGATGATGTAATTGTCTGTGGGGACCTTCAGCGGCATCTTTGTGCACAGCATTAATGGCCTCTCCTGAACTTGACATTCAAGTGTAGTGTGCCAAGACCCTAGCCTGCGTTCCCAGTCCTGCCTTCTTGTCCCCTAGTTCCGGCCAAAGAATCCAGGGCTCATAAAGGACGGGGCTATGTCTTCCTTTTGCCACTAACAGGGCTTTTCCTGGGGCAGGTCGAACTTGTATTAGCTTGAAGTGGTCCGGGTTGTACCAGTTCCCTCTGCCCAGATTACACAGTGTCCACTGAGCACTTCCTGTGTGCCCAGGACTGTATATTCTAAGGACTTCCCAGGCGCTGTCTCATAGTTCACTTGATAGACATGAAGAAGTTAATTTGTCTGGTTACCTCAGACCTCTGTACCGACCACCGGACCCCCCACACAGTCTCAGCTTTGATAGTTCGTGTGAGAAGGACACATTCGTCTAGGTAAAGGCAACACCTTTCTGGAGGGGTCACCTATGCAGTCTGTACATGCCACTCAGTATCTGTCGCATTTAGACAATAAAGCTGGAGATGACCATGCCAGGGTCACTTTTGAGGATCACACAAACCATCTCTTTAGCTTTAGAGTTCATAAAAACATTCTTTAATTTGGGGGACTAACTGTAGCACCTCTCTGCATGAAAAGTCCAGGCTTGAGAATTAGACCAGCAGGGGCTCACATCTGGGTCTCACCCCTTGCCAGTTTTGAGAATGAGACACTTAACTTCTTTCGGATCCCATGGGGCGGTCGTAGAGTCTGCCTGGTAGGTTTTCTGCAGAGATGGGGCCCAGAGCAGGGCAGGTGTTCCTGTTCTGTTGGCTGTTGTCACTGTGAACCGATGGCAGCCGGGGTGCTCTCGGCTCTCTGCTCCGTCTTGCTTCCTCTCTATAGAGACGTTTTGCTCGTTTCTGCCCATTGAGAGAGTTCAGTCCCGTGTGGGGTGCCTAATATCTGATGTCCTAATATCTGCATCCAACTTTTAACTCTCAACAGAGTCCATGGCACACCTTCAATCCCAGCACTTGGGAGTCAAAGGCAGGTGAACCTCTGAGTTCGAGGCCAGCCTGGTCTACAAAGTGAGTTCCAGGACAGCCAGTGCTACACAGAGAAACCCTGTCTCGAAAAACCAAAAAAAAAAAAAAAAAGAAAAAAGAAAAGAAAGTTTCAGGACAGCCAGAGCTCCATAGAGAAACCCCGTCTTACCCCTCCCACCCACTCACCCCCCCCAAAAAAATCAGTTACAGTGTGCTCTGTGCCTTGTAACCTGTCCCCCAACAAAGATGTCACCTATTCTGTCTCACACTTGAGTACTTGAGTATCCCTAAGGTGGGTGGGTGTGTGTCACGGAATGCTGCTGCCGCAGAACCAAGCACGTCTTCTCTGATGCTGGGGCTGGAGAGCTTTCTGTGCACTCAGCCCTGATCCTGCACAGCGATTCTCATTTTGGATTCTTTTGTCCATGATGATCTGGACACTGCACCTGCCCGATGCCTGCACGCCATCCATCCACCCACCCATCTATCTACTTATCCATCCATCTATCCACTCATCCACCCATCATCCATCCATCCACCCACCCACCCAACCACCCACTCACCCATCCACCCACCCACCCACCTACGCACCCACCCACCCATCCATTCACTCATCCATCCATCCATCCATCAGCCATTCATCCATCCATCCACCCACCTATCCACCCATCCATTCACTCATCCATCCATCCATCCATCCACCCACCCATCAGCCATTCATCCATCCATCCATTCATCCATCCATCCATCCATCCATCCATCCATCCATCCATCCACCCACCCACCTATTCATCTACTCATCTATCCATCCACTCATCCATCTAGCCATCCATCCATCTAGCCATCATTCATCCATCTACTCATCCATCCATCCACCCATCCATCCATCCATCCATTAACCCATCCATCCATCCATCCATCCATCCACCCACCGATCCACTCACTGACTTAACCAATCCATGACTGTAGGCCTCAAGAGTATAAATGTAAACAAGACCGATGCTGTCTCTGGCCTCAGGAAGCCACTGTACACAAGAGACAGATTCAAATGGTAGCCAGGGCTCTGTAGAAATCAGATCAAAGTGGGATGGCCAATTTAGACTGACCAGGAAGACTTCCCTGAGCACTGGGACTTGGTGAGAGAATGTTGAGTCACCTGACGTGACACTCCTGACCACCTGTGAGCTGATCTAGAAGACTACACTCACCTCCTGTGAGGTGCCAAGCCTTGTGTTCGAGGCTGGACCTACAGTGAGTCTCAGCACAAGTCTCCTGTCTGGTCATATAGGTGAGCACCCATTCATTGGATCATTCACTCAACAAAGCCTTGCTGTCTTACTACGCGCTATGTACTTTCCAGGCACTGAGGATTCAGTGTTGAAGAGAGGCAGTCCCTGCCTACACGATCTATCAGAATGCCAGAGTCTGCTGTTGAAGGTTGTTCCTGGTAGGGAGGGAGGAAAAGGCAGAGTTTGAAGCCAGGACCACCCTCCTGTGAGTGCCCAACCCACAGACAGCCTACCAGAGCACTGGGAAGCTGAGCGTCCGGATCCTTGGGCAGTGTGGTCTTGATTGAGGTCAGAGAGCTAGGCCTTGCATAGTATCCCCAGGCTAGTCCTTGCATAGGATAGCCCCAGGCTAGTCCTGAGCAGGCAGGCTTGGTAGGGTTTGAGTAGGAGCATGACGATCTTGTTTTCTAAAGGGTCCCTCTGACCATTGTGGAGGATGGTTGGCTGAGGGCTGAACTCAGGGTGTATTAATTAGGTGGTGGTATTCATTCAGAGAAGAGGTGGGGATATGCCGACAAAATGTGCAAAGCGAGGCTTACTTAGAGCCGGGAATGGTATTAAAAAAAAACCCACGTGCCTGGCTATATTTTTATGAATAGTGAGGGTTTTGATAAATGATTTTTGTGCTACGTATTAATCATTCTAGAGCAAATGTTTCTCTTCATCTGGAGCCCATGGGTGGTGGCGGCGGTGGCAGAGTGTGTGTGGTTGCTTATCTAGGTGTACATATGTGCGGCACCCCAAAGCCAGGGCCTGAGGCTCCCCGGGGAGAGTGGCATCTTTCACACTTGCGGGAGGCTGGGACGGGCACCACTGTGTATTTTAAAACAGGCTTATAAAGTTAGTTCATAAATTTCAGAATGTACAGTCTTGAAAGCCAGCGTATTTTTGGAAACAGTACCGATGGTTTTTAAATTCCCTTGCACCACATTACAGCTTGCGGTTACATGTATTTTTAGTGCCGTTGGCCACAATTAAGGTGAAGCCCTCGGCTGAGCTAATTTCAACGACTCTGGTTTTAGCATCTCATCTCTACACTTGCTTGTCTCTGAAGCATGTGCGACCTGTGGTCTGTGATCGGGCAACGGATTTTTTTCAGGCAGGGGTAGGCTTCTCTTAAGGAAACAGGTTGGATGGCCTGATACTTGCACAAGATTCTAGGCCTACTCCACGTTCCACCCTGTAGGGGTGGAAGTACACACTGGATTCTCTTAAGATATGAAGTATTTCTGTTAATAGCTTTCATGGATTTTTCTTAGTTCTATGGATTATTTATAGGCACATTATTGGGAAAACTGCATTTTATCATCCTTCTTAAATGTGACGTGCAGAACAGTTTTTTTTTTTTGGGTCCAATGTTATGTTAAGCAAACAAGTTCTCTAGGCTGTGGAGGGGCTGGCCACCCCACTTTCTCCCTCCGTCTTGCATGGTCCTCTCTCGGCGCTCTTTGGGCCTCGGTAATTATAAAGCAGATGTATATATTAGGAAGAGGTGTTGATTTCAGAGTAAAATTTTCTAGAAAATAGAAGCTGGGGGAAAAAAAGGAAAACCCAAACTTGGCTTGGCCCTAGAAGAGACGGCACTGCTGTGTGTGTGTGGGTGGGTGGCTGCATGCACCCGCTGCTGGGGGAGCGGCCCCCCTCCACGGGGCAACTGGCTGTGCATCCAAGATGTGGCCGGGGGAGGGGCGTGGTGAGGGGTAGGCAAGCAGCGAGTGGGCAGGCGGCGTGTTCTTTTATTAGCATCTTCTTTGTACTGGATCCTATCCAGTCTAGAGCACGAAGTGGCCTAGGCTTCCGACATCTATCCTGTTACTCAATTTTAGTTGTGTCACCCCCCCCACTTTCTCCCACCCTCCACACCCCCCCCCCCTGCTATGGAGCGGTGGAGGGAGAGTTTCTTTTGTGGATGTGGGTTGAATTGTGTCCGGGGGTGGCTTTGGACCGACTTAGCTTGTGGATGCTTTTGGGTTCCTAGACTGTCTTGAGCTCCGACTTAGCAACAAATGCAGCCGGCCTCGGATAGAGGTCACCTTATCCCGGGTGACCCGTCCTGTTCTTTCCTCCATGACTCTGCCTTTCTGGACATCCTGGGTACTGTCTGCTTGTCAGTGCTGTCCAGCCAAGCAGTCGGGTTGAGATTTGAACTCACAGCAGTTGATTGTAGCCACCTCCGTGTTTAACTGCCTGTCACTCAAATAGGGTAGGTGTAGAGGCTTTGAGATCAGCTCTTAATTACACGCACAGAGATGCAAGGGATTTCAGGATTGCGGAGATCCGGTGAGGTAACCGGTGAAGTGCCCGTACATAGAACTTGTTTCCTGAGTGGCTCCCCCACTCCTGGCCAGGCTGGTGTTCATTTTCCCTCTGGAATGGTCCCCAATGGTCTCTGAGATGAGAAATAGAGATTCCCTTTACCTTACAGCCTCCACATGGACAATTTCTCAGCCTGGCATTGATGACATTTGGGGCTCGATAAGTCCTGCAGGTTCCTCCTATATGATACAGATTGTTGACAAGTGTCTCTGGCTCCTTCATAATGAATGCTAGTAGCACTGACACCCCAACACCCTTCACCCACCCTCCACACCCCCATTCCCACACCCACCCCACCCCAGCAACTAAGATTATAAAGAATGTTCTAAATATCACCGAATGTATCCTGGGGAAGAGCCACTGGGCTGTAGGAGAGAATTCCATTTTTTTTGTAAAGTGAGATTTATTCATGTATTTTATGTTGTGTGTTTTCGTGCACATATGTCAAATTTCATCACTTTCTGGCAGGTCTGGGCCTTGGGCATGCACCGAGGCCTCCGAATTCTGATGTAGTACTCCACAGAAGAGTGGTTTGGTTTTGTTTTTTAAACTTCCCTTCAACAATATAAGCTTTAAATAACGCCGTGCTTGCATCAGACTAAGCACTTGATGTCTGAAAACCAGGCCTGAGTGAGGTGGTTGGTCGCTCTCAGCTGTGCGTGGATGAGAAGCTGAGGGCTACATTATGGCCAACTCCGGGAAATGCTACCGTCAGTCACTTTGGAAGTTGGTTAGTGATAAACCTAGAGAAAGTGAGTTGAGGAAATGTTCTGGAATGTTTGTTGGGGGCATGCGGATCTCCGTTAAGGAGTGCATGTTTGCGGACCGGAGGGACGGCTCGGTGGTTAAGCTGCTCTTGGAGAGGACCCCGATTTGGTTTCCAGTGCCTACACGGTGCTGACAACCGCGCCTAGCTCCAGTTCCAGGAGATCTGATGCTCTCTTCTGGCCTCTTCAGACTTCTTCCTGTACTGGGTGCACATGCAGTCTCAGGCAAAACACAACACTCATGGACATGCATTTTTAAAAATTGAAAAAAAATTCTGTTGGAGCTTGTCCTTGGTACTGTGAGTCGATTACCTTAGTTACATTGAAGATAAATATAATGTAAGCTATATCTGAGTTATGTCTGCCTTTACTGTTTTTTGTTTTTGTTTTTTTGTTTTTTTTTTTTAAAGAAATACACGGAGATGGTATAGTTAAATTAACTTACGTGGGCATTGTGGCTCATGTCTATAATCCCAACCTTTGGAGGCTAAAACGGGGGGATCATTCAGCCCAGACTACATGGTGCAACCCTGTCTCCACACAACAGAATAGGACAGGTGACATGGCTCAGTCGTAAAGTGTCTGAGCAGTGGCACCATGGGAAGGACAACACAGTCCCGTGTCACAGGTACATCGCGGTACATATACGCACACGTACACTACACAAGTGAAGCGGTAAACATATTACATGATAGAGAATGCTCTTCTCAGTTACTGCCTGACACTTGTCCTTGTCCTGAAACTCAGACCAAAGTGAGTTCCCACCAAAGAGTGACCACAGACTGCTGGCCTCACGGGACATGGCCAAAGTGCCACCTGGGAGCCAACGCCGAGGCTGGCCACGCCGGAACGTCGAAAGCCTTGACTTGAAACCACAAGCACGTTCTTCTAACGAGCACCCCGGTTTTCCATCGGAATCGTTAGGGAGTTTAATGGAGACGGTATGTCGGGCCAGGCCCTCAGTCCCTGCGCAGACTGCGTCGGGCTGGGTGAGCCCCACCCCCAGCCTTGGTTGCAACAGTTCCGTCTCCGGGTGATACAGGCTCATCTGCACTGAGGGACGGGAAGTTGTCCAGGGCCGCGGTGACCTCCGCCCTCCACCCCCTCCCGTTGTTTGTGTTGTTGCTGCTGCAGGTTGAGTTTAGCCCCAGTGTTCCCTCTAGAGCTTTTTTTAGATGTGGTTTTTATTTATTCTTAAAAAAAGAAAGAAAGAAAGAAAAGAAAGGTTTCTTTAGCATATTTAGTCTGAAGAGCTCTTAATTGCCGTACTTAGAACTCTTAAATGTGAACATTTGTCAGGCATCAAAACAGCAGAGTGAAGAGTCGGACATGGGGTGACTGCGCGCTGTCCCCCGCGGGCGCTTGGCTCTGCCTTTCTGGGCCCTATTAACCAGTGACCTGGAAACACTTTTTCTTCCCTTCCTTTTTGGCGAATAAGCAATCTGTTTTGTACTCAAACCAGCGAACATTCAGCTTTAAGCTCTGCTGGAGCCCTGCCTCCGGGTGTCATTAAGTGAGCCACATCCCAGCCCACCTTCTCAAGGCGCATGCGGGTGTTTTCCTAGATGGGTGCTAGCTTGTGCTCAGGTGCAGAGAACTGCGGCCGTGCTGTCATGCATGATGTATGTCCCTTTGTGGCAAGTGGACGCCCCTTGATCACCCAAGGATCAGGGACCATTCCTGGCTCCTCAGGTGGCCTGGGGCTTGCTCTCTAGTGGGAGCTAGGGAAACTCAAGACTACCCCAAGCAAACCCTACAAAGGCAGGGCTCTTCCTGTGTGCATGTGCGTGTGTGAGAGAGAGAGAGAGAGAGAGAGAGAGAGCACTTGTATTTTGGCTAGGAAGTAGGCTTGTGAGAAGTGTTAAAATTTCTAACCCAATGTGAGAGTTTAAAAAAAAAGATTTATTTCTGGATTTTAACCCCTCTTGCCCATTTCTATGAATAATCACTGTTTGTCTTGATGTGAATAACAGCGCCCAGCACATTCAGCCCCCTGAGTGTTACCATTTCAAGCAACTGTTTTAGGCCCGTGAGGCATGTGCTATTTGCAAAGTTGCAAGGATCTTAATAAAAATGGCAACAGTCATAGTAATGGTTGACATTTGTCCAACCCTCAATGTGCCAGGGATGTGCTTAGGGCTCTGCGTTCCACCCGTTTTACAGGAGAGGAGCCCGAGGCTCGGAGGTCACACATCTTGTTAGTGACAGGCTCGGTTGTACACAGAGCAGCCTGACTCCAACTGTTGATCCCCCTTGGCTGCTGTTGAGTGTAGAGGGAGAGCTGTCAGCGAGTCAGTCAGGTGTCTGATGTTGCTGCAGGAGGCTGACCTCTTTTAGGCTGGGAAGTAGTCTGGGGCAGCAGAGACAGAACTTGGACCTGCTCGGAAGACCCTGTGCTCATCAGTAACCAGCTCCTGCAGTCCTGTTGTTACCAAGGCAACAGAGACGGGACCTCGGGGCAGCAGTGGGCACCGCCATGTCCCTCCTCGCATTGGAACCTTTGCTTGCCGTTGGCCGGACTTTGTCCTTCACCTGCCATGGAGGGACACTAGATTCTCACAGCTAACCCACAGGGCACCTCCATATGCTTGTGAGCTCCCTTCCAGTATATCCCTTGAAATGAAATGCTCGCCATGAAATGCTTGTGATGCTTCCTGAGCATGGCATTGGGTGGATCCAGCCATTCTTAGTCGCCGCCTCCTATACACTGACAGAAACCGTTTCCCGGCCAGCAGGTGCCTCAACGTCACTAGACTTCACTGTCCTCACGTGTAACATGAGGATAATAAATCGTGTCTGCCTCCGAGAGGTACGAGGCGTAAACGATTAAAGCAAGCCTGGTGTTTAGGTAGAAGCAGATATGTCCCAGAGCTCAGAGAGCAGACACGTCTCATGCTGACCCGGCAAACGGAAGGTGTGGAAGAATACACGCCTGCTGTCTTGTGTTTCTGGGGTCGGGGGGTCCAGTGGGTGTCTCTAGGCTGAAGTCAGCTGGCACGAGGCTGTGCTCTGCCTGCAGGCTTTGAGGAGAATCAGCCTCCGTGCCTTGTCCAGCAAGAGGTCACCTGTTTGTGAGCTGTGGCTGGTGGTTGGCCATCTTTCTGTGTGTGTGTGTGTGAGTGAGTGTGTGTGTGTATGAGTGTGTGTGAGTGTGTATGTGTGTGTGTGAGTGTGTGTGTGTGTGAGTGTGTGTGTATGTGTGTGTGCATGCATGCTTCGTGGCACCCGTGTGGAGACCAGGGGACAACCCTGAGTGTTGGTCCTTCATTTCGATATGGTTTGAGATGGATCTCTTGCTTTGTGGCTCCATAGGCCAGGAGCTCAACCACTGAGCCGCCCCCTCAACCTGCGTCTTCTGAGCCAGTCATGCAGGGTATTCATGTCACTGACCCTGTGCCCTACCTCCGGGTTCAGCTTTCTGTCCCCCACCATGACCTTTCCGAATACATTGGACCCGTTCAGGTCATTACGGATAATCTTTGCCTTTCAAGATCATTAACCTAATCTGAGGGACAGAGTTTGCTCACTGTGTAGTAAGGTCTTTGTAGCTTCCGGATCGGACAGCTGCGTCTTTGGGAAAGGAATGAGAATATCTGTTGGTCTACTAGCATAAGCTTGAGCTGGTTATAGAAGGCCAAACCCAACGAAACGGACAAGGTCGGAGGAACAACAGAGAACCTTACAGTGAGGTGTTACTGGCCTCAGGACCAGTGTGGCTGCTGTCTCTTGTCCCCAGAGCATCCCTTCCTCCTCGATTGTGTGTCCCTAGAACCTTCTCAGCCCTCAGGTCTCAAATGCCACCTTCTCTAGGAAGTATGATTTTCTAGGTCATACTCCCTCGCTTAACTAAAGCAGGTCTCGGCCTTCTATGTGCCACCATGTTATCAGGTCACACCCCTCTTTCCTCCTCAAGAAGTCTTTCTCACCTGTAAGCTTTTAGGGATCCTCCCTGCACGCTTTCTGCTCTCCCTAGACAGTCAGGAGGAGCCCATGTTGAGTGCGCTCTGCTGTGCTCAGTGGCTCCTAGTGAGTGTTGCATCCACATCTGTTGCTGTGTCATCGAAGGGAGCCGTGCCAGGCCCAGGTGTGCATGTGGCAGGTTCTCGCCTCGCCATCCTGCTATACAGTTGTGCAGACCAAGACTCCGAGAGGCCAGTTCTGGCCCCGGGTTCCCTTGACCTACCCACCAGGCCCTTGCTTTCTTTTACCTCCTGCCCCGTGGGTTTAATGCCACCAGGAGATGCCAGAGCCAGCTCTACAGGCAGGTCTGTCGTTCCCCCTGCCGTTCCCAAACACGGCTCCCGGGCTGACAGGCAGAACACTTGACTTTTTTTTTTTTAATCATTATTTTTATATTTAGGTCTGTTGTGTCGGGTCTGGACTCCCCTGCCAAGATTAGCTCCATGGAAAAGAAACTCCTCATCAAAAGCAAAGAGCTGCAAGACTCTCAGGACAAGTGTCACAAGGTATTTACCTCCGCAGCCGGCTTCCGTCCCTGCTCCAGGATCCTCCCGTCAGTCCAGGCCAAGGGATCTGCCGGGGGCCGCTGCTGGCGCTGAACCTCCCTCGCTGAAGTCGCGCCTCCAGCAGCTCAGAGGGAGATGAATCCGGGCCCAGACATTGCCATAAATCCTTTAAATCTTAACCCGAGGAGGCCCCGGGTTTAAAACGGCCCGTTTCTCAGCATGACCCAGCCCGATGTCCGCTTCATCCGGCAGGCGGCCAGGGTCCTCACCCGGGGCTGAGAAGCGTCCGTCCCATCTGCTCGGAGTGAGGCGAAGTGTGTCTTCCTAGTCCTTTAAAACTCCTGCTTGTGTCACTGCGGCCACTGTGCTGACTATGCTCACGGCTCTTAACACTCACTGTTCCTGCCCAGAGGCAACCCTCTGAAAACCTAATAAGGAACCACTGCTTGTGTGGGACGGACGCCTGAGAGTGCAGACGAATAATCCTCTCTCGGCCTGGTCCCGGATCTGTCCTCCAGGTCTTTGCAAGGAGATGGGGGGGACCAAGATGGATTTAGGATAAAAATTAACCTGACATCCGTATAAGCCACACCAGTAGCAAAAAAAAAAAAGGCAAACAGGTGACTCCCGATGTCGGTGGCTTCTTTGCTAAGTGGGTTAGAGAAGTGACCCTGCGAAGCAGGACTTGGATGACAGGACTGACCTAGCCTTTGGTGACTGTCTTTTTGAAGAACTGTATGCTCCTGGGAGAAGAAGCAATGGTATTTATTTCCATCCCAGCTCTTGGTGAATTAGCGGTAACCGCCCCCCCAGGCCACCAGGTGGCCTAGGCCCCCCCCAATCCCCTGCCCAGGGTCCCTTTTAACCAGTGCGTGTGTTTATTTCAGATGGAGCAGGAAATGACCCGGTTACATCGCAGAGTGTCAGAGGTGGAGGCTGTGCTTAGTCAGAAGGAGGTGGAGCTGAAGGCCTCTGAGACTCAGAGATCCCTCCTGGAGCAGGACCTTGCCACCTACATCACAGAATGCAGTGTGAGCCTCCCCCAAAGCCCCCTTCCCTTGGAGGCGGCACTTCCTGTCGTGTGTGTCTCATCCTGTTTCATGACAGCTCCATGAGGCACATCACAGCCAATAGTAGAGAGTAGAGAGACCCGCGTGGATAGACAAGCTCTTCGACTGGTGGGGCAGCCCGCTGAGTTAGCATAAGTTAGGCATGAGGTCCCCTAGGAGTCAGGCTGGAACTGGCACTCAGCAGACAGCCAGTGCGGGCTTCCCCAGTCCCAGAGATGGGAATCAAAGGTCACTGAAGCCTTCAGCAGAGGGTCCTGGTGTCTGTCCCAACCTCTCTGGTCTAGGCTGTGTCTGGCATGATCAGCTTTGAGGACTAAACTCCCAAACTCGTGTCAGAAAAACATAATTTGGATCTATCCGGAATCAATTTTTTATTCCCTTAGAAACACTGTAGCCCAGGAGACTTGGCCTCTGAGACCCAGGCTCTGTCATTACTTCCATCGCGACTCCATTTTTTTTTTTCCTTTCCTTCACAAGAGTAGACTGTCCTCTTCATTGTCTTGTGGAAGTTTTCATTCAGGTGTTCTCTACTGTGCCCAATGAAACAGCCATAAGAGGTTGAATCACACATCTATAAAGGTTTATTTTTTTTTTCTCACAAGGGAGAGGAAATCTATAGAACGTGGCTGATTAAGAATAACTGCTATGTTTGCCTTCCAGACTTGGCTGCCTTTCAGTGGTGGGTGAAGTTTACAGCTGTGTATTTCAGATGTCTCCCTTAGTGCCATGGAAGCTCGGGGGGAAGGGGGGCCAGGGGGAACTGATGGATCGTAGGTGTCGAGGAGGCGGGTCAGGAGGCCGGGACCCAACTGAAATGACAGCCAGGTGGACCATGATGCGGTTGCTTCTTTGAAACAGAAATATGCACCTGAGAATCTGGAAAAGCTTTTCCTGTCCTAGGGTACACTAGATAGTCACGGAGGTGGCAGTTCTAACAGGCACAGGATCTCAACTGGCTTTGAACACACAATGAGTAGGTGCCAGAATAAGTAGACGGTGCCAGCCGATTGGCTGATAGAGTTTCAGGCTCCGCCCCGTAAGGTTGCGAGCTTGCGATGACGTTTCTTCCACCAAGTAGCTTTTACAGGGTGAAAACTGGAACCAGCGACCGCCGCCGCGAGTCGTCTACCGTGGCCCATCACCCGAAACCTTCCCGGTGTCCACGAAGCTCTCCTAATGAACCTTTTCAACCAGAACAGGGTCCGCAGGGCGTCCCTATTAAAATCTTTGCTTTCCGCAGAGCTTAAAGCGAAGTTTGGAGCAAGCACGGATGGAGGTGTCCCAGGAGGATGACAAAGCTCTGCAGCTTCTCCACGACATCAGAGAGCAGAGCCGGAAGCTGCAGGAGATCAAGGAGCAGGTATGACCCCTCCTTCCACCTGAGCCACGCGCGCGCCCCCTCCCCCCCCAAGCTGGCCCCGGCCACTGATCTCAGGCATGTTTGAGAGGTAGAGTCTGCCGGCATAAAGGTTGGGGACACAGGGAGTGGGATACACAGGCAGGTCGCATGGAGTCTGTAGCTTCTCCATGATTCATGCAAATCACACCCGCTTGCTGGTCTACTAGTTTTGAAGGCTGCAACTCCTAATATCTGTTTTTAATAAAGAACACTAATGGGGTAGCCTAGGGGTAGATCTGGCCCCCTTCCTAGTTTCTGTGCCTATTTCTATGTTCCAGACCAAGAGTGACTTTTATATTCTTAAATGATTAGAGAAAAAAAGAGAGAGAGGAAAAAAAATATTTTGTGGCATGTGATTTTGTAAAATTTAAATTTCAGTTTGCATAAAAAATTTATTGGAACACAATCATACTAATTTTATTTATGGTGACTTTGTACTACAGAGGCACAAAAGGAGCTCTGTTTTCAGAGTGTGTGGCTATAAAAACTTAACTTTTTACCAAAAGTTCACCAAACCCTGCTTTGGATGTTTCCAAAGGAATTCAGTATTTTTTAATAGCTTTTCTGATTCACTTTCGGTTGTCAAGAGAGACCAAGATCATTCATAGTTTCATTTATATATCAAAAAAAAAAGTCCTAGAAGAAAAGTCTGAGCCACTGAGAGCAAGTTGAGCTCACACAGTAAATCTTAGCATGCGCCACTGTCCTAAGTCTCCAGGCGAGCAGCGACCTTCTGGGCATGCTCTGTTGTCCCACGTTTCCAGGAGAGCAGCGACCTGTAAACAGCCCGCTCCTCCCCCCTCTCTTTCTAAAAGGGTTTTCTCCGGTTCATTTTTATATCTATCTCCTTATTGTTTTGTTTTAGCTTAGTTTTTTTTTTTGACTGTCTTCTGAAGACGCTGTAAATAGAAACTTTAATGAAGAGCTGGAAATGAGTAAGTGGAGAGTTGAGTTATCAGCTGCCAGGCAACTCATTCACTTCAGGAAACCTAATGGGACCGGGATAGAAGTAAGCCTCCGTCTCCGGGATTCACAAACTTGGCCACTCGGGGGCGCAACTGAGAAACATTCCTGCACATGGCTTAATCCGTGTGTGTGTGTGTGGGGGGGGTGCCGACTCTCCTTGCCGCCTCGATATGTTTTAAGTGACGGGTTGACAAGCCTCCTGCCGTGTAAGAACATTATAAATAAATGTGCACAGGGAACTTTGCAAATGGGTCATCAAGTCCTGTCGCAGCTCCCTCCGAAGGGCACACGCGTGCTCTGAGACTTCTGACAAGTGACTCAGACACCTTTATCAACATAGCTTTTCTTCTTCTCCATCCTGAAGGTTGCAGGAGGTAGGGTTCTTTATCTCCCGTCAGTTCTTTGTGTTTGGAAATTAATTTAGGGGATATCCTGGGGAAATGAAAGCTGCCTTTGGCCACCAGAGGGTGTTCACGAGTTCCATAGAAAGAATTAATCAGGACATTTTGGAAAGCTCTGTGCTCTGGTGGTTGAGTTCAAAGAGATGTCTTTGGTGATTCATGTCACAGCCAGAGTGCATGTGGAGTTTCAGATTTAATGACCGCCAAAAGTTTCGAAGGGGCCAGAGAAAACTTTTCGGTTCTGAATTTTACTTCTCTTGAAAGGAGGATATGCTTAAAATGGTGTGATTTTTTTTTTTTAAAGGGACCCACTGTTTGTAGATAAAGGAAATGCATTTGAGGTTTCCAGCAAACTCATAGTATTTCGTTTTTTGTGCATTGACGTCTCACGGATTTAGGAACGAATCCCCAGATTTTTCTTTCAGAACTCAGTTTTTCGTACACCTGCTCGTTTTTGTTTTTAGTCTTCTGTTTTTACCCACTTATTTCTTATGGAGCACGCACAGCAGGGCCACCTCATGGTTTGACTCCAAAATCACAAAACAGAGTGACAGTTCTTCTCAGACATCACTGGAGCCCCCCAGGATTGCCAGGGAGTTGGACCATCTCTACAGTCACTGTAGGCGGATGATCAGTTGTCCGTTTCTCTGTTCTGACCCTTCAGCTCAGTGCCATGAGCCGTTCCACACTGAGTTACAGCAGCCTTCCCAGCTGCCCTCGCAAACAGACCTACTGGTCTGCTCTTAGCTTCCTCCTGAACTAGGGATTTGCTAAGCTGTTGGCTTTGTGGGATTTCCTTAGAGTCTCCATCATAACAGAAGACTAGCCGATGAGAGGGTTCTTCTGCCGTCTGTATCAGTTGACCCAGGACCAGGAGAGGGATGTTGTGGACGCTTGCTTTCCCTCCCCCTGCAGGCAGCTCAGGAAACGGAAGTATCAGGGTGGGGACAGGGGTCAGGTGTGTAGGCAGGTTTTGGGGCTACCTTATTGGTTTCTTTTAGCTCTTACTCCACCCTAATCCCTTCCAGCCCCCCAACCTAAGTAGGCAGGAGAGAAAGAAGGTTAGAGGGGGAAGGGGGCATAGATCTCTTTAGACTACTTCCTGCTGACTAGGGGGTTTCAAAGTCCAGTCTTCGTGGTCGAGAGATCCAATTTCTTCTCTTTGCTCACTTGACAAACTGCAGCAGCCGGAGCAAGCCGGGGCTCCTCCCAGGGCTCTCGAACATATACCCCCTTAAAAGTTCCCAGAATTCCACATGTCACACCCTCACAGAAACAACCTGCAGCTGACACAGCCACGCCCCAGCTAGAGCACGAGGCAAATCATAGTCACCTGCTGTGAAGCAGCCTCTTATCCAACCCCGGGATTAGAACAAAAACATTTGTATAACATGACTAGGTTTTTAAAGAAACCAAACTTCTCTCTACACAGGTGCTTTTGTCCTTGCTCCGATAACAAACAAACAAACCCAGAAAAAACCCACAACAGTTATATTTTCTTTACAAGTTTAAGAAGGAAAAGGGAGTGTGGATAAAGGTACTTGCCTTAAAGCACGAGGCCTGAGCTTGATTCCGGGGACCCACAGGACGGAAGGCGATTCCTAAGTCCTACACACTGACTGTCCTCTGACCTCCACAGGCCACACGTGGTTCAGACAGACACACAGACACAGACACACACACATGTGTGCACACTGACACACACAAATGCCATATGTTTTTGTTTTTTTTTAAAGGGTGAGCCTTCTGGATCTTGGCTCTCTTCACGGCTCGAGGGGCTGTGTCTGCTGGCAGGGTTCTTTCTACACTCAGCACCATAGGCTCAAGGATAGGGGGCCACTGAAGTTTTAGGGTAGCATCATCATAATAATAGCGCACAGTATTCAAATATTTTAACTTCTCTTGTATGTAGTTCAGGCTGGCCTTCAATTTGGACTCCTCCTGCCTCAGTCTCCCAACTGCTCAGATTTCATCTTTTTTCCTTTAAATTAAAAATATTGAGCTAGTAGGTCATAACTATTGCTTTTATAGGTAATATTAACATTTTAATACTTATATGAATGTAGTGTTAAAGTATAATATAAAATATATGACTACGTGAGTGTATATTTGTGATGTATTTTATGTGTGTATGTGTATTTACATATATGTGAATATGTCTTCTTTTTGGTGTTTTTTTGTTTTAAAGATTTATTTATTATTATATGTAAGTACACTGTAGCTGTCTTCAGACACACCAGAAGAGGGCGTCAGACCCCATTACAGATGGTTGTGAGCCACCATGTGGTTGCTGGGAATGGAACTCAGGACCTCTGGAAGAGCAGTCAGTGCTCTTAACCGCTGAGCCATCTCTCCAGCCCCTTTTTGGTGTTTTTGAGACAGGGTCTCATATACCCTGGGCTGACCTCTAACTTGCTATGTATCTGAGGATGACATTTGAACTCCCGGTCCTCTTCCTCCAGCTCCTAAGTGTCAGGATTTCAGGCACATGTCACTTTACTAGGCTCCTCTTCCTCCTCTGTTTCTATTTTCCCCTTAATGGATGAAAGGGTCAAAGGAAGGCCTAGTTCCAAGAGTCATGAGAGTCAGTAAGGTGTCCCTGGATAAGGAGATCTCAAAGAAAACCCATGAAAAGGCTATATCATTTTGCTATGGCCTGTGTCCCGGGTCAGGTGACTGAAGTTCTGTCATTTGGCACCCATGCTCTGTCTCTGACTCATGCTTCTCCTGTAGGGTGAGTGTTGGGACCTGAACTCCGTGCAGATTTTGTAATGTCCCCTCCCTGGTAGAGGTGAGGATCTGCTACAAGTGAGATCAAATGGGTACGATTACCACAGAAGGATACGCTGCCCTGGGCCAGATGGCTCAGCAGGTGAAGAGCACTCCCCACACAGGATGACCGCTGTAGCTTGATCCCAGCGCCTATGGATGGGAGAGAGAACTGACCAACTGACCTCCACATGCATTCCGTGGTGGCACATGCTTGCCCGGAATCATCATGTACATCACACACACACACACACACACACACACAGAGAGACAGACAGACAGACAGACAGACAGACAGACAGGAGGGGAGAGGCAGTCCTGTCGTAAACGGCTGGGGTTGTAGTTCAGTGATAGAGTACTAACCTAGTACATGCAAAAGAGGGGCCCCTCCTACAAAACAAAACAACCAAAGCATAAGGTACAAAATAACCGACTTAAAAAGCGCCTGCCAGGATCATGACTCAGTGTTTCACCTCCAAGATGTCAGTGTAGTCCGTGACCATCAAAGACAGTGTCGGCTTGATCCCTGTCCTTGTCACGTTTGACCCGCCCGCTCCTGCCCTTGGTCATGCTAGGCAGGCTTCACGATCTTCCTACTCAGCCTTGAGTCTTCTGTTGAAAAGTATTTCTATCCCGGGTTCCGAAGTGTTCAAGGCCGATGCCGCCTGTTTCCTTGCGTGTGGGTGGGTAGGGGGTGGGAAGCCTTTGATTCAAATGTTCTCATTTGGTGTTAAAATCCACTTTGGAAAACATTGGACTGTTTGGATCATTTTAAGGCATTTGTTTCAGGGATCAAGGTAATTTCTCTGGGGGGGAAGGGAGTTTTTCCCCCTGCAAGTTACTCCGTCGGGGTCCAGGGTTTTGTGACTCCTCCAGGTTTCAGGGTGACTTGCACTGCAGGAGCAGCACTAAGCTCAACCTTCCGTTTTGAGCCCAGAAAAATTAATGGTGAGAAACCGACACTGATGAGTTTCCCCTTCCCAGAGGTTTCCTCTGAGACGTCCAGTCACCCCCTGGTTACGACTGAAAGGTTAATTCCAAAGCTGGTACCGTGTCTAATTGTGTCAGGAGCATGCAGCGTCCGAAGGACACATCCCTAGGAATGAGTGCCCTTGGAGGAGAGCCACACACGCGCAGTTCATCTTCATTGAGAGAAAGGCCCTGTCTGTGCGTCTGCTCATCCCTCGGGCGCTTCTGAATCTGTGCGGGCATTTGCTCAGTGTCTGACTCAGCACGCGTGTTCCCCGTGGGCTTACTCCAGACACGTGTTGTGCATTTAAGCAATTTAATGTTCTTTTCCCCCTCCCCGGCCTCCCAACACCCCCTCTGGCTTATCTCTCTCTCTAGATTGTTTGAATCACTCTAGAAACAATTGTCTTTGTCTGTCCGTCCGTCTGTCCTTTGACACATTCCCTCCATGTACCTCTTCCTCCGTGGTGGATCTGCGTCTGCCCTCACCGCCCTCCTCCTGCGGTGGCGGCGGTCCACGGCTCACCCTCTCCCTCTGCCCCATCTGTAGGAGTACCAGGCTCAGGTGGAGGAGATGAGGCTGATGATGAATCAGCTGGAAGAGGACCTGGTGTCCGCCCGCAGACGCAGCGATCTCTACGAGTCCGAGCTGAGAGAGTCTCGGCTCGCCGCCGAGGAATTCAAGCGGAAGGCAAACGAATGCCAGCACAAACTGATGAAGGTAGTCAGCCCCCCTCCAGGAGGGGGCCCCGGGGGCACGGCCCTGGATGATCGGCACGAGACGCAAGGCCACGCTGGCTTAACGAGTGTAGGTTGGAGACACAATGAGATTCTTTGGAAAAACGCCCCATCTTTATTTGTAGATGCTGCTATTATTATTGTTTGTTGTGGTTCTGGTCACAGAGGCCAAGGAGGTACACTGGATAGTGACAGTGGGCTCTCGAGATCTCCCAATTTGTTATCTGTTTACTTACAGGCTAAGGACCAAGGGAAGCCTGAAGTGGGAGAGTATTCTAAACTGGAGAAGGTTTGTATTTGGAAATAGTAATATTATTAGTGACTGCTTACCCCATAAGAATGCTTTTCTATATTTATCTTATTTCATTTTATTTTGGTGAGGGGGAGTGAGTGCAAGAATGTACTATGCTGAACTATGCTCCGTGCCCCTATTCTAATGGCTTTTGGGTGACTATATCAACTTTTTGCTGTGGTTCTAAAAGAGAAGTCAGAATTTGGGTTTTGTTTTTGTTTTTTAAAGAGAGTTTCATGTAGCCCAGGCTACTCCCATGCTTACTGTATAGTTGAGTTTGACCCATGCTGCTCCTTCTGATCCCATCACCTAAGTCCTGGGATTTCAGCATGTGCCGATTTTAATATACTACACACACATGCACACACACGCACACATAGATATATATGGTCCTACTTCCTCACAATAACACATAAGCCCAGGCACTTGGTAAAATTCTTATTGCGTTAATATATGTTGACAGTCCTACTGAAATAGTCCCTATCACAGTTTGCGTGGGACCGGCCCATGCTTCTCTGACAGGCGAATGTTCTTTCCATGTTAGTAAGTTCTAGAAAACAAACCCCAGAGGCCCCACAGAAACCTGGAGGAGGTCGGAGCATGCTGCCGGCAGCCCCCGCAGGCGCTGATTACCGTCTGCTCTCTCCCGGCTTTAATTCCATGCAGATCAATGCTGAGCAGCAGCTGAAGATCCAGGAGCTCCAGGAGAAGCTAGAGAAAGTAAGTCTGGGTGACTAAAATGGGGGACCCCTCCCCGCCATTTCCGCATCCCTGCCTGCCTCACCCTGGAGCAGTAAAGAAGAGAGAAGGGCCAGGTTAGTCACCAGCACCAGAGAAATATCAGGGTTCTGAGTTTAGGTTTTCCTTTGGAGGCATCATGTCTTCAGTGTTTGCTTCTAAAAACCAAACCTGTGTGAGACTCTGGGACAGACACCCAGTGCCTCAGGAGACCAAGCTCCCCGTTTTGCATATTTGTAAGGGAAGTCTGGTTTGTTCCCTACCAGGACTATGAAACATTCCTTCTCAGGGACTCCCGGGTGTCCTGATGTGATTGCGTATGCTGGGGAGAGGGAGGTGTTGGCAACGTTTGTGCTAATGGCCCTGTTTCTGTAGTACTTTGCAAACTTTGGTGAACCTGCCTTAGCTTTATCAAGGATTAGTTGAAACAACAACAGCATATATTCGGGGCTGGAGAGATGGCTCAACAGTTAAGAGCACTGGCCGCTCTTCCAGAGGACCTGGGTTCAATTCCCAGCACCTCCTTAGCAGCTCACAACTTGTCTCTAACTGCAAGATACGGCACCCTCCCTCCCACAGACATACATGCAGACAAAACACCAATGCACATAAAGTACAAATAAATAAAACTGCAAAACCCCCACATACTTATAGTATACAAAATGGTGTTTGGATGTATACATTCAGCTGTGACATGATCAGGCTAATTGGCTTCTCAGTCACATCTCGCCCAGCAAGGAGGAAGAGGGACCGTGACAGGTCATGGTTCCTGCATCAGATTGTCTGTGCCGGGCTTGCTGGGTGGCTTAACAAGGGCAGGTTTGAAAAGTACTCACAACCCGAGCAATGGTACGGCGGCTCTGTCTTAACATCTCTGAGTCACTGAGCACGTCCTCGTGGCTGGACGGTACATCCCCGGGAACCTCTCACCATTCGCCGCTGACAGTCTAGACCCGTCCAATGCGTTTCCTTTTATTTGACCAAAATAATGAAAATTAGCTTAAAATTACAAAAAAAGGAAGGAAGAAAGAATATTCTGACACATGTCAGGGTTCACCGTCTCCCACTTGGCGCATTGCAGGTCTTAGAATCAGTTTATTTATTGTCGTTTCCACTTTTTTAAATTTTACCAGAGTCTTGCTATGTAGGGTAGCCCAAGTCCATTATCCTCCTCCTAGAAGCTGCCGTCACAGGCCTATATCAGCTAACCAGCTGCCCTTGTTAAAACCTCAGTTCAAGCACTACGTGTGAGGACGCTGTCTATGTATTTTCATATGCGCTATGAATATACTATACATAATCATTTTGATTTGTCTCATAAATCCAGACAGTGCTGCAAGAGCTGTAGTGTAGGTTAGACCAAAATAAAAGTTAATAAATGACAAAAACCAGAGGCTTAGCCCCCTCTCCCTCTGTCTGCCTTGCGGATTGTCACAGAGTCTTTGGAAGGTCATAGGTCGTATCCCAGCTCCGTCCGTCTCACCGTGTTTTCTTACTGTGGTTGTTTTCCCATTCCCCACAGGAAGAGCAATCAGGAGGAAGTAGGTTAACTCTGGGTAGACCGACTCTTTGACACCTTTTGTTTGCTTCTGTGTGTATCATTAAGTTGGAGAGACAAGGGGTTTTTAGACACCCCAAGAAAGGGAAGCGCATCGTTTGTAACTACGGGACTAGTTCCAAGTTCAGTCAGATTAAGAAACAGTGCACCTAACAGGCACAAAATCAGCAGTGAACGAACGAACCCTGTTCTGGAAAATGGGTCCGACGCGATCGGCGACTGCTGCTTTTTCTGGTTTCTTCTGTCTTTTCTTTTCCCACACGAATACATGTAGACGCCGTGTTTTGTCCCCCTTTCTCCCGTCAGGCTGTAAAAGCCAGCACCGAGGCCACAGAGCTCCTGCAGAACATACGCCAGGCAAAGGAGAGGGCCGAGCGGGAGCTGGAGAAACTGCACAACCGGGAAGACTCCTCGGAAGGCATCAGGAAGAAGCTGGTGGAAGCCGAGGTGAGCAGGCGCCTTCCTCAGCCTCGCCTCGGGTTTGACCCCGGTCGTTCCCAAGGTAAAGAGCCTGCTCCTGTCTGACCAAACCTCAGTCCCTCTGAAGATCCCATCGGAAGGCGGCAGGCTCCGAGGGTGCGGGACGGCTGCTGGATGTGACGTCCGGCCTGTTGCCCTCCGGCCTCCGCAGCGATCTGGGTGACTTTGTATTTTCTCTAGGCTCTCTGGCTGCTGCTCTGAGGTTTGGTCTTCTCCATTTTTTATTTTGCTGTTTCTAACACAATGTGGATCTAACCCTTCTGGTCTCCTCGGCTTTGCCTGTTACCTGTGGCAGTGACTCTGGGGCCTGTGCTCTGGGCCCTGTCCCCTTCAGATTCTTTTGTTGTTGTTGTTGTTGAAATCACTTATATAACTACACTGAAAACACGACTGGCTGTTCACTGTCAAACGTCAACAGTGCAGACAGATAGGGGTGTGGAGTGAGACGTGTCTCTACCCATCTCTGCCTCTCCGCTGCCCGCCAGCCCCCCCTCCCTCCGTGTCTGTTTCATGCAGCGGATTGTAACACACTCAGTTTCACCATCTTGTCTGTCCCTGGGTCTTCCCACTTCCCCACTGCAGTCATGCATATGCCCTGCCTATACATGGCTGTCTGGGGTCTGTCCTCACCTACATTCCCGGCTGTGTCCCACTGTCGTCCTGAAATCCCCAGTATGTGTGTGAACAGCGTCTCAAGTTCAGAGTGACCCCAATACTGTCTCCGGAAACCACCTTCCTCTTGTAGTTTCTCCATGGCGGTCACTCCCCCCACCCCACTCCCCCTCACCCCCTCTCTTCTTGTTGTCCCAGCCTTAAAACCTTGGCTTCATCCGCTTGTCTCTGAGGGTTGCTCTTAGTGAGTCACCAAGCCCTATAAATATAAGTGAGCTGATTCCTTCCTCATGGGCTGGACCCCTTTCCCTCTCTGACAAAGTAGTTTCTTGATCTCTAGCTCCACATCTTTCCTCAGTAACTAACTCACATAGTGTAAGATTCATGGACACCCCCCCCCAAGTACTCCTGCCCCACCCTGAATCTTTAAGGGTGTCTATGAATTAGGTGCACCCTGAGCTCCTCGGGGCAGCCGTTTGACCCCCAGATGTTGACTCCTTTTCCCTCTCTCTTCCCCACCCTGCTCATGCACCCAGGGGCGCTCCCTCTGGGCTTTCCTTGGAGCTCCTGCTGGGTTCTGACCAAGGCGGTTTTCCCTGAGCTTCCCTTACTGATGTGTATGTAGCGGCCTCCTGCACCCAGCCCCCAGCCCCTCCTCACCTGAGCTCACCCTGCATCGCCCACACCCAAACTGTGCAGCCCAAAGTCCATCCCCCTTTCTGCCATCGCTTCCCACAACACCCAAACCTTTCGCTTTGTGGTTCCCCCCCCCCACCCCCCACTCCTAACCTGTGTGTGCTTCTTTGTGGTTTGTCTTATCTTCTCCAAGGGCAGAGTGCGTCATCTTGCTCAGTATTCCACAGGAAGCCCAGTGTGGCCCTTTGCAGATAGTAGGTGCTTGGTAAATATTTGAATGAATGAATGCACTCTTGTAATCCGCACAGCCGAGCACCCGAATTCTAGAGCTGTCACCTTCCCCGTCGCCTGAGGTGCCCAGGATTTTCCCTTCCCGACTGGAGTGCCCGATTCTTGAGGGCTCTTTCCTAGGGGCAGGTGGTATGCCCGCAGCGATTGCGCCATTAAAACTCTCTGATTGATTCACGACCCACAGGAACGCCGCCACTCTCTGGAGAACAAGGTAAAGAGACTAGAGACCATGGAGCGTAGAGAGAACAGACTGAAGGATGACATCCAGACAAAGTCCGAACAGATCCAGCAGATGGCTGATAAAATTCTGGTGAGCAGGAACCAAAGGTGCAAAGTTCAAAGATAAGAGGTTAGAGGTCTCACCGGGAAGGGGGCACGAAGGCTCGCACGCCATCCCGCGGGGGTGTCACCGAGTAGGCGGATGGAGAGAGGTGGTGTCAGAGAGAGCCACCTGTGGAGTGGCGCGGACGAGCCAGGCCTGGACATTTTAGCGCCAGTGACCAGCTACTGCAGTCTTTACTGATTCTCGGAAACGGAATCGGGCCTTTGTCACGTGATTTGTTCTCGCACCCTCCTCTCGGCAGAGTTTGGCTTGGCCGTTAACTCGGCAAAACCAGTGCAAAAAGCTACTGGGGCTTTAGACAGCTGCGGCCCAAACCCAGATTCTCACTCTCAGAATGGAAAGAAGTGAGTCACAGGGGTTGTTTTCCCCAGAGTAAGGAGTGTCAGCCTCAGATGGCCCCGCCCACTCGCCCTGCTGCAGGCTGCGGGTTTTACTGCCTTGCCCCTGGCCTCTTCTCCAGTTGTCACCGTTCAGTCAGTCTTGACCAACTGTACTTAATGAGGGAATGTTGGCAGAAGTGTCGGCTTGCTTACTTTCCTGGCCCAGGGTGAAGGACTGACTGACTTTGATGTCACGTTTGAGAGACTCAGGGGTGGCCTGTAATTCATGCACAGTCCTCCTGTTGTCCCCCAGAAGGAGGTGGGGATGTAAACAGGCCACTTCATCTCTCCTATCACCTCTGGGAAGTGGGATACCTGTGGGCGTATGACCTCAAGGATGGCTGACCTACAGGTTTGCACAGTATTTACACCACATAGATGATGGTGTCTATTTACAAATGTTAGGGATGTTCCTGAGCAAACGCGTAGAAGAGGAATTGGTTAAATTGTTTGGCTTTGCCATCCAGTCTTCATATTTATGTGCTTATGTGTGTGTGTGTGTCCGCACACAAAGACAAACGTGCTTGTCTATTCTTTCTTTCTTGATCTCTTGTTCTGTCTTCAAAATCTCTGGCGGCTGTTGTCAAGCATGTGAGTTTTACTGTGAGCGAAGACAGATCCTGCCACTGTTACCCTTCACCCGGTTAACAGTTAACGAAAGGTTTTAACTTTTGTGGTTCCTGAGTGTTTCCCTCCTCAATGGTGACGTGTTCATTCATTCATTCAACAAATATTTAATGAGCTTCTACTATGCGCCAGGCCCTGTTCCAGGAGCTGGGAATGTAGTAGTGAACGGGCAGTGCTGCTCTGATACATCTACAAAAAGATATCCATTAAAAAAATAACAACAACAACAAAGACAAAACCACCCAGCAGTGAGGCGTGGTGACCGGGCCCTGCCTTGTTAGATGCAGTCCCTAGGGTCGGCAGGCTCAGCTGTCTGATCAGCAGGTTCTCCCTTTAACCAGTTTGTGGATTTCCATCCCCATTTCTGTGCCATCTTCTGAGGGCCGAACCTGAGAAAAGATGACTAGCAAGTGATTTGTAACCAACCAGAAAAGCAAAAATTCCCTTTATCTGAACGTACCTGTCAACGTGCCCAAGTGCCTTTGGCATGGCCGTCTGTGCCCTCGTTTTAACAGAATGTGCCTCTTGCTCAATAACCCCGTGCTCGGGCTGCGGGGTGGACCGGACATGGGCCAAGAATGGTCCTTCGTGCTGTCGTGGAACTGTGACGCTGGGAAGCAGGTCCCAAATGTGCCTGCTCTTCACACTTCAAAATGCTTCATTGGGGCCCCAATCAATCAAAGGAGTCTCTGCCTCGGGTCCTTTAGTGAACATGCTCAAAGTCTGTAAAATGGTTTTATTAATTAGACTCCTGTTTATGTCCAATCTCCCGGGAGCACATCTGGTGGATTGCAGCCGTTTTTGTGCACCTGGTCTTAAGCCCGAACGTTCTAACCGCCAAGCCTGAGCCTGCAGGATTTCGGTTTCCAAAGCTTCAGGCTCTAACATATTTCCGTGAGCGTGACTCTCAGGAGCTCCCCCCACCCCACCCCCCACCTTCTGTTTTGTGGACATATCCCAAATAATTTCCTCGTTCTTCAGAACTCTCCGTCAGTGTTTCCGCTTCACAGAAAAAAAAAATTCAAAATAGTATGAAGAGGCAAGAACTTGGGATATGGCCCTCCTATGGTCTCTGGAGTCAGTGATTACGATGGGCCCAGCTTCCCGGTTTGGTGAAGCCATGTCTGTGGTGAGGGCGCCTGCAGTGACTTGGAGGCGGCCTTTTTGTAAAGGGCCGGTTTACAACCCACGGGCAAATGGGTTGGTGTAGTTTTCAAATGAATCACAGTTTTGTTTAAAGACAGAAAGCAACAGAAGAAGCGAGAGAGCCTTCAGCTTGAGCTGTTCACGCAACCCCAGCTTCTCTCCTCCTCACGAGTGAACGAGGGCGTTTTCGTGGTCACTGCCATGTTCCCATTCGCACACTTCACATAAACACTGAGTCACATGCCCGTGTCCAGTGCTCACATTTCCACCTTCCAGTCATTCAGAATGATCACTCAAAATGCCAGGATTATTTTCATACTTGCTAATTGTAATTGCTTTCCTTTTTGACGAGGGTTCTTGAGCAATTTTTAATGAGTGAGGACGATTCCCCCAGTACTGTTTGTCTCCACAATAAATCAGAACCCCTTCTCTTATTTAAGGCTGATGAACATTAACACCATAAATAGCCTGAGGCTTAAGACAGTGGTCAGGGTCTTTGCCCGTACTGAACCTAATACAGTCTTCTTTCCTTTATTTCTCTGTGTAAAGTCGAGCCACTGCCTGTCTTGACCTGTCACACCAACGCATCTCTGATCCCAGCCTCACAGCCCACTGGCTGTGTGTGTGTGTGTGTGCTTGGAGTGGGAGGGCCAGGGCCACATGGTGGCGCTGCTTTCCTTCCCAAGAGCCTTAGTCTAGTGTTGCAGGAGCAGCGGCTACCTGTCCTGCATTGACCCTGACAGTCACGTTCCCTGTGAGTGTCTCGTGCCTGTGTGTGTTGGCCCCTCCCCCGAGCACGCCTGACTGACTGACTGACTGACTGACTGCCTGCTCTTTTGTATCCAGGAACTGGAGGAGAAACATCGGGAGGCTCAGGTCTCAGCTCAACACCTAGAAGTACACTTGAAACAGAAGGAGCAGCACTATGAGGAGAAGATCAAAGTAAATGGGCCTCCTCCGTCTCATCCGACATCCAGCATAGCTCCTGTGCCGCTTCCCTGCTGCCGGGGCATCTGGGCTCCATACTTGCTAGAGCAAAGGGCAGGCCAGGGTGGCGGCTGCCCTCACTGCTCAATGCGAGATTGTCCAGTCTGGAGCTCAAACTATTCTTCATTCTGTCTTGTGGTTATATCTTTATCCTCTTCTAACCCATTGTGATTTGGGGCATGATTTGTCTAGATTTGGCCATGTTTACCACATTCCACATTCTTTGCTTTTAATTTTCTTTGCGCATCTCTGAATTGGTCTTTTGTTTAAAGTATGTTCTTAGAGAATTAATTTTGTGAAGATCTGGGGTTGTTTTGAAAATGTGTTTGTTTTATCCTCGTTTTTAAGTTTTTTTTTTTTTTTTTTTACTTGTATCCACGTGTGTGTATATGTGTATGTGAGTTTGGCATGTGCGTGTGAGTGCAGTGCCCAAGGAGGCCAGAAGAGGGCGCTGGATCCCCTGGAGCTCGAGTTACAGGGGTTGTGAACTGATGTGGGTGCTGGGAATCTGCCCCAAGTCCTCCACAAGAGCCGCTGACACTCTTTCTTAACCGCTGAGCCATCTGCCCAACTCCTTAGGCTCAGTTTTTAGAAATGGCGTGTGTTTATGATACAAAACACTGGTATCCATGATGACATTTTTTTATACATCTGTCTTTTACTTGGTTCACATTTCTGGAGTTATACTCTCTTGTGTCTGCCCCTCCCCCCTTTTGGTTTCCTTCCCTCAGAGAGTCTTCCTTCGTCTCTCGCATATTTCTTTTTGAATGTGCATTTTAAGTTAGTGTATTTGTTGTATATAATAATCTCCACCTCTCATACTCTTTTTTTTTTTTAGCATCATTATCTGAAAATTTGGTACTTGTGTATAATCCTGCAATGCATCCTGATCATTTTCACCCCTACTTTCCCCCAACTCCCTCTGTCCTACCCCTATGTCCTCCTATTCAGTCTGTGCTGTCCGTGCACTTACACACACACACACACACACACACACACACACACACACACACACACTCCAGCCTCATTCTTAGGAGTGCCACATTCTCTGCTGTCTACTCCAGTGCTCTCTGACTGTCCACCCCCACTCTCCTCTTACTTTTATTTTGAAGCCATGTGTAAGTCTCATACTTTTATTTTGAAGTCATGTGTGAGACTTACTATTAGCTTTTTGACAATGAACCTAATCTCCCCCCCCAAACCCCCTTAATGTTTTCCTCTGTCTAATTCTTCTAGGTCTTTCTGTGAGCTGTTGGGATGTGGATCTCTTTTAATCTATTCCCGCTTGAAGTTTATGATATCTTGAGTACATTGGCACATTTTCACTCTACCCAGGAAATGAGTGTTCAGTATATTTCAAGTATTATTTCTCCGTCTTTTGGTTTTTTTTTTTTTTTTTGCCATTTTGAGAACTTGAACAGACATGTGCTTGGTCTCCAAGAGTCCGCCGTCTTCCGTGTCCCCCTTTCTTCATCTCGCCAAGCTATATCTACTGCTTTGCTTCCCACTTTGCTAACCCACTCTTAACTGTGTCTAAACCGCTGACCAACCAATCTTCTGAGGTTTCAGGGTCAGGGATGTGTTTTATTTCTGGGAAGGTTCTCTTTGTTTCATTCCGAAGTTTACTAAATTATGGGCGATGACTTCAATTCTTCGTATTTGTCTTCAGGTCTGCCTTTCCGCTCTTGAACTTGCAGAAGGCGTAACTCTCTGACAACCGGTGGTTTTGAAGATTGGCTCTTCACCCCTCTCCCTTTCTCGCTCATGATATCTGTTCCCTTTCGTCTATCTGTCAGGCTGCCCGTTTTCTTTGGAAAATCATTAATGAGAACTTTGACTTCTGTCTTCTCTCGATGTCTTTAAGGCTACGGAGCCCAGAGCTTAATTAAGTTCGTTGGGTTCAGCAAATGCCTGCAGTTAGAGGCAGCTTTGTATCTTTCTTAGCGTGCCTCTGCTTGGTTTTTGGTCTGAAATATTCTTATTCTTTTGTCAGCCCTCCCCATCCCCACCCTCACCCCCACCCTCACCCCCACCCTCCCCATCCCCACCCTCACCCCCACCTCCACCTCCTGAGAACTGACCCTCGCTCCTTGCGTATGACTTTGGCCGTTATGTCCTATGTGATCTCTTCCCCAGTCACACATTTTTCGTTTGGGATTTGTACTGGCTTCCAGACTTTAATGTTTGGAGTGAGACTTCATACTGTAGTCTCCTAGCCCAAGTATGTGATGGGGTGACCGCCATGGAACCCACTGTGCGGTTTGCAAGGGGATATTGAAGTACCAGTTAAAAGGCATGTTCTGTCTCTAACCCCCACCCCCAATCCCCATCTTTGTGATCATCTTCCTGCCAGTCGGACCCTGTCAAAGCCGAGATCCTTCCGTTCTGGGTGGAGGCTCAACCCTTGTGGTCCATATGCAGCTCTCGTTGGGACCCATCACTGACAAGGTCAAGGTCTGATTTAGGACAGTCATCTTGACCGCACCTTCCTTTACATTAGCACCCTGAAGAAAAAGAAGGCCTCCCGAGACTGGGCTTTGTGTGTGATATGCAGTGTCTGTCCCTCTGGCTAGACAGAACTTTACCTCATAGACTCCTGGGGAGTGTTCAGAAAAAGCTGTTTCCTTCTGCCTCCTTTACTGGGATCCACACAGGCGTCTGCTTGTTAACCTTTCTGCATTGCGTTCTGGTTCCAACTCGTCTAAGGCCGTCTCTGTCAGAGCTCTGGCCATACCCTGGATCCACTGTGTTCTTGCTCATAATTTTAGAACCACCCTCAGAAATCCAGCAGAGCGGTCACTTCGTCACCTGCTGAGCGCTCTGCGGCCCTCGTGACCCTGCTCTCAGCCTTCCGGTCTCCACAAACGTTCGCTCCTTTTTCTTTTTCCCCCACCAGTCAATTCTAGTTTAAAGCCTTCTTTGAAATTTGTTCTTTCCTTTCTCCTGTGGACCCCTTCCCTGCTGACTGGCTCCTTTTTTAGGGATGATGATGTCCCGAGAAGCTGTAAAGGGCCCCTCACAATAGACATTGTGGGAAAGGCGTATTTCAGATCCCATCTGTGACCCCGATTCTGGCAGCTTTATTCCCAGTCTCCTTCGTCGTTCTGGGTGGCAGTGGGTGTCGTTCGCAAAGGCAAAACGAGTTCTTTGTGGCAAGGAACACAGGGTCTCACTGGGTCAAAGGCTCGGGGGACTTCAATATCTTCTTTCCTCTCTGTCCCTTGGGGTTTTGGCAATTGGAAGGGCCAAGCACCTCGTGGAACATTAGACCAAGCTGGTGTTTGGTGACACCATTACCGTGTTATTTTTCCTCTTTAGGAATAGAAGGTGCTCACGGTAGCGGTGTGAGCCTGGAGAACACAGCGTCTCTCTCTCTCTCTCTCTCTCTCTCTCTCTCTCTCTCCCCCCCCGGGAACAGTGTCTTTTCCCAGGGACTTTTCATCCTGGTTACATCAGAGGAAAAGAACCATCTTTCCCCCCCTCTCGTTTATATTATCTTCCCCACCCACATACTGCTGGGCAACGGCTTCTTCTCCCTGGCTGTGTCAGAACACCAGCCTCAGTCACCCAGACTTGCCGTGGCCCTTCTGCGCCTCTTCCTGAGATGCATGGCTTGGGGGGATCCAGAATCCACTTTGTTCAAATTAGGAGCAAGGCATGTTCCGAAAACTACTGGTGTATGGGCTAAGAAAAGCGCCCCCAGGTAATGTACGGTTCTCAAAGCCAGGCACTGACCCACACACTCTCCCTCTCTCCCGCTCCCTCCCTCTCCGCTCTCTCACTTTCTTGCACACACACACACACACACACACTTGCCTTTGGAGCTGCTGACTTTACAGTTGGCCCCTCATTCGTGGTCACCTAATTTTTGGCCCTTGGCAGGCACGCTCACGCCCGCACGTCATCTTGGTGACCAGACTTGTTCAGCTTTCACCTTCTCCCAGAGTCTGAAGGCCCTGGGCCTCTGAGGCCTGCCTCGCTCCTCCCCTCTCCTTCCCCTCCCCCAGCTTTGCTTCCTGGGATATTTACATCTTATGTCTCCATAGGTGTTGGACAATCAGATAAAGAAGGACCTGGCCGACAAGGAGAGCCTGGAGAACATGATGCAGAGACACGAAGAGGAGGCCCACGAGAAGGGCAAGCTCCTCAGTGAGCAGAAGGCGGTGGGTGTCAAGGCGGGCCACACCCACTTTCCAGGAAGGGGTGACCGGCGGGCGAGGCCAAGAGTCGCGCCGGCTCACCTGGTGACCCGTCCTCACCATGATATCCTACGAGGTTTATAGGTACCAGGAAGCCTTCTCGGAAACAGCTTCCTGTCCCAAAAGAACCATGGCGGGTTTATGAATCCGAATGCGTGCCTGCCGCCGTGGTCTTTCAGACGGCCTCTGGACAACGCCCAGTGGGCCCCCAGTCTCCCACGACTCACACACACACTCTCTCTCTCTCTCTCTCTCTCTCTTTTTAAATTTTCTAGTTTCTCTATCTCCTAACTTAAACTTGCTGGGCATGGTACTGGACGGTGATGCTTATAAATCTGTATTGTCCCAGTCCCCGACCGGGGCTCTCCACCCCAGAATTCCCGAGGGAAGGACTGGACATGTAGGTAGCTCAGTGCTCCAGCACTTGCCTTACCTTTGCCTCGCATGCAAAAGGACGTTGGGTTTGGTGTCCTCGTCCTCCAGTCTCTGTAAGGGAGGGCCCTGCCCACCTTCCATTCTAGCCCACACCCACCCTCCTCCACCCTCAACTCCTACTGTTTAGTAAGTTAGGAAAATGCAAATGTAGAGGAATACATGTGCTTGTCATATATGTACATGTCATATATGTGCTTGTATGTTGAGGTCAGAAGCTCCTGAAGGGGGGGGCCCAGGTTATATACAGAGAACACTGGGATGTAAAGAGGCCTGCTTCTATGTGGGTCAGTGGCCTCCCACATAGGCCCTGCCGTGTGTTTTTGACACAGGTCAATTAGTGAGAAGACCCAGGTTTCAGCTGGAAAAATGACACAGCTGGGCAATGACAGCTGTGACCTTCAGGGCACAGCCTGGTGTGGCTCCTGTCACTGCCTCCGGCCAACCTGTGGGATTCTAAGGAGAGTCTCAGTTTGGCTCCCGGGACCCGTCCGCCCCCCTTAGCCCCTCTCTCGTGTGACCGTTCACGTGTGAGGAGGTGTCTCCTGTGTGCGTTTCAGATGATCAATGCGATGGATTCCAAGATCAGATCTCTGGAGCAGAGGATTGTGGAGCTGTCGGAAGCCAACAAACTGGCTGCAAACAGTAGTCTCTTTACCCAGAGGAACATGTAAGCGAGCGTCCCGCGCTCGGCCACCTCTGCTGGCACAGACAGCCTGTTCTTTTGTCTGATGGGACTCCCAACTGGGTCAGTCACACTCACGCGTGCGTCGGCTCAGCCTTCTGTGCACACCCGTGCAGTACTCCTCCGTCCTGCGAGGCTCCCATTTGGGGCCGGTACTCTTAAGTACCTCAAGCCCCTACGGGACCACAGAGAAGTTTGCTGAGCCTAGTGAGGCTGGCTATACCCTGGTTTGGGGACGCTGCTGCTGTCCCTCTTCCGGTCCTGACTGGCTCTCAGTCAGCAGGAGGTGACCTCCTCCTGTGCACACAGCTTTGAGCCCTGCATTCTGCTGGGGGAAGCAAGGAGGGCCGGGTTCACAAGTGCTCTGGCCCCAGGCTTACATCCCTCAGAAATGCTTAGCCCTTTAGGGATCTGAGAGAGCATTCCCATCTTAAGGTGAACCAGTTGGATGAGCTGCTCCCAGGCCTTGGTTCCAGTTGGTGAGATGGAGAGGGAGCCCTCCCAAAGTTCTAGAAAGAACAAGGTTCTTTTTCTCGATCGATGGCAGTGTCTTACAGAGCATGCGATACAAGCTCTGAGGAGGACGCCTCTCCTCAAAGGAGACCTCTTCTCTGTAAACAGGCTCAAAAAGAGAAAAGTGAAAAGGTCCACGGAAGGCCGCACATGGCCGCATCTGTTGCTTGACCTTTCTTAATCCAGCAGATAAGGGACTCAGGGCACAGGTGACTGAAGGGGTCCCAGGCCCCTCACGTGGCCTATGAGCCTGCCTCAGGGCGGGGCTAACCTTGGGGTGCCGATGAGCCTGCCTCAGCCCACTCACTGAAGATGTACCTTCTCACTCCATCTCTGCCTTTTAGCCCCAGGAGACATGTTTACTCCTGATAATTCTCTTTGGATACCCCCCACCCCACCCCTACCAGGAAGGCCCAGGAAGAGATGATCTCAGAACTCAGGCAGCAGAAATTTTACCTGGAGACACAGGCCGGGAAGCTGGAGGCCCAGAACCGAAAGCTGGAGGAACAGCTGGAGAAGATCAGCCACCAGGATCACAGTGACAAGAGCCGGCTGCTGGAGCTGGAGACAAGGCTGAGGGAGGTGAGGACCGGGCTGGCCCCTGGAGAGGTTTGCCGGGGGGTGGGGATCCAATCCCTGAGCCAGCCAGCCTCCAAGGGTAACCCAGCACACAGCGGAGGCCTTGCACATGGTGACTAAGAATATAGACTGGGCCACATGCTTTCGGGTTCGAATTCATTTCTGCTTATTAGCAGTTTAGAAAATAGTGCTGTATGTATGCAGATGCGTATTTACACATGTATTTACACGCGCCACAGCACGCCCGTGGCAGTCGGAGGCCAACTTTTGGGAGTTTGGTTTTCTCCTACCATTTAGGCTCTGGGGATCAGACTCGGGTTGTTCAGACTTGGCTGTAAGCCCTTTAACCTGCTGAGCCCTCTTGCTGGCCCCAGAGTTTTCTGTTCATAGCTAATCAGTCCGTGCTTCCGTCTCCTCGTCTGTGAAGTGGTGGTAGTAGGGTTTCTCCCTTTTAGGGCTCTGTGTGTGTCTGTGTGTGTGTGTGCGTGTGTGTGTGTGCGCGTGTGCGTGTGTGTGCGTGTGCGTGTGTGTGTGTAGATTAGTGCATCTGTCCAACAGTGGCTGAGCAGTTAGCTCCCCCTTCAGCAGGACTTAATGAGGACCATGAGGTATACTGTATAGCAGGGGGCTGATTACAGGCCTACAGCTGAGGCAGAGGTGTCCTAACGATGGGAGATGAAAAGACAACCAGGCTTACGTTTGCCAAAGCCGTGCGTTACAGAGGAGAGTACAGCAAGGCCTGGGGCCAGTCTCATCAAAGCCAGGAAGTTAGATGCAGCTGCCCATCGTGAACTTGTTAAGTACCTACTGTGTGCCAGTTAGTGGCCAGGGTGTACCATGCTAATGTCAAGATGAGTGCTCCTGACCTTGGCAGATCCAGCGAGCTGACCCCAAACTAGCAAGATTGGAAAGCCGTTCTTTCAAGTCAGACACCCAGGCAGACGTGAGGATAGTGTCTTGTGCAGGGCAGACACACATATTTATGATGGGACTTGTGGAAGAGCGTAGTCTTTCTTAAGGAAGAGGCTGTGGTGGAGAAGGGGTGCTCACAGCTACTGACGTGGGCTCCAAAGACGACAGAATCCCGCTCCTAGGGGCTGCCAAGGTCTGGGTCCCTCCATCAGCATCCCACGGAGCGTCTTATAACATGCCCCCAGGCAGCAGCTTTTTACTGCAAGTTCTCCGGAACAGAGACAACCCTGTCTTAGCCTCCCGAGGGGTCCCACAGGCATGAGCCACAGAGCATGGTTTAATTGCTTTTTAAAAATGGAATTGGGATGGGAAATTTGTAGTTAGTTTTTAAAGTTTCCTTCCTTCTCTCCCTTGAGTTTTAAGCAAGCGCTCTGTGTGGCTGAAGTCCCCCTTGGAGTGGGGAAATTGGTCTCACTCGAGTCCTCCAGGCTACACCTTATTCTTCCCAGAAAAGTCAGCCTTGAGTGCCAGTGCAAATAACCCAGACAGACGCTCTCAGCCTGGGCGCAGCAACTGTCTTTGCCTTTCCTTTCCACGTCTGTATCTGTCCGTCTGTCTTACTGAGCCTGCGCTGTGCAGTAGCTCACCCAGGAAATCAGAGTCCCCAGGGAAGCTTGTTGGTGGTAGTTCTTTCTTGAATAGTTCACCACTTTCCCCCACCCCCAGGACGGTAGGAGAAACTTAAAATGCTTCATAAGAGGCTCCAGGTTCTGTATTCTTCCTGGGAGTTTTGGTGTTTAGCTCTAAATAGAACAAGGCCAGTCCATCTTCTCTGGGCGACATGCTGGTACTGAGAGTCGGGGCAGAGGCCTCAACTTCAAGCCTGCTCTGACTTAAAGGGCCCTGAGCTTTTTCCCCTTAGCCTCTGTTTACAGCGGTAGCTCTTTCTCTGGCCCCTCGGGGCTTCTGAGCGCTTGCTAAGTGCCCAGCATTCGGCTACCTGATTTCTCCTTGACTCCGTCTCAACGGTGCCTCCTGGTTTTACCAAAGGACATCTGGGGAATTTTTGGGCTTGCTCGTAGAGTCTCAGCCTGCTCTGACAGCATTTTAATGAGACAAACAGTAAGACGTCATGTTTGCAAACACAAACTCCCACCATACTTCCTGGGTTCGAACACCAGCCCTGCCATCTTTTTATTTATTTATTTTTTTAAAGCTGTGTAACATTTGCATAATTGCCTGATCTCTCCGAGGTGCAGTTTGCTTATCTGTAGAGTAGAGGTAACGGTGACATCCTGTCTTCAGGTTCTCGGGGAGCTGCTCTGAGTGACCCTGGTACCGTGAGGTAGCGCTTTCTGTTATCACGTCATCTTGGTTACTGTCACTTGAGGGTCTTGGGCTGCTGGCTTCAGCTCTCTCTCGCTGGGATGTTAAGGACTGCCAGGTCTAGATCTGCAGCCGGGCCTTTCTCCTGAGCTTCCGAGCCTCTGTGACAGAAGACTGTAGACCCCCACACTGGAGTGTCTCCCATGGGGTGAAGGTCACCCTGTTAGTTCGTTAGTGTTGGGTTTCCTACCTTTTCCTTCTCGTGGGCTCTTCCCTTCCTCTCGTGTCCTGGGGTCACTGACCTCGCTCTCTGGGAGATGCCCGTTTGAAAACACCACAGACACTTAACTCCCCTCTGTCCCTTGTTCCCCAGCACCATTCAGATTAGCCACGGGTATTGTTGGTTAAATCTTTTACAATTCCTTCTTCTCTTTGCTCTGGTGATCTGGGACTTGGGTGTCACCTTTTCTGAAATTCCTTCTCTGCTGGGTCCACACCTGCCCCTGCCCCTGTCCCCCACCCCCACCCCGAATCCCTGCTGTCATCAGCTCTTGTAGCTAGCTCTGTGAGGACAGCAAACATCGCTTACTCATTTGGCATGGTCCTGGAATGGCTTTATCCCTGCTGTGGTCTTGCTTCCTTCCACACCTCTTTCCCTGACTTTAAAAAAAAAAAAAAACAAAAAAACTCAATCGAACTTGATCAGGGCCTTATGTATGCTAGCTTCACACAAAATCACAAAATCCTCTGTCATGTCTCCAGCCCTTTTACCATCTGATTTGACTCCTGTCAATTGTTACTTTTTATGGTGTGTGTGTGTGTGTGTGTGTGTGTGTGTGTGTACACACACACCATGCATTTGCAGTACCTGCAAAGGCCAGAAGAGGGCGACAGATCTCCTGGAACTAAAACCTCTTGCTTTGTCCTTCCGTCTAAATCCATCTCACTGAGCCTGCCCGGGCTCCTCAGCCCTCTGGGTCCCCAGGGAGGCTTGGTGCGGTTCGTACTGGTCTGTAGCTCCCAGGGCCAGTGGAGGACGTCAGATCACAGGGAGCTGGAGTTACAGGTGGTGTTGAGCCGCCTGGTGTGGGTGCAGGGAACCGAGCTCGGGTCCTCTGCAGGAGCAGCCAGTGCTCCTAGCCCTAACCCCGGACTTTCAGAGTCAGCTGGTATAACTCTGCTGTTTCTACAGCAGCCTTCCATGTCCCGAGTGTCACACTTGACTGCAGATAGCAACTTTCGTCTCGCTCCTCAACTTGAAGGCACAGGCTGTCTTTCCTCTCCATATCCTCCTCTACACAGAAATAGCTCATTAAATTTTCCTTAAACGATTGCATAAAACATCAAGTAGAAGGATCTGCTCGGGCAGATGGAGGGAAGGGTGCTTACCTCAAAACATGACATTATTGCAGGCTACCTAATGGGAATAAATCAGCATGAGAATGTCTAGAAGAAATAGCATCCAGCCTATTGTGGCATTTGTGTTCTGACTATGAAGGTGTCTCTGTTACTAATAGATGTTATTTCCATCCATTTACCTTTAAATGTTCTTCTCATCCGGATGGTTCGTTAGTTTCCATCCGAGACGCCCCTGGCTTACCTTCCTTTGGAAGCCTTGCTAAGCCTCTGAGTAAGGGATGGCCACTAGGGCTTGGGCTCTGGGACGTCGCTCACTGCTACCCAAACCTGTAGCTGCCCAAATGCCTTTCGGAAGATAGGGAAACATTTGCACCGAACCTATGCACGTCTCATGTGTGCTACAGGCCACACAGGACGCCCCTGCTAAACAGTTGTTCTCTAAGACGCTAAGCTGACAGGGTGGTAGTGGGGCAAGTCTCTAGTCCCAGTACTTGAGAGGCCTATCTCTGTGAGTTCAAGGCTAGCCTGGTCTACAGAGCAAGTTCCAGGATAGCCAAAGTTACACAGAGAAACCCTGGGGGGGGGAGGGCGGTTTAAAAAAAAAAAGCAGCAGCTGTACTGTCCTGTGTAAGGGACGATGGCATTTCTGTGCGTGTGTAGGCATGGCCAACACAGACACAATCTCTCTCGGATCCCTCTCTGAATATTCCCAGTCTGTGGTTGAATGAACCCGTGGGACAGCTCACTCCGCGTCCCGAGAAGCGTGGTCCCCTCTGTGCCCAGGCTCAGCTGTTGGACCCAGCGGCAGGTCTGTCTTCACCCCTCCCTCTGCAGTCTACTGAGCCTGTAACCCCTCCGCAGGTCAGCCTGGAGCATGAGGAGCAGAAGCTAGAACTGAAACGGCAGCTCACGGAACTGCAGCTGTCCTTGCAGGAGCGCGAGTCCCAGCTGACGGCCCTGCAGGCCGCCCGGGCGGCCCTGGAGAGCCAGCTCCGCCAGGCGAAGACGGAGCTGGAGGAGACAACCGCAGAAGCGGAGGAAGAGATCCAGGCGCTCACGGTGAGCCTGCGAGCCTGCGAGCGAGCGTGCGTCTCCGGCAGGCTCAGCGGGTCTTAGCTGGGGTGAGAGTAGGCGCCAAGTGTCTTTGTTTACTCTTAGAGATGTCAGGAGAAAGGAGGAAAAAAGATGATGCCTGGGTACGAATGGTGGGTGGAAAAATAGCTTGTGTAGAGAGACTTCTCCTTTGTTGGAATTAATACACTCGCTCATCCAGGAAGATCCTCCCTCCTGTACGCTTGAAAAATTCCTCCTGTATTTATCTGTTGTTCCTCTTTTTAAAGCAACCATTGTTACACGTAAGGTTCATTTTCAGCTAGACTCTGTGTACTTGGGTCTTCTACTTTGGTTTTTAATAATCAGAAGAAAAATTAATAATTTCTGTCCTGCAGTCATCTACTTCCAAGACCATATTCCTGGGTCTTGTTTTTGTTCTTCTTCTTTTTCTTTCTTTGTTCCTGCTTGGTCTCATTTGTATTACTGTTTCTTTTAAGCTTTGTTTCTGCTTTATGTCTTTATTTTATTTTACTTTATTTCATGGATGCTTTAAGATGAAGACTTGTTGCTTAGTCCTAGGTGATCTTGAATTTATAATCCCCCTGGTCGGTTTCCCAGTTGCTGGGATCCCAGGTGCATTCTCCCACGCTTTTTAGGTTTTTCTTTATTCCCCATTTTGGTTTATTTTTATTTAGCAGTAAGTGCGTTTGTGTGAATCTATGCTATGTGAGTGCAGTACCTGTAGAGGCCAAAAGAGGGCGTCAGAGTCCCCGGCGCTGAGGTTGCAGGATATTGTGAGCCACCAGTCTCGGTGCAGGAATCAACCTTGGGTCCTCTTAGAACTTGGTTATCTGGAATTGCAGGACACACTCTTCACCCATGAGCCATCTCTCCAGCCTCGTTCTTTTTTTTTTTTTTATGCTTTTGGTGTGATCTCTGTGGGGAAAAACTCTCCCGAATGAGAGAGATTCTCTCCAAAAGCAACCTCTCAGACTTGCTGTTTCTGAGAGACAAGTTTGCTGAACTGGAGAGAGCCCTCCCGTGGTTGAACCTGGAAAGGCAGCACTGGCCTCACACCTCCGTTGTTTCTGGAAGTCTTTTTGGCCATCCCTGTCATCAGCGACCATTCTACAGGGGCCGGTCCAGGATGGCCGGCAGAACTCACACAGGCTTTCCTGGGGGCTGCCAATCATCAGCTTCCAGAGCAAGGTGCGCCTGCTGAGTTGGCCAGGATGCTGGGGGGGGGGTGATCCTGACGTCTCCCACTTCAGGACAGTCTACTTAGAGGACGCCGTTACTAAGGGCTGGAGAGACAGCTCTATGGTTAAAAGCACTTGCTTCTATTCCAGAAGACCTGTGTTTGGTTCCCAGCACCCATATTGGGTAACTCACAGTTCCAGGGGATCTGATGCCCTCTACTGGGCCTCCACAGGCACTGCAAACACCCCCCCCCTTTCCCCCCAACACATACATAGAAGTAAAGATAAATACTTTTGGAAGGCTGCGTGGTGTGCACAGACTCTGAAAGTGGAATGAGCCTTAGTGGCTATATTAGACATGCCCACACATCTCTCATAGTAACACACTGTTCCTGCCAAGCAGATGGGCACAGTCATGCCTGCTGGTCAGGGTGCCCTTTTCTGTGGGCAGGGCACAATGTAGCTGATTTATTCAGTGATTTTTTTTTTAAACGGGTGTCTTATCAGTTCCAATCCCACTTGGATGCTGGCCCTATCTACATCAGCTAGTCAGTCTTTCTGCGTCTCTCAAGAGTAAACTTCTATAGGTCTTTAGCATGGGCTGTTTAGGACTTACCTTGTTTGAAAGGTGTGTGTGTGTTTGTGTGGGGGTGTGTGTATGTGTTTGTCTATCTTTAAACTAGTTTTATTCTTACAAGTTGCCTCTGTTGTTGGGTTTTGGAAGCCCCATCATTTAAACAAGATTGAGAATGTGATGTTTTAGGGACGAGCTCTTGTGGAAACCAGTGAAGGCCGCAATGGTTTGCACGACAGCGGCAACAGAGCACCTCCTGTAAGGAGGCCCTGTGCAGCCTTGGTTTTCTGGGACCTACGCCAAGTGTGGATATTGATCGAGCCCTAAAGTTCTATCATCTCTCCGAGGATACTCATTATGATGCCGCGTGTCCCCAGTATCTAGTTTGGGGAGGAAAAAAAAGATAGAGATGCCGTCTCTTTGTTTATGCTCTGCTTTGAGAAAGGATTGAAAGCAGTTTGGCAAGATACGAAGCTGGACACAATGACATCTGTGTCATCTACACACACACACACCCGTGTGTGAGCATCCGAGCTCCAAGACATCAGTGCGGAGACATCAGCGAGTTAATCCGAGTATGGAGGATGACGAGCGCTTGCTGTGTGCCTAGCACTGTGATGCTAGCCCTCTCCCCCTAGGGGATCAGCTCCTGTGATTCCTTTTTCTCGCCTGTGCCCAAAGATGAGACACGGATGTCACTGCCCTGTGGGGACCCGGAGGGCAGGCAGTGGCCATGCATCTTCCCGTGCCCCTGTTTGGACGGAGGAGGGCATAAATAGAGCGTGCGTCACTGCCGTTTATCCGTGGGAAATGAGTCCCTTAAATCCTGCCCTGCTGCTGGGCGGCATGTGCCGCGCCTCTGTCTACTGGCTGCTTGAAGCCTCGCACGCACGGCAAGCTAGTCACGACTTAATTTAGTCGGATGAGATCACTGCCTCCAAGAATCTTTACAAAGAAGCCAAACAAAAGCCTTCGCTCCTTCCCAAAACCCAGGCTCCCTGGCTCTTGCACATGAAGGTTCATGGAGCAGAGGCTTTGCTCCAGCCCTTGGGAGCCGGAGCCAGGCTGTCCAGGATGGCGCCCCAGCCTGAGAGGGCCCGAGGAAGAAAGAGACGGCAGGAAAGCTGTTGGCAGACACGTCTCGGGGAGCCCCCTCCATTCCTTTCCTAGGGAAATGCCCCCCCCCCAATACGTCTCCACTTCCGTCCATTCGGAGGCCCCTCGCCTTTTTCCTCCTCCTCAACAGGGTCTCAGGCCTGGTTCTGGGCAGCATGGGTTGACTGGGAAATTGCCATAAATGCATACTTTATTCCTTTCTCTTTGTTCAAGGCTCACATTCAGCCTCAACCAAGCTAGCCCTGCTGCTGGCTCTAACAAGATCTTGGTCTCATAAGAGGCGGTGGTGAGCCTCCCAGCAGGGCATTTTCACCAGTAGAAAGGAATGGCCGAATGGACTACTGTTCCTTAATTCATAGAGGCGGTCATCTCCCAGGCTGGGAGCAGTTTACCTGGTGCGATCTGCACCCCAGGACAGATGAGAGGGAACTCAGTTACATCACTGTCCTCCACTGAAGGAGCTTGGCGGGAACTGCTGGGGGCCTTTGTGCAGGTCCCCATTCTCTCTTTACCCGTCCTGTTGATTGCTTTTGCCCTGAAATTGGCTGAGATTGAGTCAAGGCGGGCACCTTGAAAAGCAGGGTTGAACTGTAGCGGAGCCCTGCTCCGCTACATGGGACCGAATCACCCAGGACTGAGATCTCATATTCCATTGGGGCAGTTAGATGAGGTATGGAGTTATTGGAGTCTTTGCTGTTAATAAGAAAGTATAACACGTAAGAAAGCTTCAGATAAGCCTTAGCTTAGAAAGAACTGACACCACTCTGAGAGAGAGAGAGCACATAAATAGGTATGGAGTGTGTGTCTGTGCATGTGTGTGTGTGTGCATGTGTGCACCCACACTTGTGTGCGTGTCTGTGTGTACATGTGAGTGTGTATGTACGTGTGATGTGGATGCCAGAGGTCTGAATCAGGTGTCTTCTTCCATTGTTCTCCACTTTATTATTTTTTCTCCACTTTATTTATTTTGAAATAGTATTCACTTCTGTTTCAGTCAGGGTTCTCTAGAGTCACAGAACGTATGGGTAGTCTCTATATAGTTAGGGAGTTTGTCGATGACTTACAACTTGTAGTCCAACTCCCCAACAATAGTCAGCAGTACTTGTGGATGGAAGTCCAAGGAATTAGCAGTTGCTCTGTCCCACGAGGTAGGCCAGGAAAAGCCAGAGTGAATCTTCCTTCTTCCAATGTCCTTATATAGGTCTCCAGCAGAGGGTGTGGCCCAGATTAAAGGCATGTGCCACCGTGTCTTTAATCCCAGATGACCTTGAACTCAGAGATCTCCTTATATTAATCTAGAATTCATAGTCACTGTGCTTCAAGATCTCCATGCCAAGATCCAGGTCAGAAACTTGTATCTCTGAATCTCTAGATTAGGATTATAGGTGAGCATTCCAATTCTTGATTAGTTCATTCCAGATTTAGTCAAGTTGACAACCAGGAATAGCCACTACACCTCCCATCTATACATGGGTCTATACATGGGGAACATCGAGTCACAAGTTTCTGTTTGCCATCGTCCCGCCCGAAGGGCTCCTGTATAGTGCCGCCCTGCAGGGGAGACGTCCCCCTCACCCCGCGCATGCCTGTAGCAGCCGTCCTTTCCTCCTCACTTGGGAGAGAGACTTTTGCTAAAGAACGCTAGGCAAACGGGTTTTTGTTGGTGGTGTTTTCTGTCACGCTGTTTAAAATGCTGCTGTACTCTCCTCAGGCCCAGCCCTTCCCACAGCACCGTCTGAGGACCTGACCCTCTTGCCACTCTGTCTGTGCCGCTTAGGATTTTCGGTTTTTTTTGTCAACCTGACCCAAGCCAGGGTCATCTGGCAGGAGGGAGCTGCAAACTAGAAAACAGGGGTGTGACCCGTGGGCAGGCCTGTGGGGCATCTTCTTGGTGACTGAAGTGGGAGGGCCCAGCCCGCTGTGGGCGGTGCCGTCCTCTCCGCAGGTGGGCCTGGTTGTGTAGAAAGCTCTGAATGAGCCTTAGTGGGCAAGCGAGGCTGCTTCAGTCTCTGCCTCTAGTTTCCTACCCTTCTTGAGTTCCTGCCCTGACTTCCCTTTCTTTATAAAGCAGAGTCCAGTACAGCAACTGCAGACCAGAGAAACCACTCACCCATGTCTGGCTTGGTGGACCAATGAATTTATTAGGGTTACTTGTAGGAACATGGGCAGCTCATGGGCAGCCAGACTGTTGTGTTTCCTCCTTTCCGCCATCTCTTACTGCTGTGCATGGTCAGGAAAGCCTTTCCCTTTCCTCTGCCCTGCCAGCCGCCCTCCCCCAATCCTGATACTGGTACTGAGAGTCGCCCAGATCCAGGATGGCAATAGCCACGCCCAATATGGAGGATTGCCGCCCGCACATATCCTGCTGCTCTGTGTGTGACGGTCTCTCTCTGGCTTGTCTGAGGAGTTTCTTATTGCTGGCTTTAAGCAGTTGGATGGTGATATGCTTAAGAATAATTGTCTTCATGTTTCTTAGGCTTGGGTTCGCTGAAGTTTTTGGACCTGGGGGTTCATAGCTTTTAGCAACTGTGGACATCTGTGACCATTTCTTCTTGAAACATTTTCTCCAGCTCACTCCTGAATTCCCTCAGAGTCTCTAGTTAATGCGGATTTGGCTGTCTCTCAGCCTCCCCGACCCCCCACCCTGTGTGCAAGACCCCCCCCCCCCAGCTCTCAGGGTTTTTTTTAAGATTTATTTATTATATGTGAGTATACTGTAGCTGTCTTCAGACACTCCAGAAGAGGGCGTCAGATCTCATTACAGATGGTTGTGAGCCACCATGTGGTTGCTGGGATTTGAACTCCGGACCTTCAGAAGAGCAGTCAGTGCTCTTAACCACTGAGCCATCTCTCCAGTCCTCTGGTTTGTTTTTAAAGTTTTTGTTGTTGTTGTTGTTGTTGTTGTTTTGTTTTGTTTTGTTTTTTGTTGGTTGTCTCTTGTGTTTTACCTTGGATAGTTTCTAGTGCCGTGCCTTCAGGTGTACTAATCGCCTAACGTGTCTCTATTTATTATAAATGTCTAGGGAAATGGACACGTTAGAGAGAACATTATAGTTTTAATTTCTTTAGTTGCCTGATAGACTTTTATAGAGAATAAGTTTTTTTCTTTTTACGAAAAAAAAAACTTCTTTTGGCTCTGCCTGAGACTAGATGGTTCTCTGTGCTCTTACCGCTAAGCAAATAGCACTATAGTCCACAGTCACTCTGGCCCAGCGCCCCCTGGGTATCCCTGGCTTCTCTCCCCTCACGCCCTTCCGCTCGTCCTTTCAGCAGGGACCCGCGTTCCACATGCTCACCTCTGGCTTCTGCCCACATTCTGTGCTAAAGCACCACCACCTTTCTTGACAGGCAGCCCTGCACCTCGTCCCTGCTCCGTGCTGCCTTTCTGTCTTGACCTGTGATCCCTACAACATCCCCAAACTCGTAAGACACCTGTAGGAGCACATCCTTCCTTCCCTTGCTTTCCAGCTGTTTCAAGTGAGCCTCAGATGCCTTCCTGGACTGTTAAGATTTTGGTGTCTGTCTCCCCTCCTCTCTGTCATGACCTGGTGTCTGTCTATCTCCCCTCTCTGTATCATGATCTGGTGTCTATGTCCCCTCTCTGTCATGATCTGGTGTCTAGTCTATCTCCCCTCTCTCTGTCATGATCTGGTGTCTATCTCCCCCTCTGTCATGATCTGGTGTCTGTCTGCCCTCCTCTCCGTCATGATCTGGTGTGTATCTCCCCTCTCTGTGTCATGATCTGGTGTCTGTCTGCCCTCCTCTCTGTCATGACTTGGGCTATTTCCCCCTTTTCTTGCTTGGTTGTTTCAAACACTGACCACAACTCAGAAGAAAAGTACATTTTTCCTTGTAGCCCAATGCAAGAGGAAAATAGAGTAATTTTTGAGGTTGATTTCTAGAACCTCTCACCTATACCTGAATTATCAGATGTTCAAGACCCTTTTATACAACAGCCCGAACCCTGCACATCTTCTTCTCAATACTGTGAAGAGAGGATGCGGGGTTGTCTCAAGAATATGATGAGGGAGGCTGGAGAGATGGCTCGGTGGTTAGGAGCACTGGCTATTCTTCCTGAGGTCCCGAGTTCGATTCTCAGCAACCACATGGTATCTGTAGTGGGATCTGATACCCTCTTCTGGTGTGTCTGGAGACAGCTACACTGTACTCATAAATAAAATAAATAAATCTTAAAAAATAAAAAAGAATATGATGAGGAAAGCCCATGTTTACAGTCAGTACTGATGCACACCTTGCCTCACCCCCACCCCACAGTTGGGGTTCTATCACTGTGATAAAACACAATGACTGAAGCCACTTGGGAAGGAAAAGGTTTCTTTCATCCTGTGGCTTGTAGGATGCCCCCACATCCTGGGAAGTGGGGTCAGAGCTAAAGCTGAGGCCATGGAGGGGGACTGCTGACTGGCCTGCTCTCCATGGCTTGCTCAGCCTGCCCAGCCTGCCCAGGCATGGCGGCACCCCAGTGACCAGGGCTTACCTACCTCATCACTTACCCGTGAAATGCACAGGCAAATCTTACGGAGGCATTTTCTCAGTTGAGGTTCCCTCTTCCTAAAGGACTCTAGCTTGTGTCATCTTGACATAAAGCCAGTCAACACATTTCCCCAGAATATTTTCTGTCTCTGGATGTGTGGCTGCAGACTCTGCCCACCCCCCACCCACCCCCTACACACACACACACACACACACACACACACACACAGAGGGTCACTCCCTGTACTCCATGGCTTCTAAGCTGACTCACCTCAGGGTGCGTCTTAGAGTCATGGCTGCACACAGACATGCCAGGGTTTGATTGATTGCCCTGAATGTTACATAAAGTGGGTCAGCCGACACTGTCGGACTGGCTGGATTATAGACCCGAATCAAAGCTTTGAAGTCTGGGCTCACTTTTACCACCCAAAGTGCATTGTCTTCTCTCAAACCTTCCCTGTCTCGTGGAATGCAGCGGAAAGACAGAACCCCTCCTTGTCATGCTTGCTTCTGGGTCGCAGTCCAGGGACCCCTGTTCTGCCCCCTCAGCCCCTTTTGGCCATCATGTGTCAAGCCCTTTCTTTCCACTGTCTCCCTTCACTGGAATGAAGGCACAGGCTACACATATGTGTGGCATATGTTAGCACATGCTAGCTGTGCCAGGCAGCTTTCTGTTACTGTGACAAAATACCCAAGTTATTCGACCTGAGGAAGTTACTGGCGTTCATGGTACCTGGGATTCTAGCTCATACTCGCTCAGCTGTGCCATAGCTTAATGTAATTGGGGGGGCACGTGGTGGAGGGCCTGCTTATTTCTGGCAGAGGTGGGGAGGGAGGGAGGAAGTTCAGGGTTCCAGTATCTTCTTCAAGCGCCTCCTGTGGCATAAGTTCATAAGCCATGCGCCTTAAAACCTTTGCCACTTCCTGTTAGTGCCATAGGGCAACAAGCAAGCCTTGGACGTGGCGCCTCTGGAGGGCATTTAAGATCCCAAAGTATAGCGGCCATACTGCTATCTTAGGGTGGCATTGCCTCGCGGAAGTCTGATGTTCACTTCCAGGTCAATGTGACGTTTTATGAATCTCCTCGGCAGCTTTAATTCTTAAAAAGTCTCTGCTTTCTTTCCTGACATCGTCGTGTGTGTGTGTGTGTGTGTGTGTCTGTCTGTCTACTAAGCTGGGAAGGGGTCAGTTGGAGGCAAGGCTACTCATATTTTCAGAACTGGGGTCCCATTTCAGGGCAATGAAGAGGAGTGAGAACGCTGTCCTTTATCTCTGCCCCCTCCCCTCCCCCGTCCCCCCCCCAGCTCTCCCCGGGGGTTAGTGTCACCACGAAATGATGCCTGGTGCTCACAATGTGGTGAGTAGCCTTACTCACCTCAGTACCTGTTGCTGGGGCCGGGGATGAGCTGAGGAATGGGTCCTCTGCTGCGGCAGCGCACCTGGCTTCCCAAGCAAACTGCGGCTCGCTGTGTCTGTCACGCAGCGTGTAGAATTGCATTCTTCCCTGTGAAACGTTTATCCTGCTCCTCTTGCCTTTCAGGCACACCGAGATGAAATCCAGCGCAAATTCGACGCCCTTCGCAACAGCTGCACTGTGAGTATAAAGATATGGAAGACGAGCTGAGCGGAGAGGGCAGAGGGCGCCTCGGGTTCCCCACACCCTTCTTTTTTTTTTTGGTTTTTCAAGGCAGGGTTTCTCTGTGTAGCCCTGGCTGTCCTGGAACTCGCTCTGTAGACCAGGCTGGCCTCGAACTCAGAAATCCGCCTGCCTCTGCCTCCCAAGTGCTAGGATTAAAGGCGTGCGCCACCACCGCCCGGCCCCCACACCCTTCTTGCGCCTTGAAGACCACAATGCTTGCTTGGTTCTGGTTTAGTTTTTCAGGGGGCTACCTGTTTCAAGGATGTTACAACCATCCTTTAGGTTTGGGAGGGGCAGCCGGCTGGAATGGTTAAGAGGCAGATGATTCTGGGTGTGGGGGCACGCACCCGTAAAGATAGCTGAGGCGGGAGATGGGAGAGATCGAGGCAAGACTGGGCTACAGCATGAGAACTTAACTCAAAATAGAAAGCCAAAACCATTTAATTTTCGCTCTCACTAGAAGAAACTGTGAGTAGATCCAGCAGCTTCAGCAAAGTTCCCGAGGCAGCTCAGCCCCTCCCCAGTGCAGGGGGGTCCAGGGCCCACCCGGTCAAGAAACCATCCGAATGCCAGGGATTGCCTCTGCCAAGAAGGGCCGACTGGTTCTCCTGTGAACCAAGAAAATATGTCTTCCTAGCAGAGAAATATCTGCTTTTGTAATATGCAAACTCCCAGCCTAGGGCCCTGGTGGGTGAGACCACTTCTGCAGAGAGTTGCATCAGCCGACGGCCTCCGCCACGGGTTACGTAATCTCATCAAGGCAGTGGAAGCGCGAGCTCTATTGTTGATGAAAATGAAGGACAGAAATAGGCCCCTTTGAGGAGATGGGGCCGTGCTCCTTATTTGTGCTTCCGTGCCTCTGGTCTTCTTGTGGCTCTCACTTTCTCGGCCGGTCCCCGGCGGTCCTGTCCCTGCTCGTACTATTTACGTCTGTGAATTTCCAGAAACGGCCCCTCCCTCCCACGCACGCATGCATCTGTCTGTCGGACTTGTCAAGGATCCCTCCCGACTAACTGGGGCATTCGGGCTTGGGTGCACTCCGTCAAAGTTTGCATCTTAGCTACCCACAGTATAGCCACAGCATGGTGGCGGCAGGATGCCTCACCTGCAGGGTCTCTCCTGTGGTCTGCTCCCTGTCGGTTTCCTTGGTGTTTTCAGTGTGTGACGAGGACCACGGCGTGGCTCATGGTGGTCGTGTGGATCTTTCCAGGGGGGATTAAGCCGTTAGGGAAGGTCCCCGTGCAGGTCCTTTGGTGGCTGTAGGCACTGATGTCTAGTGACCAGGGGTGGAACTGCTAGGTTGTGAGATGCGCTTGGTTTGGTCTGCATGTCTGGCTGTGACGGGAATGTGCCTGCCTCTGGGTCCCTGTCAGCTCCCTGCTCCCCCTTCCTTGAAGAAATGGTGGATTCTGATCCTGTTCTTGGCCATGTAGTACTTTCACTTTCTTAGTTTTGCACCAGTGGTTTGCTTGTGTCACACACATGCTTATGAGGGACCACAGAGTAACACAGGTCCATGTAGCCCAGGCTGGCCTTGGACTTGCTCTCAGCTGCCCCAGCCTCCCAAGTACTGCAGTGTCAGGCAAAGGCCACCATTCTGTCCCTGGAGCCCTTTGGAATGTACTTAAATATCTTTTAGAACAAGGGGCCTACAAAGAGAAAGATTGATAGATTTAGTTGATAAAAATATAACTATCTTTTTTTTTTATTCAAAATACATCAACAGTATTCAATGAGAAGTTAACGAATGTGAGATAGCCAACAGCAACTCTGTAGAGGGATTGTCAGCCTTTATAGACTGATACATAGACTGATACTGATCAATTATCTAATTCATCGGAAAAAGCATTAATTGTGACTCCTTCATATGACTAACCCTTCCTTACACTTGGAAGGTTTTAAAATGTATCAGTCGCCGGGTGGTGGTGGCACACGCCTTTAATCCCAGCACTTGGGAAGCAAAGGCAGGCGGATTTCTGAGTTCGAGGCCAGCCTGGTCTACAGAGTGAGTTCCAGGACAGCCAGGGCTACACAGAGAAACCCTGTCTTGAAAAAAGCCAAAAATAAAAATAAATAAATAAATAAATAAATAAATAAATAAATAAAATGTATCAGTCAGTTAATCTGACTTGTCCCTTTCTCCTAAAGACCCCATTTTACGTCCTTTAGTTTCCTAGCATAAGAACTTATAAACAGCCACTTTTTGTACATGTTTGAGGTGGAATAGACTTGGAGGGTTTCAAAGTGTGTTTACACACGGGAAACCAACCAACAGGGTCAGGATAAGAAGCACACCCAGCACCCTCCAAATTCGCCAGCTACCCTGGGGATCCTGTCCGCCATTTATAAAATTGGAAGTTTGGCTGTAAGGGAACCTGTGGGTATGTGGGATTAATTTGATTTCTGACTTAACTTACATAATGTTTATACTCTCTAAATTTAATTTCTCTGAGACAGTGATTCTCAGGGTTTGTTTCCTTTACCGAAGGCATTTGGTGGCCAGGCCTCTGGGACGGACCCCTTTCCAGAGGTGGCGGCGGCGGCAGTGGTGGGGCACTGACCTAACAAAGTCACTCACACGTCAGCTGGAACAGCTGGGAGCCACAGTGGTCCGAGCTGTGGCCTCTAAAGTGGCCTCCAGCAGCTTGCCTGACCGCCCTCTCTCTCCGACTCCCATTTCCTTGCCATAAAGTGGGGCTAACCCACTCAGTCTCGTTTCCAACATGACGCTGATCTTACCAGCTCACAGCTGGTGACTGGTTTGGGTGCTGGGCCGGGGACGATGGGGAGCTGCCTGGTTCTGATAAGGACTTGCCTTCCAGAAGCAGCAGGACACCAGCAAGGGACCCCCCTCTGCGTCAGAAGCCAAGCCTCCAAGGCTCCCACAGTAGTTTTGCAGTGCATTCGTGGGCTGGACCCGTGGGAGGGACTAAATGTCCTTGACTTGTCCTATTGCCTTAGGCTCCTGGCATACTTTGGTTTAGAGAAAAGGCCTTTCTACCTGAAGAAGCCTGGAAGCTACCACTTCAAGGCAGTTAGCCACAATCGTGGGTCTCAGTGACATAGCCAAGTTCGGCACCGCTTTCAAGATGCCCCGGGAGCTTGTCCTAGGTGTCCCACCCCTTTTGGTGCTGTCCATGATTGCCTCTGTCACCGGTCAGGACTCCATGATAACTCAGCCTTGAGGAGCACCCAGTTAGTGATTTCAGAACGCTCAGGGGCTGGAGACTTCCAGGCTCAGACCACTTCTGCGTTTTGAAAGGATTTTTTTAAAAAAAAAAGATTCAATTCAATCTGGCACCTAAACCCCTCCCTAAGTCTGTTTTAGAGGGGAGTTGGTGGGCAAGCATATGACACAGCTTTAATTATGAATAGATCTGTCAGCTATAAGATTAAAAATAAATAATATGCAAATAGCTGCCTTTGGGAAACTAGGCATTAAAATAGGATGTCGGTCCCGAGCCTTTCCTGCTGATGCTTGTTGTGAGCAGCTCCTAACACGCCGCTGGTCCTCTTCCTCCGCACGCCTTACCCTTTGTCTCCTGATTGGGTGAGAGGGGTCAACATGCATTTCTGCGATGCAGGGTTTTGCTTTTTTGTTTTCTTTTTGACGCCGAGAGTAGACAACTTTATATTCTCGTTCTTTCTTAGAACTGCACCAAGATCTGCAAAACAGCCTACAAGAAAACCTGGCTGGCCCCGTGTGGGGACGCCGCCCTAGCCCTGTCTTTTTACTGTGAAGCTAGAACTAGGCTTTCCGCTTCTCTTTTCTTTAACCCTTTGTTCTTGGTGCCCTGACAGTTAATGAACTCATAACTAAGTCTGTCAGTAAATAGGCTGTCTTCAGTGTGGAAAGTGTCTTCCTCAGTGTGGAAAGAATTTACTCATGGCCACAAGGATAGCCTAGGGACATATTGGCACACGCCCACAGTCCTGGCCCCGAGGAGGCTGAAGCAGGAGGATGTTGAGTTTGAGGCCAATCTGCTTTATTTGTCTCAGAGAAGCAGAAACAGGAGAAGGTTTGAGCAGTCGGAATATCCCAGTCCTCTCTGTTCCGGAGGGCAGCAGCCTGTAGGCAGAAGACAATGGAGTTTTGAGCTTCAGGACTGAGCTCAAGCTTTGTCATGTTACCACAGCCTCACCTGGCTACTTGAAAGGGGCAGAAGCCAACATGTTCTGACTTAAACAGATGGCACAGTCCAATGAGTTGAAATGCTTTAAAGCCCTCCATGGCAACAGGCACAATCACATGCATGTACGTACATGCTCTCTCTTTCTCTCACATGCCTGAATGCACATGCACACACACGTACACACACACATGCAGCATACATGTTCTTACATGCAGGACACATGCTCTCACATGCATGAATACATGCAGCACACATGCTTTCACATGCATAAGCACATGCAGCATACATGCTTTCAGATGAACACATGCAGCACACATGCTCTCATACACGAGTTGCCCACAGCACACATGCTCTCACATGCATATGTGCAGCACACATGAACACATTCAGTATACATGCTCTTGCACACATGAATATATGCAGCACACATGTTCTCACATAAACACATGCAGCACATGTGCTTTCACACACATGAACACATACAGCATGTATGCTTTCACACACATGCATGCAGCACACGTGTTCTTAACGCATGCATGCACACAGCACACATACTCTGACACACATTACCCCAGTCAAATAAGACAGTGACACATACAGAGCGGAGCCCAGATGCTGGAATAACGCCAAGAGACAGGCCCCTGAAAGGCACAATGACACAGGAGTGCAGGGACCCTTCCTTCTCCAGCAGACCTGCCTCAAAGATGGAAGTCTTGGACCTGGTCAACTCATTAATGTTTCTCAGGTTTCTTCTTTAGCTCTTTATAGTCTTATTTTGGGCAAAAGAGAAGAGCTGACAGAACTGGGCTCATAATAAACTTTTTTTCCCCTGTGAATCAAAGAAAAGAAGTTGGTACCCAAAAGCTTAAATATAACCTTGAATGGCAAGAAAATCTATTCTCCATGAATAGACTTCCCGGAGTTAATCTGTTCCTCAAGAGACTCTCAGAATGGAACAGCATTTTGGTCATTAATTTATATCCCTGTATCTCTCAAGCCACAGGGCTTGAAGAGATTCAAGGTAATTAAAAGTAGGAGATGAAGAATATAATATATTTCTATGTCATGGATGGAGAAACCCACCCAAGTCCAAACTCACTTGGCGTTCCAGAGTCCGACAGGTCTGATTGTTTGGCCCATTCTGCAATTTCTCCTCTTCGGGGAAGGAAGGGTCAGAAAGACGCAGATGGTTAGGAGAGACATTTACAGCATGGGTTAAGGACTAGGTAGCTGGGTGATATGTGTAGGGTGAAGACAGGCTGAGTGCTTGCGGTTCTCTACCTTGACTCAGCCGTGGCACTGGAAGGTGACAGACGCGGGGTGTGTGTGTGTGTGTGTGTGCGCGCGCGCGCGCACGTCTAGCCCAGGACATGATTCTTGTTCCAGGTTTCTGAGGAAGTTTTTTGTCCAGGATCCTGACCAGAGGCTTCCTTGACCACTTATACCTCACAGCGTGTCTCTGAGAGCACACGGGAATCAACATGGCCGTCCGTGTTCCCAACGGGTTACTAGGCCATTTCCTACCCCGAGAGACCAGCAGCTCAGAGAAAGGGGCATTCTGGGGTTTGTCAAAGAAATGTCCTTAATTTATGCTCCTTATTTCTATGTGCCCACCCAGGAAGACTTGTGGTTTGTTTTTTTGTTTTTTTTTTTTTCAATTGATCAATAGGATTGAAATAATTAGGCACGAAAGCAGTGCAGAGGGATTGTGAGCTACGTCTGTTGTAGGTGTGGAAATAGTTAATAATTATAGGTTTAAGATGTTTCCTTTTAATTTGCTTCTTTTTTTCATTGCATAAAATTTAATTTATGGCCCATGTGCCTTATTCTAACTATTATAAGAAAATTACCCTTAAACTTGTAAAGTATTTTATATAAATGTTCTCTGCAATCACTGATCCTTCAACTTCAGCAAAGAGAATAGACCAGCTAAACACACTGAAATTGAAGTCATTCTGCCATTGAACAGGGAAATAATTTAGTAAAACCAGATTAAATCTCTCTCAATAAAATGACAATTTCATATACTTGGAGAACTCACTGCGTAGCAGAACCCATTAAAGCTGCATCGTGATGTGGGTATTGTATCCTCAGAATTACCAAGATCCCCTTAAGATTTCTTCCCCCTCTTTGTTACACAGAATTAAATTCACCGCCTGGGATTTTATTCTAATAACCCTTAGTCTCTTTCATTGTGATTCTTCCCAAATAAAACTATTTCGCTTCCTGTGGCTGTGGCTGTGATGGTGTCCTGTGGGTAGGGTCAAGGTCGGTCTCAGTTTAATTAGACGATACTGATACCAGTTGCTCCCCTCTCCTTGGCCTGGGTTCCCCTCCTTGCGTAATTCTTTCTGCTATTAACTGGATCTCACTAAAAGTACTAAATGGCCCGTCCATTTAGTACTTGGTTGATTGGCTTCCGCCATATTTTCTAGATAGACCTCAAGGTAGAAAGAAAGGAGACATTCGCCCTGTCCCTGTGTGTGTTTTAACTAAGGAGATGGCGAGGGATCTTGGGTTCCATATCAGGTCAGGTAGCTGCACGTTGGTTCCTGTCATCATGAAGTGTGATGCACTGCAGCTTTCCAAACGACTAGTTCAAGATGAGGGTCCTTGTCGCCAGTGAGCTTTCTTGACACCTATCCCGCCTCTCTCCCTCCTTCCGCCCCCGCCCCACAGGTCATCACCGACCTGGAGGAGCAGCTAAACCAGCTCACTGAGGACAACGCTGAGCTCAACAACCAAAACTTCTACCTGTCCAAACAACTCGACGAGGCTTCCGGTGCCAACGACGAGATCGTGCAGCTGCGGAGCGAGGTGGACCATCTCCGCCGTGAGATCACGGAGCGGGAGATGCAGCTCACCAGCCAGAAGCAAGTAAGAGGGCAGCCCGGGTCCCGGGGACCCTCGAGGACCCTTAGGATTTAGAAGGGTCAGGGGTCGGGGGGTTCTGTCTGGGGGGTTCCAAGACCGGGCTGGCTCCTACAAATGGGCTCCTTGTTAGTTCCAGTTCATAGCTAAGGATTAAAGTTTTAAAAATGGCTTTTAAAAGTGAGTCCTGGGGCTAGAGGTGACTGAGAAGTTAAGAGCCCTTACTGCTTTCCCAGAGGGCGTGAGTTCAGTTCCCAGCCACTCTCATTGGGTAGCTCACAACAGTCTGTAACCTCCAATTCCAAGGGATTCAACAGCATCTACCAGCCTCCACAAACACATCCATACAATTGAATTTTAAAGACAGGGTCTCACTGTGTAAGCCCACCTAGCTGGAACTCACAATGAGCTCTTGACCTTCTCCTCAGTGTTGGGATTTTGGATATGTGTCCCCCACCTCCTTACCCTGAGACTGGCTTTGGGCAGTACCTCTCAGATGGTGGAGCAGGTGACCATCGGTCGGTCCATTGTCATCCTGGTCCCTTTGGGATGTGGGAGAGAAAAGTCAACTGTCTCAGAGTCTTCAGTTAGGAACTTAGGCTTTTCTGAAGCTTGTCTGACAAAAGTAACCTCTAGGAATCCCCGTTTGATACAAGGCACAACTCAGTGCTCCTGATTTGCAGACGATGGAGGCTCTGAAGACGACGTGCACCATGCTGGAGGAGCAGGTCATGGACCTGGAGGCCCTGAACGACGAGCTGCTAGAGAAGGAGCGGCAGTGGGAGGCCTGGAGGAGCGTCCTTGGTGACGAGAAGTCCCAGTTCGAGTGTCGCGTTCGAGAGCTGCAGAGGATGCTAGACACCGAGAAGCAGAGCAGGTGGGACGTCCCCTTCTGTCGAAGACCGGTGACCCGGCCACCGTCCCCGAGAGCCTCCAACAGGGCAGACATTTGTCCTGGGTTTCCTGAGACTGAGCTGTCTTCAGGGATGCAGGGGACTTTCAGGGTGATAACCAGGAGAGCCTTAGGTGACCCCGGGAGGGGTGGATGGACGTCCTGGCTGTAGACCTGACAAGTGTCACTTGAGTCCTGTGGTAGTGGCTGGCATGCTTTGATTCTGTGCAGAGTCTCCAGAAATCAAGGCAAATATAGAAACAGTACTTTCCTGTAGAAACGGCCTTAACCAAGATTCCGAACTCAACCATGTCACCATGGATTCCCCACCCTTTGAATCCTGCTCTCGAGGACCTTCTCCTTTTCCTGAGGCCTGGTGCCTCGAGTTACCTGGGGATCCCTTGGGGTCTGTGCATAGTAGGGTGCTCTGTTTTGTAGCACAGGGGCACATCTTGCCTGGTTTCTTCTCACTAGATGCCAGTAGCAACTTATTTCTCAAACTGTGACATCCAAAAACAATCCCAGAAGTCACCCAGCATCCCCTGGGTGAGCCTGGGACTGGCACCCACTCCCTCCTCCTCTCTCCCGCCCCAGCCCTGTCTTTTCCCTTTTAAATGGTAGTTTTCTGTATACTCCTGCCTGGTGTTCAGTAACCCCCTGCTGGGCGGGCCCATCACAGCTCAGGGAGCTCCACCTAACTGAAGAGGCTTTAACGCCCAGTTTGTAGCCCACGACGGCACACAGCTTCATTCTAACCATGTTATGTAAAGATGACAAGAACTTATCATGTACCCCAAGGGTCCTGTCTCACTTTCTCACATGGGTGAGCACTAGCCCGTGACTTCACGACTCTTCCTGCCTGGCGTTTATCCTTCATCTCTGCCGACCTCCCCCCACCCCCCCATGGTCTCCTGTCAGCAGGGTACCCTCATCAGACTGAGTCAGGGCCATTTTATCCCTGTGGCTGTAGGAAGTGCAATAAAATAGGCTGCCTGAACAGTCTGATTCCTAGTTAAGTTGAAATAGGAAAGATCGGAAGCAACGACGAGAGCTCTCAGACTGCAAGAGAACCAGGCGCAACAGTTGCTTTGCGGCGTATTAGGGAGTGTGGTGCGAAGGACTGCAGTTTTAAAAGCCTGTCTAGGCTTCCATCCAAACTGTTGGGCTTCCAGGAAGTGCTAGCCACTCCCCCACAGACCCCTCCCACCCCACCCTCAAGCTCAGCAGTCCTTCAGTCAGTCTATCAGGCTCAAGGGAAAAGCTCTGGCTGGGCACCTCCACCACCCCCCCATCCTCACCCCGTTCTTGTTTGATATTATGTAACTGGACAAAATAGACTTTTAAAATCATTGTCCTCATTCTCAAGAAGCCAATCTCACCTTCCTGTGTCTTCCTCTATCTTTGGAGGGAAGTGGATTTGTGCTTCCAGTGGAGAACAGGGAGGGAGGCGTGGCCTCTGGGAGGCGGAGCTGGTTAGGAGCCCCAGAATGGGTTCATTCATGAAGGTGAACAGTTTGTGGAGCCGAAAGAACATTACCACATGAGGCAAAGTGCAGAGGCAAGAAAGCACAGATGTGGGAAGAGAGGTGATTTTCCCCTTTTCACATCTGAATTTCTGTGCTCTTTTTTTTTTTAAGATTCACTTATTTATTTATTTGTTTGTTTGTTTCATGTATGTGAATACACTGTTGCTGCCTTCAGACACACCAGAAGAGGGCATCAGATCCCATTACAGATGGCTGTGGGCCACCATGTGGTTGCTGGGATTTGAACTCAGGCCCTCTGGAAGAGCAGTCAGTGCTCTTAACCGCTGAGCCATCTCTCCAGCTCCCCCCCCCCTTTTTTTTTAATTTCTGTGTTCTTTAGTGGATACATTTGTCAGGTTCAACCTTTTATGAGAACTCAGAACCCTTAGGCCTTTCTTGTGCTCCACGGGGAGAAGACGGTCACTAGAACTCGAAGCGGTCTCTCATGGTGGTCCTCCTCATGCACTGGTTCCTTGGTGGCGATGTGTTAGGGGGCACTCCACGTTCTCTGCCCTACAGGGAATCTGTGACGCTCTAGACCCACCCCCATTCAGTCCAGTTGCATTTGAGAATGGCTTTTTCCTCTCCAGCCTTTCCAGTCAGCCCCCACAGGAACGTCACCGCCGCAGGGCAATTTTAACCCAAGTCTGAAGTGGGTCATATTTTTGCTCTGTAAGCTGTCAGGAAGGAAGGCAACATTTAAAGGTAGAATCCATGGTTGGGACTCCATCCAACCTGCAGCCTATTTAGAAACGGACCAGCCTCGTCCCTCCAGGTCGGCGGCGTGGGGCTTCTGACAGCATGCCTGTCCTTCTCCGGCAGGGCTAGAGCTGATCAGCGGATCACCGAGTCTCGCCAAGTGGTGGAGTTGGCAGTGAAGGAACACAAGGCCGAGATCCTCGCCCTGCAGCAGGCCCTCAAAGAGCAGAAACTCAAAGCCGAGAGCCTGTCGGACAAGGTCAGCGCGCATCCCTCCTGCTACATAGGAAAATGGCTTCATTTCCTCCTCTAAAGGCAGGGTTAACACGAATTCAGACACAACCCATGGTAAACATTTCAAAAGCATCCCTTTGCTCTGAAAACATCAGATGTGACTCCCCATGGGGCACTCTTGGTTGGCAGTGGCATAGCTGGGTGAGCCGGGTGTTGGGCTTATCCTGGTTGGATGGTGCGTTCTTAACACCTACCTGTCTGGGTCCCCAAAGTCCAACACTGGGTACACAATACTATGTTATTCCTAGAAGGCTTTATAAGCCTTGTTTTCAGAAAATGTGGTGACAGTGACTATCTCCTTCAGTGTGGCTGTAGGTAGGCAGCCATGCTCACGGTGAGTCTAGCGTAGTCATTTCCTGCCTCTTTAACCAAGTACTTGAGACAAGGTAATTTATAAAGAAGATTATTTGGCTAATAGCTCTCGAGGCTGGAAAAGTCCCCGGTCATCTGTTGAGAACCCTCTTACTGTGTCATAACGGTGGCTGATACTACATTTAGGAGGCCGCTAATGCCCTCTGTGGGGGGCCTCACCCTTACAGCCTCACATAATACTAGTATCGCCCAGAGGCCCCACCTCCAAATGTCACTTACACGTGAGTTAGATTGTCTAATTCAAGAATTTGGGAGGGGGGGCATTCAGACCACAGCGGGGAGGGGGGGGTGTCTAACTATGCATACTCGTCCTTAGCATCTCGTGTTAGGATTCTTGTGTTCTGTCTGTGCCCAGTGCCCTGTGGTGCATTTACACAGATGTGTCGCTTCCTGTGTTAGGAATATTTGTGTTCGGTCTGTGCCCCGTGCCCTGGGGTGCATCTACACAGATGCATCTCAGTTTGGTGGTTTTGTCTAATAAACTTGGAAGAAAATGTAGAACAAGCATTTGAGGGTGACAGATAACAAAAAATGTCAGAGAAACGTTACCTGCACACATTCCTTCTCGTACATGTACACATAAACAGGCCATCTGAATACTGCATTTTTAAATAACACTGATTTCATGTTTATAAAAGTTATTACTGAGGGATGTCATGGAAAATAACGAAAGCACAGGAAACTCGAAAGAAGAACGGGTAACCATGACCTCGAGTGATGGTGGACTTATTTACAGCCTCTGTTTGCTCATTCTTGTGTACACACACGCATGCGAACATGCAAACACGTGTGCTCGAGTGCACGTGCACACACACACACACATGCACACACACATGACACACTTTTCAAAATAAATTTAGGCCTTTACTATTTATATGCTGTTCCATCTTTTTTTTTAAAAAAAAAATCATGTAACTGGAGGCTTTTCCTGATTTATTAAGTATTTTTTTAAGCATATAATTCTGAAAAAAACAAAATCGCAGTCAGGCACCTAATTTAAGCATTTCCTTTGTACAGGAAATTTGGGCTTCTTCCAATCTTTCTTCGCATATAAATAACGCTCGATGAACATAAATCTTTATGGACATCTGTGATTATTTTCTTACCAGAAGTTCATAGAAACAGATCCATCCACTGGCCTCAAGGCTATAGCTTGCCGCTCAAGGATAGTTCTGACTCAGAGTCTAGCTGGTTATATTTTTTAATAACTTGAGGAAAGTACATTTATTGTCTGGAGACAAATGAACCTCTCTGGGTTCAATGCGGCTTTTCTCGTCGGATATTTGTGTAGTGTTTAGTGGCCGACATCCGTCTGTCCAGATATTCCAGTTCCATTTTATCTTACCCGTTCCTGATGCTGTCTTCTCTTACATCGACCTTCCTTCTAACATGGCAGGCCTTGGGCCTTCGTGGCTGTGCCTAGTGGTAGCTGCCCTCTCTGCCTTTCTGGCCCAGATAGAAGATCCTTGGAAGGGATGGCCGTCTTCCCATCCCAGTAGCGATAATATGTAATGAGCCCTAAGAATATGATTATTTAATTAAAATCAGACAAAGCGTGGCAGGTGGATGAAGCACCCACATTCTTAAAGCTTGTTCCAGCCACTGAGGATTTTCCTGTCCTCATGTCTGTCACATGGACTTTCTGTTTCCTCCAAATGAAAACTTGGGACTTTTAGACCTTGGTTATCTTTATGTGAGAAGGGTTGAGGACATGTCAAGGTCTGCAGTCTCCTAACATACCCGAGTGCAGCATCATGGCCAATTTTTCCAAATGTGCAGCTCAGCGACCTGGAGAAGAAGCACGCCATGCTTGAGATGAACGCCCGGAGCTTACAGCAGAAACTGGAGACAGAGCGGGAGCTCAAGCAGAGACTTCTGGAGGAGGTGAGTGTGAGCCACCTGGGAAGTAGCACCAGTGCGCGTGCGTGTGTGCGTGCCAGCGCAAGCATACATGTGCGTCGCATACATGCGTATGCATTCGTGTGTCACATACACGTGTATGTGCGTGCGTGCATGTGTCGCATACACGTGTATGTGTTACATACGTGTGGGGGTGTTATGTGCCCATGTGCTTACACATGCAGAGGACTGAGGAGCGTGTTGGTGACTTGTCTATCGCTCTCCACTTCAATGCCATGAGACTCGACCTCTCACTGAAATGGAAGTTTGGCATTTTGACCAAACTAGTGAGCTCAAGGAATCCAGGTGCCTCTGCCCCCACCCTGGGGCTACGGGCATCCACAGCCACACCCAGCATTTTGGGTGGATGGTGGGAATTCCAACTCTGGTGCTCCTTCTTGCATAGGAAGTATTTTTTACCCACTGAGCCATCACCTGAGTGCCATCACCTCCCTCCCACCGCCGCTCCCCAGAAGATTTTGAAAGAGGAAATTTGTTATGTTATATTCAGATGATTAGAGCCAAATTAGACATTTTGGAACTACAATTTTTGAGGTAGAGTAAGGGGTGTGTGTAATACTTTCTAAAGCTTCACACAGTAAGAGTGTCTCTCGGAGAGTGCCTCTGTTACTCGTGTCTTCCAGTGTGACACTTCATCGAGACTGACGTGCATCGTGGTAAGTGTTTGCCCAGCAGAGGCTCACTGATCAATGATCACTGATCAATGGCTGAGTGAGTTTCGAGTTGAATTGTCTTTAGAGCCGATGGCCTGAGCATGTTAGCTTCCACGTCGGTAGAAGACCCATGCCGATTAGCTTCCTACACAGGGCAAAAACGTGATCGGATTTTAAGTACCAAATTTCACGAGGGTTTTTGAACATGGACTTTAATTCAGTTGAAAAAGATTTCTCTGGGTTTCTGGACACAGGGTGCCAAGCCCACGCTGACCTCCCAGGGCATCCCTTCTTTTGTTTCATGGTTTCCTCCTCGGATCTGAGCATTGCCACGGAAATTGGCGATGGCCTCCCTCCTCCAACTCAAGTCTCCCGCCCAGAGTCACAGATTCTAAATGTGCTTCCTGTTGACACTGAGTGAAAAGCCCGAGAAGGGTCCTGTCTCACCCCCAGTGAGCCCCGCAGCTCAGTTAGCAGAATGGCAGGATACCCACGTGGGTGGAGCTCCCTGGGTGCTCTGCTAGTGGCTGTAACTGGGCCCTGCTGTTCTGCCTGAGGGAAGTAGGGAAAAGATTGCAGGCCCTACAGACTGCTTACAGTCAGGTGTCTTATAAAACCACACCTTAAAAGCCACAGCTGGGTGCTTGGGGAAGTCCTGGAGGTGGGTGACGACGTCAGGTGTGCAGCACTGTGAGCGTCCTTAGTGCCGCCAAGCACACGTCTACGGCTAAAATGGGGTTGGGCAATGGTACAACTGGAGGCATGCTTGCCGTGCAAGCATGGGGGTCTTACCTGGGTTGGGATCCGGGATAGGGCAGTGGCCTGTCTGTGACCCAGTGCTGTGGAGGCAGCTCTGCTGAGACACGAGCCTCGGGTCCAGTGAGCAGAGCTAAGGTGGAGCCGGTGAGATGGCTCGGCCAGGAAAGGTGCTCATACCGATCCGGATGACACAGTGCAGTCTCTGGTCATGGTGGAAGGAGAGAACCAACTCCCCTACACACAGAGGAGGGAAATAGCCGAAACGGTCTAGTGTGCAAGAGTCAGTTCAATCTTAGCATTGTGCAAAGAAGAAATGAAAGGAAAAGAAGCATTAAAGTGATTAATTTTGTGTTGTGTGCTTTGTCACCAAAAATTAAAAATAATGTTTATATATGTAAACACAAACAAATGGAATTCCTCAGATATAATGAAATTCTGCTGTATTATAGGTTGACTGTTCTTTACTAAAATACTTGGAGCTAAAAGTATTTTGGATCTTTGAAATACTGGCATTTAAAAGATCTCTTGGAGATGGACCCAAGTCTAAACATGAGATTCCCTTACATCATATATGCTTTGTACACATATTATGGCAGTGATGTTAGACTGTTTTTGCATGCGGTTCTGGGGCTTGAACCCAGGGCCTGAGGCAGGCTGGGCAAGCACTATATCCCTGGGCTGTACCCCAAGTCTTTGCCTAGTGTTTTTTAACGACCCACATTTTGACCGTGCCTATCACACGAGATCAGTTGTGGCATTTTCCACTCAAGAAGTTCTGGGTCTGGGAGCATTTCTAATTTGGGGGTTTGATATTGGGAGTGCTTAACCTGTAATAGAACCCGTCAATCTACCAGGTGGTCTTTTCTCTGGGATGAATAGGCAATGTTCCTACATTAGGCACATGCTGGAAACAGAAACAGGACAGACATAATCGAGGCTCCCGAGTGTCCCGATTCCCATCTGCAAAGGGCAGGCTGGTCCTGACAGCTCCGTGCTCGGTCCAAGGTTACACAGTGACTCAGTGGCAATGCCAGAAATAGCATGCTGAGCCTGACTCGGCCCCACCTTCTCACTTGGGCCGAGAACATTCCGGATCCATGTTTGAATAGACATCTGGCCAACACTGATCTGAATGGGAGCTCTCACATCATCAAAACCATTATAAGGCAAAAAAAAAAAAAAAAAGAAGATAACCCTTATCAGCCGGGACATGTTGGGATCCTGGGTTGTGGTATGTGCTTCATAATGGCCACAACCACCCTCAAGGGACAGAGACTTTGAAAAGAGACAGACTCTGGAATTTTTAAGGTCACCCAGCCCAAATCCCTCTCCTGACTGACTTCCCCTAGCAGATTTTACAATGGTTCTTTCTCCCACCTCAGCCCTTTGGAAGGCCTGCCCAAGTTGAGTGTCCATTTGCCCACTGGTTCGTGTCCCACACAGGGAGAAAGGTCCCCTCCCCAGCTTGCCGCACAGGCAGGCTCTGTGGCCCTCTACCAGGACAGCTGCAGGGAATGTGGACATCACTTCCTAGTTTTCAGCAACCCTCAATTCCTAGAAAGTCCTTTCTTATTTTGAACAGTATACAGGTGCCAAGTACTTTGAAGCTAGTATAGTATCAGGAACTAATATTAATAGTCAAATTTGCTTTTATTTTTATTTCTGTGTATGAGCCTGTCCGTGGGGGGGGGGGGGGGGAAGGTGCCTATGGGAGCCAAAGAGGACATTGGATTTCCCTGAACCTGGAGTTATAAGTAGTAGTGAGCGGCCTGACGTGGAGGCTGGGAACAGTACTCAAGTCCTCGGGAAGAGCATCAGTAACTCTTACCACTGAGCTGTCTCTCCAGCCCCACACTATGTATGGGAATATGGCTTTACTGGCTGAGTTGTTAATTGCCTAGTGTCTACAAGGGCCGGGGTTCAACCCCCAACAGGATAAAAGATAAAAGTCCAACACACACAAAACAAAAACAAGTCAAAAAACAACACACACACACTCATGAACAACAAATATCCGTCACTAACACAGTTACCATGTGCCAGGTGTCTTAGTACCGTGCATGAATTTGCTTGTATTGTTCTTGCAGGAACCCTATGGGAGGCCTGTGTTCCTTCTTGTCCCCCGTGGCGCTAGCATGGTCTGTGTGTGCTCCTTATGTAGTAGAGGCTTTCCATCTCTCAAGTCAGCTCAGTGAACCCTGGCAGTCACTTGGCTCTTTGAGTAACCACGCTACTGGGGCTCCTTAACCTATGAAACCTCGCCTATCCATCCACAGAGTTTGTTCTTGAACACCTCCGGCCCCATCTTCCTCAGCTGATGTTTGTAAAATGCCGTCCTACCAAACTGTGTCACCTTTGCTTCGACCCTTCCAACTCTGTCACCAGCCACCTCTCAGTTTCCTGTCACTCTCATAAAGTGCCTGGACAGGTCTAAGCACATCACTGAGGTCCACCTCCCCGGGGAGCTCTGGCCCTCTCCGGGCAGTGGATAGATGGCTTTGAATGATAATCCACAGAGAACAAAGATCCCTTTCCCCTGGTTTTTATTATAGTAAATAAACAGCCTGTTTCCTGGCGAGCCAATGGAGAACCGATGTGTTCAGTCTAGAGAAGTATTTTCGGCCCAGCTGGCACCAGGTGGATCATTCGTGCCCATGACATATTTCTCTTAGTTCCTGCTTGCTAATTAATGTCCTCCGAAAACAGCAGAGGAAAGGAAGGAAGGAAGTCACTTGGACTTTCCGGGACCAAAGCTTCCCTTCAAGGCAGCATTCTTCTTAACTGGTTTCTTTTTTTAAAAAAAAAAAAATAGGGCTTGGGTTCATTTTAGAATTCTGAGCTATGCACCTCAGGAGTGACTTTGCTCCATGTTGGGTCAGACGCGTGACTGAGACAGCATGCAGGAGGAAGTGGTTCTTTTCGATCACAGCTGCAGAGGTGCCGTCCATGTTTGTGGGGAGGGTTTTGAGGTGTGGAACGGTGCTCGCCAAAGCAGCCAGGAGGTGGAGAGTAGGGGGCAGAGGACTTCGGGGCAGGACATAGTCTCCAGGGATGGCTGTCTTCCACGCAGCCCACACCTCCTGTCACTTAGCCCCAGGTGGGAGGCCGGGCAGTAGTGACGCACGCCTTTAATCCCAGCACTTAGGAGGCAGAGGCAGGCAGATTTCTGAGTTCGAGGCCAGCCTGGTCTATAGAGTGAGTTCCAGGACAGCCAGGGCTATGCAGAAAAATCCTGACTCAAAAGAGAAAGAAAGGAAGGAAGGAGGGAAGGCAGGCAGGCAGGCGGATGGGGAAGAAGAGAATTGGAAGGAGAGACAGAAGAAGGACAGACATAAGGACAGGCACAGACTACCAACATCTACATGAGCACCTACTATGTGTGACACTGTGTGGAGTTTGCCACCTGGGGAGGCAGGGTATTACACCCACTAGGGAAGAAGAAAGCCAGCCTGGGCAAGGCAACATGGCCTCGATGAGGTCAGGCTCTAAGCCGGGATCTAGATTATCGCGGGGCCCAGATCCTACTTAAAACAGCTCCATGCCTCTGGCAATTGTTACCATAGAAACGGGGAGCAAGACACAGGCAGAAAGCAGGGAAGAAAGAGGGCCAGGGCCAGCCAGCTCTGAGGCACCGAGCCTCTCACTCCATGGGGCTTGGGGACTGGGGCGTCAGCCTTGGACAGTTGGAAAGCACCCATGATGATGTTTACTTTGCTTTCTTAACTTGCTTTCCTTCAGGCTGCAGAGTCTAGCCCTCCAGGGAAGACGTTCTGTGGGCTTCAGTAGCTGTGGTTCCAAGATACCCTGAGGGGATATGAAGTCAAGCAGGGACCCCCGATGGAACACATTCAGACAGGGGCTGCTTGACTTACATTTTAATTAGATCTTTTTCAACACAAACTCTCTCCGATGAAACTGAGATTTTTTTCCCTTGGGTTTGACCAGCTCCTGTTGCATAGCTAGGTTCTTCTTCCTTTGTCCTTACACTGTAGAAAGATATCTCTAACTGTGGCTATTTATATACATGGGGCAACCCTCAAGTTAGGGCTGGTGTGACTTGTCTTTGTGCACACCACACAGCCTGTGCGGTGGCTTTGCTGATCACTCATTGAGGCCCCAGACGCCCCCAAGTGGGACAAATGGAGCTGATTCTCACTGCCCCGCTATCAGCTCTGGATTGTGCTGTGAGGTGCCAAGATGGCTGCCTTCGTAACACAGGATGAGCGGGCCTGGAATGAGCTTCCTTCCAGTATGAGATTGCAGGCGTGCGGCCTTCAGGGGGGTCCTAGAAGCCTCTTTTTCAGCTGTGTCCTCCCGTCCTGGAAACAACCAGCAATTCCGGAAGGAGTTGCTTTCACAAGGGAACTTCCTGTGTCATGCCAGAATTCAGCTGGGGCACGGGATCCAGGGTGGGAGCAGGTTGTACCGCGTGCGACGTCAAGCCTCTTGCCCTCGCCTCACCAGCAAGCCAAGTTGCAGCAGCAGATGGACCTGCAGAAGAACCACATCTTCAGACTGACGCAAGGGCTGCAGGAGGCGCTGGACCGGGCGGACCTGCTGAAGACGGAAAGGAGCGACCTGGAGTATCAGCTGGAAAACATTCAGGTGAGGGCCAGCACGGGGCGCTGCAGACGTCTGCTGCCTGCTCCTGCCTCCTCCTCCTCCTCGGATGCCCACCCCACAACCCACCCCCAATACTTCTCTTTGGTTGTTACTGTCCTCTTTGGTTGTTTGCTGCCTGTGTTTCTCCGTCATTTAATTACGGTGGGCTCCATGACCCACGGAGCCATCTTGCTGGCCTCATGGTTTTGTTTTTCTTGCGTCTCCTACTTGACTGTTCGTAATGTCCAAACATAATGCTTCCGTCCGCCTCTGAGGCTGTCCTTATTCCCATGGGTTTTAGGTTCTCTACTCTCATGAGAAGGTGAAAATGGAAGGCACTATTTCTCAACAAACCAAACTCATTGATTTTCTGCAAGCCAAAATGGACCAACCCGCTAAAAAGAAAAAGGTGAGTTGTGACGCCCAACAGTCGGAGCATCGAGGCCAGCCTGGTCTACAGAGTGAGCTCCAGGACAGCCAGGGCTACACGGAGAAACCCTGTCTCGGGAAACCAAAAAAAAAAAAAGTCGGAGCAGGCGATCTTGCTCCGCCACCCGTGGCTCGGTAGATACCGCTGTGATAAGTAACCGCAGAAACAGAAGAAAAAAACGTACATTTTTGTTTATTCTGGGTTGAGAACTCGGTCTAAGTATAACCAGAGTAGCCTTTGTCACAGGCAACCATTGATCAAGACCAACAAATAACTGCTCTGTAAGGGAGTGCCGCTTTCTTCCGCTCCTGCAGAGAAGCTGGGATGGCCATCTGCTGAGGGAATAGGCTTATGCAGAGGTTGAATATTAGCTCTGAAGGTCATGTGTCTAGGACTCTCATGTGGGTCGGGTCACATGCCTGGGACTCTAGGGCATGTGTCACCTACATGGGTCTCCAGGAAGCACTCGGGATTGACCTAATCCATTGCTTCTATTCAACTTTATGCGTTGATCCTTTTCAAGACAGAATTTTGCAACGTAGCTCACGCTGAACTTAAATCCCATAACGGTTTCGCCTTCAGAGCGCTGGGATTGCAGGTGTGCCCTCCCTCCCATAGTCCCGCGCTGTTAAATGGCTCACGGACACAGGAAGTCGAAATGGCCGCCTTAACACTTGACTAGACCGCTCTCTTCACCAGTGCTGCCCTCTGCTTTAAAGTGTAACAACGGATGAAAAGCTGGCTGTGGCAGATGAGGCCCTAGGCTCAGTCATTTGAGGCCCTAGGCTCAGTCATTTGAGGGGCGGCGGGGATGGGTTAGCTGGGGACCGGGTCGGATGAGGAGACTGCTGTCCATAAGTCTAGTCCACGGGCTCCCTCCCCAGCAGCTATGGCTCTCATCCTAGGATGGCCACTCCTTCTGAGCGCCAGGAAGATTGCTAAGAGCTTGCCAGTTTCCTCCCAAGGGTCTTAGCACACTGCAGCAATCATGGCACCCGTGGTAAGGGAAGGGCTCGATGACTTAGAATAGCCAGAGGAAGGGACCGGCGCGCCGACGCCCTCGGCTGGCCTCTGCGTTCCTTGGTTCACGCCTCCTGCTCAGGTGGTACATGCAGTATCCCGAGGCTGGGCCTTGCTGCACTGGACTCGGGAAGGTTTTTTTCCACATATCATGTTATCATATATTCTTGCTAAAGCTCACGATATTTAATCTTTTTTTTTTATATCCTGGCAGCGGACTATTGTCTGGTTGTGTTGTTGATGTTAAGGATGTTTCGAGTTCGTTTTCCTGTTAATTGATTTTTTTTAATCAGACGTGTAATTCCATTTTTCCTCTTCTGTATACAGTAACTTTGTGTTGGAATTTTTATTTTAGTAAGCCCTTTGTTTTAATACCATCTTAGCATTTGTTTTCAATTTTTGCCTTCTTTCCTTTAAAAAACAAACAAACCCATAACCGTCCCCCTCCCCGTGTCTTGTCACCAAGCACCATGAGACAAGTTCAAAGGCGAGACGGACCTCTGAACCATAACCACCTCTCCCAGCTCCACACTCCATCCACCCTGATTACATTTTTTGAGGGGCAAAGACTTCCGGGAAATGGCTGTCCTGTCTTGGGAATGCTAACGGAAAAGGTGGTGGCAGCTGAAGCATCTTTAACCCTCTCGGTGAAAACCTCCGCACCGCTCTTTTTTTTTCCAGCCGACTGGAATGGGCTGAGGCTCAGCCT